>JAAALK010000288.1:27039845-27639845 GCA_019279435.1 Zizania palustris
GACTGGAGGATGTTTGGATCATGGACTCAGGATGCTCTCGCCACATGACGGGACATCGCAGGTGGTTCTCCAGTCTCACTCCCCCGAGCTCCAAAGAATATATCACGTTCGGGAACAGCGGTCAAGGGAAAGTAAGTGGCATAGGCTCAATCAGCATCTCAGACCATTTCTCTTTAAAGAATGTTGCCTTGGTTAAAAATCTGAACTTTAATTTAATATCTGTTTCGCAACTTCTTGAGGATGGTTTGGAAGTGCGCTTTAAGAAGGGCAATTCTTCTGTGGTTGATTCTAGAGGGTCTTTGGTTTGTCAGATTTTACCCTTCGGTAAAGTTTTTCGAATTGACTTCTCTAGTTCTTTTGGCCCTTCTCGCTGTTTGATTGCTGGATCTTCTTCTGAGCTCTGGAAGTGGCATAGGAGGTTAGGTCATTTGAGTTTTGACCTGCTAGTCAGGTTAAGCTCTATGGACCTCATCCGAGGATTGCCCAAGCTTAAGATGGAGAAGGATCTAGTTTGTCATCCCTGTCGTCATGGGAAAATGGTTGCCGCTCCTCACTCACCTGTGACTCAGGTGATGACTTCGTATCCAGGCGAGCTTTTACATTTGGACACTGTAGGTCCAGCTCGGGTACGCTCAGTCGGTGGGAAGTGGTATGCACTTGTGATTGTTGACGATTTTTCTCGTTTCTCGTGGGTTTTCTTTTTGGAGTCTAAGGATGAAACTTTTCAATTTGTCCATGACCTGATTTTGAAGCTGAAGAATGAGAACAATGGTCGGATGCGAGCAATTCGCTCCGACAACGGCTCTGAGTTCAAAAACTCTCAGTTCGTCAACTTCTGTGGTGATCAGGGTCTGGACCATCAGTTTTCTTCTCCTTACACTCCCCCACAGAACGGCGTTGTGGAACGAAAGAACCGCACGCTAGTTGAGATGGCCAGGACGATGCTCGATGAGCACAGGACTCCTAGGCGTTTTTGGGCTGAAGCCATGAACACGGCTTGCTATCTGGCCAACCGCATTTTTCTTAGAGCTTACGTTGGTAAGACATCATATGAGTTGCGGTTTGGCAGACAGCCCAAGGTTAGCCACTTGCGAGCGTTTGGCTGCAAGTGCTTTGTGCTCAAGAAGGGAGGGCATTTGGACAAATTTGAGTCTCGTTGCTGGGATGGTGTTTTTCTTGGTTATGCATTGCATTCTCGAGGCTTCCGTGTTTGGAATCTCGAATCCCAGCTGCTTGTCGAGACGTGTGAGGTTTCATTTGATGAGTCCTTGCCTTCGTTGACTCCTTCTTTTGAGCTTTCTGGTGATGATGAGCTCAGAGAGTCCATCTTCGAGGAAGATGAGGATACTCCAGCTGCTATTGAGGGCGGGCCTTCTGCATCCCCCGCAGAGCCCACACCTTCTGTGACTTCGACTGATGATGAGAGCGGACCTCTGATCACTTCTTCCACTTCGATCGAGCCCCCTCAGTCGAGTCCAGAGGTGCCAGCTGCTGACTCCGGTGAGGTGACTTCAGATCACCAGGGAACCCGAGCAATTCAGCGTGACCACCCCTCAGAGCTCATCATTGGTGATTTGACTGAGAGGACTTTGCGTTCTTTTGCCTCTCTCGCTGTGTTTGCTGAATCTGCGTTTGTTGCATCTTTTGAGCCCAGAGATGTTTCTCATGCTCTTTCTGATTCTAATTGGATTAATGCTATGCAAGAAGAGCTTGAGAATTTTGTCCGCAATCGGGTTTGGACTCTAGTTGAGCCGCCACCAGGATACAACCCCATAGGCACCAAGTGGGTGTTCAAGAACAAACAAGGTGAAGATGGGGTTGTGGTGCGCAACAAGGCTCGACTAGTTGCCCAGGGTTATTGCCAGAAGGAAGGTATTGACTTTGAAGAAACCTTCGCTCCTGTGGCCCGTATTGAGTCCATTCGTATTCTTCTAGCTTTTGCCGTTTCAAAGGGTTTTAAGCTTTTTCAAATGGACGTTAAGAGTGCTTTTCTGAACGGGTTCATAGAGGAGGAGGTTTATGTTAGGCAACCCCCCGGTTTTGAGAACCCTAAGTTTCCTCGACATGTTTTTAAGTTGCACAAAGCTTTATACGGGTTGAAGCAAGCCCCCAGGGCTTGGTATGACCGGTTAAAGCAATTTTTGTTGGGGAAGGGCTTTGTGATGGGTTCTGTGGACAAAACTCTTTTCTTGCTCAGAGATGCTTCAGATTTTTTAGTTGCTCAGATTTACGTGGACGATATTATCTTTGGCGGTACTACTGATTCTCTTGTGTCCAAGTTTTCTGAGCAGATGCACAGTGAATTTGAGATGAACCTCATGGGTGAGCTTAAGTACTTTTTAGGGCTCCAGATCAAGCAGACCAAGGACGGCACCTTCATCCACCAAGGTAAGTACACTCGCAATATGTTAAAGAAATTTGACTTTGGTGGTGAATTGAAGCCGCAGATGACCCCGATGGGCACTTCTGGGGGTCTGGACAAGGATGAGAGCGGTGTCAAGGTCAATGAGAGAGAATTTCGAGGGATGATCGGTTCGCTGTTGTACTTGACGGCAACAAGACCGGACATACAGTTCGCCGTGGGACTTTGCGCGCGTTTTCAGTCTTCACCACGCGCGTCTCACCGGCAGGCTGTCAAGCGCATTTTCAGGTATCTCACCTATGCGCCTGATCTTGGTCTTTATTATTCAGCATCATCATCACTTGATTTATCTGGTGTTGGGACGACGGATCGAACCAGCAGGTTTTAGTGGAAAACAAGAGTAGTATATTCAATGCCTTGGTCAGCCTGCCTGTTACAACTGTAGTGGGGGGTATTTATAGGGCGCCCCGCCTAGAGGACTAAGCGCCTCCGGGCTGCCAACGGCCACCCGACCAACCCTGACCGGTAGTACAGACAAAGAGATACATAGTACAGACAAGAAGATTCGACTCTGACAGCGTATCGGCCGTGTCGGGTGCTTCCTGCGCCGCCCGACATGGCTCAGAAGATCACGATCCTGTCCTTTCGTACGACCGCCTAGTCCTTTTCCAGCCACGACTCTCTTCGGGCCCGTCTTGCCGGGTCGGCCGAGAGCCCCGGGCCTTCAGCCTCCGGAAGACGAGCTCCCGTGTCCTACGCCGAGGGGCGACCTCCGGCTTCCTCCCACCGGAAGGTGGCCTCCGGCCTCGCTCCTCCGGAAGGAGACCTCCGGCCTTGCTCCTCCGGAAGGTGGCCTCCGGCCTTGCTCCTCCGGAAGGCGGCCTTCGTCATTAAGCCTGGGCCCTCCGGCTGGGGGCCCACCCCGTCGACTCCAGGGATTATCTCCCCCAACAGTAGCCCCTCGCTTCTTCCCGCTCGTAGTCCTGCAATAAGAGGGGGTGGAAGCGCACAAGATAATCCCGCCAATTCACACGAGTGCGTACCTCACTTTAGGGCGCCGCATCCACCGGAGCGCCGAAATGCACTGAGATAGGAAGTCGAGAGGCCGGGGGATTGAGCCCTGCCTCGGGCTTCCGGCCATTTCCAAGACACCGAGGGGAGTTGACCGAGCTGACGGGAAGCCGGCGCATCTTGACTCTGGGGACACCAACCCCGAGGGGCCGGGCGAGCGCCGCCAAGAGCAATTAATACGCGCGCCGGCGGCACCGAAGAGGCGGGTCACCGGGAGATCGCCCCCGCGCCCCGATGCGCCAACCGGTTTTAAATGCGGCGCCGCGCAAACCGCCACGTTCACACGTTAACCGAAACGGGAGTTGTTGGAACAATTGCGTTAGTTCCAGCAGGTTTTTCTGTGGTGGAGTATGATGTGAATAATGAACCTCGATGGGTTCCCTCAGAGGGAGAAGGGGTTTATACTGGTTCGGGCCTCCCCTAGGGGATAATAGCCCTACGTCCAGTTTATGGTGGATTGGGCATGGTGTGCCTTAGTGTGGAGAAGAGAACTGCAGGGTCTCATGGCCCCCTGGGGTTGTTCCCCGCTACAAGGGCTTGGCCCTGCTTATATAGGCGCGCAGGCCAAAGGAAAAGACTGGGATGCCCCCTATGAGCCTCAGGCTCATAGGGGCAGAGAGGGGAAAAGGAGCTAGCTACAATACAAAAGGTGCCAGACAACTTTACAGCTTTACTGGCGTGTCAGGCTGCGCCAGGCTTTGACCAGCTAAACGACATACCAGGGGCGGGGGGCCCCCGGTATGGACTTGGCTCCGGAGGGCGGCCTCCGGACTTGGCTCCGGAGGGTGGCCTCCGGGCTGGGCTCCCGGAGGGCGGCCTCCGGACTGGACTCCGGAGGGTGGCCTCCGGGCTTGACTCTCGGAGGATGGCCTCCGAACAGGACTCCGGAGGGTGGCCTCCGGGCTTGGCTCTCGGAGGGTGGCCTCCGGACTTGGCTCCGGAGGGCGACCTCCGAACTGGGCTCCCGGAGGGCAGCCTCCGGGCTTGGCTCTCGGAGGGTGGCCTCCGGACTTGGCTCCGGAGGGCGACCTCCGAACTGGGCTCCCGGAGGGCGGCCTCCGGGCTTGACTCTCGGAGGATGGCCTCCGGACTTGGCTCCGGAGGGCGACCTCCGGGCTTGGCTCTCGGAGGGTGGCCTCCGGACTTGGCTCCGGAGGGTGACCTCCGGCCTCCGGCGGCCTGCGCCCGGGCCTGAATTGGGCGCTCCGGGCCGGACCTCCTGGTCTAGGGGCTCCGAAGCTACGGGCCCCGAAAGGCACCTTGGGACCTGGAAACAATACTTAGAGAAAATAGGCTCCGACAGTACCTGGTTCTGGGCCGAAGGCTGTCGGAGGCTGACGTCATTTGGCCCCTGTTTAAGGGAAATATATTCCCCCAACAGTAGCCCCTCGCGTGTAGGCCTTCGGGGCGAAGGGGTGCACGCGCCCTTAGGACAAATGACCTGAAAACATGACTTCAGAGGAAATATACCTTCGGAGCCTGGACCGAAGGTGACCTCGATACCTGGGGGGTAATAAATGCCCGCGCTTGTCGCCAGAGCGGCCTCGGGGAGGCCGAACGACTTTGCAACGGTCAAAAAAGTTACCGTTACCTTGCTTGGGCTCGATTTGCTTCCGCCGGAGGCCCATCTGGCGGTGGGCTCGGCCCATGACGGTTGGAATTCTTACCGCGCCTATAAATAGAGACTTACCGCATGCGGCTCCGGCACACTTTCATTCACTTCTTTCTTACCGCCTTACCACCTTCGCTCTCCTCTTCCCCCTAGCCTCGCAGAGCGACCTTCGCTAGCTTCTAGCCCTTCGCCATCCTTTAGTCCTTCGTGCCGAAGTCTGACCAGAATGCCGAAGAAGGCAGCGACGAAGCCCCTGGTTTTAGGCTCGAGCTCAGGCTCCGCCCAAGTGCAGGCGGCGGCCGCAGCAGCCGCGGCAGCGAAGCCCGCAGCTAGGCGACTGGGGCCGAGGGACCTTCGGACGCCCTCCGATAGGTTCGAGCAGACCCTGGAGATGAGGGCTTCGATTTCTACGGAGGAGTCGGTCCGGAGAGCCTGCGAGGGGAAGATTGCGGCGAAAATCCGATTAAGGGTTCCAGAGAAGTCGGAGGCCGTACCGAAGCCTCGGGCCGACGAAGTGGTGGTGTTTGAAGCCTTCTTCGAGGCCGGCCTCGGACTGCCTGCGGTGGGGATGCTGAGCGAAGTCCTTGAGGCCTACAACCTCGAGCTCCCTCAGCTTTCGCCCAACGCAGTGGCGAGGCTAGCTGTTTTTGAGTGGGCCATGAGGGCCGAAGGCTGCGAAGGCCGCGCGGACGTCTTCGTCGCTCTTCATGACGCCAACTGCCAGCCGAAGCCCAGGGAGGGGACGGACCGCATCAAGAGGGCGCTGGCCTTCGGCAGCGCCAACTTCCAGCTCCGGAAGGAGTTCCAGGACGCCTTCCCTGCGAGGGCTGTAAACAACAAGTGGTATTCGAGATTGGACCAAGAATGGTTCTACGCCTCCGTCGGCGCGAACTCACCTCTTCGGAGTACCAACGCTCACATACTGTACCGGCGCGAAGGGGTGGTGAAGACCAGCGAAGGCCTCCTCCAATCGAGGATCTCGCTGCTCCGAAGGGTGGCAGCGAAGATGAGCATGAGGGACCTCGCAGAGGAGTTTATTACCCTTCGGCTTAGCCCCCTCGCGCGCTCCTGGCCGGAGGGTCTCTTCCAGGCTTCGGGTCGAGGAGAACTCAGCGAGCTGGCCTTCGACCGCTTCTGTAAGTCTTCGCGCTCTTCTTGCTTTTAATACTTAGAATACTTTGCTCCTAACTCAACCTTTTCGCGTAGCCGACCTCGACATGAGGACCCCGGAGGAGGCCATCGCGGCGGCGGACCGAGTCGTCGGGACTCCGACTCCCGAGGAGCAGAACCAGCGCCTCGCCCTGGTGGGGTCCTGGGAGCGCTGGAACAGAGTGTGGACCACGCTTGGCCTCGGAGGGCTCCCCGCCCTACCGGACTTCGCCCACCTGGCTATCTCGTCGGCCGGAGCCAAGAGGAAGAGGGGGGATGAGGACGAAGCGGACGCCTCGGGGGAGGCTGCGGCGAAGCCCGCAGCTACTCCGACCCCCAAGAAGGTCGCGAAGCCCCTGGCGGCGAGGGCTTCGGAGGAGGAGGCCGATGCGCGCACTCCTGCTGCCAAGGAGGCCACGGATGCCCCGGCGGAACCAACTTCGGGCGCGAAGGTGGATGCGCCAGCTTCGCAGCGAGGGAGCTGGAGGACACACTTAGCCCCTGGTTCCTTTCAGGAGATCTCTGATGATGGTAAACCCCTTTTTCTTTTCGCATGCTTCTCTTCAATATGCAGGTTTTGACTTGGCTTTTCGCAGAGGACGAAGATGATGCGAGGCCCGCTGTGGCGAAGCCGGCAGGCGAAGGTGGGTCAAAGCCCGTCGAAGCGAAGCCTTCGGAGGCTTCGAGCAGCAGCAGCAGCGGCAGCGGCAGCGGCAGCGGCAGTGGGTCAGAGTCCGAGAGCACTTCGTCTGACGACGAGGGCGGCGGAGACCGTGCGGACCCTCGAGGCGAAGAAGATGTCGACGTGGTGGGCCTGAGCCCCGCCTTGCCGGAGTCCGCGGAGACCACCGTGGCGGTGATTCACCCCTTCAAGCCGAGGGGGGGCGTGACGGCGGCGGCGATCCTCGGCTTCCGCGAGGCTTGCGCTTCTGCGGAGGAGGGGGACTTGGTGGCCCAGCTTAGCCACCGAGATCCCACGGATCTCTTCGTTAGCTCAAACGAAGTTCTTATGCGGGTGAGCGGAGCCCCTTGCAGCTTCGAGCTGTACTTTGTCCCTTGGTTCATACTTAAGGTTTCTTGAATTCCTGCAGGCCCTCGCACTGAACGCGGCAGCTTCGACTGCTGCCGACCGGCGGATGGAGCGCCTTGCAGAAGAGAAGGAGGCCCTTCGTCGCGAGGTCTTGGAGGAAGCCGAGAAGCGGAGGCGGGCCGAGGCTTCGGCTGCTGAGGCGAAGGAAGCCTTGGCCTCGGAGACGGCTCGGCTCCGCGCGGAACTCCAAGCTTCGAAGGACGCCGAGGCTCGCCGGGCGAAGGAGAACGAGGAGCTCCGCCAGCGGGCTCGGGATCTTGAGAGCTTCGTTGTGGCTAACCTCGGTGAGGCCACTCAGAGCCTGACCGAGGTCCTTGAGAAGATAGGGACCGAGTGCCGGACTCCGGACTTTGGCGATCAGGACCCGATTGGGGACCGCGCTGATTTCTTGAAGACTGCAGCTTCGGTAGCGGACGAAGCGTTGAAGGGCTTCGCTCTTATGGCCGGTCGCGTCGCGGGCCAGGGGGTGTTGCATCTACTCCATGCCGCGGGGTGTGACCACCTTCGGGCTGCGACCTCCGTGACCCCAGTGGCCTTCGGGGGTCCGCACTTGGTGACGCCTTCGGGCGAAGTCCGAGGGGCCTGGCGGCGGCTGCAGGAACCTTGGAAGGAGCAAGGCTGCGAGGCAGTCCTTGACCTTATGAAGGCCCTTCGACAACGCCGGTACAAGGGGCCCGTCGACTCGGACAAGCCTTCGACCTCGACGACTCCGCCTCCGAAGGTGTAGATCTCCTTAGGCTTTCTTGTAATACCTAGCTGTAGGCTTTGTAAAAACTTATCAGTTTATTAATATGAATGCGGGGGTTTTTTATACCTGCCCAGGCTCAGCCTTCGAGCATAGACCTCGAAGTCCTCGAGGATTCTGAAGGGCTTCGACAACTGTGGGCGATTCTTGAAGTAGCTAGGTCCGAAGGCCCTCCTCGGTTTAAGCTTCCGAGGGGGCCTAGGGGCGAAGCCATCTCCGAAATAGCTCAGGACTTGCTAGCCGCTGTGAAGGCGGAGCCCCTTCAGAACCCCTTACCTTTGCCTTCGCGAACGGTGTTAACGAGCGACGAAGCCCTAGACTTTTCTGCCTTCGACACGGCCCCGCCTGCTTCGCGAACTTGGAGCAACCTGCAAAGCGGAAGTCGAAGCCTGTGGGCTTCGGAGCCTGGACGGGCCGGTCGAGGGAGAGCGGGCTCCGACGAGGCAACGTCCAGCCGAGGTGGCCCTGGCCGAAGAAGGGGCAAGCGAGGGTCGGGGGCTCGCACACGGTTCTTCTTAGGCTTAGATACAGATTATACGTAGTTTTGTTTCCGAAGTATGTTTGTAACACACTTCTCAACATACAATGAATTGAGCTTGTTATCTTCGCACACTTTGTCTGTATGCTTCGTGTTGTTTGGCTTCGAACGTTTTAGCTTGCTATGCTCGTACTGTTCATTACACTCGCACACCTCGCATACATTCTTCCCCCCTTTTGCTCGTGGCAGTTAGGGATTAACCGTTGCTGGTGCGGGCAAAAAATAAACATGCGAAGGGGTGCGCCTTTTCGGCGGCTTCGGATATTTGGTTTTGTGCCGAACGAAGGCCTCTTACGGGCTCCGAACGCATCAATTTGGTGCGAAGCAAGGCTTCCGCATACCCAATTTGAGCGAAGCATGCTTCGGCATGCCGGGATTTGGATGCTGTGCGCGGGCGGGGCTCTGAAACGCACTTAGATTATGGCGAAGTATGACTTCGAGACGCTTAGGCGTATAGTATATGAGCACGCGAAGCCAGGCTTCGGAGCGTGTTTAGATAATGAAGCAAGGCTTCAGAACTTGGTCCTGTAATGAGAAGGATATTTGGTGTGGATTCACCGAACCTGTGATAATGTGAGCCACCTTCGACTCTGAGCCACCTTCGACTCTGGGTCACCTTCGACCCTGGGATGCTTCGGGTGCGGAACCCGGAATCCCTGGGATGCTTCGGGCGCGGAGCCCGGAATCCCTAGACGCGTCGGGCCAGTGGCCCGGAGTCCTTTTAGCCCACTGCTACGGGCCCGGGGGCACTGTGTAGCCTTCGGAGGGGTACTCCGGGTTTTATAAAGCGAAGCAAGGCTTCGGTTTTAAATAAGGCGAAGCGTGGCTTCGGGTTTAAATAAGGCGAAGCATGGCTTCGGTTTTTAAGTAAAGCGAAGCATGGCTTCGGTTTTTAAGTAAAGCGAAGCATGGCTTCGGTTTTTGAACAAGGCGAAGCGTGGCTTCGGTTTTTTGAACAAGGCGAAGCGTGGCTTCGGTTTTTTGAACAAGGCGAAGCATGGCTTCGGTTTTTAATAAGGCGAAGCGTGGCTTCGGTTTTTTGAACAAGGCGAAGCATGGCTTCGGTTTTTAATAAGGCGAAGCGTGGCTTCGGTTTTTTGAACAAGGCGAAGCATGGCTTCGGTTTTTAATAAGGCGAAGCATGGCTTCGGTTTTTTAAGTAAAGCGAAGCATGGCTTCGGGCTTACGTTGATGTAACTGCAGATTGGTGCATTGGAGTAAGGCTTCGGGCGGTACTTACCTTGTAGCCCTCGGGCTCCGATGACCTTGAAACGTGGAGCGGAGCCCCTTGCCGGAGAGTGGGCTCCGGTACGCGAAGGATGGAGGAAGGCGAAGGTGGCCTTCGATCTGCCCTCGAAGCCCCTTGCCGGAGGGTGCGCGAAGCGAGAAAGCCTCGATGCTCCCCCCTCGGGCGCACTTCGGGTTGCAGGCAGTGGTAGAGAACTTAGCTTCTAGGACTAAGCTCCCCACGGACGGCGCCAACTGTTGGAACAATTGCGTTAGTTCCAGCAGGTTTTTCTGTGGTGGAGTATGATGTGAATAATGAACCTCGATGGGTTCCCTCAGAGGGAGAAGGGGTTTATACTGGTTCGGGCCTCCCCTAGGGGATAATAGCCCTACGTCCAGTTTATGGTGGATTGGGCATGGTGTGCCTTAGTGTGGAGAAGAGAACTGCAGGGTCTCATGGCCCCCTGGGGTTGTTCCCCGCTACAAGGGCTTGGCCCTGCTTATATAGGAGCGCAGGCCAAAGGAAAAGACTGGGATGCCCCCTATGAGCCTCAGGCTCATAGGGGCAGAGAGGGGAAAAGGAGCTAGCTACAATACAAAAGGTGCCAGACAACTTTACAGCTTTACTGGCGTGTCAGGCTGCGCCAGGCTTTGACCAGCTAAACGACATACCAGGGGCGGGGGGCCCCCGGTATGGACTTGGCTCCGGAGGGCGGCCTCCGGACTTGGCTCCGGAGGGTGGCCTCCGGGCTGGGCTCCCGGAGGGCGGCCTCCGGACTGGACTCCGGAGGGTGGCCTCCGGGCTTGACTCTCGGAGGATGGCCTCCGAACAGGACTCCGGAGGGTGGCCTCCGGGCTTGGCTCTCGGAGGGTGGCCTCCGGACTTGGCTCCGGAGGGCGACCTCCGAACTGGGCTCCCGGAGGGCGGCCTCCGGACTTGGCTCCGGAGGGCGACCTCCGAACTGGGCTCCCGGAGGGCGGCCTCCGGGCTTGACTCTCGGAGGATGGCCTCCGGACTTGGCTCCGGAGGGCGACCTCCGGGCTTGGCTCTCGGAGGGTGGCCTCCGGACTTGGCTCCGGAGGGTGACCTCCGGCCTCCGGCGCCCGGAGGGTGGCCTCCGGCGGCCTGCGCCCGGGCCTGAATTGGGGGCTCCGGGCCGGACCTCCTGGTCTAGGGGCTCCGAAGCTACGGGCCCCGAAAGGCACCTTGGGACCTGGAAACAATACTTAGAGAAAATAGGCTCCGACAGTACCTGGTTCTGGGCCGAAGGCTGTCGGAGGCTGACGTCATTTGGCCCCTGTTTAAGGGAAATATATTCCCCCAACAGGAGTCGAACCGCCGGCCTTGCCGAAAGATATATAATCGCCCTTCAGGGCCTCCTCCTCCTTCACCCTCACGCGTCAACTACAACCGCTTAGTCCATTGTTCACTCGTCCTCTGAGCCCTGCACTCCTTCCATTTGTTCTCCAAGAATGTCGAGGAAGCCAGTCCCTGCAATGGCGATGGACCCGCGTTTCCTGCAACGCCAGATGGCGGCGGCGGCGGCGGCGACCGACACGCCAGAGGTGCGCGGCGCGCGCGAGCTCCGCCCTGCTTCCGAGCGATTCCGAGAGCAGACCCTGGAGCTCGGGGCGTCTGCGTGCACTGAAGCTTCGATCGAGCAGGCGACCAAGAACCGCCTAGGTCCAGAGACGCCGGCGAGGAGGCCGGGGCGGGAGACGGCCCCGCGGCCGCGGGAAGGCGAGGTCGTCGTCTTTGAAGCCTTCTTCGACGCAGGCCTGGGGTTCCCTGCCTCAGAGCTTCTTGCTGGGGTTCTGGAGGCGTTTCATCTGGAACTCCCGCAGCTGTCTCCCAACGCCGTGGCCCGCCTCGCCATCTTCGAGTGGGCCATGCGCGCCGAAGGCTGCGAAGGGAGAGCGGAGGTCTTCGCGGAGATGCACGAAGCCCTCTGCCAACCGAAGAAGAAGGACGGCCGGGTGCTAGCTTTCGGGAGCATCAACTTCCAGCTCCGGAGGAGGTACGCGGACTCCTTCCCGGCGAAGGCCACCAACGAAAGGTGGTACTCGAAGTGGGTGAGCCGGTGGTTCTACGTTCGCGTAGGGCTCACCTCCGGCCTGGCCGGAATACCGCGCCACATCTGGTTCCGGAGAGAGGCGCGGGTCGAAGTCAACTCCGGGGCCATCTCGGCGAGGGTACAGCTTCTCTAGATCGTCGCCTGCCGGATGAGCATGTGGGACCTGGCGGAGGAGTTCGTGGCCCTCGAGATCCCCCCGCTGAAGGAGGAGTGGCCTGCCTTGCTCTGGAGCAGTCGAGACGCGTCGGTGTCGACGGAGCTCTCTCGCCAGCTTGGTAAGTCTCAGCTCTCTTTGCCTTCAGCCTTGCTTTTGCGTGCTCGAAGGGTACCCCGGCCCTGACGAAAAGATGCAGGATCGCTCGTCGCTCGGACACCCGAAGAGATCGCCCGCATGGCGGAGAGGATCTTGGGGGTTCCCACCGCGGCCGAGCGGGCCCGCCGGTTGGAGCTGGTGGGCTCCTGGGAACGCTCCAACAGAGTGTGGGGGGCGCTCGAGCTCACGCCCCCGCCTCTCCTGGAGGGCGAGATCCTCCGGGACGTCTCGAAGAGGAAGGCGGGTGATGCGGACGGCTGCCCTTCTCCGGGCCGCTCGAAGAAGAAGAAGATCGTGAGGGGGCCGAAGCGCACGTCACCGGGACCTTCCTCGGCTTCCCGTTCGGAGGGAGGGGGCTCCAGCGAAGGAATCCAGTCGGAGTCAGGAGACCCTCCGGAGATTCTGGCTCCGGCTCTGCCGGTCCGGCTGAGCACCGGGGGGCGCGAGGATGCCCTTCGCCCGAACCCAACGGAGCCCGCGCCGGGCGCCGATCAAGAGTCACGCACCGTCGGAGCGACGCCCCGCCCGGGGACCGCCTCTTCGCCGATACCCGTTTCGGCGGGGGGCTCCGCGGGCTCCCTCGAGAGCAGGGCCACGGACAGCTTGGGCCGCGGGGGCCTAGCTGACCCACTCGGCGCCGTTGAAGGGAGCGCCGACAAGAAGGCGGAACTGGCCGCGGCGGTGGCGAGCTCTCCGCCGAACTCCATCGATAACCTCTTTTTCCGCCCAAGCCCGTCGGTTCATCTTCAGCCTCCGGACCGCGTCGACGATACTGCGGGCGCAGGTACGGTAACTTCGTCATGCCCCTTCGTGCGCAAGGAGCTTTCCTGTATTTAACTCCCGTTCGCTCGCGCAGGTACCTCGGCCGGAGGCGTGGAGCCAGTCGGCCGCTACCCGGCAGATGCTCCGGACGCGAGGTCCGGAGCCCCTGTCACCGCGAGGGGAGGCTCGAATCCGCAGGACGAGGCGGAGTCCAGGAGCGCCGAGAGGGCCCCTCAGGAGCCCGCCGGGGACGTCGGAGTCCGGCATTAGCCCCCCACCGACCTACGAACCGCGCGCGGCTCCGTGCCGCTTCTGCGCCCTTTCCTGCTGGATGGAGAGGACTTCGCCTCGAGAGTGGCCCCCATTCACGACTACTACCTACGGCTGCGCGATGCCCCGGTGATAGGCGAGCTGGGACGATCGGATGGCTTGGACCTCGGAAGGGCCATCGAGACGGCCGCGGGCCAGGTACTTTCTTTGGACACACTTGACGCCCTCATCGCGGCTCTTCTGACCATTTTCCCGCATGCAGGTGGTGGCGCTAGCACAGGGGCAGATGTCCGCTCTGCTCCTCGAACGTCAACAGCATGAGGCGTATGCCGCAGGGCTCGCGTCCCGGGTGGCTGCCGCGGAGAGGTTGGCCCGCGAGCGCTCGTCGGAGGCCGAGGTCCTCCGATCTCAGGCGTCGAGGGTTGCGGCGCTGGAGGCCCGAGCAGTGGAGGCGGACTCGCTTAGGGCCCGCGTCGCGGAGCTGGAGGGGCTCCGGGCCCGGGCCGCCCGCGTCGACGAACTGGAAGCGGAGGTCGGCGCCCTCCGAACCCGAGCCGCTGAGGCGGAGGTACTCCGGGCCCGGGCCTCGGAGGCGGATCGGCTCGAAGGAGAGGTTTCCCGACTCCAAGCTCGGGCCTCAGAGGCGGAAAGCAAGGTCGAAGCCCTCGGAGCCCGGGTGACTCACTTGGAGGAGGTCGAGGAGGGCCTCAACGCGCGGAACGGGAAGGCCGCCGAGGAGCTCGCCGAGGCCGGGAAGACGGCGGCCGAGGCCGCCGAATCCTTGCGGAAGATGTTGGCGCGCTACGGCACTGGCTGCGGCACGTTCGACGTCGCCCGGGAGCCCCTGGTCCGCCGGGTGAAGTTCGTTCGTTCTGCCGTCCGGCAAATACACCTTGCCATGGCGCAGTACGGCGAGGTGTCCGCTCGGGTGGCCGCGTACGGAATCCTCCGGCACCTCGAGGCGTCCGGGCTTCCGCTTCCTTCGCCTTCGAGCTCGCACCCGGTCGCCTTCACGGGGGACCATCTTCGGACGCCAAGCCTCGCCCTGACCCAATCTTGGAGGACGCTCAAGGCGACCTGGCAGACCGAAGGCCCTGCGGCGATCCAGGCTTGGCTGGAGGATGCACTCCGTGCGCGCGACCCTCCAGCCCCTTTGAATCCTTCAACCTCGGCCCGCTTGCCGGACCCGCAGGTGTAGCTCTAGGGATTGGTCCCAGCCTTACCCTGTAATAGCTTAGGAAACTTAGTTGTATTAATAAAGACTACTTTTCCGGGACTTACTCAGGGTGTTTGCGGTCGCGATCTTGATGTCGAGGTACTTGAACCGGACGACGCCCTTCGGCATCGCTGGGCCATCCTCGAAGCTGTGCGGGCAAACCGGCCCGCGCGCTTCGTTCTTCCCCGCGGCAGTGACGGGCGCGTGGACTCCGACGTCCTTCAGGGGGTTCTGAAGCATGTGAAGGAAGAAGAGAGGGGGTCCCGCTCGCCGTCCTCGTCCTCCGAACCGGTTGACTGGTCCGATACGGAGGCTGACTCGAGCGGAGCGCCCCCGGAGGAGGGCGGTCTGCGCAGCTGGGCTCAGCTCCAATCGGACCAGAGAGCTTTCCGCGCCCAAAAGAAAGAAGAGGAGCGCAGGAAGAGGAAGGAAAGGTCCGGTCGGGGGGCGAGCACGACTTCCGGCCCTTCTAACCGAAGGGGCCCGCGGTTCCTTCTTGGCCTGGACAAGAACTTTTCTTGACCTCCTCCTTTTGCTTGTAACGAACATTGTATGCTTATGTGCTTACTGTTGTACGCTTCATATGCTTGCTGCAGCCTGCGCCTCGCTCTCCCTCTTCTCCCCCTCTTAGCGGGTAGCTGGTTGACTAGCTGGGCGCTAAGTAGCTCAGGAGAGGGAGAGCGGACGGTGCGCATCACATCGGCGCGTTAGAGGTTTGGCGAGCCGGGGCTCGTGACCCGAAGGTGAGGGCGCGTCGAGGCATAGCTCGGAACCCGAATGTGAGGGCGCGTCGAGCCGGAGCTCGGAACCCGAATACGAGGGTGCGTCGAGCCGGAGCTCGGAACCCAAATGTGAGGGTGCGTCGAGCCGGAGCTCGGAACCCGAATGCGAGGGCGCGTCGAGCCGGAGCTCGGAACCCGAATGTGAGGGTGCGTCGAGCCGGAGCTCGGAACCCGAATATGAGGGTGCGTCGAGGCATAGCTCGGAACCCGAATGTGAGGGCGCGTCGAGCCAGAGCTCGGAACCCGAATATGAGGGTGCGTCGAGCCGGAGCCCGGAACCCGAATGTGAGGGTGCGTCGAGCCGGAGCTCGGAACCCGAATGCGAGGGTGCGTCGAGCCGGAGCTCGGAACCCGAATATGAGGGTGCGTCGAGGCATAGCTCGGAACCCGAATGTGAGGGCGCGTCGAGCCGGAGCTCGGAACCCGAATATGAGGGTGCGTCGAGCCGGAGCCCGGAACCCGAATGTGAGGGTGCGTCGAGCCGGAGCTCGGAACCCGAATGCGAGGGTGCGTCGAGCCGGAGCTCGGAACCCGAATGCGAGGGCGCGTCGAGCCGGAGCTCGGAACCCGAATGTGAGGGTGCGTCGAGGCATAGCTCGGAACCCGAATGTGAGGGCGCGTCGAGCCGGAGCTCGGAACCCGAATATGAGGGTGCGTCGAGCCGGAGCCCGGAACCCGAATGTGAGGGTGCGACGCGAGATGTGTCGGTCGGAATAGTTGGCTGAAAATTTTATTACGCAGATGGGGGATACAAACAGGCGGCGGTGGCCGCTAATAAAGTACATCGGTAGTGTTACGGGAAGTAGCGCTTCAGGTCCCCAGCGTGCCACGTATGCTTCAGCTCTTCACCTTCTAGTGTAGCGAGACGGTAGGACCCAGGCCGTCCAGACTTCGTAACAATGTACGATCCTTCCCACTTGTTGCCCAACTTGGTGGGGGCGACCACCGCACGGAGGACGAGGTGCCCTGGTTGGAACTCGTTGTGCTTAACCTTGGTATCATACCACCCCTTGGTCTCTCTCTGATAGTGGGATAGGTTGGCGACGGCGCGCAGCCGCGTTTCTTCAGCTAGGTCAAGGGAGACGGCGCGCTCATCTTCAACTTCGGGTGCTACGACGCGCAGTGAACCGGCGCGGAGCTCCGTTGGCGTCATCGCTTCGTCGCCGAACAGGAGGCGGAATGGGGTGAAGCCCGTTGCCCGAGAAACGGTCGTCCGGATGGACCATGAGATCTTGGGTAGTTCGTCGGGCCACGTGCCTCGGGCCACCCCGACGATGCGCTTATGGAGGCCGGACAGAATGTGTCTGTTAGCTCGCTCCACGGCTCCGTTAGACTGGGGGTGCCGCACGGCCGCGAAGCAAAGCTGAACGCCCAGCTCGTCACAGAATGCCCGGAAGGTGCCGGCATCGAACTGCGTTCCGTTGTCCAATGTGAGCTGCTTGGGTACTCCGAATCGGCACACGATATGCTGCCAAAAAAACTTTTGGACGCTTCGGGATGTGATGGTGGTGAGAGGCTCCGCTTCAACCCATTTGGAGAAGTATTCGACTGCGACAACGACGAAGCGCAGGTTCCCCCTCGCTCTGGGGAGTGGACCAACGAGGTCCATGCCCCAGCGGGCCAAGGGCCACACAGGAGGGATAGGCAGCAACCTTGCTGGAGGGCGGTGACTGCGGCGGCCCATCCACTGGCAACCTTGGCAGGTGCGGACCATCTCTTCAGCGTCGGCGATGATGGTGGGCCAATATACGCCCTGCCGGAGGGCTTTGCCTGCGAGGGCCCGCGGCGCCAAGTGACTGCCGCACAGCCCCTCATGTATCTCTCGGAGCATGGCGACACCGTCTGAATGTGAGATGCAGCGGAGCAGCGGGGAACATACTCCGGATTTGTATAGGATTCCATTGATAACCTCGAATGACCTTGCGCGGAGTTGCAGGCGAACCTGCTCCGGACTGGGATGGACTTCGTCGCCGCCTGCGAGTGCGCGGAGGATGGGCTCGCGCCAATCGACGCTAGCCGTACAGAGTACTGGGGCCGGGCATGACGACTGTTCGCTCTCCTCCGGGGCGGCGGAGATGGCCGCTTCGCTTCGATGGGTTACCGAAGGCTGGGCGAGTTCCTCGAAGAAAGCCCCTGGCGGCAAGGCCTGGGCGCCGGCCCCGGCCTTAGCGAGGGCATCCGCTCGGGCGTTGTCGCTTCGCGGGATGTTCTGGACGGAGATGCCCTTGAAGGATGCTTCGTACTTGCGGATGGAGTCGAGGTAGGAAGCGAGGTCCGGGTGCTTCGCTCGAAAGGACTTGTCGATGTGCCCGGCGACCACTTGGGAATCGGTCTTCACGATTACGCGCGCGGCGCCCAAAGCGAGCGCCTTGCGAAGTCCCAAGAGGACTCCTTCGTATTCTGCGACGTTGTTGGTGGCCTTGAAGCTTAACCGAGCGGAGTATAGGGCCTGCTGACCTGATGGGGAGACGATGACTGCTCCGGCTCCAGCCCCGGAGGCCTGGTAAGCGCCATCCGTAAAAACGGTCCAAATCTCTTCGCCCGCGCTGGCGCTCGCGGGTTCTCGGGCCCGCGTCCACTCTGCGACGAAGTCAGCGAGAATCTGGGATTTAATGGCTGTCCGGGCAACGAAGGAGATCCCGAACGGGGCCAGCTCTACTGCCCACTTCCCGATGCGACCAGTGGCGTCTTTGTTTCTGAACATGTCGCCCAGCGGATAGGCTGTTGGAATGATGATGTCGTGGGCCAAGAAGTAGTGCCGGAGCTTCCGGGAGGCCATGACGAGGGCATAAGCCACCTTCTCTAGCTCGGAGTATCTGGCCTTGGCGTCGGCGAGAACCTCGGAAACGAAGTAGACGGGCCGCTGGACTAGCTTCCCACCGGACTCTTCCTCCTGAACCAAGGCCGCGCTTGCGGCGGTGCCAGAGGCGGCGAGATAAACCAACAGAGGACTGCCGGCCCGTGGCGTGGTGAGGGCCACGAGGCCGGAGAGATAATCTTTTATTTGCTGGAAACAATCCTGGCACTCGGGGGTCCATTCGAAATGCTTGGAACCTCGGAGCACCTTGAAGATGGGCAAACTTCGCTCTGCTGATTTGGCGAGAAAACGCCCAAGGGCGGCCAACCGTCCGGCCAGCTTCTGCGCCTGCCGCAGGTTCTGAGGTGGCGCCATGTTCTGCAATGCTTGAACTTGTGTTGGACTGGCTTCGATGCCGCGGCTGGAGACGAGGTACCCAAGCAGCTTCCCCGCGCGTGCTCCGAAGACGCACTTGTCAGGGTTAAGCCGGATCCCACACTGCTGGAGGCTGTCGAAGGTTTCGGCTATGTCGGACCCGTGCTGACTTGCGGAGGCAGTCTTGATGACGATGTCGTCCATATAGGCTTCCACGTTCCGCCCGAGCTGATGACCGAGGGCCTTTGAGATTAATCTTGAAAAGGTTGCTCCAGCATTACGGAGGCCGAAGGGCATCCGGAGGTAACAGAACACTCCGGCAGGGGTGACGAAGCTGGTTTTCACTTGGTCTTCAGGCTTGAGCCAGATCTGATGATAACCGGAATATGCGTCGAGGAAGCTGAGGAGCTCGGCTCCGGCTGTGGAATCTACTAGCTAATCGATGCGAGGCAGCGGGTAGGGGTCACGGGGGCAAGCTTTATTCAAAGAAGTAAAGTCGATACACATGCGCCATTTGCCAGATGTTTTCTTCTGGACAAACACAGGGTTGGACAACCAGTCGGTGTGACTCACTTCCCTGATGACCCCGGCGCGGAGCAGCTTGTCGGTCTCTGCCTTGGCGAGCTCGGCCCGTTCGGCGGATAGCCTCCGAAGCCCCTGTCTGACTGGTCGTGCCTTCGGATCAACCGCCAGGGAATGCTCGATGATGGACCGGTCGACGCCAGGAATGTCTTCGTCCGAGCATGCGAAGATGTCGAGGTTGTTACAGACGATGGCCTCGAGCTGTGCTGATAATTCTGGCTCCAGGCCCCCTCCGAACTTGATCGAGTACTCTTTCCCCCTGTGAGTCAGGGTCTTGGTGATGACTTCCCCTTCTGGGAGGGGTTTGGCGGGGCGCCCTTTCTGCGCAGGGCCTGCCTCCAGTGGGAGGTTGGTGTCTTCGGCGCCCTCGCGGACACTGTGGACCTGCCGCGGCTCCAGTGGTGCCGCATGGCCGTACTCGACCCGGCGGGCTGCGGCTTGGTCGCCTAGGACGGACAACACCCCTCCGGGAGTCGGCATCTTGAGGCAGAGGTAGTTGTGGTGAGCGATGGCGCTGAAGCGGTTGAGCATCCCTCGGCCGAAGATGGCGTTGTAGGCGTACGGAGCGTCGACGACGTCGAACAGGATTTCTTCGCGACGCTGGAGGGGCGTGGTGCCGAACGCCACTTCCAACAAGACCTGGCCCAGAGCATCGAGCGGAGGGCCCGAGAAGCCTTGGAGCGGTCGCGAGGCTGGCAGCAGGTGCTTGCGTGACAAGCACAGTTGGTCAAAGGCCTGCACGAAGATGATGTCAGCGGAACTTCCTCCGTCGACTAAAATGCGACGCACCTCGGCTCCGGCGATGTCTGCCGAAATGACGAGTGGGTCGGCGTGAGGAAACTTGACTCCGGCGGCATCTTCGGTGGTGAAGCTGATGGGGACGTGAGACCATTCCGGGAGGGTCGAAGGGCTGGACGTGCCGATGTGCCCAACTTCCCGAGCGTAATCCCGACACTGCCGCTTGGACAGCGCTCCGAGGGCTCCCCCTCCGGATATGGGAAGGACCACGCGCTTGCCACGGTCCGGAGCGGCTTCGAGTTTGAGGGCCGGGACTCCGCCGAATCCCTCGGCCGGGGTCATGGCCTCCGGCTCTTCCTGACGCCCGACTATTTGGACCGGGTCCGGCCGAGGGGTAGAATGCCCTCGGTCGGAGGAACCGCGACCGGACTGGCGCTCGAGGTAGTCACTGCGAAGAGCGAGGATGGTGCGGCAGGAGTCGGTGTCGTGGCTCTAGTTCTCTCCATGAACGCTGCAGTAAAAGGTTCCCCTGGCAGGCGCTCGGGGTGGAGGCTTGGGCCCGGCCTGGCGACTTCCGCCGGGCGTGTGCAGGTGCTTGGCGGGCGCTTGAGGGGTGATGCTAAGGACTTCCCCCCGAAAGTGCTTTCGGTTCCGCCGTGAATCTTGATGAACAAGGTCCGGGCGAGCGGGCTCCGGGCGCCGGAAGTCAGGGGCGCGACGTGGGCCCCGGCTGGGCTCTGGAGGCGCTTCGTACGCTCGGACGCTCGGAGCCCGGACAGGGACTACCATCGCTTGTCGGCGTATCTGGCCCTCTTCGGACCGGGCGTACTCTTCGAAGTACGTCATGAGCTGCGCCACCGAAGAGATGGGCTTCCGGTGGAGCTTGTCGAGGAGACCTGGGTGGGTGACGCCTTCCCGGGCCGCGTCGATGACTGAAGAAGCCGAAAGCCCCTTGATCTGAGCTTTGGTGTGCGCAAAGCGCTGGGAGTATTGCCGCAGGGTCTCTCCGGGTTGCTGCTTCACTTGAAAAAGGCTCCCGGTGGACATGGGGGCTACGAAGGTCCCCTGGAAGTTGTTGACGAACTTCTTTTTCAGCTGCTCCCACGAGTGGATGGTCCCTGGCCGGAGGGACCAGAACCACCGAAGGGCGATCCCTTCGAGCGCCAGAGGGAAGCATTTGGCCATGGCGTCCCGGCTCCCCCCAGACGCTTCTATCGCCAGAGCGTAAGAGCGAGAGAACTCGCCGGGGTCGGAGTCCCCGGAGTACTTGGGGAGCTTGGCGGCGCGGAAGCTCGAACTGAAACGCACCCTCTGGAGGTCCGGGTGCAGGGGAGAGTCCTCGTCGTATGATGCGTTCTCCTCTTCCGGGGGGTTCTCGTCGTCACTCAGGTCCGTGACCGCAGCTCTCGCGGCGCGGAAGGCTGCCGGAGGGGCCGGGGGCCGGAGCGACGCTTCCTGACGCCACAAAGCCAGCTCCGCCTTTAGCCTGGCGTTCTCGGCGGCCAGGGCATCGGCTTGGCTCCCGCTTCCCCCGGAAGTTGTGTCGGGGTCCCGCGAGCGGACGTAGTCTGTCTGAAGGGACACTACTACTGGAGGTCTGCCTGGGAGATGCTGCTCCGGCGGCCCGCCCGGCGACCCGGCCAGGTTGGCGGAGGTCGGCTCGGGCAGGCCGTCGGTGCCTTGAGCTCCGGGCGTCTCTTCTTGCAACTGGGCGGAGCCCGCTGGAGGCGCCGCGCCGACGGTTGTGGTGATGGGAGCTGAAGGATTGGGGTCGACGGCCGGGGCGGGCTCGCCCCCAGCGGTTCGGGTCGACCTGCGCAGGGGGGCCGTGCTCGCTCCTTTCCGGCTCGACATGCTTTGGGTGGATGGGTGTAGAGGACACTAGCTTTTCGGACTAGGATCCCCACGGACGGCGCCAACTGTTGGGACGACGGATCGAACCAGCAGGTTTTAGTGGAAAACAAGAGTAGTATATTCAATGCCTTGGTCAGCCTGCCTGTTACAACTGTAGTGGGGGGTATTTATAGGGCGCCCCGCCTAGAGGACTAAGCGCCTCCGGGCTGCCAACGGCCACCCGACCAACCCTGACCGGTAGTACAAACAAAGAGATACATAGTACAGACAAGAAGATTCGACTCTGATAGCGTATCGGCCGTGTCGGGTGCTTCCTGCGCCGCCCGACACGGCTCAGAAGATCACGATCCTGTCCTTTCGTACGACCGCCTAGTCCTTTTCCAGCCACGACTCTCTTCGGGCCCGTCTTGCCGGGTCGGCCGAGAGCCCCGGGCCTTCAGCCTCCGGAAGACGAGCTCCCGTGTCCTACGCCGAGGGGCGACCTCCGGCTTCCTCCCATCGGAAGGTGGCCTCCGGCCTCGCTCCTCCGGAAGGAGACCTCCGGCCTTGCTCCTCCGGAAGGTGGCCTCCGGCCTTGCTCCTCCGGAAGGCGGCCTTCGTCATTAAGCCTGGGCCCTCCGGCTGGGGGCCCACCCCGTCGACTCCAGGGATTATCTCCCCCAACATCTGGCTTTTCGGACGCTGACTTTGGTGGGTGCCGGTTGGATCGCAAGTCGACTTCTGGTACTTGCCAGTTTCTTGGTTCTTCCCTTGTATCTTGGTCTTCTCGAAAGCAATCTGGAGTTGCTCTTTCGACCACAGAGGCTGAGTATGTAGCTGCTGCCAGCTGCCGCTCACAGTTGGTTTGGATGATTTCCACTCTACGAGACTTTGGGTTGTTCTTTCCTACCAGGGTTCCATTGTTTTGCGACAGCACTAGTGCTATTAGTGTAGGGAAAAACCCGTGTCTCCATTCAAAAACCAAACATATTGATGTGCGCTTTCACTTCTTGCGGGATCAATATGAGAAAGGTGTCATTGACCTTGTTCATATTGATACCCATCATCAGTTGGCTGACATTTTCACCAAACCCCTAGATCAGTCTACTTTTGAGCGTTTACGAGGGGATTTAGGTGTTGTGTATCCTTTCTAGGATATTTTGCGTCAGTTTTTCTTTCTTTACTCTTTTCTTGAGTCTTTTTGTGTGTGTTCATATCTTGCATTTTCACGTATCACACTTTAGAGATGCTTCTGTTATATGATTGAACTGCTTTACTTATTCTAGCTGGTACATGCTTTTGATTACATGTCAATGATCATGCTTTGGTTCAGTTCACTTGATATGTCTGATATCTGTCATATGCATGGCTTTTACGCTTTCAACTTGAAAAATGATCACCATTGCTTCTGGTAACTAGCATGTGTAGGCTGAGTGCTTCTACTATCTGTTACATGCCTTGTAGCTAGTTCATCACATAGATGCAGATATGCAACTTGGACATCTTTATGCTTTAACATGGAAAATGTGCTATAAAAATGATAAAAATCAAAAATGAATGAAAATTCCATGCCTTTTTATGCTTAAGTTGAAAAGATCCAAGTGGGTTTGCTTTGTCGCATTATATTGTTCTGGATTGCTTACCATAGCACTTTGGTATGAACTAGGACAATGTAGTGTATGCCAAGACCAATGTCTTAAGCTTCTGATGGTCCAGTTCTGGCCTAGGCTTGACTTGGTCGGTTAGCATAAGGTTTGACATGCAAATAACCCTTGGCACAAATGACAAAGGAAAATGAAAAAGCCTGAACTTTAAAAGGATAACAAGTTTGATGAAGCACTTTGTTTTGAACAATGCTTATCTTGGTAGATATCAGTTAGCTTCTGCATCTCATGCTTTACCTTGCTTGCTTACTAGAAAATGTGGTGATGCTTTTATTTGCAAAAACTGAAAAATGCGTGCTAAATGACTTTCTTTAGATATCATCTGTTGCACTGATCATGCCATGTGTCTTAGACAGTATCTCTTTTGCTATACTTGTTAGATACTGTATTTGCAGTCAATCATATCTGAGAAGCATGCTTTCTACACTCCACCTGCACCCCAGTTGCATTCACTGCATATTTTGAGGGGGAGTTGCATTTCAGGGGGAGTCTGTGTCTCTTTTGAGTGCTTGATGAGTTCACTTGTCAACAAGGGGGAGAAAATTTGGGATCAGAGTTTAAGGGGGAGTTCTTACTCTGTTGATATCCTTGTTATGCTGCATTCGCACTCATTTTGAGCTTTTGTGTTTTGGTTAACCATAATGACCGTTTCTTGCTTTTGTTTGGCTTTTGGTCATTAGGGTTAAACTTTTACCTTATTTTTCTTCTTCTTTGTTCTCTTGTGTTTTGTTTTCGTGTTTCCACATTTGTTCACAGGTGCTGAAGAGCTTAGAATTGAGGAGTGTTGACAATGCTCTCATCAAGGGGGAGATTGAGGAGCCATGCTGAATAGCGTGGGCCTCATGGCTCTAGAAGTGATGAGTCATTGTCAACGATAGTCAATGAGGACTGAAGAAGAGAGGAGATCTGCTGTTTCATGGGCCGCGTGTGACTCAGGTACACGGGCAGCGAGCGACTGTCGGGCAGAGGAGGCTGCGAAGTCGGGCTGGCCCAATCCGGGTGCATGGGCCAGAAGCAGTAGAAGACCCACTGGGCTGTTGACCAGGACTGACTCAGGTACACGGGCGGTGAGCGATTGCCGGGCTGAGAGAGCTGCGGAGTCGGGCCGGCCCAATCCGGGTACCTGGTGCAAAGCTGGTGGAGGCTTTGTCAGTTTCGGCGTAAAACTGACAACCGTTGATTCTGTATCCGACTGTCCAGAAGAGAAGCCGTAGTCGCCACGAAAACTTAGCTTCCGGATAAGTCATCTGTTACTCTAGGCCCACAGTCAGTCAGTTGTGTCTGTAAAAATTCCTAAGGGCAGTAGAGTCTTTTCCTTTATTTTTTTGAGTCTGTAAAAACCCTAAGGGGCTGGTAGAATATTCCTAGTGTTGGGCTGCCTATAAATAGGACCCCAATCCCTAGGGTTTGGACTACCCTTGTGCTGAAATCAAATCTGTTGGGTCACTTTTGTCTCCCGTCTTCTCTCTCCTGTGTGCGCAGCCAGGACCTGTTTTCTCCCTGTTTGTGAGTTATTTTGGCTCAAATCTCTTGGATGCATTTAAGCTTTGGTTCCTGGTGAATTTATTGGTTGCACTTTGTTCGGTTTGGGGAGTTATTGCGCTGGCTACGGGCTGCTGTGTTTATTTCTTGAGAAGAAGCTTCTTCTGTTGCTTCTGTTCTTCGTGAGAGGGAGTACTAGTTCTTGCTGTTGCAAGTAGTACTGCTACTGTAGCTACAGTACTTGCTGCCAGCTTTTTACCTTCTTCTGTACTGCCTTTTTGATCGAAGCAGAATGGAGTAAATGCCTTTTTGACTGTTTCTGCGAAGTCATCTTTCTCTGGTCGAAGCCCCTCAGCTCCGTGAGGCAGGCTTCGATCTAACATTTTCACGGTGGTCATTCAAACTGCGAACTTCGGTTTTCTTGTGTCTGAGTTGCTAGCTTCGAAGTTCTTCTTGTATGGACAGCATCGCATACTTCGAACTAGCATACTCCGAATCTATCTGTTCGAAGTGCACACTTCGTTAGGCTTCGAAGTTGGGTTCGAAGCTTGTCTTTTCTGATAGACTTCGCTTGGATTTCTTTGTGGCGTGTCAGCCTTCGATTCTCCTTCCGAAGCTTTCCCTGTTCGAAGATAGAGTGTAGGCTTCGGACTTGATTTTCTGTCACGTAACAGACTTCGCTTCTTTGTTCGAAGATTGTCTGTTTGTGTGCCGTGTTCGAAGTTTTGTGTTCGAAGGTTTTGCTTCGAAGCTTTCGGTTCAAAGTGTGTTCGAAGTTTTTGTCTTCAAAGTGCATACTTCGAAGCAGGCTCCGGCACTGTTTTACTTCGCTCCGAAGCTCGTGACTCGAAGCTGTGTTCGAAGCCTTGTCTTCGAAGTGCATACTTCGAACCAAGCTCCGGCACTGTTTTACTTCGCTCCGAAGTACACTTTGCTCCTTTCCACTTCGAACTAGGCTAGACAGCGATACCTTCTGCGGTTCGGACAGACTCCGTCACTAACCTCCGAAGCAGACCTCGACGTGCGAAGGGGGCTTCGCCAAGTTCCGAACAGGAGACAAATTTGGACAGTAACTTCTCTTTTCATCTTACACATACTTAGATCATTTCATTGAGAAGTTTAGGCCTGTTATAACTTGTTTATCTACCTAGTTGCACCACTTTAGTTTTACTCTGTTTTTCATCAGTTGCTTCTAGGTTAGAAACCTTTAGACTTAGGCCTTCTGTTTATTTTCTGCTGCGTAGTATTTTTGAGGTGCGTTGGGTATTGGGAACAGGCCATTGATTCGAAAGAATTTTTAAGGCGCCCATTCACCCCCCCTCTGGTCGCTACTTTCGGTCCTACAGACGGCTCGATCTCGGGCTCGTGGGAGACGGTCGGGGTCGAGGAGCGTGACGGTCCGGCGGGTGGGGCGCTGCGGGAGATCCTCTTGGGCCTCACAGTGGGGATCCGAAGGGGTTTCTTCCTGCGAGGCGGAAGAGGTGCGATCTCCTCTATGTCCTTCTTCAATTCCTCGATATGGTAGCGGAGATGTGGGTTGGTGGCGACACGCTGTCGAAGGAGCTCATTTTGACGCCGCAACTCCTCTGCCTCGGCAGCCAAGCGGTGTCCCTGCTGGATGCGGCGACGAAGCTCTCCGTTCTCGCGGTTCAGATCCTCGGAAGAGTGTCGGTAGAAGCTGATGGTGTCGCGTTGTCCATTGGCGTCCTGCAGTGCCTCGTAATGGAGATCGTCCATGGCCTCCAACAAGCGCATGGTATGACCAATCGCAGAATGGCGCTGGGAGAGTGTGCTGACGAAGACACTGTGTGGACTCCCTGGGGTGCGAAGAGGCACGAAGCGAAAGTCCGTGTCGCAGAGCTCGCTGTCGTAGATCATCCGGAGCTCCGTGAGTGCCTGGAGAGCGGTGCGCTGGCTGGCGACCAGGAAGGTAGGTCCTCCTCCGCGGTAGGTGTGAGCTGTCTGAGGGGAGGGCTGGACGACGACGGTGACCTCGCAGAAGCTCTCTTCCTCGTCGGGGAAGACTCCATGGTACATCGGCTCATGCTCGAATCCGAGGAAACTGACGAGCATGCGTAACTCGTGAATGAATCCGGCCTCGTCACGAAGGTTCCCATTCATGGTACGGACCGGCATCTACAAAAGAGAGAAAATTTTTGTGAAAACCTGGGAAGATGAGAGGATAAGTAGTGTTTGTAAGAAAATATAGTAAGTTTAAATCCTAAGGTCAGGTCTATTTGGCTTCCTACAGTCAAGTCGGCTCTGATACCATCTTGTCGCGCCCCGATTTAATAAATCAGGACTTTATTGAAATTCCATAGAAAATCAATAAAACAAGACGTTCATCATGCGACCACGTACAGTACGGACAATCATTCACGGTTCGTAGACCGCATTAATACAAAAGTGAATAAAGGTGAAGAGAAACTAATAAAATAAGGGTCCTAGATGAACGCCTCCTTCCAGTCTCGCCTTGACTGGGTCGCTACTCCAGACCTTCATCCTCCTCGTAGTAGACTGGCTCTGATGTTGTAAGTCAACGGGGTGAGTACAGATGTACTCAGCAAGCCACCGAATGCAAATATAATGCAAGATAATAACAAGGGGGATAGTGGCTAATTTTGCGGAAGCAGCATAATTGTAAAGCTTTAAATGTGAGCAATTTATTAGTACGGAAAAATAAACATGTGCATGTGTATCCTCATCTTCTAACTCGAGGGGTACAGTCAGCCCCACCTCGCTCAACAGTCCTTACGTGCCATGAATAACTTGAACATTCAAACAATTGTAAACTAACTGCGAGTAGTCACACAACCCACCCTTGACCGTGGGCTCGGCTTTTCGAAAAGATTAGGTTACTCTGATCAGAGATGTACCACTGTACCCACAAGGCACGCACTCATCACCTACACCGAAGTGTAACGAGATGACCCATCACACGGGAACTCGTGCCAAAACCTTCCATATAGTCCTCCCCGACTCAATAGCACCCTCTTATGGGTTTCATATGGTGTCCCGACGCATCGGAGCCCCACCATACCCCCCCTTGAGCCTCGTCGGTACAAGTCGCCCGCAGGCTAGCCCCTTGCCCCCTCCTCTATGGTGCATCAAGCCGGAGTATTCCATACTTCCAGTTTGGACTTACCCATTAGACTTGTGGTTGGTATGGAAGTGCTTTGCAACAGATCCCGCAGACTGGTCCTTATAGTGCCCCGGGTGCGACAAACCAGTGCCCGAGCTTGCACCTGGAACCCACCATACTTATAACCTAGCCAACTCCAACAGAGTCCAGAGACGAGAATAACAGGGAAATTCATATACAGAATCCAGCTATCTACGACTCGTTCTTTTTAACCTATAGCAGTTGTGCCGGTACATTGGGCACTAGCTAATATATTTATAGTAGAGTGACAAGGAGTTAAGGCTCAATAAGCATGGCTTGGGTTTGCACACAAGGACGAGGATCTAATAAATATAAGTGTAAGGCTTGAGTATTTGACTAATGCAATATTAACCTATGGGTTATAGCGATAAGTTATTAAAACATGGGCTCAATTATGATCAACTGTTTCCACAGAGGTGGTCGATGACTTGCCTTGATCAGCAAATGGGGATGGAGGAACCTCGGGGTAGAACTCCTGCTCCTCGACGAACTCGTAGTCTTCTCGATACGGAAAAGTAAACAATACATTTAATAAACAGATAAAATCCACCAAATAAGCAATATTCATATTTGTGGGTGTTTTTATGTGAAGTAATATTTTAATATTCTGAAGTTGGGTATAAAACAGTGAGACTTAACTTTTAGGATTTTTCCTAATTTATTTTCTGAATTAATAATTTATCCCTAAGGGGTTTTTATTCTTTTATTTGCTAAAAATATTTTGGGTAACAGTAACATACTGTTTTTATGGCATTAATGTGTAGAGAATATTATTCTGGATTTAACAAAATTTGAATGGTGAAATTTGGAGTTAAAATGAGCAAGATATGAATTTTCAAAGTTTAAACTATTTTCTGAATTTTATTTAAAACCAGAAATGGGCTCTGGTCCACGGTGAGCCAGGCCCACGGTGGACCGCGCTACTAGTGCGCGTGGACCGGCCGATCCAGAGCCGTAGGATCCAGATCTAGCGGCTGAGCGCGAGGCGGGAGGGTTTTAATGAAATCGGACGACTGTGATTAAATCGTAGCGAAGGGGTACGCGTGGACGTCTGAGATCGATGGGGGGGGGTTTAAGTGGCGATCGACGGCCGAGAGGCCTCGATACCCCTTTGACCAGATCCGAGGGCCCAGATTAAATCCCGGAGGGATTTAATCCTAGCCCTCCGATCGTGATCGAACGGCCGAGGCGTGATCCGGCACGGCACGGCGTAAGGGGGCGTGTACCCCCTTCGTCTCCGGCGACGGTGGCCTCTGGCGTGGTGGCGACGGCGGCGGCGAGGACCTAAGGGCCTAGCTACGGCCAAAAATGGAACGCGGAGGGAAAGGGGATCACGATGATACCTTCAGTGGTGACGATGGGTGACGGACGGCGACGGCGGCGAGGGTAGACGGCGAAGAGCGTACGGGTGCTCGACGGCGACGGCGGTCCGGTGGTGTCCACGGCCAACGGAGGGGTGGCCGGGGACGGGGAGTCGTCGACGGTCCCTCTGGTGGCGGTGGCTAGGGCGGGGGAGACCGGGATCGACGGCGAGCGGCGGCCGGAGTTGAAACCGAACTAAAGCTCGAAAGAAGGGCGACGGCGCTCTGCTTTCGCTCGAGAATGGCTTTGCTGGTGTGGGGTGAGTGCGGTGAGGGGAGGGGCTTAAATAGGGGTCACCGGCGGTGAGGATCTCAGGTTAAACCGGGGAAACCCGAAGGTTTATTTCCTAACTCCGGCGAGGTTCCCATATCCTCGGATTTACTTCCCTAATCACGAAACCGCGTGGGCTATGGATGGAATGGGGTCGGTAACGCTCGGGGAAGGTGATCGGAGGGTGATCCGAGGCGATCCGGTGGCCGGCGGCGAGGAAACAGAAGGGGATCGCCGGGGAAGGAAAGGGGAGCGATCCCCTTCCATCGGAGACGAAGGTCCTGACAGGTGGCCCCCACCTGTCAGCGGGCGAAACAAAATAGGAAGGGCCGACAGGCGGGCCACTACTGCCAGAGAGAGGGAGACGGAGGCGAGAGGCTGACACGTGGGGCCAGGCGGGCGTGGGTGGGAGAGGGAGGCGGGGGAACGGCGCCGACAGGCGGGTCCCACCGGTCAGTGGCTCATGGTTGGGCTGGGCCGGGCTGAGGGAGGTTTCGGGGTTGAGGCCCATTAAGGATTAAAATTGATTTCTGATTTAAAATAATTCCAGTAATTCGAATATTTGATTAAGGGTTGAATCACTGTTGATAAAAATTTGTAAAAATTCCTAAAATTGTATTTTGGTCTCTAGTTCATCTCATAAAATTTTCAAGTCCAGATTTTGAGTATTTCTCCCTGTTTGGCTTTATTTGGGTTCTTTTGTGATTTTCCTTTAATAAATAAATCCAGAAATGATTTAAATATTATTTTCTTTTATTTTATTCCTTTTTAATTCCTGGGGTGTTACATAAGTGCTCCCTTTTTTTGATATTTTCTCTTTTTTTTTTAATTTTTTAACTCTTTTTTTGAACTCTTTTTTTCCACTTTTTTTTGACTAGGAGCACAAAGAAGACAAACCAAGAAGACGTGATACAATTTTGCTGCAAAGAAGTGCTATGTAGATAAATAAAGATGAGCTGAAAAATCTGCGCAAGAAACTCCGGGGCTAGAAAACTCGATCTTTCGGGCCGAACTTGGAAAAACTAAAATCGGCGAACCTAGCTTGCTAGAATAACTTAGATCTAACTTTTTCTGTAGATTTCGAAAATGTATTTATTTGCCTTATTCGAAGTCTGTATGCAAATGATATGACTGTTTTATCAGTGGCAGTCTAAATCAGGTTTTGAGGTTCTAGTTCGGACACGAATTGCAAATCAAAGGGGATTTATAGGTGGTGGCTAGTATAAGAGATTTAGAAAAAGGGATAACAATACTAACCGGCAACCGGACTTGATCAAGAACACAAACTCAATACTATAGACTCTGAAAACAAAACGTGCAAAGGTTAGGGTTGGTCTTGGATTGGGGAAAACCAACGACTACATATTTTTATTGGCTTTTCCGTGGACTATGGGATGAATATGAAATAAATCTAATCTAACATACACGAACCTGACGGTAAACCAAGCTCTAATACCACTTGATGGAGGAGGGGGTGCCCAATCTTCCGTCAGGTGGGGGTAAACAATGATTTGTGGAGAACTCGATGTTGACGTTCCGGCTTCTGATCCACGAGATCGGCCCTTGCAATCACTACACCATTACTCCGTTGGTTATCAACCAAGTACAACCTGATTTACCTCGCCAAGAAGACTAATCCTTACCCGTGAATCGAAGAACACGAGCAAGAACACAAAAAACACAATAGAATTGAAATTCTATTGGAATCTACGAGTTGGGGTTCAATTACAAATCCAGCGAAGCGACGACTGTCAAAGAAATGTGTAAACTAAACCCAAAAACCCTAGATGGCTGTAGAAAAACCTTATATAGTAGTTTGGGACGCACCCCTAATGGGCTCAACTGGATACACGACCCAAAGGCCCAATAACGTAGAAAACAACATGCTGACAGATTCTGGACTCTATATTGTTTTAACGATTACTGCTGATATAGAAGGAATTTTGAGATGAAACTGGTGGAATTGGAAAGGTTCCGAAGTTATCTTTCTGTGGCTAGGTGGAACGTCAAAAACGGAGTCCGTATGCGGCCTGAGCGATTATTTTAGTGCACACTGCTCCTAGAATCCGAGTTGGACACGAATTGTAGTTGGACTGGACTCTCAAATTGGCTTGGACGTCCTTCCTGGTTCTTCTCCAACTCTTTGTTTATCTCCAAATGATTTTTATCATCTCCATGGTTCCTAACAATAATAATAATATTAGGTAGTAATTTATTCCCAAGATAATATACTAAGATATTTAGCAATGAGTTGACATGGAGATTTAATCATCGTGCTCGAACTCGAATAATTAGATCTTGGTATTCATGTATGGTTGTATCATTGGTAGAGATGTCCTCATCATCCTCCCCTTATTAATTTGGAGTCGTCCTTGAGTCAACGTCTATTGGTCTCTAATCAACTTCCATGATAATACAAGAGTTCTATATACATGCATCTCTTCTATTGATCCAAGAAATTATTTCTGAAATTGAAAATAAATGCATCTCATGGTGTAGCATCTGAAGCTCAAATATATAAAAATTAAATCTAACATAGAAAGCATGCACCATAACTTGTTTCCTCACAATCATGATCCTATCCCAACTGGTGATATTCTCATCAACCGCCACTCACCATTTCCCTTCTTCTTTGACAACCCCGTTCTTTTGGCATCACCGGCGATGGCCATGTTAGATGCAGTACCTGAGGTAATATTTTGACATCTACACTTTCTTCGGTTTCCCCTGGTTCGTTCGTTTTCTTCACCATTTTTCACTATTTTTCTTCACACTTTCTTTGTAGAACTTGCGAAAACAGGTTTTGATTCCCCTTGCTGGCCACGCGACTCACCGATTTCTGGGTTCAATGGGTAACCCTGATCCCGTTGATGTTATCAATGCAGAAACCAATAAGATCCCCTTCAGATATTCTACCATGTTTTTTTTTCTGATTGGCACCATAGCTTTAGGGCTTTCCCTTCCCCACTTCCTGGCTGGCGTGATTGGTACCTTAGGGTATCGGCCGTCAAGCATCTATCTTGGGAGGAAATAGGTATCGGCCACTATATCAATCTTCTCTTGCCGAATCTTATAAGAACGAATCGCTCCTCGCTGCTACTTGTTACTTTTGGTCTGATACTTGTAATGCCTTTTTTTCGCAATGGTCCGATGACTCCTTCTATGCTTGATGTACTTGCTTTGACCTCTCTTAACATCACTTCCCCTTGCAATCCTCTTTCTTTCCACTCCAAAGTGACCCATCGTCTTGGTGTAAAAACCACCGGTAGTTGGGGCAAGTATATTATGAAGCACAACAAATAAACCGGCCTCATTGACACCGAAGAACATGTTGCCTTCCTCAATCTCTAGTTGGAGCAGTTTGTGTTTTGTGGATCCACTTAAGGTCCAACCGCCCACCTCCAATTCCTAGCCGAGCAGATTGCCTCCGAAAAGAAAATCCCTCTTGGTGGATACCTCCTTGGCGCCACCTATCATCTTTTCTATCAGGTATCGGCCAGATTATCGGCTGGTGAGCCTGTCGACCATTTTGGTGGACCTTGGTGGTCTCTATAGATTGGGCTCATCGTTTACTTTGCTGAAGTGACCTACGATTCCCCTTTTTCCTTTATGGAATTTGTGATGCCCCGATTTTACGAAATTGGAACCTTATTGAATTTCCATAGAAAAACAATAATAACAAGATGTCCATCATGCGACAATGTACATACGATGAATCATTCGTGGTTCGCAGACCACATTATTACATAATCATAAACTTTAAAGAGAAACTATGAAAATCAAGCTACATGATGACATCTTCTTTAGGATCGTGTTCTTGACTGGGTCGCTACTCCATACCATCCTCCTCGTAGTACGCGGCCTCTAAAGTGTTTGTCCAATGGGTATGAGTACAAAATTACTCAACAATCCACCGAGAATGCAATAATTATACAGTGTAATAACAAGGAATGATAGTGGCTTAAAGTGCGGAAAAGTACATGTTTTAGTTCAGCATTTAGTGTAGTCAAATTTAATTGTGCAGAATAATAAACATGAACAATGTAATACCATCTAACTCGAAGAGTACGTTTTCCCTCCTCGCTCAACAGTCCTTACATGCCAAGTCATCATGCAACATTCATAAAGATAAACTAACTGCGAGTAGTCACGCAACCCGCCCTTGACCGTGGGCTCGGCTTTTCGAAAAGATTTAAACTCTGATCAGAGGTGTACTATTGTACCCACAAGGCACGCACTCATCCCACACACCGAAGTGTAACGAGATGACCCATACCATGGGAACTCGTGCCAAAACCTTAGCATGAAATGCTCCAATCCGATAACACCCACTCTAGTGTTAGTTTGGCCGTAAGCATAATGACTAGTCTCGGCCATGGGTGTTGAGGCCGGAGACGTAACGGTCTTGCTAGTGCTACCGTCAGTTCTACTGTACACATGATTTACCGGAGGTTCACTAGCAATAGGGACTGGTGGTATGGCCTCAGTAAAGCCGAACCTTCTAAGAGTCGCCTCTACTTGGGAGCTAACTGCCGAATCTAAATGGTTGGCTAGCGAAGCGCTAACGACCTGATCTACTAATGCGGCTATTTTTTGCTCAATCTCTAAAGAAGATAAACGAGGCTATATGGGTGTTACCTGGATCCGAGCAAGGTTGGGCGTGATGATGTCGCGCTTGATGAAGCCTGTGCGTGTCTTGACGTAGCCCTCAAGAATCATTTCTTGGAGCGCCTTCAATTTTGCCTCGATCTTTGCTCGGTCTTCTGCGGGAATATCTCCAAGAGTATGCGTTAAGATGTTGTAGTTGTCGATATATGTGCCTCTTATGGTGTCCATCGGCGGTGCAGACGTAGTAGTCATTGTAGATGTACCGGTGGGCGATGTAGACGTACTCGTCATGTTGGCATAGCTTTTCCCCAACGGAGTCGCCAAAAAGTGTGTTGACACAAAAACGTGCCCCCACACTTGGGTAAGCTCGACAATCCAAAAGTGTGCGGATACTTAGGGACAAGCCTAATCGTAACACAGCACCGACATCGCATTCCGACTACCCTTAGCCGTGGTAAGGGGGGTGGAGTCGCCAGGCAATCAGATCACACAAAATAATCCAATTAGCCGAAAGAAATATATTTGATAAAATAAATCAGCAAACTGGTCGGAGCCTGTCTGCTTCGAAGTATGGTGTGAAGGGGGTCGCCGAAGTGTACCTTTGGCGTCTAGTGCGAAGTGTCCCGCCGAAGGGTACCTTCGGCGTTCGGACTGATCTGGCTGAAGATAAACTCCGAACAGATCTAGATGCGACAATCACCTCCGAACAGCGGGTTCGGCGCGAAGTCTCTGATACAGTAAGATACAGGATAATGGCTCAAACGCAACATGTGAACGTGACCTCATCCAGAGCAGGGTGCGAGCGTGGCGAAGCGTGTCGTGATGAAGTCTACTGACGGAGCACGCTGTTGAAGCAAAAGTCTCTCCGAAGGGTGTTCTGGCAACCTCCGAAACCGATCTCAGCTCCGGATACCTCCAACGAATTTGCTCCGAACGTAGGTAACTTGCGATAGATAAGATTCGAAGTACTAATTCGGCTTGAGAACCAAATTCTGCCAAGTGTTTCACTAGTAGCGAATATAGCCATCTGTTACGCAGATTAGCAGATACTTCACAGGTGATGTAACAAGGCGATAGCATTCTATTACGTAGATTAACAGATACTTAACAAGCGAAGTAACAAGGGTTACCACTGTTCCAAAGTGCCCGTCGGAGGGCTTCTAGGCAAACCCACGAAGAGTACAAAAAAGTAAAGATAAAGTAAATGTGATTCAAAGCTAGGGCTTTGTAGTTGATTTGTGTTGGGGGGCCTCTCAACTAGCTTTGCCTCTATATTTATAGGGGCTATACCACTGATCTAATCTACTATAATTCGGCTGCATAGAGATAAAAACTTAGCCGGAATCGTGTCCAACTCTATCTTTGCTCGAAGTGGGCCTTTGGCCAGGCCCATCGAAGCCTGCTCCTCGGGCTGAAGCTTCGGTGTTGTTGGCCTCCGAAGACTTCCTGGCCGAAGGCCGTGGGCTAGCTAGAAGCTTTCGGAGCCCATAGTCCAATGGTCTTTCGTCCCTATAGGGCTTCGGCCTGATCCGGGACATGTGTATTTTCGACCCAAATTACCAAAATCGATATTTGACAATCTTAGCCATTGATGCCATTTTTTGCTATCAACACCGGCCTCCATGGGGTTCATCATTCTCGAGAATATGGGGGGTCTCACGCGCAAGAACTCTGAGAGCTGAGGCACGGGAGTGGGGGCTGGTGGACGAGGGACTGGCTCCATATTCTACTGCTACAGACGGTCCAACTGAGCTTATTGGTGCTGCATATGCATTAGGAGGGCGGTGATCAGCTGGTTCTGATTTGCCATCATTTCCGCCAAGGTGGGATGGTTGGCAGATGGTGGCCTAGATTGGCGCTGGCCCGTTGCACCCCAGCTGGGCACAACACTCCCGGGCAGGCCGTTGGTCACTCCCTCTCCGCTGTTGGAACCGGTGTTTTGGTTGTCTACCATCTTCTGAGAACAACAGTATTTCCATCATAAGAAAAAGACATAAAAGGGAGTTTATTCCAAAAATAGCTCAAAGGGGTTTATACAGAAGTGGTAATAAACTGTTTGTTACATTAAAGCTCTTATTTTTACTCCACCCACAACACAAGTTTGTTGCAGGTGGTACCACAATCATAAACAATCACAAAACACGCAATGAGAACTATCGTCTACTCAACATCCGGAGCAGTCTCCATGCTCTCGGAACCACGGGGGTCCTGAGGGACGGTGGGCTCGATGAAGTTCTTAATGATGGGGTCAGCGATGATGGCAGGGCGTGGTGCAGTGGCGCTGGAGCTAGACGGTCCGGCCGGTGCTAGCGGTGGCGTGATCCTCTTAGGGCAAGGGGCTGGCTCACGGATGGGCTTCTTCCTCTTTGGGACGAGGGGAAGCATCTCCGTGATGTCCTTCTGTAGCTGGATGATCTTGCGCTGCAGCTCGCCGTTCTGCTATATCAAGCCCTTCGTCTCCTAACGAAGGAACTCGACCGCCTCGTGGTGCTCCTCGGCGTCGAGCACGACCTCAGTGTAGAGGTCATCCATGGTCTAAATAAGACGGGTCTACCGGGCCATGACTGGGTCGCGGTCAGAGAGGAGCCTGATGTAGATGCTGTGTTGGGCGCTGAGAGTACACATTAGTACTAGCCAGAATGACGAGTCCCGAATACGATCATCGTAGTTCATCCTCAGCTCCATGAGGGCCTGGAGGGCGGCGTGCTGGCACGCGATGTCGAAGGTCAGGCCTCCGAGTGCTACCGTGAAGTACGGCTGGTGGTCGTCGGACCCGTGGATCGTGACAGAAATGTCACAAGGTCCCGCGAACTCCTCCATGTAGACTCCATGGAACTCGGGCTCGAAGGTGAACTCGAGGAAGGACACCATCATACGAAGCTCCCGTATGAATCCCTCGAAGTGCCTCCAAAAGTTGTGGACGTGGTGGACAAGCATCTACAAATAAAACAAGTTAAAAAGAGTAAGGGGAGGAACAAAATGATGAAGTAGATTTTCACGAAATAGATTTTAACAAAACTAAGCGTTAGGCTGGTCTGTTTGGCTTCCTATAGTAAAGTCGGCTCTGATACCATCTTATGATGTCCCAATTTTACGAAATCGGAACCTTATTGAATTTCCATAGAAAAACAATAATAACAAGATGTCCATCATGCGATAATGTACATATGATCAATCATTCGTGGTTCACAGACCACATTACTACATAAGCATAAACTTTAAAGAGAAACTATGAAAATCAAGCTACATGACGACATCTTCTTTAGGATCGAGTTCTTGACTGGGTCGCTACTCCAGACCATCCTCCTCATAGTACGCAGCCTCTGAAGTGTTTGTCTAATGGGTATGAGTACAAAAGTACTCAACAAGCCACCGAGAATGCAATAATAATGCGGAGTAATAACAAGGAATGATAGTGGCTTAAAGTGCGGAAATGTACATGTTTTAGTTGCAGCATTTAGTGTAGTCAAATTTAATTGTGCAGAATAATAAACATGAACAATGTAATATCGTCTAACTCGAGGAGTACATTTTCCCTCCTCGCTCAATAGTCCTTACATGCCAAGTCATAATGCAACATTCATAAAGATAAACTAACTACGAGTAGTCACGCAACCCGCCATTGATCGTGGGCTCGGCTTTTCGAAAAGATTTAAACTCTGATCAGAGGTGTACTACTGTACCCACAAGGCACACACTCATCCCACACACCGAAATGTAACGAGATGATCCATACCACGGGAACTCGTGCCAAAACCTCAGCATGAAATGCTCCAATCCGCTAACACCCGCTCTAGGTTTCGCCGGCGCGCCCGGCCACTCCGGGTTAACGTCACACCCTCTTTTGCGCCACGTCGGTACAAGCCACCCGTAAGTTCTGCTTGACCCATCTCCAAGTGGTGCCTCGAGTTGGAACACTCCATACCTTAGTTAGGACTTACCCACTAGACTTGTGGTTAGTACGAAAATGTATTGCAATAGATCCCGCAGATCGGTCCTTATAGTGCCCCGGGTGCTACCGACCAATGCCCTAGCTTGCACCCAGAACCCACCATGCTTTATATACTTAACCAAACTCCATAGCCAACAGAATTCTAGGGGTGAGAGAATTACGGGGATCATATAATAGAATCCAAATCGCTACGACTCGTTTTTAACCTATAGCGATTGTGCCAATACATTGGACACCATCTAATAGTACTAATAATATGGTGACAAGGAGTTTAAGCTCAATAGCATGTCTTGGGTTTGCACTTCAAGGTCGGAGATCTAAATAAATACAATGTAAGGCTTTCAATTTGACTAATGCATGTATAACCTATGTGTTTTCACGATAGTTTAAGAAAATTAGGTTCAATATGCTCAAAAATTAGTTTGGTGACTTGCCTTGCTCAGTGAAAGGTGAATGTGGAACCTCCGGGTAGTATTCCGGCTCTTCGGCGGCGGCGTAGTCTTCTCGATACGCATAATAAACATTACATTCAATTAAACAACCCAAAATCACACAATAATCATAAAGGTCTTGATTGGGTTAAAAATAAGTGAAATAAAGTTATTAAACATTCTGAAATCATTATCTAAATTGTTAAGACAATTTCATGGAGTTCTGGATTTTTCTAAAAAGAATTATGAATTTACCCTAAAGTGTTTTTAAATACTTTATTAAATAAAGATAAAATGTCCAAGGTAAACCTACTGTTTTTATTGCATAATCATGTAGAGAATAAAAATATAAATTTTCTGAAATTTAAATGGTCAAATTTGGAGTTAAAATGAGCAAGTTATAAATTTTTGAAGCTAATAACAATTTTTGGAATTTAAATTAAACTAAAAACAGTCGCCGGTCAACGGTGAACCGAATCCACCGTGAACCCATGCACTGTGCGCGTGAACCGGATCCAGATCAGCTGTCGGATCATGATCGGACGCGCGAGGGCGAGGCGGGCGGTCTAAATGAAAACAGACGGCTGAGATTAAAAGATCGAACCGGTACGCGATGAATGGCCTAGATTCAATGCGGGTTTTAAATACTGATGGATGATCCAGATTAAAGGGTACCGCTTCGCCGAGACTTGATGGGATGGATTAAACTGAGTGAACGATTTAATCCCTACCGTCCGATCTTGATCACATGGCTGTGGTTGAATCCGACACGGCACGGGTACTTTACCTGTGCCGGTCGTCTTCTCCGGCGACGGCGACGGGCTAGCGGCCACGGCGAGCGACGATGGTCGACCCTAAGGGCTAAAACAGAACCAGTACAGTGCGGCAGTTAAGAGGGTACCGTTAGTGAGGTTTGGGGTCATCGGGTTGTGGCCGGCGATGAGCAGGGGCGGCGAAGGTGTTCAGGTCCTTGTTAGCGATGGAGTTCCGGCGGTCTTCAGCGGCGACGGAGGGGTGGACGAGGTCGGGGTGACATCGGTGATCACATGGGTGCGGTCGCCGAGGGTGGAGGAGTGGTGTTAAAAACTAGAGCACGAGCGACGGTTGGAGTGCGGGCGGTGGAGTGGTGTTAAAAACTAGAGCATGAGCGTTTTGTTCAGGTTCAGTCCAAGTGCTAGCGAGGGGGTGAATGTGGGGGTGCTAGGGGTTTAAATAGGGACATCGGCGGGGTCAGAGGGGGGGGGCAATTGGGGGAAACTGGGAGTAAAATCGCTTTAACACCGGCGAGCTTGAGGTGCACGGAGGTACATTGAACCGGGATGGTATCGGGCGAGTTTTAATGGGGAAAACGGTCTCCGGGGATTGGGAATCATTAATCCGGGCTCAATTTGAGGGGAGGAGGTCGGTGGCAGCGAATTGGAGGGGCTATGGTTTCGGCCGGCGAGGGGGAGGGATTTGGGGGCTATTCCCACGGGGAAGATGGATCCGATGCATGGGCCATGGCGGTTAGTGGGCGCGTGCGGGGCTGAGAGAGAGGCAGACAACACCGATAGGTGGGTCCGGAGTGGCAGTGAGGGGAGAGAGAGGTGCGGGCGCGAGAGAGGGTTTGGGGGTCACTAACGAGCAGGGCCCGCTTGGTAGAGAGGGGAAATGGGGTTGAGCGGGCTGGGCCAGCCGGTTGAGGGGGAAAGGGGGCCGTTACTGTTTAAATATATTTCCAAATAAAAAAAATTGCTGAAATTGATTTAAAATATTATGATTGCCTACAAGGGTGGTAAAAATTTGTAAGAATTCTCAAAAATAGGTCTTGGCCTTGGGATCACATATAAATTTTCTTAGGCTCTGGTTTCAATATTTTCTCTAGGTTTTAGTTTATTTGGGTATTTATAGCTTTAAAAGAAATTCAAGAATAATCCTTTTTAGAAAAATATAAATAAATTGTATTTTTATTTCTTTGGAAAATTGGGGTGTTACAGAATTCCCTAGGGATCACTTCGAATCGGCTGCTCCTATATATCACCAGTGTTTGTCTTTTGGCGAGTCAGCCTCTTATCGATCTCCTTCTCGATTGCATATGAATACTTATCTAAATATGAATATCCTCATGAAGTTCTCTTGACCGACGTGTGTCGGAACGAGGGGTCCACAAAAATTTTCAAAACCTTGATCACCCCTTGCCTTCTCCCCGTCAACTTCACTACCCGCTAGAATTCTTATGAATTTATTACCTGACTATCTGCTCACGGTATAGTTAGGGTTCAGCCAGCTTCCTCCTCACCTATTCTTTATTTGTTGAATCCAATTCCGCAGAGAAATTATGAATGTCGGGTATTATGATTAGCTATCCCGAATAGCCAATGAGGCGCCCTATGGCAACCTCTCTCCTTGGTCGACTTGTACCATCGGGTCTATTGACTTTGATGTGTGGTGGGGCGAATGGGTGCTGCACCTTTTTGATCACCCTTTGAGGTCGTACTGTGAGTGCCTGCATCCTAGCTATGCCGATGATTCCTTACTGGTATGTTTCTTGACTCCTTTCGCCTATTTTCCTTGTTATCTTGCTCCTTCACTAATTCTTATGTCATGTAGGGAGGTGGCGCGGGTGCTCTGCAAGTGAGCTAGAGTGGCCGGTTGATTGACTATCAGTCGCAATCAGCCATAAGTGTTCTAGGCAGTGGGGCTCCTACCCCGAAGGATTTGCTTTGCAACGGGCGAGTCAAGACCCTAGCGCGTAAGCGCAAGGCGTCGGACGGAGGAACTCGCTGATCCACCAGACCTCAACTTGGCTAGATACCTTTTCTATTCTCCTAGATGCTTGGCTATGTCTTTTCCTCTTCATAATGTGTTTTCTTTTCCTCCAGTCGACGTCGTCCGCTCCTCCGACCAAGCAAGCTTAGGGTGCTATAGAAGTGTCTTCATCAGTTCAGCTATACCTGGATCTTTGCCCGACATATCTTGTTTTGATGTTTCAACATCTGATGCCCTTTAATATCCAACCTTCCTCCCCTGTCGTCGTATTTTCTCTGGATGCTTCTAGCCCGGCAACTGATGAACCAACCAACACTCCATCGCCCCCGCCTGTTAGTGGTATCACGATAGAAACCGCCATTGGAGCCGATACGCCTAAATCCGCATCTGTAGATCCCGGTGTGTCGGCCAATGTGGCCGGTACGGCGGCCACTGCAGAGGCTGATATGCCGGGAGGTGTGGTGGGAGGTTGGGGTTCCTTCTGTCTCATCCCCTTATGAGGTACTAAACTCAAATTTATTTTTCCTATTTATCTTCTGCATAGATGACATCGGCCTCCACTGCGGCAGATGGTGGATGCCATGGGATCGCCTGCCCTCAAGGTAGCCTTGAGGAAGAGGGGTCGTGCACTCTTCCAGTGGCCGATGACGTCGATGTTTCTTCTGTAGATAGTACTCTACAATCGGCTGCCTCCACTGAGCCTATTGATGTAAGTGCCTTTATGCCCATCATTATATTATGATGAGTCTTTTATTAGCATTTTTCTTCTTCTTTCAGTCCTTTTCCCAATAGTTTTCCTTTGATGTCCAGCCATACTTGGTGGGTGACGCCACCAGCATTTCTTCATCGACCGCATCTCTATTGTCCCCAGTAGTAAAGGAGGTGCTATCAGGTTTGCTTCCTCGCCTAGATGCTCCAGTAGAGGTTGTCGTCAATGATTCGGGGCCGATGCGGGGTCATTTCAATGACGTCTTGGACCACCTTTCAATTGAATTGGCTGATGCCCTTACACCGGTTGCATATCTGGAGTACCATCGCCCGATAGTGCAATGAGCCATCAAGCAGATAGTCGATTGAGCTCGCAGTGCATTTTTGTTGGAAGCGATGAAGACTCACACAGAGGCAGTCGTGACCGAGAGTACCCTCTTGAATCGCATTGAAGCTGTTCACCGTCTACGTCATGACCGCTTGATCGGCTGGGGGCGGAAGAGTCTGATCTGTTGACGAAGCTAGAGGGGCTTTGGGTGAATATTTTTAAGCAAGAGAGGGTCATCGCCTCTTTCCCAGCTCGGGTCGATGCCTAGAAGTAGCAGCTCGCTGGTGTCGTTTGCAGGCATGACGTCGTCACCACTCCTTATAGGATATTGTAGGTTCGGATGCCGAAGACGAGGCAATCCTTCAAGGCGTTGATGCTATTCTGCTACGGGTGATTGAAGCCATTTGTCGAGCACTCCTATGATCTTATGTAGCACTTGGTCTAGTAAACCTTTTCCTTTCCTATGATTTATTGTCATTGACCCCTTTGTCTTGCACTGAACTTGTATGTATTTTATCTAAGGGCGATGCCTTTGCATCGGCCGTCTTAAGGCGATGCCATTGGCATCAGCTGTTCATGGTTCATCCGAACGATTGAGAAATGTTCCCTTGAATACTCGTCCGGTCTTTGTAGGACCGAGGGTAGCGACAAGAGGGGGGTGAATGAGCACCTCAATAAATTCTTTCGAATTGATGGACTTCCCAAAAAAAATTCAACGCTCCTCAAAATACATCCAATAGAATAAAAACAATTCTCAGAAAGTTCACAAACAATCGTAGTGCTATCACTCTCCTGTCCAGTATGATGCAGTGAGACAGTCTGAGAGATCACAAACACTAAAATAATCTAGCCTAAAAGCAACCGGTGTCCTAATTAAAAATACAACACCCCAGTGCTTAAAGGCAGATTAAATTAACTCACTAAACAAAAGATAGTTTCATAAAAGTTCCACCAACTCACAGACATTTCATCAATCACAAGATAATCATAGGTATTTGATCATATACTAGACATTCACAAGTATCACAAGCCTATCATCAAACACTTCATCATCACAGAAATTTCTCAAAAAATATTCAAAGCATTTCAGGAATAAAATTTGTAGATGCACGAGAAATGAGTAGTTTTGTTACTATGTTCTATTTTCTGAAAATTTTGCGGTGAAGAACACTCCTACATGCACAGTTTTAGTGCTGAGCCTGCCATTGCGCAGTCCTCACGTGGCTCACGTGCTAGAATGCTTCACGTGTGGTGGCTGCCTCCCGTACGTGCGCCTAGCGCCTGGCTCCAATCGCAGAAGGATGCACGAGCAACTCTGTGCACACCTCGCGCCTCATGCCAAGCAAAGCATCAACGTGCGCCGTGAGGCTCACGACACTACGTTCGCTTCTCCCAATCTAGAAACCAGTGCTGCCATGCAGAAGGAATAGATGACAAAATCCACGGCGCCGACAGCTGTGCGCCCTGCTTCATGGAGAAAAACCGGTCTGCCACTACACTTGATCCAGGAAAACCGGAACAAGAATCCCAAGATTAACCAGCGTGTGCACAGTGTGATGAACAGGAGAAAAACAGGAAGAACAGTGTGTGATGGCTAAAATTTTAGAGGTAGGATAAGACAAAAGGTAAAGTGAACTCTGATTTTAATTTCAAATGAGTTAAGAAACCCTAGGAATTGGGGCCCAATTTATAGGTAACCCAATAAATCAGGAAAAACCCAATATACCCTTAGGGTTTTTTATAGATGCAAAATAAACAGGAAAAGACTAAAATGCCTTAGGTTTTTTTACATACTCGACTAACACAGACCGTGGGCCTAAAAGGCAAAATAGTAAAAACCCATCTAAAGATAGCTTGTCCTGATGTAGAGCTTTCGTAGCAGCTACGACTTCACTTTAGAACCATCGGATCTCCGATCGGTAGGTCTGGATTGGTGCGTCAGTTTTGCGCCAAAACCGATAAAGTGTCCACTGTCTTTGCATCGAGTACACGGATTGCGCCGGCCCGATTTCATGGCTCCCTCAGCACGTCTGATGCCACGATTTACCAAATTGAAACATTATTGAATTTTCATAGAAAAACAATAATAACAAGAGGTTCATCATGCGACAACGTACATACGAGCAAATATTCATGGTTCACAAACCACATTATTATATAAGTGTAAAATTAAAAGAAACTATAAAAACATTACGGCATCACGAACGTCTTCTTCAGGATCTTCTTCTTGACTAGGTCGCTACTGCAGACCATCTTCCTCATAGTAGGCAGTCTTTGAAGTGTTTGTCCAACGGGTATGAGTACAAAAAGTACTAAACAAGCCACCGAGAATGCAATAATAATGCAGGATAATAACAAAGGAATGATAATGGCTAAAAGTGCGAAAAAGTACATTTTTTTAGTTATAGCATTTAGTGTAGTCAAATTTAATCATGCAGAATATTAAACATGAACAACATAATACCATCTAACTCGAGGAGTACGTTTTCTCTCCTCGCTCAACAGTACTTACATGCCAAGTCACCATGCACAGTCATGAAAATAAACTAACTGCGAGTAGTCACGCAACCGGCCGCATCTGGGCTAACGTCACACCCCCTTTTGCGCCACATCGGTACAAGCCACCCGCAGGTGCTGCTTGACCCATCTTCAAGTCGTGCCTCAAGTTGGAACACTCCATACCTTAGTTAGGGCTTACCCACTAGACTTGTGGTTAGTACGGAAATGTATTGCAACGGATCCCGTAGATTGGTCCTTATAGTGCCCCGGGTGCTACCGACCAATGCCCTAGCTTGCACCCGAAACCCACCATGCATACACACTTAACCCAAAACTCTATCACCAACTGAATTCCAGAGATAAGAATAACGGGGATCATATAGTAGAATCCAAATTGCTATGACTCATTTTTAACTTATAGCAATTGTGTCAATACATTGGACACTATCTAATAGTACTAATAATATGGTGACAAGGAGTTTAGGCTAGATAGCATGGCTTGGGTTTTCACTTCAAGGTTGGGGATCTAAATAATATAATGTAAGGCTTTCATTTGACTAATGCATGTATAACCTATGTGTTTTAGCGATAGTTTAAGAAAACTAGGTTCAATATGCTCAAAAGATTGGTTTGGTGACTTGCCTTGTTCAGCGAAGGTTGAGGGAGGAACTTCCGGGAAGTATTCCGGCTCCTCGGCGGCGTCGTAATCTTCTCGTTGCATATAATAAACATTACATCAAATAAACTTTCTAAAACCACATAACAACATAAAGGTTTTGATTGGGCTAAAATACATGAAGTGAAGTCATGAACTACTCTGAAATTATTATTTAAATTTTTAAGGCAATTTTATGGAATTAGGGATTTTTCTAAAAGAATTAAGAATTTGTCCTAAAGGGTCTTTAAATACTGTTGGGGGAGATAATCCCGATGATAGTGGGGAGCGTGAAGAGCCGTACAGTTCTGAGGGAAGGCTACTGCCGGAAGACCCGAAGCCCTACGCCGAAGGTGCCCGAGCCTGCGGACGAGGAGACCGGAGGCCTCCGGGGGCTCCGAGACGTGTCGGAAGAGTCCTCGGGGGGAGCGACCAGCCAGATGCCGGAGGCCAACCTTCGGGCGGACCAAAGGCTCCGGAGGGAGGCCGTACATGGGGAAGACCCAGTCAAGACCGTACGGGGACAAGATCGTGATCGCCTGCGCCATGTCGAGCAGCCTTTGCAGCGCCCGACACGGTTGATACGCTGTCAGAATCGCACCTTCTTGTCTGTACTATGTAACATCTACTTTGTCTGTACCGCTGACCTATGTCAGACCGAGTAGCAGCTGGGGTTTGAAGGTACCTGGCCCTTCAGAGCGGGTCACCCTATAAATACCCCCCGACTACAGTTGTAATGAACACACGATATGAGAATACAGTTTGCGCACAGTGTTCCATTACTCCCATCCACAGAGAAAACCTGCTGGTTCAATCCATCGTCCCAACAGTTGGTGCCATCCGTGGGGATCCTAGTTCGAGAAGCTAGCATCCTCTACATCCAGTCATAAAAATATGTCGGGTCAGAAGGGCACGAGCACGGTTCCTCTGCGGTGGTCAGCCCGCATCGCCGGAGTCGAGCCCACCCCAGTCGCCATTCGCGACCAACCGGTCGTCGCGTCCGTCGGGGCGCCTGCCATGGAGCCAACCCAGGCCCTTGAGGGGACGCCGGAGGTTCGGGGTCCCGTTGGCGTTACGGAGCCGACCTCCGTCAACCCTGTGGGGCTCTAGGAGGGGCCTTCAGAGGTGCACCCTCCGAACGGGCCCCCGGCGGTGGCCCTGCGGACTGACTACATCCGCTCACAAGTACTCTGGAGACTCCGACCCCGGAGAGTTCTCCCGCTCCTACGCTCTAGCGATAGAAGCGTCCGGGGGAGCCGTGACACTATGGCTAAGTGCTTCCCTTTGGCGCTCGAGGGGATCGCCCTCCGGTGGTTCTGGTCGCTCTGGCCCAGGACCATCCGTTCGTGGGACCAGCTGAGGAAAAAGTTCATCAACAACTTGCAGGGAACCTTCGTGGCCCCTATGTCCACCGGAAGTCTCTTCCAACTAAAGCAGCAGCCCAGGGAGACGTTGCGGCAATACTCCCAGCGCTTCGCACACACCAAGGCCCAGATCAAGGGGCTTTCAGCTTCCTCGGTCATCAACGCTACCCGGGAAGGCGTCACCCACCCGAGCCTCCTCGACAAGCTTCATCAGAAGCCTATTTCCTCGGTGGCACAACTCATGACGTACTTCGAAGAGTACGCCCGGTCTGAAGAAGGCCAGCTGCGCCGACAGGCGATGATTGTCCCTGTCCGAGCCACGAACGCTAGGGCATACGAAGTCTCGCCGGACCTCGACCACGGAGTCTGCCCTGCTTAGACTTCCGCTGCCAAGACTCCGGCCGGCAAGACCCCGTGCACCGAGACTCCCGGCGCGGTCGGAAGCACCTTCAAGGGGAGGTCCTCAGCGTCACCCCTCGGGTCCCCGCCAAGCACCAGCACACATCCAGCGGAGGCCGCTCCACTGGGACCAGGGCTCCATCACGGGCGCTCTACGGTGGGGCCGCACTTTACTGCAGCGTCCACGGCGAAAATCGGAGCCACGACACTGACTCCTACCGGACCATCATTGCCCTCCAGAACGACTACCTCGAGCGAAACGCCGCCGTGGCTCCACCGACGAAGGAGTCCCTGCACCCCGCCCGAAAGCAGTCCAGATAGTCGGGTGCCAAGACGGGCCGGAAGTCCTGGGCCTAGCCCCGGAGCTCGGCAGGGTCCAGGCTCCCAAGCTCGAAGATGCACCGGACCGGGAGAAACGGGTGGTCCTCCCCATATCTGGAGGAGGGGCTCTAGGAGCCATGTCCAAGCACCAACGGCGAGATTACGTCCGGGAGGTCGGGCACATCGGCACATCGAGCTCCTCTGTGCTCCCCGAATGGTCCCATGTCCCCATCTCCTTCACCGCCGAGGATGCCACCGGCATCAAGTTTCCGCATGCTAACCCCTCGTCATCTCGGCAGACATCGCTGGAGTTGAGGTGTGTCGCATCCTGGTCAATGGCGGAAGTTCTGCTGACATCATATTCATGCAGGCCTTCGACCAGCTGTGTATCTCTCGGAAGCACTTGCTGCCAGCTTCCCGACCACTCCAGGGCTTTGCGGGTCCACCGCTCGATGCCCTTGGCCAGATTTGGTTGGAGGTGACCTTCGGAGACTCTCCCCTCTGGCGCAGCGTGGAGATCATCTTCGACGTAATCGACGCCCCGTACGCCTACAACGCCATCTTCGGGAGGGGGATGCTCAACCGCTTCGGGGCCATCGCCCACCACAACTACCTGTGCCTCAAGATACCGACTCAAGGAGGGGTGTTGTCGGTCGTGGGCGACCAGGCCCCGGCCCGTCGGGTCGAATATGGCCACTCGGTGCTGCTGGAACCATGCCAGATCCACAGCGTCTGCGAAGGCTCGGAGGGAATCAGCTTGCCCGGCGCCGGAGACACTGCACCAAAGGGGCGCCCGGCCAAGCCACTCCCGGAGGGGGAGATCATCACGAAGGTCATGGTCCAGGATGGGAAGGAGTGCCCGATCCGATTCGGAGGGGGCCTAGAGCCGGAGGTGTCGGAGCAACTCGAGGAAGTCATACGCAACAACCTAGACATCTTCGCATGGTCCGACGAAGACATCCCAGGAGTCAACCGCTCAATTATTGATCATTCTCTAGCGGTCGACCCGAAGGCTCGCCCGGTGCGCCAAGGGCTCCGAAAACTATCTGCCGAGCGAGCCGAACTTGCCAAGGCCGAGACTGAGAAGCTACTTCGAGCGAGGGTCATTCGAGAAGTGAGCCACACTGAGTGGTTGTCTAATCCAGTATTTGTCCAGAAGAAAACATCTGGCAAATGGCGTATGTGTATCGACTTCACTTCTCTGAATAAAGCTTGCCCTCGTGACCCTACCCCATGCCTCACATTAATCAGTTAGTCAATTCCACTGCTGGTGCCGAGCTCCTCAACTTCCTCGACGCTTATTCAGGATATCACCAGATCTGGATGAAGTCGGAAGATCAGGTCAAAACAAGCTTTGTTACCCCCTCAGGAGTGTTCTGCTTTGTTCGGATGCCTTTCGTCCTCCGCAACGCCGGAGCCACTTTCTCAAGACTGATATCTAAGGCTCTGGGCCACCAGTTTGGCCGCAACATCGAAGCATATATGGACGATATTGTCATTAAGAGCACGGTCAAGGATCGCCATAGTGCGGACATAGCTGAAACCTTCGACAGCCTCCGGCGGTGTGGAATCCGCCTTAATCCGGAGAAGTGTGTCTTCGGAGCGCGTGCTGGGAAGCTGCTGGGGTACCTGGTCTCCAGCCGAGGTATCGAAGCCAGTCCAACGCAAGTCAGCGCACTGCAAAACATGTCTCCTCCTCGGAATTTGAAGCAAGCACAGAAGCTAGCTGGGCGCCTGGCTGCTCTTAGCCGCTTTTTGGCGAGATCGGCCGAAAAAAGCTTGCCCATTTTTAAGGCGCTTCGGGGCTCTAAAGATTTTGAGTGGACCCCCAAATGTCAAGACTGCTTAGATCAAATGAAGAAGTACCTCTCCGACCTCGTGGCCCTCGCCACACCTCGGGCCGGCAATCCTCTTCTAGTCTACCTCGCTGCCTCCAGCAGCGCGACAAGCGCAACCCTGATTCAAGAAGAAGACCTTGGCGGGAAGCTGGTGCAACGGCCCGTATACTTCGTATCTGAAGCCGTCTCCAGAGCAAAAACTTGATATTCCACGCTCGAAAAGGTGGCATACGCCCTTGTCATGGCATCCCAGAAACTTCGACATTATTTCCTGGCTCACGATATCATTATTCCAACTGCATACCCACTAGGTGACATGTTCCGAAACAAGGATGCCACCGGACGCATCGGAAAGTGGGCGGTAGAACTCGCCCCATTCGGGATCTCCTTCGTGGCTCGGACTGCCGTTAAATCTCAAATCCTCACCGACTTCGTTACTGAATGGACGTCTGCGGCTGATCACGCTAGTACCGAAGTAGGCGAGGGGGTCTGGACCGTCTATTCGGACGGTGCCTACCAGGCTTCAGGAGCCGGAGCTAGAGCAGTCATTGTCTCCCCCTCTGGCCAGCAGGCTTCATATTCCGCTTGGCTGAACTTCAAGGCTACCAACAATATCACCGAGTACAAAGGAGTGCTACTGGGTCTTCGCAAGGCGCATGCGCTCGGAGCCGCCCGTGTTGTAGTAAAGACCGATTCTCAAGTTGTCGCCGGGCATATAGACAAGAGCTTCCAGGCCCGGCACCCAGACCTCGCCGCCTACCTCGAAGCCATTCAGAAATTCGAAGCATCCTTCAAGGGGATATCCGTCCAAAGCATCCCAAGAAGCGAGAACTGCCAAGCCGATGTCCTCGCCAAAGCCGGAGCCGGCGGCCAAGCCTTGCCGCCGGGCGCCTTCTTCGAAGAGATTATCAAACCATCGATGGCCCTCCGCGACGAAGCACCAACCTCCATACTGGCCGAGACCCCAACGTCGCTTCGGCCAGCCGCGGTTCTCTGCACGGTCAGCCATGATTGGCGGGAGCCCATTTTGCGAGCACTCGGCGGCGATTTCGATGACCGGCCCAGTCCGGATCAAGCGCGGCTTCAACTTCGCACCAGGTCTTTCCAAGTCATTGATGGAATCTTGTACAAGTCAGGTATATGTTCCCCACTGCTTCGGTGCATCTCTCACTCGGACAGGATAACAATGCTTCGAGAAATCCACGAGGGGCTGTGCGGTAGCCATTTGGCCCCTCAGGCACTCGCCGGGAAGGCCCTCCGACAGGGCGTGTACTGGCCCACAATCATCGCCGACGCCAAAGACTTAGTGCGTACCTGCCAACAATGTCAATGGATGGGGCGACGGAGCCATAGGCCCCCGGCTAGCCTACAGCTCATCCCACCTGTGTGGCCTCTAGCTCGCTGGGGGATGGATCTCATTGGACCGTTCCCTAGAGCAAGAGGCAACCTGCGCTTCGCTATTGTCGCTGTTGAGTATTTATCCAAGTGGGTCGAAGCCGAGACATTGACTTCCATCACCTCCCGAAGTGTACAGAAATTCTTCTGGTAGAACATAGTTTGCCGCTTTGGAGTGCCCAAGCAGCTCACGCTGGACAATGGCACTCAGTTCGATGCTGGGGCTTTCAAAGCATTTTGCGATGAATTGGGAGTCCAGCTCTGCTTCGCAGCAGTTCGGCACCCTCAATCAAATGGGGCTATTGAGCGAGCTAATGGACATATACTCTCTGGCCTTAACAAACGCATCGTGGGCTTAGCTAAGGGATTGTGGCCTGAAGAGCTCCCGAAGATCTTGTGGTCCATTCGGACCACCCCTTCCCGCGCCACCGGATTCACCCCGTTTTGGCTCCTATTCGGTGACAAAGCAATGACCCCGACGGAAATTCGGGATGGCTCGATGCGAGTCACAACGCTCGAGAGCGATCAAGAGCGCGTCGTCCCCCTCGATCTTACGGAGGAGACACGGCTTCGAGCTGTCGCCAACCTCTCACAATACCAGAAGCAGACGAAGGAGTGGTACGACCCCAAGGTCAAGCGCAACGAGTTCTAGCCTGGGCACCTCATCTTGTGTGTGGTGGCCGCCCCGACGAAGCTAGGTAACAAGTGGGAAGGCCCATACATCGTGACCGGCTCCGGGCGGCCTGGGTCCTACCGACTGTCTACCTTAGAAGGCGAAGACCTGAAACACACTTGGCACGCCGAACACTTGAAGCGCTATTTTGCATAATTCTATAAGTGTCTCCCGGTGATGGCCGATGTCGGCCGCTGTTGTACCCAATTTACAATCCAATAATACTATCAGGCGAATGCTTCGACTAAAATGGACATCCTTCGGTATCTCAGCGTCGTTTTTTCACCAGACAATCGGGTTCCGAGCTCCTGCTCTAGGCGCCCTCGATTCGGGTTCCGAGCTTCGGCTCGATGCACCCTCGATTCGGGTTCTGAGCTCCGGCTCAATGCACCCTCGATTCGGGTTCCGAGCTCCGGCTCGACGCACCTTACAATCGGGTTCCGAGCTCCGGCTCGACGCACCCTCGATTCAGGTTCCAAGCTCCGGCTCGACACACCCTACAATCGGGTTCCGAGCTCCGGCTCGACGCACCCTACAATCGGGTTCCGAGCTCTGGCTCGACACACCCTACAATTGGGTTCCGAGCTCCAGCTCGACGCACCCTACAATCGGGTTCCGAGCTCCGGCTTGACGCACCCTACAATCGGGTTCCGAGCTCTGGCTCGACGCACCCTACAATCAGGTTCCGAGCTCCGGCTCGACGCACCCTACAATCGGGTTCCGAGCTCCAGCTCGACGCACCCTCGATTCGGGCTCCGAGCTCCCGTTCGATACAACCTAGTTCTTTCGCCTTCCTCACTGCTGTTCGCGCCCAGTCAACAAGCCGTCTGCCCATGAAGGAGGGGGGAAGGAGTAGAGAAGAAAGGGGAAGGAGCAGAGAAGAAAGGCTTTGATTATTTGCATCATCAATACAACGTACAATATACAAAGTTTGTTTTGAATTAAAAGCAAGAGAGGTTAAGTGAAGTCTTCGTCCAAGCCAAGCAGGAACCGGAAGCCTCTTTGATCCGGACAGTCACTTGGGCCAGAGCCTGCCCTCGTCTGAGACTCTGGCGCTGCGCGTTTAGACTTCTCTTTCCTCTTCTGCCTCTTCTCTTCTTTCCTTTGGGCGCGAAAGGTCCTCTGATCTTCCTGCAATTGAGCCAAGCTACGCAAACCTTCGCCCCCGGACGGTGCTTCGTTCGGACCAGCTTCCGCGTCGGACCAATCCACCGGTTTAGGTGACGAAGACGGAGCTCGGGGCTCTTTCTCTTCTTCCTTAATTAGGCTCAAAACCCCTTGAAAAACCTTTGGATCTGCATACCCGTCGCTACCTCGAGGAAGGACGAAGCGCACGGGCCGATTAGCTCTAAGGGCTTTGAGAATAGCCCATCGGTGCCGAAGGGCTTTGTCAGGCTCGAGTACCTCAATGTCGCAATCACGAGCGGAGCAAACACCCTGAATAGTTCCCGAAAAGCAAGTACCCTTTATTAATGCATTAATATGTTTCTAAACTATTACAAGATTTGTAGCACGAAGACCCTAAGGAGACTACACCTTCGGGTCCGGTTGGCGCACCATGACCGAAGGCTTCGAAGGGGCCGGAGGTTCGCTCGAATGAAGGGCCTCATCCAGCCAGGCCTTAACCGCGTCGGGGCCCTCGACTTGCTAGGTCACCTGGAGGACTCTCCAGGACTGAGCTACCACCGGACTCGGCGAAGGAAGGGGGCTGCCAGACACCTCAAGATCTCGGAGGATCCCGAGCGCAGTTACCCGGGCTGATACCTCACCGTACTTCAACACGGTGAGGCCTATCTGCTGGACGGCGGCCTGAACGAACTTTAGCAGGCGGCTAAGGGGATCCCGGTCGACGTCGAAGTCCGTGCACCTGGTGCCATAGCGTGCCAGCACCCTACGGAGTGACACTACAGTGTGGGCCACCGTCTTTTCCCCCTGGGCTAATGCTATGGTCACCTCTTCATTCCGATCCAGGAGATCCGCCGCGATCAGCTCGAGCTGGAGCACTCGGGCTTCAAGGGCCTCGGCGCTGGCTGCTGCCTCCCGGAGTTCATCCATGTCCGAGACCTGAGCTTGAAGCACGAAGACTTCTCCTTCGAGTCACTCCGCATCTTCGGCTCGGGACCGGAGCCTCTCCACCTCGGCGGCCTGGGCCCGAAAGGCGTTGACCTCTGCCTCGAGCTCGTCCGCTTGAGCAGCCCGCGCTCGGAGTCCCTCCAGTTCAGCGACTCGGGCCTTGAGGGAGTCGACCTCCGCCATTTGGGCCTCGAGTGCCTCGGCTCTGGCGGCCCGAGAGCGCAGGCCTTCGATCTCGGCCGCCTGCTCGCGGACCAACCTCTCAGCAGCATCCGCCCGACCGGAGAGTTCCAAGGTGCTGTTCTCGTGGCGGTGGCGTTCAGAGAGCAGGGAGAGCAGCGAGCCTTGCGCCAACGCGACTACCTGCACAGGAAATGGCGAGTCAGAAAAAGGGAGTTAGGGGCTCGCTAAGGGGCGCTCTGAGGAAATACCTGGCCCGCGGCATTCTCGATGGCCCGACTGAGCTCGAGGCTGTCCGATAGGGTGAGCTCATCTATCACCCGGGCATTCCGCAAGCGCAGGTAGGAGTCATGGACCGGGGCCACCCTCGACGCGAAGTCTTCGCCCTCCACCAGGAAAGGGCACAGGAGGGGAACGCTAGAACGTGCGCCCCTCGAGCTGGAGGGCGGCCGGGGCCGGATCCCGGTCTCTTGGTCGGCCCCCTCGGAGGCTTCTTCGGGGGCTTCTTCTGACTCTGCCCCGTCACCTGGCTCCGGAGCTCCCACCGCATTGGCAGGGACTTTGGACCCTGTCTTGGCACCATGCTCGAAAGGAATCGGGGCCGGATCTGAGGCCCAGACGGATGTACCTGCCCAGAAGAAATAGAGTCTAAGGTTGAAAGGGTCTGATGCTTTGAGTAAAGGATGAACGGGTTTACGTACCTTCGTCTGCGGCCTCGATGGAGGCTTCCGAAGGCTGGACGCGCCTCGGAGTGCCCGACCGATAGAACAGATTGTCTATCGAGTTCACCGGGGAACCCGCTGCCGCCGCGGCAAGTTCAGCCTCATCATCGGCACTTCCTTCGACAGCTCCAAGGGGATCAGCCAGTCCCCCCCGGTCTAGGCTGTCGGTCTCCCTACTCCCTTGAGAGCTGGCGGAGACCCCCTCTGAGGTTGGATCGCGCGGAGGGGTAGACTTGGGGGACGACGCCACTTCGATAACCGGCGCCTCCTGCCCGATCCTCGGAGCAGGCGGTGAGGGGTTCGGAGGGGTAGGAGCACCTCCGGCTCCTTCGGTAGTCAGCCGCTCTGGTCAGACCAGACCTGGGACCGCCGAGGGATCCTCCGGTTCTGTCCCGGCTCCCTCGCTGGAGTACACCCACTCGGAGTGGGAGGCGGAGGAGTGAGCCGGAGATTTCCTCCTCGGGCCCTTCACCATCTTATTCTACTTCTTCTTCGAAGGGTGCCTGGGGGAAGGGCCGGCGTCGAGGTCAGCCACCCTCCTCTTCGAAGCGGCACGAAGGACCTCCCCCTCTGGGAGAGGCGGGGGGAGAGCTCGAGCATGTCCCACACACGGTTATGCCGCCCCCAAGATCCCACAAGCTCCACCCGCCGTTTGTACTCAGTCGGGGTAGGAGCTCCGAGGATCTTCTCCGCCGTTCGGGCCACTTCCTCGGGCGTCTTGGCGACGAGCGACCCTGTACCCGAAGGTTAGGTCCGAAAACCTCCCGAGCGCAGCGAAAGACGAGCAAGGCCAAAGAGAAAGCAGATGCTTACCGAGCCGATGGGAGAGCTCCGTTGATGTTGATTCATCCTGGCTGCTCCGAAGTGACGCTGGCCACTCCTCCTTCAGCAGCGGGATCTCGAGGGCCACAAACTCCTCCGTCAGGTCCCGCATGCTCATCCGACGGGCGACAATTTGGAGAAGCTGGATCTGGGCGGAGACCGAGCCAGTGCTGGACTTGATGACCGCCTCCCTCTGGAACCAAATGTGGCGCAGAGGCCCAGCGAGCCCGGAGCTGAGCCCCACCCGGACATGGAACCACCGGTGCACCCACTTGGAGTACCACTGCTCGTTGATAGCCTTCGCCGGGAAGGAGTCCGCGTACCTCCCCCGGAGCTGGAAATTGATGCTCCTGAAGGCCAGCACCCGACCGTCCTTCTACTTTGGCTGGCAAAGGGCTTCGTGCATCTGTGCGAAGACCTCCGCCCTGCCTTCGCAGCCTTCGGCGCGCATGGCCCACTCGAAGACAACGAGGTGAGCCACGGCGTTCGGGGACAGCTGCGGGAGCTCCAGGTGGAAGGCATCCAAGACTACGGAGAGGAGCTCCGAGGCGGGGAACCCCAGTCCCGCATCGAAGAAAGCCTCAAAGATGACGACCTCCCCTTCTCGCGGCGCTGGGACTGACTCCGGGCCCGGCTTCCTGACCCTTGATTCGGGGCCAAGGAGGCCCCTAGTCACTTGTTCGATGGATGCATCGGTGCACGCCGATGGCCCCAGCTCTAGGGCCTGCTCTCGGAACCGCTCCGAAGCGGGACGGAGCTCCCGTGAGTCGCGTGCCTCTGCTAGGCCTGAAGCAGTCACCGCCGCCGCCGCTGCCACTTGGCGCTGTAGAAAGCGGGGGTCTACTGCCGCGGCAGGAGCACTCCTCTCCGCCATAGCAAGAAGAAGCAAGAAGGAAGTAATAGCTCAAGAGCAAGCGTTCGCCATCAGAAATGCTGCTAAAGGACTAAGCAAGTGGGCAGGAGAGGGATTGGCCAGCGCATCAGGGGCTATTTAAGCGCGGAGGCCACCGCCGGTCCACCTTCTACCGCTCAGTGCGCACGCGCCGGTCGCACGGCGCCCGCATTTAAGACTTTGCTGGCGCCTTGAGTGCGCCCATCTTCGACGGTCCGCCTCCCCCGCATCACCCGCGTGCTCGTCACATTAACTGTGCTAAGTAATGCGCTAGCTCGACTCCTCGGGCACCAGAACCTGGCGGTCAAAGCCTCGTGGGCGTTAAAAGTGATCGGTCAAAGCCTTTTCCCTTCGCAGGGGCGGGAAGCGACTAGCTCACCAAAGGTGCTCCGAAACCGGCTCTCGGCCTCCGGATTCTAGGACATTTCAAGGCTTCGAGAAATTTCCGGAACGATCGAACAGGGCTACCCCGCAGCTAGATTCTGGATCTCTACGTAAGTCGGTTTCTTATAAAGATTATCGGAATTATCATGTGTGCTTCCACCCTCTCGTGCAGGACTCTCGAGAGGAAAGAAGCGAGGGGCTACTGTTTGGGGAGATAATCCCGATGACAGTGGGGAGCGTGAAGAGCCGTACAGTTCTGAGGGAAGGCTACTGCCGGAAGACCCGAAGCCGTAGGCCAAAGGTGCCCGAGCCTGCGGACGAGGAGACCGGAGGCCTCCGGGGGCTCCGAGACGTGTCGGAGGAGTCCTCTGGGGGAGCAACCAGCCAAATGCCGGAGGCCAACCTTCGGGCAGACCAAAGGCTCCGGAGGGAGGCCATACGTGGGGAAGACCCAGTCAAGACCGTACGGGGACAAGATCGTGATCGCCTGCGCCGTGTCGGGCGGCCTTTGCAGCGCCCGACAAGGTTGATACGCTGTCAGAATCACACCTTCTTGTCTATACTATGTAACATCTACTTTGTCTGTACCGCTGACCTATGTCAGACCGAGTAGCAGTTGGGGTTTGAAGGTACCTGGCCCTTTAGAGCGAGTCACCCTATAAATACCCCCCGACTACAGTTGTAATGAACACACGATCCGAGAATACAGTTTGCGCATAGTGTTCCATTACTCCCATCCACAGAGAAAACCTGCTGGTTCGATCCATCGTCGCAACAAATACTTTATTAAATAAAAATAAAATACCCAAAGTTAACCTACTGTTTTTATTGCATAAACATGTAGAGAATAAAAATATAAATTTTCTGAAATTGAAATGGTTAAATTGGGAGTTAAAATGAGCAAGATATGAATTTTTCAAGTTTAAAACAATTTCTGGAATTTAATTTAAATCCAAAACAGTCGCCGGTCCACGGATCGCCATTGGATCATGATCGGGCGGCCACGGGCGAGGCGGGGGTGTTAAGTGGACGCGGACGTCCACGATTAAAAGGTTGAAACAGTACACGATGGACGGCTTAGATTCGATGCGGGTTTTAAATATAATATGGACGGTCTAGATTAGAACGTAACACTTCGCCGAGATCAGATGGATCTGATTAAACCAAGCGAACAATTTAATCACCACCATTGGATCCAGATCGCACGGTCGCGATTGAATCTGACACGGCACAGGTACTCTACCCATGCCGGTCATCTTCTCCATGACGACGAGGGCCTAGCGGCCACGGCGAGCGATGGCGACCATAGCTAAGTGCTAAAATAGAACCAGGGTAATGCAGCGGTCACGATGGTACCATTGGCGAGGCAAGAGGTCGTCGGAGCATGGCCGGCGACGAGCGGGGGCGGCGAAGATGTTCGGGTCCTCATTGGCGTCGGTGTTCCCGCGGGTTTCGTTGTCGATGGAGTGGTGGCTGAGGTTGGGGAGGCATCGATGGTCACAGTGGTGTGGTCGCCGAGGATGGGGGAGGACTCTGGCGACGGTGAGCAGTAGCTGGAGTGAGGGCAGCGGCGTGGCGTTAAAGCTCAGAGCATGGGTGTTATGTTCGGTTCATGTGTGAAAAGATATGAGGGTTGCACACGGTGGAGGTTGATGGTTTAAATAGGGGTGCCGGCGGGGTCAAAGGGGGCGTAATCGGGGGAGACCGGAGTTAAAATGGCTTTAATGCCGGCGAGCTCGGGATGCACGGGGATTCATCGAACCTGGACGCGATTGGGCTGGGTTTAAAGGGGGAAACGGTCACCGGGGATTGGGCGATATAACGTCGGGCTGAATTTGAGGGGAGGGGGTCTAGGGCAGCGGATCGGAGGGTGGGTTAGGGTTTTTGCCGGCGAGGGGGGGATTTGGGGGCAGATCTCGCGGGGAAGACGGATCTGACAGATGGGGGCCACAGGTCAGCAAGCGCGGGGATGTGGGCATGGCAACGGGGCGCGGCTGACAGGTGGGGCCAAGGCGTCGGGCGCGCGCGCGTAGAGGGAGGGGGTCACTGACGGGTGGGGCCCATCCATCGGTGAGGGGCCTGGGGAGAGAGTGAGCTGGGCCGGCTGGCTAAGGGAGAAGAGGGGGAGGCCCGTTACTGTTTAATTTCTTTTCTGAATAAATTTAATTGCTAAAATTGGTTTAAAATGTTTGGGTTGCTTCCAAGGGTGATAAAAATTTGTAAAAATTCTCAAAAATATATCTTGGCCTTGGGATCATATACAAATTTTCTTAGCCTCTGGTTTGGACATATCCTCTAGGTTTCAGCTCATTTGGGCATAAATAGCATTAAAGGAATTTCAAAAATAATCTTTTCTAGAAAAATATAATAAAAGGTATTTTTATTTCTTTGAAAATTTGGGGTGTTACTAACCTATCCCCCTTACAAAGAATCTCGTCCTCGAGATTCGGAAAGTTACTCGAATATCTCGGGGTATTGGGTCTTTAACTCATCCTCTTTTTCCCATGTGGCTTCTTCGACGTCGTGGTTGTCCCACTAAACCTTACAGAAGCAAACCACACGGCTTCTAGTTACCCTTTCCTTGACTTCTAGAATCCGGACGGGTTTCTCAGTGTAGGTCAAGTCTTCATGGACGTTGAGTTATTGGAGGTCGGCTTGCTCGGTGGGTACACATAGACATTTCTTTAGCTGAGAGACGTGGAACACATCATGGACTCCTGCCAAAGATGGTGGTAGCTCCAACTGATATGCCACCTCTCCTTGCCGTCGTAGGATCTAAAAGGGTCTGACATAACGGGGGGATAACTTCCCTCTCATGTTGAACCTTTGGGTGCCATGGAGGGGAGTGACTCGGAGGTAGACATAGTCACCCTCCTCAAAGGTCAGATCTCTTCGTTAGTTATCGGCATAGCTCTTCTGTTGGGACTGGGCTATCTTCAATCTGTCCCTGATGACCTTAACCTTCTCTTCTACATCCCGCAAAATGTCTATCCCAAATAGCTGTGACTCTCCGGTCTGATCCCAGAGTAGCGGTGTTCTGCACTTGCGCCCATAAAGTGCCTCAAACAGGGACATCTGCAGGCTGACTTGGTAGCTGTTTTTGTAGGATAATTCCGCATAAGGCAAGTTCTTATCCCACATTCCGCCAAAGTCTAGAGCGCATGCTCTAAGCATATCTTCCAACACCTAGTTCACCCTTTTGGTTTGACCATCGGTCTATGGATATAGGCGGTACTGAAATTCAGTTGGGTGCCGAATTCTTCTTGAAGATTCTTCCAAAACTTGGAGGTAAACTGACGCCCTCGATCGGATACGATCTTCTTTGGAACTCCATGTAGGCACACGATCTGGGTCATGTATAACTCAACCAATCTAGTGACGTTGTATGTCATCTTGACGAGGATGAAATGAGCCACCTTGGTGAGTCGATCAATGATGACCCAGATAGAGTCATGACCAGCTTGGGTACTTGGCAATCCTGTGATGAAGTCCATCCCTACTTCTTCCCACTTCCATTCGGGGGCCTTGAGGGGTTGCAATAGTCTGGAAGGTCTCTAGTGCTCTGCCTTGACTCGCCAGCATGTGTCGCACTTGGCCACATACTCAACTATTTCCCTCTTCATGCTGACCCACCAATATTTCTCCTTTAGGTATTGGTACATATTTCTACTCCCGGGATGTATGGAGTATAAAGTCTCATGGGCCTCTTGAAGGATGAGGGCCTTCAACTCTGGCTTGTCGGACACACATATCCAGTTTCCGAACCAGACGGTGCCGTTCTCATCCTCGGAGAACCCTGTGGCTTTACCCTTCCTCATATTCTTCTAGATCTCTAAGATATCGAGGTCTTCCTTCTATGTCTCATGGATCTAGTCTATTAAGACAAGTCTGGCCTCTAGGGTAGCGAGATATGCTTTGGTGGTGATCCCTAGATTCAACCTTCCCATCTCCTTGTATAGCAACGGGGCCTAGTCTTGCACCATGATGGCATTACAGTACCCCTTTCGGCTTAGGGCATTTGCCACTACGTTTGACTTGTCTGGATGATAGTGGATGCCCAAGTCATAATCCTTGATCAACTCCAACCACCTTCTTTGTCTAAGGTTCAGGTCTGGTTGGGTGAATATGTAATTAAGGCTTTTGTGGTCGATGAAGACCTCACACCGATTACCCACAAGATAATGTCTCCATATCTTCAAGGCGTGAACCACGGCTACCAATTCCAGGTCATGGGTCGGGTAATTTAGCTCATGCGGCCTCTACTAACGAGAGGCATAGGATATCACCTTCTCGTCTTGCATTAAGACACACCCCAACCCTTGGCGAGAGGCATCACAGTAGACGTGGAAGTCTTTCCAGATGTCTGGCAGGGTCAGAATCGGGGCTAACATGAGCTTTTTCTTAAGGGTCTGGAAGCATTCTTCACAATCTGGAGTCCATTCGAACTTTACTTCCTTTTGCAGCAGTCTGGTCATGGGCTTGGCTATCTTGGAGAAGTTCTCGATGAACCGACGGTAATATCCGGCCAATCCAAGAAAACTCCGGATCTCGGTCACATTCATCGGTTGTAGCCAATTGGTCACTGCTTCTACGGTAGTAAGGTCCACTGCTATTCCTTCGGCAGATATGACATGGCCGAGAAACTTTACATCAGATGACCAAAACTCGCACTTGCTGTATTTGGCATACTATTGCTGCTCCCTTAACTTCCTTAGGGTCAAACGGAGGTGGGTTTCATGTTCTTCCTTGGTCTTGGAGTAGACGAGGATGTCATCAATGCATACAACGATGAACTTATCAAAGAACTCCATGAATACATTGTTCAACATGTTCATGAAGAAGGCCGGGGCATTCGTGAGTCCGAATGATATCACAGTATACTCATATAGTCCGTAACGGGACGTGAAGGCAGTCTTGGGGATGTCTTCTTCCCTAATTCTCAGCTGGTGGTAGCCTGACCTGAGGTCGATCTTGGAGAACACTGTGGATCCCTTCAACTGATCAAATAGGTCGTCGATCCGAGGCAGCGGGTACTTGTTCTTGATGGTCACATTGTTTAAGGCTCTATAGTCTACGCACATTCTCTTGGTCTTGTCTTTCTTCATGGCGAATATGACCGGTGCACCCCAAGGTGAGGTACTCAGGTCGGATGTACCCTTTATGTTCCAAGTCCTCAATATTGCTCTTGACTTCAGCTAGTTCATTGGCGGTCATCCGGTATGGGCGCTTGGAGATTAGGGTGGTCCCGGGGACAAGCTTGATTCTTAATTCGATGTCCCTCTTGGGAGGCATCCCTGGCAGATCTTCTGGGAAGATGTCAATGTATTCTCTGACCACGGGCACTTCCTCTAGGGCCAACGAGTGAAGAGATACCCTGCTAGGGCCATGGGTGGTCATCTAAAAGGTGACGGCTTCACCTATGGACCTAGTCACAGTGATGGACTTACTAGCGCAGTCTATTACTCCCTTGTGCTTCATCAACCAGTCCATGCCTAGGATGAGGTCGAGTCCGGTGCACTCGATAAGAACTGGCTCGGCCCAGAATAGCACCCCTTGGATTTCTATCCTTACCTTTGGGCTGAACAGATTAGCTAGGGTCTTCTTGCCGGGGGTGGCAATCATCATGAGGGTGGGCAGAGGGAGTACTTCCAAGTTATTTGTTTTCACAAAGCCTTCTGATATGAAGGAATGTGTTGCCCCAGAATCAAACAACACTATTGCAGGTATGGAATTTGTTGTGAACATACCGAGTACGACTTCGAGGGCCTCCTGAGCTTTCTCCGCGCTGATATGGTTGACACGAGCACGAACCGCTTGATTGGGCGTCACGCCTTAGGGCTGCTTGGGGTGAGGACACTGGTCAGAGTAGTGCCCTTCCTTGCGGTAGTTGAAGCAGACGATTGGCTTGCTGTTGCGGTCCGTCATTATTGGGGCTTTGGCGGCGGGTGCTGGTTGAGCAGCAGGAGCTAGTGGAGCGGGGCAAGGATTCCTGGCATTCCAGCCACTGGTGGCATGTGGCGGCTTGTAGACGAGCCGAGGATGGTAGGCAGGTGCTGGTGGCAGAGGGATGAAGCGAGGCCTATGGGGGTTCGCCTGATGATGCTTGAACACGATCATCTTCCTCTTCTTGAGGTCCAGCTTGTTCTACTCAGTCTCTTGAATGAGCGCCTTCTTCACCAACCGCTGGAAGTTGGCTTAGTCGGTGGCGACGAGATGGATGGAGTGCTCATCCTTCAGTCCCCAGAGGAACTTAGCCTGGTGGAGAGCGTCGGTCCGCACTTTCTCCGGCGCATAGCGGGCCAGACGGTTGAATTCATAGAGATACTCCATGACGGTCCGACTCCCCTGCTGCAGGTCCCAGAACTCCTGCTGCTTGATGGCGATGACTTTGGCGGGGACGTGGGCGGCGCGGAAGGCGATGGTGAACTCCGCCTAAGTCACCTTGTGGTCCTCTGGTTGGGACTCACGGTAGTTGTCCCACCATTCCGCGGTGGGTCCCTGGAGCTGGTGAGTGGCAAATGCCACTCGCTCCTGGTCGGTGCATGGGAGGAGGTCCAACTTCTTCCCAATGGTCCAGAGCCAATCGTCGGCCTCCATGGGGTTCGTCGTGCTGGAGAAGATTGGGGGCCTCACGCACAAAAACTCTGAGAGTTGAGGCGCAGGAGCGGGGGCTGGTGCATGTGGGATCGGCTCCATGTTCTGTTGTTGCAGCCGGTCCAACTGAGCCTGTTGGTGCTGCAATTGAGTTAGTAGGACGGTGATCAACTGGTTCTGGTTCGCCATCATTTCCGCCAAGGTGGGATGGTTGGCGGATGGCGGCCCAGTCTGGCGTTGGCCCGTTGCGCCCTAATTGGGCACAACACTTCTGGGCAGACCGTTGCTCGCCCCTTCTCCGTTGTTGGAACCGGTGTTCTAGTTGTCGGCCATCTTCTGAGTACAACAATACTTTCAATCATAAGAGAAAAACTTTAAAAATAACTTTATCCAAAAACAGCCCAGAGGGGCTCATATAGATAAGTGGTAAGAAAATGTTCTTTACATCAAAGCTCTTATTTTTATGCCACCTGCAATACAAAGTTGTTTCGGATGGTACCACAATCATAAAAATGTAAAACAATAAATGAGATCTATCGTCTACTCATCATCCGGGGTAGTCTCCGTACTCTCAGAACCACGAGGGTCCTGAGGGATGGTGGACTCGACGAAGTTCTCGATGATGGGGTCGGCGACGATGGCGGGGCGCGAGGCAGTGGCGGTAGAGCTAGATGGTTCGGCGGGCGCGAGCGGTGGCGTGATCCTCTTGGGGCGAGGGTGGGCTCATGGATGGGCTTCTTCCTCCTCGGACGAGGGGAAGCATCTCTACGATGTCCTTCTGGAGTTGTATAATCTTGCGCCGCAGCTCGCTATTCTGTTGGATCAAGCCCTTTGTGTCCTGATGAAGGAACTCAACCGCCTTGTGGTGCTCCTCGGCATCGAGCACGGCCTTGGTATGGAGATCATCCATGGCGTGGAGAAGACGCGTCTATCGGGCCATGACCGGATCGTGGTCGGAGTGGGCCCTGACGTAGATGCTGCGGTGGGCACCGGGAGTACGCATCGGTACAAGCCGGAAGGACGAGTCCCGAAGAAGATCGTCATAGATCATCCTCAGCTCCATGAGGGCCTGGAGGGTGGCATGCTGGCACGCGACGTCGAAGGTTGGGCCCCCAAGTGCTGCCGTGAAGAACGGAAGGTGGTCACCGGACCCGTGAATGGTGACGGAAACGTCACATGGTCCTGCGAACTCCTCCATGTAGACACCGTGGAACTCAGGCTCGAAGGTGAACCCGAGGAAGGTCACAATCATCCAGAGCTCCTGGATGAAGCCCTCAAAGTGACGGCAGAAGCTGTGGACGTGGTGGACTGGCATCTACAAAAACAACAAGTTGAAAAGAGTAAGGAGAGGAACAAACTGATGAAGTAGGTTTTCGCGAAATAGATTTTAACAAAACTAAGCGTTAGGCTGGTCCGTTTGGCTTCCTATAGTCAAGTCGGCTCTGATACCATCTTGTGACGCCCCGATTTACCAAATTAGAACATTATTGAATTTCCATAGAAAAGCAATAATAACAAGAAGTTCATCATGCGACAACGTACATACGGGCAAACATTCATGGTTCGCAGACCACATTATTACATAAGTGTAAAATTAAAAGAAACTATAAAAACAATATGACATGACGAACGTCTTCTTCAGGATCTTCTTCTTGACTGGGTCGCTACTCCAGACCATCTTCCTCATAGTAGACAGCCTCTGAAGTGTTTGTCCAACGGGTATGAGTACAAAAAGTACTCAACAAGCCACCGAGAATGCAATAATAACGCGGGATAATAACAAAGGAATGATAATGGATAAAAGTGTGGAAAAGTACATTTTTCAGTTATAGCATTTAGTGTAGTCAAATTTAATCATGCGGAATATTAAACATGAACAACATAATACAATCTAACTCGAGGAGTATGTTTTCCCTCCTCGCTCAACAGTCCTTACATGCCAAGTCACCATGCACACTCATGGAAATAAACTAACTGCGAGTAATCACGCAATCGGCCCATGACCGTGGGCTCGGCTTTTCGAAAAGATTTAAACTCTAATCAGAGGTGTACCACTATACCCACAAGGCACGCACTCATCCCAAACACCAAAGTGTAACGAGATGACCCATACCACGGGAACTCGTGCCAAAACCTCACCATGAAATGCTCCAATCTGATAATCACCCGCTCTAGGTTTCGCCGGCGCGCCCGGCCACATCCGGGCTAACGTCGCACCCCCTTTTGCACCACGTCGGTACAAGCCACCCGCAGGAGCTGCTTGACCCATCTCCAAGTCGTTCCTCGAGTTGGAACACTCCATACCTTAGTTAGGACTTACCCACTAGACTTGTGGTTAGTACGGAAATGTATTACAACGGATCCCGTAGACTGGTCCTTATAGTGCCCCGGGTGCTACCGACCAATGCCCTAGCTTGCACCCGAAACCCACCATGCATACACACTTAACCCAAAACTCTATCACCAACTGAATTCCAGAGATAAGAATAACGGGGATCATATAGTAGAATCCAAATTGCTATGACTCATTTTTAACTTATAGCAATTGTGTCAATACATTAGACACTATCTAATAGTACTAATAATATGGTGACAAGGAGTTTAGGCTAGATAGCATGGCTTGGGTTTTCACTTCAAGGTCAGGGATCTAAATAAATATAATGTAAGGCTTTCATTTGACTAATGCATGTATAACCTATGTGTTTTAGCGATAGTTTAAGAAAACTAGGTTCAATATGCTCAAAAGATTGGTTTGGTGACTTGCCTTGTTCAGCGAAGGTTGAGGGAGGAACTTCCGGGTAGTATTCCGGCTCCTCGGCGGCGTCGTAATCTTCTCGTTGAATATAATAAACATTACATCAAATAAACATTCTAAAACCACATAACAACATAAATGTTTTGATTGGGCTAAAATACATGAAGTGAAGTCATGAACTACTCTGAAATTATTATTTAAATTTTTAAGGCAATTTTATGGAGTTAGGGATTTTTCTAAAAGAATTAAGAATTTATCCTAAAGGGTCTTTAAATAAATTATTAAATAAAAATAAAATACCCAAAGTAACCTACTGTTTTTATTGCATAAACATGTAGAGAATAAAAATATAAATTTTCTGAAATTGAAATGGTTAAATTTAGAGTTAAAATGAGCAAGATATGAATTTTTGAAGTTTAAAATAATTTCTGGAATTTAATTTAAATCAAAAACAGTCGTCGGTCCATTGTGAACCAATTCCATCGTGAACCCGCGTACTGTGCGCGTGCGCCAGATCGCGGATCGTCGTTGGATTGCGATCGGGCGGCCACGGGCGAGGCGGGGGTGTTAAGTGGACGCGGACGACCACGATTAAAAGGTTGAAACGGTACGCGATTGACGGCCTAGATTCGATGCGGGTTTTAAATATAAGTGGATGTTCCAGATTAGAACGTAATGCTTCGTCGAGATCGAATGGATCTGATTAAACCGAGCAAATGATTTAATCGCCACCGTCGGATCCAGATCACACGGTTGTGATTGAATCCGACACGGCACGTGTACTCTACCTGTGCCGGTCATCTTCTCCGGTGACGGCGAGGGCCTAGCGGCCACGGCGAGCAATGGCGACCGGAGCTAAGTGCTAAAATAGAACCAGGGTAATGCGGCGGTCATGATGGTACCGTTTGCGAGGGGAGAGGTCGTCGAAGCGTGGCCGGCGACGAGCGGGGGCTGCAAAGACATTCGGGTCCTCGTCGGCGTCAGTGTTCTGGCGGGTTTCATCGTCGATGGAGTGGTGGCCGAGGTCGTGGAGGCGTCGGTGGTCACAATGGTGTGGTCGCCGAGGATGGGGGAGGACTCCGGCGATGGTGAGCAGCGGCTGAAGTGAGAGCAGTGGTGTGGCGTTAAAGCTCGGAGCATAGGTGTTTGGTTCGATTCGAGTGCGAAATGATGCGAGGGTTGCACGCGGTGGAGGTTGAGGGTTTAAATAGGGGTGCTGGCGGGGTCAGAGGGGGCGTATTCGGGGGAGACCAGAGTTAAAATGGCTTTAACGCCGGTGAGCTTGGGATGCACGGGGATTCATCGAACATGGACGCGATTGGGCTAGGTTTAAAGGGGGGAATGGTCGCCAGGGATCGGGCGACATAACGCCGGGCTCAATTTGAGGGGAGGGGGTCTAGGGCAGCGGATCAGAGGGGGGGTTAGGGTTTCGACCGGTGAGGGGGATTTGCGGGTGGATCTCGCGGGGAAGACGGATCCAACAGGTGGGGGCCACCGGTCAGCGGGCGCGGGGACGTGGGCGTAGCAATGGGGCATGGCTGACAGGTGGGGCCGAGGCGTCGGGAGCGCACGTGGAGGGAGGGGGTCGCTGATGGGCGGGGCCCGTCCGTCGGTGAGGGGAGTGGGGAGAGAGTGGGCTGGGCCGGCTGGCTGAGGGACAAGAGGGGGGAGGAGGCCCGTTACTGTTTAATTTCTTTTTCGAATAAATTTAATTGCTGAAATTGGTTTAAAATGTTTGGGTTGCTTCCAAGGGTGATAAAAATTTGTAAAAATTCTCAAAAATATGTCTTGGCCTTGGGATCATAAACAAATTTTCTTACCCTCTGGTTTGGACATCTTCTCTAGGTTTCAACTCATTTGGGCATAAATAGCAGTAAAGGAATTTCAAAAATAATCTTTTCCAGAAAAATATAATAAAAGGTATTTTTATTTCTTTGAAAATTTGGGGTGTTACAGCATGGCAATTTCCCGCCGCCCGTTTACCTGAATCAAACCCAGTCAACAAACCAGCGGACACGGCAATCGCTTGCCGCCCGTTTACCTGAATCAAACCAGGTCAACAAATCAGCAGATCCCCTGTCGTTCCTAGCCCATGTACCCAGATTGGGCCAGCCCAACTCCACGACCCCTCTGCCCAACAGTCGCTCGCTGCCCGTGTACCTGAGTCACACGCGGCCCAAGACATGACAAGTCTCTTCTCCTCTTCTGATCTTCTCTCTCTCTTGACTTCCATTGACAATCACTCGTCACTTATCGAGCCATGAGACCCATGATCTTCAACATGGCTCCTCAATCTCCCTCTTAATGAATGTATTGTCAACACCTTCTTCATCAATGCTTTGTAACATGAAAAACTTGTGGAAAATACGAAAACAAAACACAAGAGAACAGAAAGAAGAAAATAAAATGTAAGGTATAACCTTAATGACCAAAAGCCAAACAAAAACCAGAAAATGATCATTATGGTTAAATAGAAAAGAAATCAACAAAAATTTCAAATGAGTGCCATCTCTGAAATATCAACAAGGCTATCCAAAGAGTAAAGGCTGTAGGAACGAGAGTAGCGACCAGAGGGGGTGAATGGGTGCCTAAAAAATTCCTTCGAATCAATGGCCATCTCCCAACACCCAACACACCTCAAAAGACAACCAGCGGAAATAAATAGATCTCAAACACCGAAAATAATCTAGCCTAAATACGACCTATGTCCTAATCAAAAAGACACCACCAAAGTACTTAAAGACAGATTAAAATTGCTCACAGCTCAAAAATAATCTCCACAAAAATCTCATCAAAGTACAAACAATTCATCAAGTATATGCTGAATATTCTAGAAATTACAGGCTGATCACAAATATGTGTAAGCACAATATTCAATTCATTTAATCTATAAAAAATAAATGCAGTAAATAAAGTATGCTAAATGTTAATTTGACTATTCCAATATTCAAAAGAATAAATATGTAAATGCACGTAAATCGAGAAAAGAAATTACTGTTTTTGGTTCCTATTCTCGTTGAATTTTGTGTGCACCTATTCTTTCACCGTACACCATCAAATCTCCACGTGAATGGCCACTGGACACTGCTTCTGTGCCGAGCACCGGCAGGAGAACTCCTGCTCCTGTGCGCTGCGACCAGAACTCCACGCCTGGTAGCAGAGAAACGACGCTGACGTTTTTCAAGAGAAAATGCAGGCCGACTGAAAATCTATGGACATGCGGAGAGAACCGACCGAAGGTCTGGTGGCGCTGGTTGCGAGCTGGCCAAGGCAGCGAAGGTAAAAACGGTGACGGGCGCAGGAAGACAGTGCGGCGAATGAACAGTTAGTAGGGAAGACAAAAAGTAGATGAACTCTGATTTTTTTGATTGAATGAGTTAGAAAACCCTAGGTAATTGGAGTTTCTATTTATATGCAGCACAATAAATCACGAAAATCCCAATATACTCTTAGGGTTTTTATAGACGTCGAAATAAACTAAAAAAGACCAAAATGCCCTTAGGATTTTTACAGACTCGACTAACACAGATTGTGGGCCTAAAAGGCAAAATAATAAAATCCTATCTAAAGATAACTTGTCCTGATGCGGAGCTTTCGTAGCAGCTACGACTTTGCTTTATGACCGTATGATCTCCGATGGGCGATCTGGATAGTTGCGTCGGTTTTACGTCGAAACCGATAAAGCGTTCAAGGTCTTCGCACCGGGTACCTAGATTGGACCAGCCCGATTGCATAGGTCTCATCTCCTCTTCACATCTCTCTTTTGACTTTCATTGACAACCATTCATCACTTCTGGAGCCATGTGGCCCATGATCTTCAACATGACTCCTCAATCACCTCCTTGATGGGTGCATTGTCAACACCCTCTTTATCAATGCTTAGAACCTGCAAAACATGTGGAAAGACAAAAACAAAATACAAAAAGACAGAAAGAAGAAAATAAAATAAAAAGTTTAACCTAATGACCAGAAGCCGAACAAAAGCCAAAAAACGGTCATTATGGTTAAACAAAAATAAAAACTCAAACGAGTGCAATCTTTGAATTATCAACAAGGATATCAAAGAGTAAAGGCAAAATAGACTAAAAAATCCCCCTGAAATAAATCCCAGAGAAAGTCAAAACTCCCCCTAACCTCTTCTAAAAGATCAAGTAACCCAAATTTCTTCCCATTATTAACAATTGGACTCATCAAGTGAGACTAAATGCACTCAAAAGAGACACAGACTCAAACTCCCCCTAGAATGCAGCTTACCCTCAAAATATGCAATGAATGCAACTAGGGTGCAAGTGGAGTGTAAAAAGCATGCTTCTTATATATGATCGACTGTAATTACAATATCTAACAAGTATAGCACAAAATACTGTCTAAGACACATGGCATGATCAGTGCAATAATAGATGATATCCAAAGAAAGTCATTAGCACACATTTTTAGATTTTTGCAAATAAAAGTATCACCACATTTTCTAGTTGACAAGCAAGGTAGAACATGAGATACAAAGGCTAGCTAATATCTACCAAGATAAGCATTGTCGATAACAAAGAGCTTCAACAAACTTGTTATCTTTCTAATTTTTAGGCTTTTCTTTTCCTTTTTCATTTTTTCCAGGGGTTATTTGCATTTCAACCTGTCGCCCCCCGATTTAATAAATCAGGACTTTATTGAAATTCCATAGAAAATCAATAAAACAAGACGTTCATCATGCGACCACGTACAATACGGGCAATCATTCACGGTTCGTAGACCGCATTAATACAAAAGTGAATAAATGTGAAGAGAAACTAATAAAATAAGGGTCCTAGATGAACGCCTCCTTCCAGTCTCGCCTTGACTGAGTCGCTACTCCAGACCTGCATCATCCTCGTAGTAGACAGGCTCTGATGGTGTAAGTCAACGGGGTGAGTACAGATGTACTCAGCAGGCCACCGAATGCAAATATAATGCAAGATAATAACAAGGGAGATAGTGGCTAATTTTGCGGAAGCGAGTACTTTGTAAAGCAATTTAATGCGAACAATTTATTAGTACTGAAATGTAAACATGTGTATGCATCATCATCTTCTAACTCGAGGAGTACGTTTTACCTCCTCGCACAATAGTCCTTACATGACATGAATAACTCAACCATTCAAACATTAGTAAACTAACTGCGAGTAGTCACACAACCCGCCCTTGACCGTGGGCTCGGCTTTTCGAAAAGATTGATTTTTACTCTGATCAGAGATGTACCATTGTACCCACAAGGCACGCACTCATCACTTACACTAAAGTGTAAGGACATGACCCATTTCACGGGAACTCGTGCCAAAACCTTCCATATGGTCCTCCCCGACTCATCAACACCCTCTTATGGGTTTCGTATCGTGTCTCGCCACGTAGAGTTTCCACCATACCCCCTTGAGCCTCATGGTACAAGGCGCCCTGAGGGCTAGCCCCTTGCCCCCTCCACTATGGTTCAGAGAGTCGGAGTGTTCCACACTTCCAGTTAGGACTTACCCATTAGACTTGTGGTTGGTACGGAAGTGCTTTGCAACAGATCCCGCAGACCGGTCCTTATAGTGCCCCGGGTGCGACCAACCAGTTTCCGAGCTTGCACCCGGAACCCACCATACTTATAACCTAGCCAACTCCAACAGTGTCCAGAGACGAGAATAACGGGGAATATTCATATATCAGATTCCAGCTATCTACGACTCATTCTTTTTATCCTATAGCAGTTGTGCCGGTACATTGGGCACTAGCTAATATTTTATAGTAGAGTGACAAGAAGTTAAGGCTCAATAAGCATGGCTTGGGTTGCACACAAGGACAGGGATCTATTAAATATAAGTATAAGGCTTGATATTGGACTAATGCAATATTAATCTATGAGTTATAGTGATAATTTATTAAAACATGAGCTCAATAATGATCAACTGTTTCCACAAGAGGGGTCGATGACTTGCCTTGTTCAGCGAAGGGTGAAGGTGGAACCTCAGAATAGAACTCCGGCTCCTCGACGAACTCGTAGTCTTCTCGATACGGAAAAATGAACAGCACATTCAATAAACAGATAAAAATCCACCAAATAATAAGCATACATATTTGTGGGTTTTATTATATGTCATAGGGTCTTAATATTCTGAAATATTTGGTGAAAAATAGTAAACCCATATTTTAAGTATTTTCCTAATTTATTTTCGGAATTAATAATTTTAACCCTAAGGGGTTTTTATTTATTTTTTATTAAGAATATTTTGGGTAACAGTAACATACTGTTTTTATGGTATTAATGTGTAGAGAATAAGATGCTGAATTTAACAAAATTTGAATGGTGAAATTTGGAGTTAAAATGAGCAAGTTATGAATTTTCAAAGTTTAATTCAATTTCTGAAATTTTATTTAAACTGAAAAACAGTCCCTAGTCCACGGTGAACTAGGTTCACCGTGAACCCGTGACTATGCGCGTGGGCCAGCGGGGAGTAAGTGAGATCCAGCGGCCCAAAGAGCTTGATACCCTTTCGGCTTGGATCAACGGTCGGGATTAAATCCCTCGGGTGTTTTAATTTCCATCGCCCGATCTCGATCGAACGGCCAGAAATCAATCCGACACGGCACATGGCGCCGAGGGTACTTTACCCTTCTTCCCCAACTCCGGCGATACTCCGGTGAGCTATTCCGGTGATGGTGAGGGCCTAACGCCTTGGCTACTTGCTGAAATGGAACCAGGGAAGTGTGGGGAACACAATGGTACCGGAGATGGCGACGACGGGGCAGTGGCGACGGTCGGCGGTGAGGGTAGACGGCGGAGCTCTTCGGGTCCTTGATGGCGACGGTGATCTGATGGTGCCCACGGCCAACAGAGTGGATGCCGAGGACGGGCAAGTGACGACGGACCCGACGGTGGCGATGGCTAGGGCGATGGGGGCCGGGATCGACGGCGAGGGCTCGCCGGAGGTGGAGCAGAGGGGAAACCCGAAAAAAGGAGTGGCAGCGCTCTGGATCACTTCGGCTCGGGCTACGGTGGTGTGGACTGAGCGCGGTGAGGGCTAGGGTATAAATAGGGGCTTGCTGGCGTCGATTTGGCAAGGGAATTGGAGGAAACCCGAGGGGCTCCTTCCTTTTCCGGCGAGGTTCCCAAAAGCAGTGGATAGCTTACCTAAGCGCGAAAATGCGTCGGCCATGGATGGAAAGGAAGCGGTGGAACTCGGGGAAGATGATCCGGGGACGATCGGGCGGGATCGGGTGGCCGGCGGCAAGGAATCCGAAGGAGATCGCTGGGGAAAAGGAAAGGGGATCCCCTGCCCGGGAGGAAGACGATCCTGACAGGTGGGCTCCACCTATCAGTGAGCGAGCGCGAGGCCAATGGCATCGATAGGCGGGCCACACCTGCCAGAGGGAGAAAGGAGTGAGGCTGTGGCTGACTGGTGGGGCCGGGCGGGGACAGGAGCGGGAGAGAGAGGAGGGAAGCGGCGCCAACAAGCGGGCCCCACTGGTCAGTGACTCATGGCTGGGCTGGGCTGGGCTGAGGGTGAATTCGGGGTTGAGGCCCATTAAGGATTTAAAATCTTTTCTGATTTAAAATAATTCCGGTAATTCATTTATTTTATTAAGGGTTGAATCACTGTTGATAAAAATTTGGAAAAATTCCTAAAATTATTTTGTGGCCTCTAGTTCATCTCATAAAATTTTCAAGTCCAGATTTGGAATATTTCTCCCTGTTTGGCTTTATTAGGTCTCTTTTAAGATTTTCTTTAATAATAAAATTTAGAAATGTTTTTAATAATAATTTTCTTTTATTTTATTTGTTTTTATTTCTTGGGGTGTTACGATCCTATCCCCCTTACAGAGAATCTCGTCCTCGAGATTCGGATCAATCCTCGAATAGCTCAGGATGCTGTGCCTTGAGTTCATCTTCTTTTTCCCATGTAGCTTCCTCTACAGGATGATTGCTCCACTGCACTTTGCAGAAGCGGATGACTCGACTCCTGGTGATCCTTTCCTTGACCTCCAATATCTTGACAGGCTTTTCCACATAGGTCAGATCCTCTTGAACATCCAACTGCTGTAGGTCCACTTGCTCTGTGGGGACTCGGAGACACTTCTTGAGTTGGGAAACGTGAAACACGTCATGCACTCCAGCCAATGAGGGTGGTAGTTCCAACTGATAAGCAACTTCGCCTTGGCGTCTAATAATGGGAAATGTTCCAACATATCGAGGGGCCAACTTTCCTCTCATGTTAAACCGTTGAGTACCACGGAGAGGCGTAACTCGAAGGTAGACATGGTCTCCTTCTTCAAAGGCTAGGTCTCGGCGTCGATTGTCCGCGTAGCTCTTCTGTCGTGATTGGGCTGTCTTGAGTCGGTCTTTGATGATTCGTACCTTCTCCTCCGCTTCTCGAAGGATATCTGTTCTGAATACCTGAGATTCACTAGTTTGATCCCAAAGCAAAGGCGTTCTGCACTTACGTCCATATAGGGCTTCAAATGGAGACATCTGAAGACTAGCTTGATAGCTGTTGTTGTACGGAAATTCAGCGTACGGTAAGCTCTTGTCCCAAGTTGCTCCAAAATCCAAGACACATGCCCGAAGCATATCCTCCAATATCTGATTCACCCTTTCTGTTTGTCCATCCGTCTGAGGGTGGTAGGCAGTGCTAAAGTTCAATCTTGTTCCCATTTCTTCTTGAAGGTTCTTCCAGAAACGAGAGGTGAACTGACTTCCTCTATCGGACACTATCTTCTTGGGCACTCCATGAAGACACACAATGCAGGCCATGTATAGTTCTGCAAGCTTAGGGCCACTAAAGGTTGTCTTGACGGCTATGAAATGTGCTACTTTCATGAGTCGGTCAATAATCACCCAAATAGAATCATATCCAAGTTGGGTCTTTGGGAGTCCGGTGATGAAATCCATACCGATCTCTTCCCACTTCCATTCAGGTACTTTTAGTGGCTGTAACAGTCCTGCAAGTCTCTGATGTTTAGCCTTTACTCTTCTACAGGTGTCACACTCAGCGACGAACTGTGCGATCTCCCTCTTCATCCTAACCCACCAATAACGTTCCTTCAGGTCCTGGTACATCTTGGTACTGCCGGGATGAATGGAGTACATAGTCTCATGGGCTTCTCTCAGGATAAGGGTTTTTATCTCTGGTTTATCCGGCACACATATCCGAGTTCCAAACCATATGGTGCCATTCTCGTCCTCTGAAAATCCTGGGGCTTTTCCTTGCCTCATGTTCTTCCTAATGGCTGCTATATCCGGGTCTTCTAATTGAGCTTCCCGGATTTGTTCGAATAAGACGAGTTGAGTCTCCAAGGTGGCTAGGTATGCTCCGGTGGTCAACCCGAGATTCAATTTTTCCATCTCTTTACATAACAAGGGTGCGTGACCCTGAATCATCATGGCTGTGCAATATCCCTTGCAACTTAATGCATCGGCTACCACGTTTGCTTTTCCGAGGTGGTAGTGGATACCTAAGTCGTAGTCCTTTATTAATTCCAACCATCGTCTTTGCCTCAGATTAAGGTCTGGCTATGTGAAGATGTACTTCAAGCTCTTGTGATCTGTAAAGATCTCACAGCAATTTCCGACCAAATAATGCCTCCATATCTTAAGGGCATGTACCATAGCGGCTAATTCCAAGTCATGGGTCGGGTAGTTCAACTCATGGGGTCTCAACTGACGAGAGGCATAAGAGATAACCTTTCCATCTTGCATAAGAACACATCCCAATCCTTGGCGAGATGCGTCGCAATAGACATGGAAGGCCTTCTGGATATCTGGTAGGGTCAGTATGGGTGCTGACACCAGACGGGTCTTGAGGGTGCGGAAACTTTCCTCGCATTCGGGAGTCCATTCAAACTTCTCTCCTTTCTGCAACAACTTGGTCATCGGCTTGGCTATCTTGGAAAAATTCTCAATAAATCTCCGATAATACCCGGCCAACCCCAGAAAACTTCGTATCTCAGATACGTTCGTGGGTGGCAACCAATCCGTAACTGCTTCCACGGTGGCAGGGTCTACTGCGATACCTTGCGCAGAGATTATGTGTCCAAGGAACTTTACTTCCGCCGTCCAAAACTTGCATTTGCTGTACTTGGCGTATAATTGGTGTTCCCTTAGTTTCCCTAGGGTTAACCGGAGGTGAGTCTCGTGCTCTTTCTGGTCCTTGGAATAAATGAGGATGTCATCTATAAAGACAACAATAAATTTGTCCAAATACTCCATAAACACCTTGTTCATCATGTTCATGAAGAATGCCGGGGCGTTGGTCAATCCGAATGACATCACTGTACACTCATATAATCCATAACGGGTGGTGAAGGCCGTCTTGGGTATATCCTCTTCTCGAATCCTTAACTGATGATAACCATATCGCAGGTCGATCTTCGAGAATACCATAGCTCCCTTTAGCTGGTCAAAGATATCATCGATCCGAGGCAATGGGTACTTGTTCTTGATGGTCACTTCATTCAAAGCGCGGTAATCTACACACATACGCTTAGCCTTGTCTTCCTTCTTCTCGACAAAGATGATGGGGGCACCCCATGGTGATGTACTTGGTCTGATGTAGCCTTTCCTTTCGAGATCCTCCAACTGCTGCTTCATCTCAGCTAGTTCATTAGCGGCCATCCGGTATGGTCGCTTGTAAATAGGGGTGGTCCCGGGTACCAAGTCAATCCTGAACTCGATGTCCCTCTTGGGTGCCATCCCTGGTAAATCCTCTGGGAATACATCTGGGTATTCTCAGACTATTGGTATCGTTTCCAAGGTAATCTGATGCAGCCTTGGCCTTCTGATCTTCAGACTTGGCATCTGAAATGTGACGGTAGTCCCTTCTTCACTGGTCACCATTACTTTTCTCTGGGCACACTCTATTACTCCTTGGTATTTATTTAACCAATCCATCCCTAGAATGAGATCCAAACTTTGGAATTCTATTAGGATGGGGTCGGCCCAAAATATTGTGTCGTGGATATCTATCCATACCTTTGGGCTATAGGTTAGGGCTAGGGTTTGTTTTCCTGGGGTGACTATTTGCACGGCCCTTGGTAGTTCTTTTATGTTCAGGTTGTTCTTTTCCACAAAAGCAGATGATATGAAGGAGTGCGTAGCTCCCGTGTCCAATAAAACCACTACAAGTGCTGAATGTACCAAGAACTTACCCATCACAATCTCGGGTGCGGCCTGGGCTTCTTCAGCGGAGACGTGGTTGACTCGAGCGCGGATGGCAGGGTTCGCTGCAACTCCTTGAACATGCTTGGGATGGGGGCATGAATTGGAGTAATGCCCCTCCTGGCGGAAGTTGAAGCATACCACGGGCTTGCCGTGCTTGTCGCGCAGAACTTCTGTCTTCTTTGCCAGGGCGGGTGGGGCGGCAGGTGCGGTGGGAGCGGGGCGAGGTTGTCTGGCTCTGGTGTTGGCAGTAGGTGGTGCTGGACGATACACCGGGCGGGGGTGGTACTGTGGTGCCGGTGGAGGAGGGGTGAAGCGGGGTCTCTGAGCCATGCCTTGATTCTGCTTGAAGGCGATCATCATTTTCCTCTTCAGGTCGACCTTGTTCTGCTGGGTCTCCTGAATAATAGCTTTATTGACCAACTTTTGGAAGTTGGCGTAATCCCCGGAAATGAGTTGAAGGACAACTCATCCTTTAGTCCCCGGAGGAACTTGGCTTGCCTGGCCACGTCGGTACGGACTTCTTCCGGCGCGTACCGGGCCAGTCGGTTGAACTCGTGTAGATATTCCGTTACGGATCTGCTCCCCTGCTGCAGGTCCCTAAACTCTTGCTGCTTCTATGCTATGATGCCATTGGGGATGTGAGCGACACGGAAAGCAGCCGAGAACTCCGCCCAAGTATGGACGTGTCTCTCGGGCAAGGTCTCGCGCAGATTGTCCCACCACTCTGCGGCGGGACCCTGGAGCTGGTGGGTGGCGAAGGCCACCCTCTCATGCTCTGTGCAGGTCAGGAGGTCGAGCTTCTTCTCGATGGTCCTCAACCAATCCCCAGCCTCCATGGGGTTGGTGGTGCTGGAGAAGGTCAGTGGGCGGACTCGGAGGAACTCCGAGAGTTGAGAGGCGGGAGCGGGAGCGGGAGTGGCGGGTCATGGCAACTTGGGCTGTTGGTGGAGGCGGAAGAGATGAGCCTGCTGCTCTTGCATCTGCTGCTGCTGCATCTGGTTCAGAAGGGCAGTTACCAACTGGTTTTGAGTGGCCATCATCTCGGCTAGAGTGGGGTGATTGGCAACCGGGGCTTGCCTTTGCCCAGTTGCTCCCCACTAAGGCAGGTTCCCGTTATCTCCTCCGTTCTGAGGAGCATCGGAGCCTTGGTTGTTCGACATCCTGAGGTTTTCAAAATAACAATATCTTTAAAGGGGAAACACTGCTAAACTTTATTTCAAAAGGTCGTTCTTGCGATTACATTTATTGTCTTTTATTTAGTTCTTCACTCATGCCTTATTTTAGACATGAGTGGTCATACAATCCAAAACAAAGTAAAGGAAACAATCAATCGTAAGTGCTACGTCTATGGTAGCTCTGGGGACGGCTCGATCACGGGCTCGTGGGAGACGGTCAGGGTCGAGGAACTGGATGGTCTAGCGGGTGGAGCACTGCGTGAAATCCTCTTGGGTCTCACGATGGGGATCCGAAGGGATTTCCGCTTGCGAGGCGGAAGAGGTGCTATCTCCTCAATGTCCTTCTTCAACTCCTCGATCTGGTGACGGAGCTGAGGGTTGCTGGCGACGCGCTGTCGTAGGAGCTCATTCTGGCGCCGTAACTCTTCGGCCTCAGCAACCAATCGGTGTCCCTGCTGGATGCGGCGACGAAGATCTCCGTTCTCGCAGTTCAGATCCTCAGAAGAGTGCCGGTAGAAGGCGATCGTGTCGCGCTGTCCGTTGGCATACTGCAGTGCCTCATAGTGGAGCTCATCCATTGCCTTCAACAGGCGCACTGTATGCCCAACTGAAGAGTGACGCTGGGAGAGGGTGCTGACGTAGTCACTGTGAGGACTCCCTGGAGTACGAAGAGGCACGAAGCGATAGTCCATGTCGTAGAGCTCACTGTCGTAGATCATTCGGAGCTCGGTGAGGGCCTGGAGGGCGGTGCGCTGGCTGGCAACCAAGAAGGTAGGTCCTCCTCCTCGATAAGTGTGGGCCGTCTGTGGGGAAGGCTGGACGACGATGGTAACCTCGCAGTAGCTTTCTTCCTCATCGGGGAAGACTCCATGGTACATCGGCTCATGCTCAAATCCGAGGAATCCAACTAGCATGCGCAACTCGCGGATGAAACCGGCCTCGTCGCGAAGGTTCCCGTTCATGGTACGGACCGACATCTACAAAAGAGAGAGAATTTTTTGTGAAAATCTCAGAAGATGAGAAGTTAAGTAATTTTTGTAAGAAAATATAGTTAATATAAGTCCTAGGGTCAGGTCTGTTTGGCTTCCTACAGTCAAGTCTGCTCTGATACCATCTTGTCGCGCCCCGATTTAATAAATCAGGACTTTATTGAAATTCCATAGAAAATCAATAAAACAAGACGTTCATCATGCGACCACGTACAATACGGGCAATCATTCACGGTTCGTAGACCGCATTAATACAAAAGTGAATAAATGTGAAGAGAAACTAATAAAATAAGGGTCCTAGATGAACGCCTCCTTCCAGTCTCGCCTTGACTGGGTCGCTACTCTAGACCTGCATCCTCCTCGTAGTAGACAGGCTCTGATGGTGTAAGTCAACGGGGTGAGTACAGATGTACTCAGCAAGCCACCGAATGCAAATATAATGCAAGATAATAACAAGGGAGATAGTGGCTAATTTTGCGGAAGCGAGTAATTTGTAAAGCAATTTAATGTGAACAATTTATTAGTACTGAAATGTAAACATGTGTATGCATCATCATCTTCTAACTCGAGGAGTACGTTTTACCTCCTCGCACAATAGTCCTTACATGCCATGAATAACTCAACCATTCAAACATTAGTAAACTAACTGCGAGTAGTCACACAACCCGCCCTTGACCGTGGGCTCGGCTTTTCGAAAAGATTGATTTTTACTCTGATCAGAGATGTACCACTGTACCCACAAGGCACGCACTCATCACTTACACCAAAGTGTAACGAGATGACCCATTTCACGGGAACTCGTGCCAAAACCTTCCATATGGTCCTCCCCGACTCATCAACACCCTCTTATGGGTTTCGTATCGTGTCTCGCCATGTCGAGTTTCCACCATACCCCCCTTGAGCCTCATGGTACAAGGCGCCCTGAGGGCTAGCCCCTTGCTCCCTCCACTATGGTGCAGAGAGTCGGAGTGTTCCACACTTCCAGTTAAGACTTACCCATTAGACTTGTGGTTGGTACGGAAGTGCTTTGCAACAGATCCCGCAGACTGGTCCTTATATTGCCCCGAGTGCGACCAACCAGTTTCCGAGCTTGCACCCGGAACCCACCATACTTATAACCTAGCCAACTCCAACAGTGTCCAGAGACGAGAATAACGGGGAATATCCATATATCAGATTCCAGCTATCTACGACTCATTCTTTTTATCCTATAGCAGTTGTGCCGGTACATTGGGCACTAGCTAATATTTTATAGTAGAGTGACAAGGAGTTAAGGCTCAATAAGCATGGCTTGGGTTGCACACAAGGACATGGATCTAATAAATATAAGTATAAGGCTTGATATTGGACTAATGCAATATTAACCTATGAGTTATAGTGATAATTTATTAAAACATGGGCTCAATAATGATCAACTGTTTCCACAAGAGGGGTCGATGACTTGCCTTGTTCAGCAAAGGGTGAAGGTGGAACCTCGGAATAGAACTCCGGCTCCTCGACGAACTCGTAGTCTTCTCGATACGGAAAAATAAACAGATAAAAATCCACCAAATAATAAGCATACATATTTGTGGGTTTTACTATGTGTCATAGGGTCTTAATATTCTGAAATTTTTGGTGAAAAATAGTAAACCCATATTTTAAGGATTTTCCTAATTTATTTTCTGAATTAATAATTTTAACCCTAAGGGGTTTTTATTTATTTTTTTATTAAGAATATTTTGGGTAACAGTAACATACTGTTTTTATGGCATTAATGTGTAGAGAATAAGATGCTGAATTTAACAAAATTTGAATGGTGAAATTTGGAGTTAAAATGAGCAAGTTATGAATTTTCAAAGTTTAATTCAATTTCTGGAATTTTATTTAAACTGAAAAACAGTCCCTGGTCCACGTTGAACCAGGTTCACCGTGAACCCGTGACTATGTGCGTGGGCCGGCGGGGAGTAAGTGAGATCCAACGGCCCAGAGAGCTTGATACCCTTTCGGCTTGGATCAATGGCCGGGATTAAATCCCTCGGGGGTTTTAATTTCCATCGCCCGATCTCGATCGAACGGCCAGAAATCAATCCGACACGGCACGTGGTGCCGAGGGTACTTTACCCTTCTTCCCCAACTCCGGCGATACTCCGGTGAGCTATTCCGGTGATGGTGAGGGCCTAACGCCTTGACTACTTGCTGAAATGGAACCAGGGGAGTGTGGGGAACACAATGGTACCGGAGATGGCGACGACGGGGTAGTGGCGACGGTCGGTGGCGAGGGTAGACGGCGGAGCTCTTCGGGTCCTTGATGGCGACGGTGATCCAATGGTGCCCACGGCCAATGGAGTGGATGCCAAGGACGGGCAGGCGACGACGGACCCGATGGTGGCGGTGGCTAGGGCGATGGGGGCCGGGATCAACGGCGAGGGCTCACCGGAGGTAGAGCAGAGGGGAAACCCGAAAAAAGGAGTGGCGGCGATGTGGATCGCTTCGGCTCGGGCTACGGCGGTGTGGACTGAGCGCAGTGAGGGCTAGGGTATAAATAGGGGCTTGCTGGCGTCGATTTGGCAAGGGAATTGGAGGAAACCCGAGGGGCTCCTTCCTTTTCCGGCAAGGTTCCCAAAAGCAGCGGATAGCTTACCTAAGCGCGAAAATGCGTCGGCCATGGATGGAAAGGAAGCGGTGGAACTCGGTGAAGGTGATCCGGGGTCGATCGGGCGGGATCGGGCGGCCGGCGGCAAGGAATCCGAAGGAGATCGCTGGGGAAAAGGAAAGGGGATCCCCTGCCCGGGAGGAAGAGGATCCTGACAGGTGGGCTCCACCTGTCAGTGAGCGAGCGCGAGGCCAATGGCGCCGACAGGTGGGCCACACCTGCCAGAGGGAGAAAGGAGTGCGGCTGTGGCTGACTGGTGGGGCCGGGCGGGGACGAGCGCGGGAGAGAGAGGAGGGAAGTGGTGCCGACAAGCAGGCCCCAATGGTCAGTGACTCATGGCTGGGCTGGGCTGGGCTGAGGGTGAATTCAGGGTTGAGGCCCATTAAGGATTTAAAATCTTTTCTGATTTAAAATAATTCAAGTAATTCATTTATTTTATTAAGGGTTGAATCACTGTTGATAAAAATTTGGAAAAATTCCTAAAATTATTTTGTGGCCTCTAGTTTATCTCATAAAATTTTCAAGTCCAGATTTGGAATATTTCTCTCTGTTTGGCTTTATTAGGGCTCTTTTAAGATTTTCTTTAATAATAAAATTCAGAAATGTTTTTAATAATAATTTTCTTTTATTTTATTTGTTTTTATTTCTTGGGGTGTTACACAACCTTATGCTAACCGACCAAGTCAAGCCTAGGCGAGAACAGGACCATCAGAAGCTTAAGACATTGGTCTTGGCATATATTACACTGTTTAGTTCATACCAAAGTGCTATGGTAAGCAGTACAGAACAATGCAATGCGGCATAGCAAACTCACCTGGATCTTTTCATTTAAGCATAAAAAGACATGGATTTTTCATTTTTCTGATTTTTATCATTTTTATAGCATATTTTCCATGCTAAAGCATATAGATGACCAAGTTACATATCTACATCTAAGTAAGGAACTAGCTACCAGGCATGTAAAAGATAGCAAAAGCATTCAACCTACACATGCTAGTTACCAGAAGCAATGGTGATCATTTTTCAATTTGAAAGCATAAAATCCATGCATATGACAGATATCAGATATATCATGTGAACTGAAACAAGCATTATCATCGATAGGTATTAAAAAGCATATAGAAGCAAGAATGAGTAAAGCAGGTCAATCATATAACAGAAACAGGCTCAAAGTATGATATATAAATATGCAGGATATGAACTCATATGAAAAGACTCAATAAAAGAGTAAAGAAGAAAGAAAAGACTAAAAAATATCATAAAAAGGATATACAACTCCTAAATCTCCTCGCAAATGCTCAAATGTAGACTGATCTAGGGTTTGGTGAGAATGTTAGCCAACTGATGATGGGTATCAACATGAACAAGGTCAATGACACCTTCCTCATATTGATCCCTCAGAAAGTGAAAGCGCACATCGATGTGTTTGGTTCTTGAATGAAGACATGGGTTTTTCCCTACACTAATCACGTTGGTGCTATCACAAAACAAAGTTACTCTGACAGGGAAAGACAACGCAAAATCTTTCAAAGTGGAAATCATCCAAACCAACTATGAGCAGCATCTACATGCTCAGTCTCAGTAGTGGAAAGCGTGACTCTAGATTGCTTACGAGAAGACCAAGAAACAAGCGAAGAACCGAGAAACTGGCAAGTACCGGAAGTTGACTTGCGATCTAGCCGGCACCCACCAAAATCAGTGTCGGAAAAGCCAAACAACTCAAGAGATGATGATGCTGAATAATAAAGACCGAGATCAGGCATATAGGTAAGATACCTGAAAATGCGCTTGACAGCTTGCCGATTAGATGCGCGTGGTGAAGACTGGAAGCATGCGCACAGTCTGACGGCGAACTGAATGTCCGGTATCATCGCAGTCAAGTACAGGAGCGATCCGATCATCCCTCCATACTCTCTCTCGTTGACCTTGATACCGCTCTCGTCTTTGTCCAGGCCCGCAGATGTGCCCATGGGGGTCATCTGAGGCTTCAACTCTCCACCGAAGTCGAACTTCTTCAGCATGTCCCGCATGTACTTGCTCTAGTGGATGAAGATGCCATCCTTGGACTGCTTGATCTGAAGTCCTAAGAAGTACTTGAGCTCACCCATGAGGCTCATCTCGAATTCGCTGTGCATCTGCTCACAAAACTTGGACACAAGCTCATTAGCAGAACCACCAATAATAATGTCGTCCACGTAAATCTGAGCAATCAAGAAATCAGAGCCATCTTTGAGCAATAAAAGAGACTTTTCCACAGAACCCATCACAAAGATGTCCCCCAACAAAAAGTGCTTTAAATGATCAAACCAAGCCCTCGGGGCTTGCTTTAGACCATATAAAGCTTTTTGCAACATGAAAACATGTCGAGGAAAGTTAGGGTTTTCAAAACCGGGGGGCTGCCTAACATAGACCTCCTCCTCTATGTACCTATTTAGAAAAGCACTCTTGACATCCATTTGAAAAAGAAAACCTTTAGAAGCAGTGAATGCCAAAAGTATGCGAATGGACTTAAGACGGGCAATAGGGGTGAAAGTCTCCTCAAAATCAATACCCTCCTTCTGGTAAAAACCCTAGGCAACTAATCGAGCTTTGTTGCGCACCACAATCCCATCTTTACCTTGCTTGTTCTTAAACACCCACTTTGTGCCTATGGGGTTGCAACCTGGTGGCATCTCAACTAGTGTCCAAACCCATTTGCGAACAAAATTTTCAAGCTCTTTTTGCATGGCATTTATCCAATTTGCATCAGATAAAACATGAGCAACATCTCTAGGCTCAAAGGTGTCAACAAAAGCAGACTCAGTAAAAACAGAAGGTGAACCAGCCTGAGAACGCAAAGATCTCGTAGTGAGATCACCGATGATGAGCTCTGAGGGGTGATCACACTGAACTGCTCAGGATCCTAGGTGATCAGATGTCACCTTACCGGAGTCAGCAGCTGGCACCTCTGGACTCAACTAAGGGGGCTCGATCGAAGTGGAAGTAGTGATCAGAGGTCTGCCCTCAACCTCAGTTGAAGTCTCAGAAGGTGTGGGGTCTGCAGGTTGTGCAGAAGGCCCACCCTCATCGACAGTAGGAGTCTCATCATCTTCCTCGAAGATAGACTCTCAAAACTCATCATCACGAGAAAGCTCAAAAGAAGGAGTTAGCGAAGACATGGACTCATCAAAAGAAAGCTCGCACATCTCAACAAGCTATTGGGTGTCGAGGTTCCAAACACGGAAGCCTCGAGAATGCAAAGCGTAACCAAAAAAAACTCCATCCCAACAATGAGACTCAAACTTGTCCAAATGCCCTCTCTTCTTGAGAAAGAAGCACTTCTAGCCAAACGCTCGCAAGTGGCTCACCTTGGGCTGTCTACCAAACCTCAACTCATATGATGTCTTACATAAGTAAGCTCTAAGAAAAATGCGGTTGGACAGATAGCAAGCCGTGTTCATGGCTTCAGCCCAAAAGCGCCTAGGAGTTCTATGCTCATCGAGCATCGTCCTGGCCATCTCGACCAATGTGCGGTTCTTTCGTTCTACAACGCCGTACTGTGGGGGAGTGTAAGGAGAAGAAAATTAGTGCTCAAGACCCTGATCACTACAGAAGCTGATGAACTAAGAATTCTTGAACTCAAAGCCATTGTCAGAGTGAATTGCTCGCATCTGACGATTGTTCTCATTCTTTAGCTTTAGGATCAGATCATGAACAAAATGGAAAGCCTCATCCTTCGACTCCAAAAAGAAACCCATGAGAATCGAGAAAAGTCATGAACTATCACAAGGGCGTACCACTTCCCACCGACTAAACGTACCCGAGCTGGAACAACAGTATACATGTGTAAAAGCTCTCCCGGGTATGAAGTCATCACCTGAGTCACAGGTGCGTGAGAAGCTACAACCATCTTCCCATGACGACAGGGATGGCAAACTGGATCCTTCTCCATCTTAAGCTTGGGAAATCCTCGGATGAGATCCATAGAACTCAATTTGACTAGCAGATCAAAGCTCAAATGACCTAACCTCCTACGGCACCTCTAGAGATCAAAAGAAGATTCAACGATCAAACAACGAGAAGGGCCAAAAGAACTAGAGAAATCAATCCAAAAAACCTTATAGAACGGTAAGATCTAGCAAACCAAAGATTCTCTAGAATCAAAAATAGAATACATGCCCTTCTTAAAATGAACCTCTAAACCCTTCTCAAGAAGTTGCAAAACAAAGACCAAACTGAAACCCAAATTTCAAACCAAAGCAACATTCTTAGAGGAGAAATGCTCAGAAATTCGAACTGAACCAATGTCATGTACCTTCCCTTGACCATTGTTCTCGAATGTGATTTACTCCTTGGAGCTCGGGGAAGTGAGGCTGGAGAACCATCTACTACGTCCCATCATGTAGCGAGAGCATCCTGAATCCATGATCCATATGTCGTCTAGGCCCCGATTCTACAAAATCAATGGTCATAAGGGGGAGAAAACGGTCCGTCACCAGGTTGAGCAAAAGAGCTAAACCAGTGTCAAGCCATCTGCTCAAAAGAAGGAAAGCAGAAAGAATCATAAGTGTCTAGATCAAAACACGGCTCAAAGCGCGGTCCTCTGTCCTACCTAAAGTCACGGCAACGACATCCAAAGCCGTATCCAGAACGACCTAGAGCTCTACCGGAGCGAAAACCACCCTCCGAAGCACGGACATGAAAGCCGTCTCCTCTACCACCACCTACACGACACGCCCTGGCCTCTAGCCTCTCTCCACGTCAAGGGACTCTCTGTATACCACCCTGCTGGTAGAACTGCTCCTGCCCACCTAGAGCTCTCTCTGCTCTCTCAACCCACTTCCTCCTGAAGTAGATCTCCACAAGATGCCCATCTCTCTGACAAAACTCACAGTGATAGGTAGGCTTCTTGGGATGTGGTTGAGGCTTGGGTTTCTTGGGCTTGGTGGTGTTGGGTGTAGACTCTTTGGTGTGATAGGGTCCAGGTAGAGAGTCAAGAGAAGTGTGGAGCTGCTTGGGCTTTGGGATCCAAATAGGCTTCTTGGGTGGAGCTGTAGGTTGTTCTTAGAATACTCCATCCTTGCTGAGAGGCTTAAAAAGACTCAATGGAGTGAGTCTTGGGATACCTCAGCTCTAGAGTAATCTTACTCCACTCCACTACACGGCTCAGGGCACTCTAAAAGTCAGCCTTGGTGTAAGTGTAACCTACTCCAAACCCATCCTGCCTCTTCAACTTCGGGATCATCATGTCGAGCTGTGGCTCTCTGGCACTCACCCAACTTAGGATCTGACGGAGGTAAGAGTTCTTGTTCTAAGCATCAGGTAGCTCCTCTCTGAAGGAAGCTAGCACCTCCACCTGAGACAAGGAGATCTTACACTCCCCATCAACTTGGACAGACTTCTCAGCTTTCAATTTGATTAGTTGCAACCTCATAGACAAGCAGTTCTCACAGACAGTGGGTGGAACTGACAATGTCTCAAGCTTAAGCTTAGTCTGCTCCAGCTCATCTTTGACTCTTTCTAACTCGCCCAACTGCTCATCTCCCTTCTCTCTCAGCTCAGCTAGATCGGATAAGTGGGATGGGCAATCTCTACAGGGCACGATGACAGTGGCATGAGCATCTTTCAACTCCAGCTGAGCACTTTCAAACTCAGTGACCAAAGCGTCTCTCTCATCATCTCTCTCTGTGTACTTGGACTTCAGACTCGTTAGGTCACACAACATCACCTCGCAGTTAGGGCACTCACTGCTCTCACCCAAGCAAGGGAAAGAAGATAGACTCTCAATTTTTCCATTGGCTATGACAAGCTCACTCTCAATCTCATCTATCCTCTTCTTAGCCCCTCTAAGCAGTTTCTCCAGTTGGTTCTCTTCAAGTAATTCAACGACTTCTTGTTCATAGGAATATACCTTCTCGTCATCGTCGTCATTGGAGTTGTCGGGGGAGCCCTTATCATCTTTATCCCCAAGAGCCATTGAGAAGATGCTCTTGCGGGATCTTCGGCTGTGGTGCGAGTGGCTCTTTGTCTTATCCCGAAGGCCATGAAGCAGAGGCCCGCCGGATCATCCTTGTCCTTCCCCTTCTTGATCATGATCTCCTCATCGCTTGAGCTTGATGAAGAGGAAGAAGATGATGATCTCTTGGAGTAGCTTCTCTCCATCTCGGCGAAGAAGGCCTTATCTCGCTTCTTGTTCTCGCGCCGGTAGTCCTTCAGGGCCTTTCGAAAGAACCTCGTCTTGGGCTTGCCCTTTGTGAAGGTGGAGTTGTCGTGCTTGTTGGAGTCGTAGGAGCCACCACTGGTGCCCTTCTTGTGTGTGTTCTGCTTGGGGCAGTCGACGATGAAATTACCTAGATCACCACACTCAAAAAAACCATGTTTCATGCTATGTCGTTTGAACATCCTCTTATCATAGACACGATGAACCCGACTATTAAAAAGACACAAGTCATCATCTCCTAGCAAATCCAATTGGTCCTCAGTGATAGACATCAAAGAGGACAAAGCACAGCTCAGAGAAGCAGAATCAGTAGAAGGCGTCGCAAGGGCTAGGGTTTTTGAGCTAGAACCAGTGAGATTTGATCTCAATTGGATATCAACCTCTCAGGCCTTGAGCTTACTGAAATGCTCTACAACAGTCAATGTATTATAAGAAGCGCTCTCAACAATAGAGGATACCTTGATCTCCCAGATCTTAGGGGCCAAGGTATGAAGAACCTTGAGCGCCTGTTCATGATCTGAGACCAGCTGATCATGATCGGCCTTGTTGGCCTGAAGCTTGTTAATGATCGACTGAAAGTGACCAAACAAAGCTTCAACAGTCTCACCCAGCTTTTGTCAAAAGTTTTCATATTCTCGCCGATAGGTCTGATATAGCCTAGCATTGACCTGAGCTATCCCCTCATGGTGTGCCTGGAGGGTAGCCCAGATCTCTCAAGTAGTGTCGAGATGGCTAACGCGTTCAAATTCACTGGGACCTAAACCAGAAAATAGTATGTTCACTGCGTTGTTGTGCAGGTCATACAGAGCGACTATCTTAGCGGTAGTACGTGTTGGCGTAAAAGATTACGCTAACAGGTTCTCTGAGATCAAGAATAGACAAACAGTGAGTTCGTGTTTAAGAACTACCTCAAGCCTCCGAATGGATAATAGCTTAAGTAGTCCGAATATGTGTATTAGAATAGCTGAGTATTTGATCCCTATTACAGGGTAAGGAGGGGGTATTTATAGGCAAAAACATCTAAGGAAAAGACCTATTTACCCCTTGATTACAACCGACATAGTGGAAACTATTCGGTACCCTGAACAGGGTTAAAATGGTAAAATCTACCCGAGGCAAGTGGATAAGCAAAACGTCTTATCAATCCTGTCGTTTGGCTCCGAAGTCTCATATCTTGCGGAGGGTTCCTTCGGATCGTAGATCGAAGCACCCTTCGGCTTAACGACTCCTCCACCTTCGTACATTGGCCCATCAGCTCCGAAGCTGATAAGTCCTTTTGAACCATTAATATCTAAGTCTTGAAAGTGAAGCATTTTCCCCCAACAGTAGCCCCTCGAATACGCCTCTCCGGATTTGACCTGTATAGAAGGGAGGCAGTATACGCAAGGAACATTTTCATATTCTAAGACTTAGAGAAAGTTGAACACATTACAGTCTTTCGGAGGGTCTCTGATCCGAAGCACTCGGACCATGGATTTGAGCCCCTAACCGTCGTGTGAACGCTTCGTGGGAAAGAGAACCGTTACGAAGCCCAAACATCATGAAGATCCATTTGATTATAACCGTTACTGCGCAAGTAGCCGTTACATTCTGTAAAAGGTAACGGTCGAAATTTACAGCGGTCTCACGCCGTTCCACTCTAGGGACCCACCTGCCAGTGACGGAAGTCAAACCTGCAATGTGAATGCGATCGAAGCACAACAACTAGCGGACGGTTATAAAAAGGGGATTAGAATTTACCCAAGACTTTTTACTGTGCCTAGCATCCGTGATTCACTTCCTTCAACATTCTATTCTCACAACTTCCCAATCCACCGAGCCATGGCGAGGACCAGCCACACCATGCCGGTGGTAGCGAGCACTCTGGCGTAGAGGCAAGCGTGGGCCGCCTCAGCCGTAGCAGCAATGGCAGGAGCTCCGGGCGACGCCTGGCCCAAGAACCCCCGGGAGCTCCGCCCGCCATCCGAGAAGAAGATCCCTCAGAGCTTCCTCATCGGCCAGTCCATGAGCACCGCCGAGTCCATCGAAGAGGCCGTGGAAGGGAAGATGGGGACTGGACTGAGGACTCGAGTCCTCGGGTCGGAATTGACTCCACAGCCACAGAGCGGAGAAGTCGTGGTCTTCGAGGCCTTCTTCGAGGCAAGCCTAGGGCTTTCGGCCATCGACTTCTTAACTGAGGTATTGGACATGTTTCACATCACCTTACCTCAACTGTCTCCCAATGCCATCGCCCGCCTGGCTATCTTCGAATGGGCACTTCGGGCCGAAGGGTGCGAGGGGCGATCGGAGGTCTTCGCCGCCACCCACGGAGCCATATGCTAGCCGAAGCCGCAAGATGGCCTCGGGGACACTAAGGTGATAACAGCCTTCGGCAGCGTCAACTTCCAATTGCGGAGGGAGCACGCCCAACACTTTCCAGCGAAGGCCATCAACGACCGATGGTACACCAACTGGATCCTCCGGTGGTTCTACGCCGAGGTTGGAGAAGACTCCCCTCTCACTTGGCCCCTTCAAGAGATCTGGTTCCCGAAGGAGGCGGAAGCTACACTGAACCCTAGCCTTCTCTCAATGCGGCTAGGGCTACTGACTTCAGTGGCCAGCCGCATGAGCATGCGCGACCTTGCCGAAGAGTTCATTGCTCTTCGGATTCCACCTCTCTGGGCCAACTGGCCGATAGTGTTTCAATAAGCTTCGGAGGGTGAGCTCAAAACTCTAGGTAAGACTTCGACTCCTGCAATAATATGTTAGATGATGAAAATAACATACTTATAATATGTTACCCTTTTTTCAGCGGCTCCACTAGCGTTAGCTCCGGAGCAAATAGCTCGGGCCACCGAACGGGTCCTCGGAGCTCCTACGGTGGCTAAAAGGCAGAAGAGGTTGGAGCTGGTGGGGAGCTGGGAGTGCTCCAACAGAGTGTGGGGAGCTCTCAGGATGGTGCCCCCTCCTCAGCCGGATTTTAACCTGGCCAGAGCGACCCCTCGGAAAAGGAAAGCCGTCGCCAAGCCTCCGAAGAAGGCCGGCAAGACCCCCATTAAGAAGAAGAAGGTGGCGAAGATCCCTCCTCAACTGATCCCTGCTTCGTCTACTTAGTCTTTGGACGTTCGGAGCTCGGATTCGGAGGATTCTGGGAACGAGGGCTCCAGTGCCCAACTGGCGAAGACCTTCGAGAACTACCTCTTGGAGGGCGACGAAGATGCGGCAGGGGTCCCAACCGAAGCTTCTGCTCGGGAGGCTGCGGAGGTAGACATGGCGTGCACTCCTGCGCCCACTGTTGTGAGCTCGGAGCCGGAGACTGTCAGCCCCAACTTGCCCGTAGCTGGGTTGATCATGACGGAGGGTGCGGTTCCTGCGAACACTACACCAGAGAGGACTTCGGGAGATGACCTCGATGAGATTCTCCGGATGTACAAAGTCCTGGAGGACCCGACGATTTTACCTCACAGTGCCTCCGAAGGTATACTTCGAATCTCTTGCCTTGGTAGGTTCCTGCAACAATTTTTACTCGTAAATGTTCATAAAATGTACCTTGATGCTGTAGGTACATCAATGGGCGACGAAGCCCAGACTGTACATGAAGCTCCGGCCTCCACGGAGGTTGCGGTTCCGGTGGACACCTTGGCTCTACTGGACGTCCCGGCTTCGGTGGCAGGGGCTGTTTCCACCGACGCGGCTTCGGTGGTCGGGGCCACCCCTGCTTATGTGACTCCAATGGCTAGGGTCACTCCTGTCGACGCGGTTCCAGCCGAAGGGGTAGCTGCCAAAGGAGGAGCTACCTCCGTCGGAGTCTAGCAGCATGTCTTTGTGCCGGGGAGAGGCAAAAGCATGTCAAGCCTCGGACTCCCTCTTGGCTCAACAATGGCACCCTCTTCCAACGAGCCTTCGGCAAGCAACTCGGAGGAAGAGGCTACGGCAGATGATCGCCAAGCTTTGTCTTGGCTTCCTGTGCTGCCTCCGTTTCTAGAGCAACGAACGGGCCTCCGGGCGCTCTTGGAGCCCTTGGCGGAGAAAAGCCAGGACATTGCCAACTCTGACTTGATCTCTGTTCTAAGCGAAGCCAGGGCCCCGGGGCTCAACATGGCCCTCGAAAGGGCTGCCCTTCAGGTATAAAAAGTACCGCAAATATTTTCAATTAGTAAATGTAAATACCTGGTACTTACTTGTTCGTTTTGCAGCAATTTGTCCTTGCTAGAGCAGCAGCGACTTCCAATGAAGTCAAAACCAATTGACTCAAAGGGAAGTTACCACCCTACAAACCACGCTCAAGGGCTCCGAAGAGAGAGCACTTCGATTGGAGGAAGAAGTCCTCGAAGAGCGGAGGGCTAGGGCCGAAGCCGAAAAAGCTCTCCGACTCGTAAGGCAGGATAGCGACGCACTCCGGACTTCAGCCCAAGAAGTTGAAGCTGAGTGCCTGGTGCTCCGGGCTGAGGATGAGAATCTCTAGCAGGTGGCGGCTACATCGAGCACCTAGCTGGTAGAGCTCCAAGGCTCTCTCAAGCAACCGATGGCCTAGAAGAGCTCCTTGCTGTCCTAGATGGCCGAAGTGTCTGCTACCGCTGCGGGGCTAGAGACGGCAGAGAAGAAGAATGCCAATATAGCAGAACATACCTTGGATGCCCTTCAGGGTACCTTGGAATATTTTGGCACCATGTGCCCTTCGTCTTCTGCCGTGGCCAGCGAGTCCCTCGACCGGAAGCTGAAGAGGATCCAAGTGGCGGCATCGCTGATGATGAGCTCCGGTGTCCGGTACGGAGAGATCTTCGGACAGTGCGCCGGAATTGGAGTTCTCCGCCACCTCGAAGCCCTTCAGATTCCTATCGCTCTGGTCGAGGGTTCGACATCCGGAAGCTTTGCCTCCGAGGACTTGTTGCATCCGTCGCCGAATGTAGCCTCGGCCTGGGAAGTTTTCCGGTCAACCTGGAAGACGGACCATAAGGCTGCAGCTAAAGCTTGGATCGATGAGGCCCATCGGTAGAAGCAAGCACAGACAAGGCCGCCGCTTCTAGCCTCGCCAGCTCCGGCACCTCTTGCTCCACCAACCGACCCGCAGGTCTAGCTCATAGGAAAATTATGTATAAGAAATCTTGTAAAGCCCCTTGCATTAATGAAAAGTTTATAAACGAAGAGCTTGTTTGGGTGTTTTGTTCTTTTAGGTTCTGTCATGCCCTTCGAAACCTGACTTCAAAATACTGGATTTTAACGAAGGGCTCCGGAAGGAGTGGGCAAGCCTCGAGAGCTTAAGGCCTTACCGCCGCTCTCGCTTCTCTGTTCCTCGCGGAGATAAAGGGGAGGTAACCCTCGAGGTTTTTCAAGAAGTCTTAGCTTATATCAAGGAAAAGGAAAAAGAGAAGGCATCTTCATCCTTCGAACATATGGATTGGTCTGATTTGGAGTACCAGGCCGAAGACCCTGTGGAGGCTAACTCCAAAAGTCTTCTAACTTGGGCCGAGCTTCAAGAGGAGCAGAAGAAACTGCGAGCCTCGAAGAAGAAGAGAAGCACTCGAACAAAAAGGACAATCCTAGTGGCTTCGAGCTCCGAAGGACAGAGTAGCCAGAGAGGTAGCTCTAGAGGCCAACAGGGTCTCCAATTTTTCTTAGGCTTGGATCAAAATTTCTCTTAATATAAAAGTATGATGAATTAATGTGAATTGCTCCAGAAACATCTTGTTTGTTCTTTACACTCCTACCCCTCCTTGTGGGTGGGGGACCTTACGCATTGCAAAAAGGTTCGTCGGACCCAATGACGCGCAGAACAAACCAATGCTTCACACAACACTTAATATCCATATTTTATCTTTTTGTAGAGTTCTTCGAACATAGTTTCGTATTATGATTTTGTAAGTTTCGGAGCTGAATCTACCTTTGCAAGCTCTTGTACTAGTCGCTTAGGACTTTAAAAGTGTCTCATTGGCCGGAGCCTTGAAACCTTATTGCTTTGTCACCTTCGACTCTTTTACAGATGCTTCGAACTCGTAGGCCGGAAATCTGTTTATCTTTAAAGTCCTTGGACTCTTCTACGGATGCTAACAAGCCTAGGCCTAGAATCCGTAGGGTGGTCACCTTCGGCTCTTTTACAAATACTCCGAACCCGGGGGCCGGAAATCTGCTCCTTTAAAGTCCTTAGACTCTTCTACGGATCCTAACAAGCCGGAGCCTGGAATCCATAGGCTGGCCACCTTCGGCTCTTTTACAGATACTTCGAACCCGGAGGCCAGAAATCTGTTCCTTTAAAGTCCTTAGACTCTTCTATGGATCCTAACAAGCCGGAGCCTGGAATCCGTAGGCTGGCCACCTTTGGCTCTTTTACAGATACTTCGAACCTGGAGGCCGGAAATCTGTTGTTTTAAAGTTCTTAGTCTTCTATGGATCCTAACAAGCCGGAGCCTAGAATCCGTAGGCTGGCAGCGAAGCCCTTGAACCCATGGTTCGCAGGATGTTGCCCGGGTCTTGGGAAAGATGCTTGACTCTGCAAGCATCTCCGTCCTCCCGATGCGTCCATTAGGAGTAAGGGATATTCGAAGAGCAAACAAAATTTGAACCTCCACTTTATTTAGAAAAGGAATTCTTTACAAGTGATTACAAGGAGCCCCTAAGCATAGTAACGCTTAAGGTGCTCCGCATGCCATGCATGTTTCAATTCTTCCCCTTCTAAATTAGCTAATTTAAATGATCCGAGGCGTCCTGAGCGTAGGATAATATATGGTCCTTCCCATTTATTTCCTAGCTTCCCCAGGGCTATTACACTTCGCAAAACTAAATGACCTGGTCTAAGCTCGTTCAGCTTTATCTTCGGGTCATACCATGTTTTTGTTTGGCCTTGGTAATTCGTCAGATTGGCGAAAGCTCGAAGCCTTGTTTCTTCTGACAAGTCCAACGAAGTGTTTCTTTCGTCTTCATCTTTGGGCTGCACTACACGAAGGGATCCACCCCTGAGCTCCGTAGGAGTCATGGCCTCATCTCCGAATAGTAGTCTAAATGGGGTAAAGCCTGTGGACCTGGCTTGAGTGGTTCGAATGGACCACAAGATCTTGGGAAGCTCCTTGACCCACAACCCCTTGGCCAACCCGACAATCCGTCGATTCAAACCGGAGAGAATGTTCCCGTTGGCTCGCTCGACAGCTTTGTTGGACTATGGATGGCGCACTGCTGCGAAGCATAACTTAATGCCGAGTTCTTCACAAAATTCTTTGAATGTGTCAGCTTCGAACTGGGTTCCATTATCCACGGTTAGCTCCATGGGCACTCCGACCCTGCATATAATATTTTGCCAGAAAAACTTTTGCACATTCCTTGAAGTAATAGCAGTCAATGGTTCTGCTTCGACCCACTTTGAAAAATATTCGATTGCTACCACCGCAAACTTCAAGGTGCCTTTTTCCATTGGAAAAGGGCCTATGAGGTCCTTTCCCCACCGAGCCATTGGCCATACCGGGGCAATAACTTGAAGTGGAACTAGCGGACGGTGGCTTCGTCTTCCCATCCATTGGCATCCTTGGCAGGTTCGAACCAATTCCTCCGCATCTCTTACAATTGTCAGCCAGTAGAGCCCCTGCCAAAGTATCTTGCCTGCTAGAGCACAAGGGGCTAGGTGGCTTCCGCACAAACCTTCGTGAATGTCCCGAAGTATGTCTTGGCCTTCGGGTTGGGAGATGCATCGGAGTAGAGGGGAACACACTCCGGCTTTGTACAATATTCCGTTGACAAGCTTGTAATTTCGAGCACTTGCTTGCAATCTTCGGGCATCCAGACCCTCTGAAGAATCTGCGCCACCTTGCAAGATATTCATTATCGGAGCCCGCCAATCTATAGCTGGAATGCAAAGTACTTCTGCAGAGGGTAATTGATTGACTACAGGCTTGACTAGTTCTTCGTAGAAAGCACCCTCCGGGAGGTCCAATACTCTGGCTGCAGCTTTTGCTAGAATATCTGCGAGTTGATTATCTGCTCGAGGGATACTTCGAACAGAAAATCCTTTCAATGCTGCTTCAGTCTTGCGTATTTCTTCAAGGTATTGCGCTAGATGCAGGTTCTTTGCTTGGAAGCTTTTATCGACATGCCCTACGACGACTTGGGAATCTGTTTTAATTATTATCCTTGCTGCTCCAAGTGCCTTTGCCTTTCGGAGGCCTAGCAGAACCCCTTCGTATTCTGCGATGTTATTGGTGGTTTTAAAGTTGAGCCTCACAGAATACATGGCCTTTTGCCCTGATGGTGATATAATGACCGCTCCTGCTCCGGCACCAGATGCCTGATAAGCTCCGTCAGAAAATATTGTCCATAAACCTTCGGAGGGCTCCTCAAGAGCCCAAACTTTAGATGGAGTCCACTCTGCTATGAAGTCAGCTATGATTTGGGATTTGATAGCTGTTCTTGCCGTAAAGGATATTCTGAAGGGGGCTAGGTCTACAGCCCATTTTCTGATCCTACCCGTAGAATCTTTGCTTCGGAGCATATCACCAAGAGGGTACGAGGTAGGAACGATTAGGTTATGCGCCAGAAAGTAATGCCTTAGCTTCCGCGAGGCCATTACTAGGGCATAAGCAAATTTCTCGAGCTCGGAGTATCTTATCTTAGCTCCGAACAAAGCTTCTGAAACAAAATAAACTGGGTTCTGCACCAGCTTTCCCTTAAGCTCAACTTCCCTGACCAGTACCGCACTTATTGTGGAGCCTGTTGCTGCAAGATAAAGGAGGAGTGTTTCCTCCGGGAGGGGCACAATAAGCGTTGATAGGCTTCCGAGGTATGATTTTATATCATCGAAGCTCTTCTGGCACTCCGGCATCCAATTGAAGCTTTCGGACCCCTTTAGGGCTTTGAAAATTGGGAGGCTTCGTTCTACTGACTTGGCCAGGAATCTACTAAGAGATGCGAGCCTTCCTGCTACCTTCTAGACTTGCTTCAAATTCCCTAGTAGAGCCATTCTTTGCAGTGCACTTATCTGCGCTGGGCTAGCTTTGATTCCCCTGCTCAAAACTAAGTACCCTAGCAGTTTTCCTGCTTGCGCTCCGAATATACATTTTTCAGGGATGAGGCGTACTCCACATGCTCGGATGCTCTCAAACGTTTCAACTAGGTCTAGACTATGCTGGTGCTTTTGAGCACTTTTTATTACAATGTCATCCATATAGGATTCGACATTCCGGCCTATTTGGTGACCTAGAGCCTTAGCTATTAAACATGAAAATGTGGCTCCGGCATTGCCAATCCAAAAGACATTCTTACATAACAAAATACCCCTGAAGGAGTTATGAAACTTGTCTTGGCTTCGTCTTCACGCTTTATCCAGACTTGATGATACCCGGAGTAAGCATCGAGGAAGCTTAGCAATTCGGAGCCGGCTGTGGAATCCACCAGCTGGTCTATTCGGGGCAACGGGTAGGGGTCTCGCGGGCATGCTTTATTTAATGAAGTAAAGTCAATACACATGTGCCACTTGTTCGAGTCCTTCTTCCTTACAAAAACAGGGTTCGCCAACTACTCGGTATGGGCTACCTCCCTGATGATGCTAGCCCTTAATAATTTTTCTACTTCAGTCTTGGCGAGGCTTGCCCTTTCTGCAGAAAGCTTGTGGAGCCCCTGGTTCACTGGCCTAGCCTTCGGGTTGACGAGCAGGTTGTGCTCGATGATACTTCGATGAACCTCGGTGATGTATTTGTCAATCCAGGCAAAGACATCCAGATTTTGCTTGACAACTTCTTCCAATAAGGCAGCTATCTTTGGGGATAGCACCTTGCCGAACTGTATTGGGTATTCCTTGCCATCCTTCGAAATTATCTTCGTCACGACATCACCTTCCGGTCTTGGTTTAAGGGAGAGCCCCTTCAAAGAGCTCGAAGCCTCCGGAACCTCTTCTCTGTGCTCTGTCACGCTGTGCACTTGCCGGGGGTCCAACGGCTGGCCGTGACCATATTCCATCCTTCGAGCTAAAGCCTGGTCTCCTGAAATAGTAAGAACTCCACCTTGCGTGGGCATTTTGAGACAGAGATAGTTGTGATGCACTATAGCTCCGAATTGGTTCAGTATCCCTCGCCCGAAGATTGCGTTGTAAGCATAGGGGGCGTCGACGATGTCGAAGATCACCTCTTCCACCCTGGCCAAAGGTCCCTCTCCGAAAGCAACCTCGAGGCCTATCTGGCCGAGGGCATCAAGAGGCGGTCCTAAAAAACCTTGAAGTGGCCAGGCCGCTGGAAGTAGATGTTTCTGAGGTATGCACATTTGATCGAAGGTCTGGACAAAAAGTTTGTATGCGGAGCTCCCGCCGTCCACCAGGATCCTTTGGACTCCACCCCTGCTATATCTGCGGAAATGACCAAGGGGTCAGCATGGGGGAACCATTCTGGCATTCCCTCCGCGGAACTCGAAGTCCCAATGTGCCCTACGTCGCGGACGTATTCACGTCGCTGCCTCTTGGACATTCTTTCGAGGGTCCCCCCTCCGAAGATGGGCAGGACCACTCACTTGTCGCGGTCTTGTGGGTCTTCTTGCTTCGGTGGTGGCATAATATTGGTCATCGAGAGTCGCATGGGGGCTTCAGGGACACCGGCTCGGGCCACGATTTGCACAGGCTCTGACCGTGCCACTGGTGGGGCTCGATCTGAAGAACCCCTCCCGGTACTTCGCCCTAGGTAGTCGCCCCAAAGGGCTAACACCGCCTTGCAGTCCTTCGTGTCATGGCTTCTATTGTCGCCATGCACGCAGCAGAAAAAACTCTGGCGCATGCCAGGTACTCTTTCTTGAGGCTTCGACGCTCCAGCCTTAAAGCCTTGGACCTACTGATAACTTGCAGGTTCCTTCAGAATGGAGGGTTCGATGCTTAATACCTCTGAACGGAAATGTTTCTTCCCTCGCCTGTGCTCGTTGAAGCGATTGTCTTGAGGGGGTTGCAGAGGAGCTGAGGCTTCGGGCTTTGTCTTTACTTCTCGGAGGGCAGGTGCGGGTGCTACGGCTCGTCGAAGGCAGCCCTCCTCCGCCTTGGCATATTGTTCGAAGTATGCCATTAGCTGTGCCACAGATGTCACAGGCTTCCGATGGAGCTTGCTGAGGAGATCAGAGTTTAGCACCCCTTCGCGGGCGGCGTCGACTACCGAAGAGGTAGACAGGCCCTTGATCTATGACTTGGTGTGGGCGAAGCGCATGAATTATTCCCGAAGTGTTTCTCCCGCTCGCTGCTTCACCTGGAACAAGCTCCCTGTCGACATTGGAGCCACAAAGGTACCCTAGAAGTTGCTTACAAACTTCCTCTTCAACTGCTCCCAAGATTTGATCGATCCTGGCTTCAAGGACCAGAACCATCGGAGCGCCACACCTTCGAGAGTGAGGGGGAAACACTTTGCCATAGTATTGTGCACCCCTTCGCTTGCTTCTATCGCCAGAGCGTATGAACGAGTAAACTCTCCAGGGTCTGACCCGCCGGAGTACTTGTGCAACTTCGAGGCTTTGAACCTGGGATCGAAGGGAACTCTTTGCAAGTACGAATGTAGCGGAGACTCATCATCAAAAGATGCATTCTCAGCCTCCTCTGGGACTTGAATAGCTTCGGGAAGATTGCGAGCACCACCGTCTTGGGGCCCTTCTGGAGTCTCGGTGGAGGCTTGGGAGCAGAGGCGAGCAGCGGCCTCTTGCCTCCATCTAGACACTTCCTCCTGAAGCCTTGCTAACTGAGTAGCTTCGATTCCAGGAAGGTCTTCGTCTTCGTCGGAGGGTAGCTCCGGGTCTTGGGAACTGACATAATTAGTTTGGAGCACCATAGGAGGAGCTCGAGGGCCTCTGGGCACTCGACGCCCAACGGCACCCTCGAGAATCGTCGGAACAGCTGAGGGTCCGGCTCCGTTGGTTCGAGGGGACCTTCGGAGAGGACCCGAGGCTCGGCTTCACTTCGAAGGCATAGCTAGTAATGGATAGGTCCGAAGACCGAGGACTTCGATTGGTCTGGGAAGGCGAGGGAAGGCCTTCGAACCGCACTAGGAAGCCCCTTACCGAAGGGTGCGCAAAATCTTGGGACTCCGAGGCTCCCTCCGTAAGTGCTCTTCGAAGTGCGGTCAGCAGTAGAGAACAAGCTTCTAGAACTTGGTTTCCCACAGACGGCGCCAAATGTTGGCGTAAAAGATTACGCTAATAGGTTCTCTGAGATCAAGAACAGACAAACAGTGAGTTCGTGTTTAAAAACTACCTCAAGCCTCCGAATGGATAATAGCTTAAGTAGTCCGAATATGTGTATTAGAATAGCTGAGTATTCGATCCCTATTATAGGGTAAGGAGGGGGTATTTATAGGCAAAAACGTTTAAGGAAAAGACCTATTTATCCCTTGATTACAACCGACATAGTGGAAACTATTTGGTACCCTGAACAGGGGTAAAATGGTAAAATCTACCCGAGGCAAGTGGATAAGCCAAACGTCTTATCAATCCTGTCGTTTGGCTCCGACGCCTCATATCTTGCGGAGGGTTCCTTCGGATCGTAGATCAAAGCACCCTTCGGCTTAACGACTCCTCCACCTTCGTACATGGGCCCATCAGCTCCGAAGCTGATAAGTCCTTTTGAACCGTTAATCTCTAAGTCCTGAAAGTGAAGCATTTCCCCCCAACAGTACACTCTGCAGCTGGAAGCACGGTAAAAGTAGCATGAACACACATATCCCATATCCCTGAGCTCTGGCTCAATAGATAGGCTTGCATGCGAGTCTTCCAATAGTTGTAGCCAAAAACCTCAAGGGACAGAACCTTGCCAGAAGAAGTCATGATCGCTAACTTGGATTAGAACCGGTTAAGGTATGGAAAAACCCTAACCAGACTCTGATACCACTTGTAGGACTGAGAGTAGCGACCAAAGGGGAGTAAATGTGCGCCTCAAAAAAATTTCCTTCGAATCAATGGCCTTCTCCCAACACCGAACGCACCTCAAAAGACAACCAACGAAAACAAACAGATCTCAAACACCGAAAATAATCTAGTCTAAATACGACCGATGTCCTAATCAAAAATACACCACCAAAGTGCTTAAAGGCAGATTAAAATTAATCGCAGTTCAAAAATCATCTCCACAAAAATCTCATCAAAGTACAAACAATTCATCAAGTATACGATGAATATTCTAGAAATTACAGACAGTTCACAAATATGTGTAAGCACAATATTCAATACATTTAATCTATAACAAATAAATACAGTAAATAAAGAATGCTAACAGTTAATTTGACTATTCCAGAATATTCAGAAGAATAAATATGTAAATGCACGCAAATCGAGAAAAGCAATTCGTTCATGTTCTCGTTGAATTTTGTGTGCACCTATTCTTTCATTGTACACCATCAAATCTTCACGTGAATGGCCACTGGACACTGCTTCTGCGCCGAGCACTGGCAGGAGAACTCTTGCTCCTGTGCGCTGCTTAGCGATAAGCGCTGCTCCAGCCAAAGGCCTCGCCGCGCCGAGCTAGAGAAAAAAAACGGAGCCCGCAGCGACCAGAACTCCACGCATGGTAGCAGAGAAGCGGCACAAACGTTTTTCAAGAGAAAATGCAGGCCGACTGAAAATCTGTGGACATGCTGAGGGAACCGATCGAAGGTCTGGCGGAGCTGGTTGCGAGCTGGTCGAGGCAGGGTAGGTAAAAACGGCGACGGCGCAGGAAGACAGTGCGCCGAATGAAAAGTTGATAGGGAAGACAAAAAACTAGGTGAACTCTGATTTTTTTGATTGAATGAGTTAGAAAACTCCAGGGGATTGGGGGCCTTATTTATAGGCAGTCCAATAAATCAGGAAAATCTTAATATAACCTTAGGGTTTTTACAGACGCCGAAATAAACTAGAAAAAACAAAAATGCCCTTAGGATTTTTACAGACTCGACTAACACAGACTGTGGGCCTAAAAGGCAAAATACTAAAATCCTATCTAAAGATAACTTATCCTGATGCGGAGCTTTTGTAGCAGTCGGTCTCCGATGGGCGGTCTGCATAGTTGCGTCGGTTTTACGTCGAAACCGACAAAGCATCTGCTGTCTTCGCAATGAGTGCCCAGATTGGGTAGGCCTGATTCCGAGGCTCTCTCAGCCCGGCAATCGCTCGCCACCCGTTTACCTAGGTCAAACCCGGTCAACAGACCAGCGGATCACTTGTCGTTCCTTGCCCATGTACCCGAATTGGGCCGGCCCGACTCCGCGGCTTCTCTTCCCAGCAGTCGCTCGCTGCCCATATACCTGAGTCACACGCGGCCCAAGATACGACAGGTCTCATTTCCTCTTCACATCTCTTTGTTGACTTTCGTTGACAATAACTCATCACTTCTGTAGCCATAGGGCCCATGATCTTCAACATGGCTCCTCAAAGGCAAAATAGACTAAAACTCCCCCTGAAACAAATCCCAGAGAAAGCCAAAACTCCCCCTAAACACTTCTAAAAGATCAAGTAAACCCAAAATTTCTCCCCCTTGTTGACAACTGGACTCATCAAGTGAGACTAAATGCACTCAAAAAATACACAAACTCAAACTCCCCCTGAAATGTTGCTCCCCTTCAAAATAGGTAATGAATGCAACTTGAGTGCAAGTGGAGTGTAAAAAGCATGCTTCTTAGATATAACTGACTGCAATTACAACATCTAGCAAGTATAGCACTAAATACTATCTAAGACACATGACATGATCAATGCAATAGATGATATCCAAAGAAAGTCATTAGCACACATTTTCATATCTTTGCAAATAAAAGCATCACCACATTTTCTAGTCAACAAGCAAGGTAAAACATGAGATGCAAAGACTAGATGATATCTACCAAGATAAGCATTGTTCAGAACAAAGAGTTTCATCAAACTTGTTATCTTTTTAATTTTCAAGCTTTTTTATTTTCCTTTTTCATTTGTGCCGGGGGTTATTTGCATGTCAACCTTATGCTAACCGACCAAGTCAAGCCTAGGCCAGCACAGGACCATCGGAAGCTTAAGACATTGGTCTTGCCATACATTACAATGTCCTAGTTCATACCAAAGTACTATGGTAAGCAGTCTAGAACAATACAATACGACACAACAAACCCATCTAGATATTTTCACTTAAGCATAAAAGGCATGGATTTTTCATTTGTATGATTTTGAATATTTTATAGCATATTTTCCATGTTAAAGCATACAAATGTCCAAGTTGGATATCTGCATCTAAGTAAAGGAACTAGCTACCAGGCATATAAAAGATAGCAAAAGCATTCAACCTACACATGCTAGTTACCAGAAGAAATGGTGATCATTTTTTAATTTTAAAATATAAAAGTCATGCATATGACAGATATACGATATATCATATGAACTGAAACAAAGCATGATTATCGACAGGTATTCAAAAGCATATACTAGCTAGAATGAGTAAAGTAGTTCAATCATATAACAGAAGCAAGCTCAAAGTGTGATATATGAATATGCATGATATGAACTCACACAAAAAGCCTCAATAAAAGAGTCAAGGAGAAAGAAAAGACTCTACATATCCTAAAAAGAATACACAACTCCCAAATCCCCTCGCAAACGCTCAAACGTAGACTGATCTTGGGGTTTGGTCAGAATGTCAGCCAACTGATGATGGGTATCAACATAAACAAGGTCAATGACACCTTTATCATATTGATCCCTCACAAGTAAAAGCGCACATCAATACGTTTGGTTTTCGAATGAAGACATGGGTTTTTTCCTACACTAATCGCGTTGGTACTGTCACAAAAAGGCACTCTGGTAGGGAAAGATAACCCAAAATCTTTCAAAGTGAAAATCATCCAAACCAACTGTGAGCAGTAGCTACCTACTCAGCCTCTGTGGTAGAAAGCACAACTCCATATTGTTTTCAAGAAGACTAAGAGACAAGTGAAGAACCAAGAAACTGGTAAGTAGCGGAAGTCGACTTGCGATCCAGTTGGAACCCACCAAAATCAGCGTCGGAAAATCTAGATAACTCAAGAGATGATGATGCTGAATAGTAAAGACCGAGATCAGGTGCATAAGTTAGATACCCGAAAATGCGCTTGATAGCCTGTCGATGAGATGCGCGTGGTGAAGAATGGAAGCGCGAGCACAATCATATGGCGAACTAAATGTCTGGTTTTGTCACAGTCAGGAATAGAAGCGATCTGATCATCCCTCGATACTCTCTCTCCTTGACCTTGATGCTGCTCTCGTCCTTGTCCAGGCCCTCAGATGTTCCCATGGGGCTCATCTGAGGCTTCAGCTCTCCATCGAAGTCAAACTTCTTCACCATGTTTCGCGTGTACTTGCTCTGGTGGATAAAGATGTCGTCCTTGGTCTACTTGACCTGGAGCCCTAGAAAATACTTGAGCTCACACATGAGGCTCATCTCAAACTCGCTCTGCATTTGCTCAGAAAACTTAGACACAATCTCATTAGTAGAACAACCAAAAATAATGTCGTCCACATAAATCTGAGCAATCAAGAAATCAGAGCCAACTCTGAGCAAGAAAATTTTTTTGTCCACATAACCCATTACAAAGCCATTCCCCAACAAAAATTGCTTTAAACGATCATACCAAGCCATGGGGACTTGCTTTTGACCATATAAAGCTTTTTGCAACTTGAAAACATGTCGGAGAAACTTAGGGTTTTCAAAATCGGGGGCTTCCTAACATAGACCTCCTCCTCTATATACCCGTTTAGAAAAGCACTCTTGACATCCATTTCAAAAATCTTAAAACCTTTCGAAGTAGCAAATGCCAAAAGTATGTGAAGGGACTCAAAACGGGCAACATGGGCAAAAATCTTCTCAAAATCAATACCCTCTTTCTGGCAAAAATCCTGGGCAACTAATCGAGCTTTGTTGCGCACCACAACCTCATCTTCACCTTGCTTGTTCTTAAACACCCACTTGGTGCCTATGGGGATGCATCTTGGTGGCGGCTCAACTAGTGTCCAAACCCCCATTGTGAACAAAATTTCCAAGCTCTTCTTGCATGGCATTTATCCAATTTGCATCAGATAAAGCATGAGCAACATTTCTAGGCTCAAAGGTGGCAACAAAAGAAGACTCAGCAAAAACAACGAGTGAACCAGCCTGAGAATGCAAGGATCTCATAGTGAGATCACCGATGATGAGCTCTGAGGGGTGATCACGCTGAACTGCTCGGGATCCTTGGTGATCAGATGTCACCTCATCGGAGTCAGCAGCTGGCACCTCTGGACTTGATTGAGGGGGCTCGATCAAAGTGGAAGTAGTGATCAAAGGTCCTCCCTCGTCCTTAGTCGAAGTCTTAGAAGGTGTGGGGTCTACAGGCTGTGCAGAAGGCCCACCCTCATCAACAACGGAAATGTCATCATCTTCCTCGAAGATGGAATCTCCAAGCTCCTCATCACTAGAAAGCTCAAAGAAAGGAGTAAGCGAAGGCATGAATTCATCAAAAGAAACCTCACACGTCTCGATAAGCTGCTGGGAGTCGAGGTTCCAAAATCGGAAACCTCGAGAATGCAAAGCATAACCAAGAAAGACTCCATCCCAACAATGATACTCCAACTTGTCCAAATGCCCTCCCTTCTTTAGCACAAAGCACTTGCAGCCAAACGCTCACAAGTGGCTCATCTTGGGTTGTCTACCAAACTGCAACTCATATGAAGTCTTACCTAAGTAAGCTCTAAGAAAAATGCGGTTGCCAGATAGCAAGTTATGTTCATAGATTCAGCCCAAAAGCACCTAGGAGTCCTATGCTCATCGAGCATCGTCCTGGCCATCTCGATTAGCGTGCAGTTCTTTCGTTCCACAACGTCATTTTGTGGGGGAGTGTAAGGTGCAGAAAACTGGTGCTCAAGACCCTGATCACTACAGAAGCTGACGAACTGGGAATTGTTGATCTCAGAAATGTTGTCAGAGCGAATTGCTCACATCTAACCATTGTTCTCATTATTTAGCTTCAGGATCAGGTCAAGAACATACTGAAATGTCTCATCCTTAGACTCCAAAAAGAAAACCCACGAAAATCGAGAGAAGTCATCAACAACCACAAGTGCATACCACTACCGACCGACTGAATGTACCTGAGCTGGACCAGCATTAATCATATGTAAAAGCTCTCCCGGGTCCGACCTCATCACCTGAGTCACAGGTGCGTGAGAAGCGGCAACCATCTTACCATGATGATAGGGATGACAAACTAGATCCTTCTCCATCTTAAGCTTGGGAAATCCTCACATGAGGTCCACAGAGCTCAATCTGACTAGCAGATCAAAGCTCAAATGACCTACCCTCCTATGCCACCTCCAGAGCTCAAAGGAGGATCTAGCGATCAAACAACGAGAAGGGCCAAAAGAACTAGAGAAATCAATCCGAAAAACCTTACCAAAGGGTAATATCTGGCAAACCAAAGATCCTCTAAAATCAATAACACAAGACATGACCTTCTTAAAACAAACCTCTAAACCCTCCTCAAGAAGTTGCGAAACAGAAAACAAAGTAAAGCCTAAATTTCCAACCAAAACAACATTCTTCAAGGAGAAATGCTCATAAATCCGAATTGAGCCAAAACCGTGTATCTTCCCTTGACCATTGTTCCCGAAGGTGATGTATTCATTGGAGCTCGAGGAAGTGAGGTTGGAGAACCATCTGTGATGTCCCGTCATGTGGTGAGAGCATCCTGAACCAATGATCCATATGTCCTCCAAGCCACGATCCTGCAAAATCAATGGTCATAAGGGTGAGCAAATGGTCCGACACCAGGTTTAGCAAAAGAGCTAAACCAGTGTCAGCCATCTTCTTAAAAGTAGGAAAGTAGAAAGAATCGTAAGAGTTTGGACCAAAGAGAGGCTCAAAGTTCGGTCATCTGTTCTACCTAAAGTCATGATGACGAGGTCCAATGTCGTATCTAGAATGACCTAGAGCTCTTCCAGAACGAAAACCACCCTCCGGAGCATGGGCACGAAAGTCGTCTCCTCTACCACCACCTACACGACGTGCCTCGGCCTCTAGCCTCTCTCCGTGTCGAGCGACTCTTTGTCTACCACCCTACTGGTAGAACTGCTCCTTCCCACCTAAAGCTCTCTCTGTTCTCTCAGCCCGCTTCCTTCTGAAGCAAATCTCCCTAAGATGCCCTTTTCTCTTACATAACTCACAGTGATAGGTAGGCTTCTTGGGATGCAGTTGAGGCTTGGGCTTCTTGGGCTTGGTGGTGTTGGGTGTTGGCTCTTTAGTATGAGAGGGTCCTAGTAGAGAGTCAAGAGAAGGATGGAGGTGTTTCGGCTTTGGGATCTAGATAGGCTTCTTGGGTGTAGCTTTAGGTTGTTCTTGGAACACTCCATCCTTGGGCTGACTGGCCTGAAATGACTCAGTGGAGTGAGTCTTGAGATATCTCTGCTTTGGAGTTATATTACTCCACTCCACTACACATGACTCAGGGCACTCTCAAATTCGGCCTTGTTGTAGGTGTGACCTACTCCAAACTGACCCTGCCTCTTGAACTACTGGATCATCATGCCGAGCTGAGGTTCTTTGGCACTCACACAACTCAGGATCTGACAAAGGTAAGAGTTCTTATTCTGAGCATCAACTAGCTCCTCTCTTAAGGATGTTAGCACCGTGTCGCGCCCCGATTTAATAAATCAGGACTTTTATTGAAATTCCAAAGAAAATCAATAAACCAAGATGTTCATCAAGCGACCATGTACAATACGGGCAATCATTCACGGTTCATAGACCGCATTAATACAAAAGTGAATGAAAGTGAAGAGAAACTAATAAAATAAGGGTCCTAGATGAACGCCTCCTTCCAGTCTCGCCTTGATTGGGTCGCTACTCCAGACCTGCATCCTCCTCGTAGTAGACGGGCTCTGATGTTGTAAGTCAATGGGGTGAGTACAGGGGTACTCAGCAAGCCACCGAATGCAAATATTATGCAAGGTAATAACAAGGGAGATAGTGGATAATTTTGCGGAAGCGAGTAATTTGTAAAGCAATTTAATGTGAACAATTTATTAGTACTGAAACATAAACATGTGTATGCATCATCATCTTCTAACTCGAGGGGTACAGTCAGCCCCACCTCGCTCAACAGTCCTTACATGCCATGAATAACTCAACCATTCAAATAATTGTAACTAACTGCGAGTAGTCACACAACCCGCCCTTGACCGTGGGCTCGGCTTTTCGAAAAGATTAAATTACTCTGATCAGAGATGTACCACTGTACCCACAAGGCACGCACTTATCACTTACACCAAAGTGTAACGGGATGACCCATTTCATGGGAACTCGTGCCAAAACCTTCCATATAGTCCTCCCCGACTCAACAGCACCCTCTTATAGGTTTCATATGGTGTCCCGGCGTATCGGAGCCCCACCATACCCCCCCTTGAGCCTCGTCGGTACAAGTCACCCGTAGGCTTGCCCCTTGCCCCCTCCACTATGGTGCATCGAGTCGGAGCATTCCATACTTCCAGTTAGGACTTACCCATTAGACTTGTGGTTGGTACGGAAGTGCTTTGCAACAGATCCCGCAGACTGGTCCTTATAGTGCCCCGGGTGCGACAAACTAATGCCCGAGCTTGCACCCGGAACCCACCATACTTATAACTTAGCCAACTCCAACAGAGTCCAGAGACGAGAATAACAGGGAAATTCATATATCAGAATCCAGCTATCTACGACTCATTCTTTTTATCCTATAGCAGTTGTGCCGGTACATTGGGCACTAGCTAATATAATATTTGAAGAGTGACAAGGAGTTAAGGCTCAATAAGCATGGCTTGGGTTGCACACAAGGACGGGGATCTAATAAATATAAGTGTAGGGCTTCATATTGGACTAATGCAATATTAACCTATGAGTTATAGCGATAATTTATTAAAACATGGGCTCAATGATGATCAACTGTTTCCACAGAAGGGTCGATGTCTTGCCTTGATCAGCAAATGGGGATGGAGGAACCTCGGGGTAGAACTCCTGCTCCTCGATGAACTCGTAGTCTTCTAGATACGGAAAAATAAATAAATAATACATTCAATAAAACATCACCAAACATAATCATACAAATTTTATGATTTAAATATGTGATTTGAGCTTTATTATTCTGGAATTACTTTTAATAATATTAAAAGTTAAGTTTTAGGGGTTTTTATTAATTCTTTTCCTGAATTATTAATTTATCCCTAAGGGGTTTTTATTCATTTAATTCATAAGTTTATTTTGTGCTAAGGTAACATACTGTTTTTATGGCATTAGTGTGTAGAGAATAATATGCTGAATTTAACAAAATTTAAATGGTGAATTTTGGAGTTAAAATGAGCAAGTTATGGATTTTCAAAGTTTAAACAATTTTCTGGAATTTTATTTAAACAGAATATGGGTTCTGGTCCACGGTGAGCCAGGCCCACGGTGGACCACGGCACTATGCGCGTGGACCGGATCAACCAGATCCGTTGGATCCAGATCTGGCGGCCAGGCGCGAGGCGGGATCCTTTAAGTGAAAATGGACGGCTCAGATTAAAACGGGCGAAACGGTATGACGTGGACGCACGAGATCGATCCAGGGGGTTAAGTGGCGATCGACGGCCGAGAGGCCTTGATACCCCTTTGACCAGATGCGAGGGCCCTGATTAAATCCCGAAGGGATTTAATCGTAGCCCTCCGATCGTGATCGGACGGCCACGATGCCTTCCAGCACGGCACGGGCGTAAGGGGGTACGTACCCTTCATCTCCGGCGACGGCGAGGCCTCGGGTGCGGTAGTAGCAGCGGCGGCGAGCGCATACGTGCCTAGCTAGGGCCAAAAATGGAACGCGGAGGTGATGGGGGTCATGACCATACCTTCGACGGCGACGAAGGGGGTCCGGAGGTGACCGGCGGCGAGGGTAGACGATGAGGGGTCCTTGGGAGCTTGACGGTGATGATGATCCGGCGGCGTCTACGGCCAACGGAGTGGATGCCGAGGTGAAGAGGGCTCCAGCGATCATGATGGTGGCGGTGGCTAGGGCGGAGGAGGCTGGGATCGACGGCGAGGTCTCGCCGGAAGTGGAGCAGGGGAGAGGGGCCAAGGACCGAGAGGGAGTGCTCTGGAGTGCCTTATCTCGGGTTTAGGCGGTGTGGCTGAGGGCGGTGGCCGAAGGGGTTATTTATAGGGGCTCGCCGGCGTAAGGAGGGAAGGAAACTGAGGGTTTCCAGGAACTTCGGCGAGGGGTTTCCAAAAGCCTCGGATCTGCTTCCTTTCTCGCGAAACCGCGTCGGCTATGGAAGGAAAGGGGGCGGTGGCGTCGGGGGAACCGATCCGGGGTGAATCCTGGTGAACGCGGGTGGCCGGCGGCGAAAACAGAAGGTGGGGGTCACCGGCATGGAAGGGGGGATCCCCTTCCATCGGAGACGAAGCATCTGACAGGTGGCCCCCACCTGTCAGTGGGTGAACCAAAAAGGAAGGGAGCCGACAGATGGGCCATGATGGTCAGAGGGCGGAGGCGAGCGCCTGTGGCTTCCATGTGGGGCCGGGGCGAGCGCGGGCGGGGGAGAGAGGCGGGGGAACGCGCCGACAGGCGGGTCCCACATGTCAGTGGCTCATGGCTTGGATTGGGCCGGGCTTGGTTACTTTGAGGGTTGAGGCCCGTTAAGCATTTTTAATTCTTTTCTGATTTAAAATAAATCCAGTAATTCATATATTTGATTAAGGGTTGAATCACTGTTGATAAAAATTTGTAAAAATTCCTGAAATTATATCTTAGTCTCTAGTTCATCTCATAAAATTTTCAGGTCCAAATTTTGAGTATTTCTCCCTGTTTGGCTTTATTTGGGTTCTTTTAGGATTTTTCTTTGATAAATAAATCCAGAAATGATTTAAATAATAATTTTCTTTTATTTTATTTGTTTTTATTTCTTGGGGTGTTCCAATCCTATCCCCCTTACAGAGAATCTCGTCCTCGAGATTCGGATCAATCCTCGAATAGCTCAGGATGCTGTGCCTTGAGTTCATCTTCTTTTTCCCAAGTAGCTTCCTCTACAGAATGATTGCTCCACTGCACTTTGCAGAAGCGGATGACCCGACTCCTGGTGATCCTTTCTTTGACTTCCAATATCTTAACAGGCTTTTCCACATAGGTCAGATCCTCTTGAACATCTAACTGCTGTAGATCCACTTGATCTGTCGGGACGCGAAGACACTTCTTGAGTTGGGATACGTGAAATACGTCATGTACCCCAGCCAATGAGGGCGGTAGTTCCAACTGATAAGCAACTTCGCCTTGGCGTCGGATAATGGGAAATGGTCCAACATATCGAGGGGCCAACTTTCCTCTCATGTTAAACCGTTGAGTGCCACGGAGGGGAGTAACTCAAAGGTAGACATGATCTCCTTCTTCAAAGGCTAGGTCTCGGCGACGATTGTCCGCGTAGCTCTTTTGTCGTGATTGGGCTGTCTTGAGTCGATCTCTGATGATTCGTACCTTCTCTTCAGCTTCTCGAAGGATGTCCGTTCCGAACACTTGAGATTCACTAGTTTGATCCCAGAGTAGAGGCGTTCTGCACTTACGTACGTATAGTGCTTCAAAAGGAGACATCTGAAGGCTGGCTTGATAGCTGTTGTTGTATGAAAACTCAACGTACGGTAAGCTCTTGTCCCAAGTGGCTCTAAAATCCAAGACACATGCTCGAAGCATATCCTCCAATATCTGATTCACCCTTTCAGTTTGTCCATCTGTCTGAGGGTGGTAGGCAGTACTGAAGTTCAATCTCGTGTCCATCTCCTCTTGAAGGTTTTTCCAAAAACGAGAGGTGAACTGACTTCCTCTATCAGATACTATCTTCTTGGGCACTCCATGAAGACACACAATGCGGGCCATGTATAGCTCTGCAAGCTTAGGGCCACTAAAGGTCGTCTTGACTGCTATGAAATGCGCTACTTTCGTAAGCCTGTCGATGATCACCCAAATAGAATCATACCCAAGTTGGGTCTTTGGGAGTCCGGTGATGAAATCCATCCCGATCTCTTCCCACTTCCATTCGGGCACTTTCAATGGCTGTAACAGCCCTACGGGTCTCTGATGTTCAGCTTTTACAATTCTGCAGGTGTCACACTCGGCGACGAACTGTGCAATCTCCCTCTTCATACTAACCCACCAATAACGTTCCTTCAGGTCCTGGTACATCTTGGTACTGCTGGGATGAATGGAGTACAATGTCTCATGGGCTTCTCTCAGGATAAGGGTTTTTATCTCAGGTTTATCCGCACACATATCCGGGTTCCAAACCATATGGTGCCATTCTCGTCCTCTGAAAATCCTGGGGCTTTTCCTTGTCTCATGTTCTTCCTAATGGCAGCTATATCCGGGTCTTCCAATTGAGCTTCGCGGATTTGCTCGAACAAGACAGGTTGAGTCTCCAAGGTGGCTAGATATGCTCCTGTGGTTAACCCAAGATTCAACTTTTCCATCTCTCTACATAACCAGGGTGCGTGATCCTGAATCATCATGGCTGTGCAATATCCCTTGCGACTTAATGCATCAGCTACCACATTTGCTTTTCCGGGGTGGTAGTGGATACCTAAGTCATAGTCCTTTATTAGTTCCAACCATCGTCTTTGCCTCAGGTTAAGGTCTGGCTGTGTGAAGATGTACTTCAAGCTCTTGTGGTCCGTAAAGATCTCACAGCGATTTCCGACCAAATAATGCCTCCAAATCTTAAGGGCGTGCACTACAGTGGCTAATTCCAAATCGTGGGTCGGGTAGTTCAACTCATGGGGTCTCAACTGACGGGAGGCATAAGAGATAACCTTTCCATCTTGCATAAGAACACATCCCAATCCTTGGCGGGATGCGTCACAATAGACATGGAAGTCTTTCCGGATATCAGGTAGGGTCAGTATGGGTGCAGATACCAGCCGGGTCTTGAGGGTGCAGAAACTTTCCTCGCATTCAGGAGTCCATTCAAACTTCTCTCCTTTCTGCAACAACTTGGTCATTGGCTTGGCTATCTTAGAAAAATTCTCAATGAATCTCCGATAATATCCGGCCAAACCCAGAAAACTTCGTATCTCAGATACATTCGTGGGTGGCAGCCAATCCGTAACTGCATCTACGGTGGCAGGGTCCACTGCGATTCCTTGCGCAGAGATGATGTGTCCAAGGAACTTTACTTCCACCGTCCAAAACTTGCATTTGCTGTACTTGGCGTATAATTGGTGTTCCCTTAGCTTACCGGAGGTGAGTCTCGTGTTCTTTCTGGTCCTTGGAATAAATGAGGATGTCGTCTATGAAGACCACGATGAATTTGTCCAAATATTCCATGAACACCTTATTCATCATGTTCATGAAGAATGCAGGGGCGTTGGTCAATCCAAAGGACATAACCGTGCACTCGTACAATCCATAACGGGTGGTAAAGGCCGTCTTGGGTATATCTTCTTCTCGAATCCTCAACTGATGATATCCAGAATGCAGGTCGATCTTCGAGAATACCGTAGCTCCCTTTAGCTGGTCGAAGAGATCGTCGATCCGAGGCAACGGATACTTATTCTTGATGGTTACATCATTCAAAGCGCGGTAGTCTACACACATACGCTTAGCCTTGTCTTCTTTCTTCTCGACGAAGACGACGGGGGCACCCCAAGGTGATGTACTTGGTCTGATGTAGCCTTTCCTCTCGAGATCCTCCAATTGCTGCTTCATCTCAGCTAACTCATTAGCGGCCATCCGGTATGGTCGCTTATAAATAGGGGTGGTTCCGGGCACCAAGTCAATCCTGAACTCGATGTCCCTCTTGGGTGGCATCCCTGGTAAATCCTCTGGGAATACGTCCGGGTATTCACTGACTACCGGTATCTCCTTCAAGGTAATCTGATGTAGTCTTGGTCTTCCGGTCTTCATGCTTGGCATCTGGAATGTGACGATAGTCCCTTCTTCACTAGTCACAGTCACTTTTCTCTGGGCACATTCTATTACTCCTTGATGTTTGTTTAACCAGTCCATCCCTAGGATGAGATCCAAACCTTGGCATTCTATTAGAATGGGGTCGGCCCAAAATATCGTGCCTTGGATATCTACCCATACCCTTGGACTAAAGGAATAGGCGAGGGTTTGCTTGCCCGGGGTAGCTATTAACACTGGTCTGGGCAGTTCACTTATGTCCAGGGCATTTCTTTCCACAAAAGCAGTCGATATAAAGGAGTGGGTAGCTCCAGTGTCAAATAATACCACTGCAAGTGATGAATGTACCGTAAACTTACCCATGATTATTTCCGGGGCAGCCTGGGCTTCTTCGGCGGTGACGTGGTTGACTTTGGCGCGGACGGTGGGGTTTGATGCGACGCCTTGAGTATGCTTGGGATGAGGGCACTGGTGGGAGTAGTGCCCCTCTTGGCGGCAGTTGAAGCATACCACAGGCTTGCCGTGCCTGTCTCTCACAATCTCCGGCTTCTTGGCCGGGGCGGCTGGTGCGGCGGGAGCGGGGCGAGATTGTCCGGCTCCGGTATTGGTGGTAGGTGGTGCCGGGCGATACACCGGGCGGGGGTGGTACTGCGGTGCTGGTGGAGGAGGAGTGAAACGCGGTCTCTGGGCCATGCCCTGGTTTTGCCGGAAGGCAATCATCCTCTTCTTTTTCAGGTCGACCTTGTTCTGCTGGGTCTCCTGAATGATAGCTTTGTTCACCAACTTTTGGAAGTTGGTGAAATCTCTGGAGATAAGCTGTAGGGACAGCTCATCCTTCAGTCCCCGGAGGAACATGGCTTGCCTGGCCGCGTCAGTACGGACTTCTTCAGGCACGTAACGAGCCAGCCGGTTGAACTCGTGTAAATATTCTGTAACGGACCTGCTCCCCTGCTGCAGGTCTCTGAACTCTTGTTGTTTCTGCGCGATAATGCCGTCGGGGATGTGAGCGGCACGGAAAGCGGCTGAGAACTCTTCCCAAGTATGGGCGTGTCCCTCGGGCAGGGTCTCGCGAAGGTCGTCCCACCATTCTGCGGCGGGACCATGTAACTGGTGGGTGGCGAAGGCCACTTTCTCCTGCTCAGTGCAGGTCAGAAGATCGAGCTTCTTCTCGATGGTCCTCAACCAATCCCCAGCCTCCATGGGGTTGGTGGTGCTCGAGAAAGTTGGTGGGCGGACTCGGAGGAACTCCGAGAGCTGAGAGGCGGGAGCGGGAGCTGGTGTGACGGGTCGGAGCAGCTCGGGCTGTTGGTGGAGTCGGAAGAAATGAGCCTGCTGCTCTTGCATCTGCTGCTGCTGTTGTTGCATCTGGTTTAGGAGAGATGAAACTAGCTGGTTCTGTGTGGCCATCATCTCAGCCAGTGTGGGGTGGTTGGCGACCGGGCTTGCCTTTGCCCAGTTGCTCCCCATTGTGGCAAGTTGCCATTGTCTCCTCCGTTCTGAGGAGCGTCGGAGCCCTGAGTGTTGGTCATCCTAAAGTTTCCAAAGTAGACCACATTTACTTAGAGGATATTATTATTAAGTTTTATTCCAAAAATGTCGTTCTTGAGGTTACATTTTATTTATCTCTTCATTCATGCCTTATTTTGACATGAATGGTAATACAATCAAGTAAAATGAAAAGCAATCAACCGTAAATCTACGTCTATGGTAGCTCGGGGGACGGCTCGATCACGGGCTCGTGGAAGACGGTAGGGGTCGAGGAACTGGATGGTCCGGTGGGTGGAGCACTGCGGGAGATCCTCTTGGGCCTCACGGTGGGGATCCGAAGGGGTCTCTTCTTGCGAGGCGGAAGAGGTGCGATCTCCTCAATGTCCTTCTTTAATTCTTCGATCTGGTAGCGGAGCTGTGGGTTGGTGGCGATGCGCTGCCGAAGGATCTCATTCTGACGCCGTAACTCCTCTGCCTCGGCTGCTAAACGGTGTCCCTGCTGGATACGGCGACGAAGATCTCCGTTCTCGCGGTTCAGATCCTCAGAAGATTGTCGGTAAAAGCTGATTGTGTCGCGTTGTCCATTGGCGTCCTGCAGTGCCTCGTAATGGAGATCATCCATTGCCTCCAACAAGCGCATGGTATGGCCAATCGCAGAATGACGCTGGGAGAGCGTGCTGACGAAGACGCTGTGAGGACTCCCTGGGGTACGAAGAGGCACAAAGCGAAAGTCCGTGTCGTAGAGCTCACTGTCATAAATCATCCAGAGCTCTGTGAGTGCCTGGAGGGCGGTGCGCTGACTGGCAACCAAGAAGGTAGGTCCTCCTCCGCGATAGGTGTGAGCTGTCTGGGGAGAGGGCTGGACGACAATGGTAACCTCGCAGTAGCTTTCTTCCTCATCGGGGAAGACTCCATGGTACATCGGCTCGTGCTCAAACCCGAGGAATCCAACTAGCATGCACAGCTCGCGGATGAAACCGGCCTCATCACTAAGAGTCCCGCTCATGGTATGGACTGGCATCTACAAAAGAGAGAAGGTTTTTGTGAAAACCTCGGAAGATGAGAGGATAAGTAATTTTTGTAAGAAGATATGGTTAATATAAGTCCTAGGGTCAGGTCTGTTTGGCTTCCTATAGTCAAGTCGGCTCTGATACCATCTTGTCGTGCCCCGATTTAATAAATCAGGACTTTTATTGAAATTCCAAAGAAAATCAATAAACCAAGACGTTCATCAAGCGACCACGTACAATACGGGCAATCATTCATGGTTCGTAGACCGCATTAATACAAAAGTGAATGAAAGTGAAGAGAAACTAATAAAATAAGGGTCCTAGATGAACGCCTCCTTCCAGTATCACCTTGACTGGGTCGCTACTCCAGACCTGCATCCTCCTCGTAGTAGACGGGCTCTGATGTTGTAAGTCAACGGGGTGAGTACAGGGGTACTCAGCAAGCCACCAAATGCAAATATTATGCAAGGTAATAACAAGGGAGATAGTGGCTAATTTTGCGGAAGCGAGTAATTTGTAAAGCAATTTAATGTGAACAATTTATTAGTACTGAAACATAAACATGTGTATGCATCATCATCTTCTAACTTGAGGGGTACAGTCAGCCCCACCTCGCTCAATAGTCCTTACATGCCATGAATAACTCAACCATTCAAACAATTGTAACTAACTGCGAGTAGTCACACAACCCGCCCTTGACCGTGGGCTCGGCTTTTCGAAAAGATTAAATTACTCTAATCAGAGATGTACCACTGTACCCACAAGGCACACACTCATCACTTACACCAAAGTGTAACGGGATGACCCATTTCACGGGAACTCGTGCCAAAACCTTCCATATAGTCCTCCCCGACTCAACAACACCCTCTTATAGGTTTCATATGGTGTCCCGACGCATCGGAGCCACACCATACCCCCCTTGAGCCTCGTCGGTACAAGTCACCCGTAGGCTTGCCCCTTGCCCCCTCCACTATGGTGCATCGAGTCGGAGCATTCCATACTTCCAGTTAGGACTTACCCATTAGACTTGTGGTTGGTACGGAAGTGCTTTGCAACAGATCCCGCAGACCGGTCCTTATAGTGCCCCGGGTGCGACAAACCAATGCCCGAGCTTGCACCCGGAACCCACCATACTTATAACTTAGCCAACTCCAACAGAGTCCAGAGACGAGAATAACAGGGAAATTCATATATCAGAATCCAGCTATCTACGACTCATTCTTTTTATCCTATAGCAGTTGTGTCGGTACATTGGGCACTAGCTAATATAATATTTGAAGAGTGACAAGGAGTTAAGGCTCAATAAGCATGGCTTGGGTTGCACACAAGGACGGGGATCTAATAAATATAAGTGTAGGGCTTCATATTGGACTAATGCAATATTAACCTATGAGTTATAGCGATAATTTATTAAAACATGGGCTCAATGATGATCAACTGTTTCCACAGAAGGGTCGATGTCTTGCCTGGATCAGCAAATGGGGATGGAGGAACCTCGGGGTAGAACTCCTGCTCCTCGACGAACTGTAGTCTTCTCGATACGGAAAAATAAATAAACAATACATTCAATAAAACATCACCAAACATAATCATACAAATTTTATGATTTAAATATGTGATTTGAGCTTTATTATTCTGGAATTACTTTTAATAATATTAAAAGTTAAGTTTTAGGGGTTTTTATTAATTCTTTTCCTGAATTATTAATTTATCCCTAAGGGGTTTTTATTCATTTAATTCATAAGTTTATTTTGTGCTAAGGTAACATACTGTTTTTATGGCATTAATGTGTAGAGAATAATATGCTGAATTTAACAAAATTTAAATGGTGAATTTTGGAGTTAAAATGAGCAAGTTATGGATTTTCAAAGTTTAAAAATTTTTCTGGAATTTTATTTAAACAGAATATGGGTTCTGGTCCACGGTGAGCCAGGCCCACGGTGGACCGCGGCACTATGCGCGTGGACCGGATCAACCAGATCTGTTGGATCCAGATCCGGCGGCCAGGCACGAGGCGGGATCCTTTAAGTGAAAATGTACGGCTCAGATTAAAACGGGCGAAACGGTATGACGTGGACGCACGAGATCGATCCAGGGGGTTAAGTGGCGATCGACGACCGAGAGGCCTTGATACCCCTTTGACTAGATCCGAGGGCCCTGATTAAATCCCGAAGGGATTTAATCGTAGCCCTCTGATCGTGATCGGACGGCCACGATGCCTTCCGGCACGGCACCGGCGTAAGGGGGTACGTACCCTTCATCTCCGGTGACGGCGAGGCCTCGGGTGCGGTGGCAGCGGCGGCGGCGAGCGCATACGTGCCTAGCTAGGGCCAAAAATGGAACGCGGAGGTGATGGGGGTCATGACCGTACCTTCGACGGCGACGAAGGGGGTCCGGAGGTGACCGGCGGCGAGGGTAGACGATGAGGGGTCCTCGAGAGCTTGACGGTGACGATGATCTGGCGGCGTCTACGGCCAACGGAGTGGATGCCGAGGTGAAGAGGGCTCCGGCGATCACGATGGTGGCGGTGGCTAGGGCGGAGGAGGCTGGGATCGACGGCGAGGGCTCGCCGGAAATGGAGCAGGGGAGAGGGGCCAAGGACCGAGAGGGAGTGCTCTGGAGTGCCTTATCTCGGGTTTAGGCGGTGTGGCTGAGGTCGGTGGCCGAAGGGGGTTATTTATAGGGGCTCGCCGGCGTAAGAAGGGAAGAAAACTGAGGGTTTCCAGGAACTCCGGCGAGGGGTTTCCAAAAGCCTCGGATCTGCTTCCTTTCTCGCGAAACCGCGTCGGCTATGGAAGGAAAGGGGGCGGTGGCGTCGGGGGAAGCGATCCGGGGTGAATCCTGGTGAACGCGGGCGGCCGGCGGCGAAAACAAAAGGTGGGGGTCGCCGGCATGGAAGGGGGATCCCCTTCCATCGGAGACGAAGCATCTGACCCCACCTGTCAGCGGGTGAACCAAAAAGGAAGGGAGCCGACAGATGGGCAATGATGGTCAGAGGGCGGAGGCGAGCGCCTGTGGCTGCCATGTGGGGCCGGGGCGAGCGCGGGCGGGGGAGAGAGGCGGGGGAACGCACCGACTGGTGGGTCCCACATGTCAGTGGCTGATGGCTTGGATTGGGTCGGGCTTGGTTACTTTGAGGGTTGAGGCCCGTTAAGCATTTTTAATTCTTTTCTGATTTAAAATAAATCCAGTAATTCATATATTTGATTAAGGGTTGAATCACTGTTGATAAAAATTTGTAAAAATTCCTGAAATTATATCTTAGTCTCTAGTTGATATCATAAAATTTTCAGGTCCAAATTTTGAGTATTTCTCCTTGTTTGGCTTTATTTGGGTTCTTTTAGGATTTTCTTTAATAAATAAATCCAGAAATGATTTAAATAATAATTTTCTTTTATTTTATTTGTTTTTATTTCTTGGGGTGTTACACACCTTCACTTGAGACAAGCAAATCTCACACTCTCCATCAATCTAGACAAACTTCTAAGCTTTTATCTTGATGAGCTCAAACCTTAGAGATAAGCAGTTCTCACAGACAATGGGTGGAACTGACAATGTCTCAATCTCAATCTTAGTTTTCTCTAACTCAGCACAAACTCTCTCTATTTCGCCCAACTACTCATCACTCTTGGCTCTCAACTCAGCTAAAACAACTAAATAGGACAAGCAGTCTCTACAGAACACGATAGCAGTGGCCTGAGCATCTTTTAGCTCTAGCTGAGCGCTTTCAAGCTCAGTGGCTAAAGCGTCTCTCTCATCAATCCTCTCGGTGTACCTGGACTTAAGAGTAGTTAGGTCACACATCAACACCTCGCAATTAGGGCACTCACTGCTCTCACCCAAGCAAGGGAAAGAAGATAGACACTCAATCTTGCTATTGGATATAGCAAGCTCACTCTCAAGCTCATCTATCCTCTTCTTAGCACCTCTAAGTAATTTCTCTCGATATTCAACTCCTGACGGTTCTCTTCAAGTAATTCAATGACTTCACGTTCATAGGAAGATACCTTCTCATCGTCGTCATCGTCGGAATTGTTGGAGGAACACTTATTGAGGAGTCATGTTGAAGATCATGGGCCTCATGGCTCTAGAAGTGATGAGTGATTGTCAACAAAAGTAAAAGAGAGAGAGATGAGGAGACGAGACCTATCGTGTCTTGGGCTACGTGTGACTCAGGTATAGGGGCAAGAGGAGCACAGGGTGCTAGGGCCGCCCACGAAGCGCGCGTGCGGAGTAGGCACGCGGGGTGCACAGCAGTGCGAGGCGTCGCTTGGCTCGCGCTGGTGGACGATGGATTTGGTGCGAAGCGGCTGCAGCGTTTTCCCTGGAGCTGTGTTTAACTCATCATAGGAACTGTCCAATGCTAAAAAATCCAGAAGCACTGTAGTTCCTGCTTTGAACTCTGGTAGATGCGTATAGAAGAAATCAAGGCAGAGATATTTGCTTCATGTGTGGGACCCACATAGTATGAAGATGAATAGAAGCTTCACCAAAAATTGCAGAGAATAGAATAGTAAAGTATTTCCTCGTTTCTCGTGCATTTTTTTATTTCTGAATATTCTAGAATAGTTTAATTAATTGCTAACACATTTTATTTACTGCATTTATTTGATCTAGATTAAATGTGTTCAATATTGTGCTTACACATATTTGTGAACTACTTGTAATTTATGTAATGTTTTGCATATGCTTGATGATTTGTTTGTCTTGATGATATTTGTGAATATGACATTTGCACTGTCAACAATTTTAATTTGCCTTTAAGCACTTTGATGGTGTCTTTTTGATTAGGACACCGGTCATTTTTAGGCTAGATTATTTGTAGTGCTTATGATCTAACAGACTATCACATCACATTATTTGACAAGAGAGTGATAGCGCTATTTCTATCTGTGTTTTTGGTCTGATTTCTTGGTTAACTCTTGAGGTGCGTTAGGTGTTGGGAGAAGGCCATTAATTCAAAAGAATTTTATAAGCGCACATTCACCCTCCTCTAGTCGCTACTCTTGGTCCTACAAGTGCTATTAGAGCCTAGTTAGGGGTTTTCCATACCTTAACCGGTTCTAACCCAAGGTAGCGATCATGACTTCTTCTAACAAGGTTTCGTCCCTTGTGGTCTTTGGCTACAACTATTGGAAGACTCGCGTGCGAGCCTATCTATTGAGCCAGAGCTCAGGGATATGGGACATGTGTGTTCATGCCATGTTCATTGTGCTTCCGGCTACAGAGCATACTACCACTGAGATAGTCACTCTGCATGACCTGAACAACAAGGCTATGAACATACTATTTTCTAGTTTAGGTCCCAACGAGTTTGAGCATGTTAGCCATCTTGGCACTGCTCGAGAGATCTAGGATACCCTCCAGACACATCACAAGGGGACAACTCAGGTCAAAGCTAGGCTCTATCAGACCTACCGGCGAGAATACGAAAATTTCTCACAGAAAGCGGGTGAGACTGTTGAAGCTTAGTTTGGTCGCTTTCAGTCGATCATTAACATGCTTCAGGCAAACAAGGCCGATTGAGATCACCTGGTCTCAGATCATGAACAGACGCTCAAGGTTCGTCATACCTTGGACCCTAAGATCTCGGAGATCAAGGTATCCTCTATTGTTGAGAGTGCTTCTTGTGATACCTTGACTGTCGTAGAGCTTTTCAGCAAGCTCAAGGCCTCAGAGGTTGATATGCAGTTGAGATCAAATCTCATTGGTTCTGGATCAAAAACCTTGGCCCTTGTGACATCTTCTACTGATCCTACTGTTTTGAGTTATGCTTTGTCCTCTTTGATGTCTATCACTTAGGACCAATTGGATTTGCTAGGAGTTGATGACCTGTGTCTTTTCAATAGCCATGTTCATCGTGTCTATGATAAGGGAATGTTCAAACGACATGGCACAAAATATGGTTGCTTTGAGTGTGCTGATCCAGGTCATTTCATCACCGATTGGCCAAAGCAAAACACACACAAGAAGGGCACCGATGGTGGGTTCTATGAATCCAACAAGCACGATAGCTCCACCTTCAACAAGGGCAAGCACAAAATGAAGTTCTTTCGAAAGGCCCTGAAGGACTACCGGCGCGAGAACAAGAAGTGAGACAAGGCCTTCTTTGTCGAGATGGAGAGAAGCTACTCCAAGAGATCATCCTCTTCTTTCTCTTCATCAAGCTCAAACGATGAGGAGATTGTGATCAAGAAGGGGAACGACAAGGATGATCTAGAGGGCCTTTGTTTCATTGCTTTTGGAGACAAGCCCAAGACTCTCTCGCACCACAGCCGAAGATCCCGCAAGAGCGTCAGCTCAATGGCTCTTGGGGATAAAGAAGATAAGGGCTCCTCCGACAACTCCGATGACGATGATGAGAATGTATCTTCCTACGAACGTGAAGTCATCGAATTACTTGAAGAGAACCATTAGGAGTTGAAATACCTAGTCAAACTACTTAGAGGAGCTAACAAGAGAATAGATGAGCTTGAGAGTGAGCTTGTTGTGGCCAATAGCAAGATTGAGAGTCTATCTTCTTTCCCTTGCTTTGGTGAAAGTAGTGAGTGCCTTAAGTGTGAGGTGTTACTATGTGACCTGACTACTCTAAAGTTCAGGTACACTGAGAGGGTAGATGAGAGAGACGCTTTGGCCACTAAGCTTGAAAGCGCTTAGTTGGAGTTGAAAGATTCTCATGCCCCAGTCGTCGTGCCCTGTAGAGATTGCCCATCCCACTTATCTGATCTAGCTGAGCTGAGAGCGAAGGGCAATGAGCAGTTGGACGAGTTAGAGCTAAGCTGGAGCAGACTAAGCTTGAGCTTGAGATATTATCAGTTCCACCCACTGTTTGTGAGAATTGCTTGTCTCTAAGGTTGTTGCTGATCAAGCTGAAAGCTAAGAAGTCTGTTCAATTTGATGGAGAGTGTGAGATCTGCTTGTCTCAAGTGGAGGTGATAGCTTTCTTGAGAGTGGAGCTAGCTGATGCTCAGAACAAGAACTCTTACCTCATTCAGATCCTGAGTTAGGTGAGTGCAAGAGAGCCTCAACTTGGCATGATGATCCAGCAGTTCAAGTGGCAGGATGGGTTTGAAGTAGGTTACACCTATACCAAGGCTGACTTTGAGAGTGCCCTGAGCCATGCAGTGGAGTGGAGTAAGATGACTCTAGAGCAGAGATATCCCAATACTCACTCCATTGAGTCTTTTCAGGTTTGTCAGCCCAAGGATGGAGTGTTCTAAGAACAACCTAAAGCTCTACCCAAGAAGCCTATCTAGATCCTGAAGCCCAAACACCTCCACACTTCTCTCGACTCTCTACCTGGACCCTCTCACACCAAAGAGCCTACACCCAACACCACCAAGCCCAAGAAACCCAAGCCTCAACCATATCTCAAAAAGCCTATCTATCATTGTGAGTTCTATTAGAGAGAAGAGCATCTTTCGGAGTTCTGCTTCAGGAGGAAGCGGGTTGAGAGAGCAGATAGAGCTTTAGGTGGGTAGGAGCAGTTCTACTAGCAAGGTGGTAGACAGAGACTCCCTCGATGCGGAGAGAGGCTAAAAGCCATGGCGCGTCATGTAGGTGGTGGTAGAGGAGACGACTTTTGTGCCCATGCTCCGGAGGGTGGTTTCCACTCCAGTAGAGCTCCAGGTAGTTCTGGATACGGCTTTGGTGCTCATGGCCGTGACTTTAGGCAGAACAGAGGAACACGCTTTGAGCCATGCTTTGGTCCAGACTCTTATGATTCTTTGTACATTCCTTCTTTTGAACATATTGATCAACACTAGTTTAGATCTTTTGCTAAGCTTGGTGTCGGGTTTGCTGAATCCATGAGTAGGGAATTCAAAATGTCAATGATGGGCGAGCTGACTTTCTTCCTTGGGTTGCAAATCAAGCAAAGCAAACAAGGAACTTTTGTACATCAGTCAAAATAAACTAAAGACCTGCTAAAATGCTTTTACATGATAGATGCAAAACCACTTGCTACCCCAATGGGTACTTTAGTTGCGCTTGATCCAGATGAAGACGGAGAAGAAGTGGACCAAAAGGAGTTCCAGAGCATGATCAGCTCCCTTCTCTACTTGACGGCTACGAGGTCGGACATACACTTTGTTGTGTGTCTGTGTGCTTGTTATCAGGCTTCTCCCAGGGCTTCACATCATCAATCTATCAAGCGCATTCCAAGGTATCTCAAGCACTCTTGAATTTGGCATTTGGTATTCTGCATCATCTTCATTATGCTTGAGAGGTTTTTCTGACACTGACTTTGCTGGATGATGTATTGATCGCAAGAGTACGTATGAGACTTGTCACTTTCTGTGCTCTTCTCTTGTGTGTTGATCTTCTTGCAAATAGTCTAGCATTGCACAGTCTACAACTGAAGCTGAATATGTAGCTGCCGCTAGCTGTTGCGCACAAATTTTGTGGATGGTTTCTACTTTGCAGGATTTTGGGTTGGTTTTTAAAGGAGTTCCACTGTTTTGTGACAACACGAGTGCGATTAGCTTAGCAAACAACCCAGTACAGCATTCTAGGACCAAACACATTGACGTGCGTTATCATTTCTTAAGAGATCACAATGAGAAGGGTGATATCAATTTGCACTTTGTTAATACCTAGAATCAGCTTGCAGATATTTTCACCAAGCGTCTCGATGCTTCTCATTTTGCATTTTTGAGGGGAGAGCTTGACATTTGTCATCCTTATGGCATCATGTGAGGGGGAGTTGTGTATTTTTGCATATGCTTCTGTAAAATAATTAATTGCTTTTACATGTACATGCTTTATTATGCCTTTTACAATATTGTCTTATACTTCTAGTGATTATGCTTGGATTGAATACATCTAACTACCTGTCTTGAGCATGGCTTTTATTTGTGAAAATATGAAAATGGTCACTACTTAGTTTAGAAACTAGCATGAATAAGCTAGGGTTCATTTGCTATTCATTACATACCTGATAGCTTTGTCCTTTTTACTTGGATGCTAATACACAACTTGATCCTATTATGCTCAAAATTAAAAAAAATGAAATGAAAAATGAAAATGATGAATGATTAAAAATGAAAATGAAACAAAAAATATTTATCTTGTGTTAAAATTTAAAAGATCCAAGTGGGTTTGCATTGTTGAACTACCTTGTTCTAGACTGCTTACCATTGCACTTTGGTATGAACTGGGACATTGAAGTGTATACCATAACCAATGTCTTAAGCTTCTGATGGTTCAACCTAGGCTTGGCTTGGTCGGTTAGCATAAGGTTGACTTGCAAATAACCCATGGCACTTAAAATAAAAAGTTTAATTTCCTCACATATCAAGTTTTCTGCAGCTCCTTGTATTGGGATGTGCTTATCAGGTTAGTATGTGACTAGTTTTTGCATCTCTTACCTTGCCATGTCTAGTATGCTAGTCTGAGTAGTGATGCTTTTATTTGCTAAAACTTGAAAATACTTGCTCTTACTGTTAATTAGATTGTATACATTTGAGATTGTCATATAGTTGGTTAGGACAACTTGTGAGGCACAATGCTTGTTTGTATTATAATTGGACTTAATTATATTCCAGAAGCATTGCATTTACACTTTACTCTCACATCTCATGGTGCTATCTTGATGTCTGCATTTCCAAAGGGGGAGAGTTCATGTAATTTTGTTGAAATTTTGTTGCCCAATTGAGTTTTTGAGGTAGCTTTGACCTTAAGGTTTGTTTTATCATTCTTTTTCTAGTGACATGCTTCTTTTTGCTCTATCTAGAGCTTTCATGGTCACTTGTGCACTGAACTTGCTTTTTAATCTTCTTTCATCTTGGATTGTCAATGCACTCATCAAGGGGGAGATTGAGAAACCAAGTGAGGTTTTCACTGTGGTTCAAGTTTATTGTTGGTGTAAAAGATTACGTTAACATGTTTAAGAAAGTGTATGTGTGACAAACGAAGTGTTTGAAGGAGCGGACTATCTCAAGCCTCCGTGAAGGATAATAGCTCGAAATAGTTCGAAGTTATGTATTGAATATCTAAGTATTCGATGCCTATTACAGGGTGAGAATGGGGGTATTTATAGGTAAAAACTCTAAGGAAAAGACCTTTTTACCCCTCAATTACAACCGACATAGTGGAAACTATTCTGGTACCCCTAATAGGGTTAAAATGGTAAAAGACTAATTTAACTAGAAAGAAGATAAGTCTTCTATCCTTGCTGGCTGTTTTCCACTGCGGAGGTGGAGCCTTCGAAGTGTATATTCGAACTGGAGTCTGGACAGACCCTCCGTTCTTAACTCTTCGTTAGTACGGAGACAAGTCTTGGACTCTGAGCTTATGAGTTGTCTTTGTTTTGTAATCTTGAAGATCCTTGGGATGGAATATTTTCCCCCAACAGTAGCCCCTCAAATACGCTTCTTCACGCAAGAAATATTTTCATGCTAAGGGACTTAGCGAAATTTACCATTCTTTGAAGTGTTCGGAAATTCACAATCTTCGAACTAGCTTCTATGCGAATGTACGCGTCGAAGTAGCTTCGAAAATAAATCTTTGCGAAGCTGAAATGACCGTTAGACTCACAGAAATAGCCGTTACCATTTTCCTCAAAGAGGGATACACCGCCGCTTTGTTTCTGGAGATGTGATTTCTCACGAAGGGTCATGATAAATGGTAACGGTAAAGAAGACAGAAAGGCACATATGAACGGTACACTGCCTGCGAATTCATACTATAAATAAGAGGGTAGGAGTGCGTTTTGGATACTTTACCAACTACTCCTGCATTTTCCCCTTTTCTGCTTCCTGAGCTCGAACTCAACCTCCACCTTCTCCCATGGCGAAAACTAGCCACAAAGCTCTTGTCCCTTCTTCGTCCTTGGCCAGGCAGCAGGCGATGGTGGCAGCAGCAACAGTTCCTTCAGATAATCCTCATCCACCTAGTCCTTACAATCTCCTCCTGGTGTCAGCCAAATACACGGACCAGTCGTATAGCCTGGGACCTTCAACTTGTTCGAAGAACTCCATTGCGGTGGCGACTGCAGGGAAGACCGGTCCTGGAATCAAGATTTGACAGGCCGACAAAGAAGTGATTCCTTCGCCACGAGCCAGAGAGGTAGTCGTGTTCGAAGCCTTCTTCGAAGCAGGATTGGGGCTTCTAGCGGTGGACTTTCTCTCCGAGGTACTGAGATTGTTCCATGTTACTTTACCCCAACTTTCGCCCAATGCTATTACACGCCTCACAAAGCTTCACAGGGAGGTTGCCGAAGGTTGCGATGGGAGAGCTGAAATCTTCGCAGCGCTTCACAAAGCTTCCTACCAACCAAAGACTTACCAGGGAGCCAGAGGAGAGAAGATGGTGATTGCCTTCGACAGCATCAACTTCAAGCTTTGTGATGAATATCAAACTCGGTTCCCAGCGAAGGCCATCAATGCCATATGGTACACAGATTGGGTCCTTCGCTAGTTTTATGTCGAGGTAGGAGCGGAAAGTGCCTTGCCCGGACCCCTCAAAGACATCTTCTATTGGAGGAAAGCAGTGGTCCATCCAGACCCAGGCCAGCTCAAAGCTTGTCTTAGACTGTTGCAAGCCATAAGCCATCGCATGAGCATGCGGGAATTAGCGGAGGAGTTCATCGGACTCTAGATTCCGCCATTGATGGCCAACTTGCCGATAAACTTCGAAGAGAACCCAGCGGGAGGACTCCGAGAGATCCCTTCAAGTGTTGTAGGTAACCTCGAATGCCCTACAAAATGTTTTACATGTAGTATTGATTCTATAAAAATGATTTAACTGAAAGGAAATCTTATCTTTCAGCTCCACACGCCACCCTCACTCCAGAACAAATTGTCCGGACTTCGGAGAAGGTCCTCGGGGCTCCTACGCCCGCTGAAAAGGAGTGGAGGGTGAAGTTGGTTGGCAGCTAGGAGCGATTCAACCGAGTATGGAGCGTACTCGGAGTTGAATCTCCCACTCTTCCGGACTGGGACAGTTCCGAGCAAGCTCTGAAGAAGAGGAAGGCTAAAGTAGAGACTTCAGCGCCATCCAAGACACTTATGAAGAAGGTGGCCTAGAAAGCGAAGGCCCTTGCTCCTTCTAAATCCCCCACTTCATCTTCAGAGTCATCTGAAGATGAAGCATCCAGAGAAATGGGAAGGGAATTCGAAGCCTTCCTAACCGGGGATGAGGAGTCGCGGATGGGAGCCAAAATCCCCACTCAAGGCGACGTGGTGGCGGCGACCATCGCTGAAGACAACCCCGAGCAGGCAGGGATTGAGAACATCCTACCTGGTCAAGTAGAAGCCCCTACTGCGGAAGAAGGCAGAGTTGATACTATGGACACCCAAGTCTTGCCTCCGGACGAAGTGATAGCTACAATTGTCGAAGCTGTCTTGGCAGCTAATCCTTCGGTTCGAAGCCCAGAGTCTGAAGAGGACTTTGGCTAGATGTTCAAGCCTCCGAGCAGTCTAGTGCTTGCTCGACAACAAAATGTCGTAGGTAAGCTTTAACTGAGTACCTTTTCTTTTTCTTTCTTTTATTTGTGTCCTGCAAAATTTATGCAATATCGTATACCTTTGGTTTTCACAGGATCGGTTCCAATGGAGGTGACCCCCGCTACAGAGGTTGTGCCAGAGGCTGTCATGTCTCCGAAGCCAATTCCTGAAGTAGCTATGAAGATGGGTCCTAGAAAAGGTAAAGGTAAAAGTAAAGGCAAGCCTTTGCCTGCTCCTATTCTAGGTTGGACCCGTCAGAATCTACGGACGGAGGCCAATCCACGAAGGGAGGTCAATCTATGGAGGCCTCCGAATGAAGACGACTAGAGTGCCTTGTCAAGGCTCCCCCTCCTAGCTCCTTTTCTAGCGCGGAGGACTGGACTTCGGATTTTGCTAGAGCCTCTGGCTCAGGATAGTCAAGAAGTTGGGGAGACTGACTTGGTTTCCACTCTTGGAGAAGCTCAGGGGTCAGATCTAGACGTAGCTTTGGAATGGGCGGCCTATCAGGTACGAAGTATATGCAAAAACAGAGTTAGTTCAAACATATGTAAATAAGTTACTCACATTGCTCTTTTTCTTTAAGGAACATAGTGAGGTCTGTCACTATGGTTCAAGGTAATGATGAGTTATTGATAGGGTGATGTCATGGGTTTATGCCTCGGTGTATTGGATATGTGTGTGTCTGTGTTTGTCTTGTGTGTGCAGGCTTGAGTTACTCATCAACTATCGATGCCAAAGGATCAGGGTTAGACGAGGAGTCTAATGCTAGATGGTCGAGGGTGTCTGTAACACCCAAAATTTTCAAAGAAATAAAAATACTATTTATTTAGATTTCTCCGAAAAAGATTATTCTTGAATTTCCTTTAAGGCTATTTATACCCAAATAAACTAAAACCTAGAGGAGATGCCCAAAACAGAGCCTAAGAAAATTTATATGTGATCCCAAGGCCAAGACCTATTTTTGGGAATTTTTACAAATTTTTATCACCCTTGGAAGCAACCCAAATATTTTAAACCAATTTCAGCAATTATATTTATTCAGAAATGAATTTAGACAGTAACGGGCCCCTTTCCCCCTTCTCCCTCAACCAGCCGGCCCAGCCCACTCCCTCCCCACGCCCCCTCACTGACAAAGGGCCCCGCTAGTCAGCGACCCCCTCCCACTGCGCGCGCCCGACGCCTCGACACCACCTGTCGGCGCCAACCTCCCCTCTTGGCCGAGCCCGACCCCACCTGTCAGTCCCGCCCGTTTCCCTACCCGTGCCCTCGTGCCCCACTGATAGTGGCCCCCGCCCGTCAGACCCGTCATCCACCTCGCGCCACTGCCACCAAACCTCACCGACCGAATCTCGCGCTCCGCAATCCGCTAGTCACCGCCCCCTCCCATTAAATCGACGTCGCATTATTGCTCCCCGAGACCCGCCGGTCGTTTCCCCTCTTTAATCCACGCGTTTAAGCCACAGGATCACTGCTCGCGTGCATGGTAGACCTCACCGGCGCCATTGAAGACCCCCTTCGGCATTCCATGTATTCGACGCCCTTTACCTCCCGTCGGCGTCCCTATTTAAGCCCCTGGTACACCCGCATTCACCCCTCGCTAGCTCTTAGAACGAACCCGAATGAAACACCCGCTTCACCCCTTTTAACGCCACACCGCCGCTCCCACTCCAGCAGCCACTCCCTGTCGCCAGAGTCCTCTCCCGTCCTCGACGACCGCACCATTGTGACCGTCGATGTCACCCCGACCTCGTCCACCCCTTCGTCGCCACTGAAGACCACCGTATCTCCATCGCCGACGAGGACCCGAACGCCTTCACCGCCCCCGCTCGTCACCGTCCGCAACCCGACGACCCCAAACCTCACCAAAGGTACCCTCTTACCCCCGCATTGTACTGATTCCGTTTTAGCCCGTAGAACCGACCACCGTCGCTCGCCATGGCCGCTAGCCCATCGCCGTCGCCGGAGAAGACGACCGACATGGGTAAAGTACCCATGCCGTGTCGGATTCAACCGCGGCCGTGCGATCGTGATCTCACGGTGGCAATTAAATCTCTTAGTCGGTTTAATCCACGCCGTCAGATCTCAACAAATGGTACTATTTAATCTCGCGCGTCCATACCCATTTAAAACCCATATTGAATCTAGGTCATCCATCGCGTACCGTTTTGGTATTTTAATCTCGGCCGTCGGTTTTCATTTAAACCGCCTGCCTCACCTGCAGCCGCCCGATCATGATCCAACGGTGATCCGCGATCCGACGCATGCGCACAGTCTGTGGGTTCACAGTGGATTCGGTTCACTATGGACCGACGACTATTTTTAATTTAAATTAAATTCCAGAAATTGTTTTAAACTTCAAAAATTCATATCTTACTCATTTTAAATCCAAATTTAACCATTTCAATTCTAGAAAATTTATATTTTTATTCTCTACATGTTTATGCAATAAAAACAATTACTTGAGCATTTTATTTTTATTAAATAAAGTATTTAAAAACACTTTAGGGTAAATTCATAATTCTTTTAGAAAAATCCAGAACTCCATAAAATTGTCTTGACAATTTAAATAATGATTTCAGAATGTGTAACAACTTTATTTCACTTATTTTAGTCCAACCAAAGTCTATATACTTGAAATGTGATTTTGGATTGTTTAATTGAATGTAATGTTTATTATGTGTATCAAGACCCAGCCGAGGAGCAGAAATATTACCCGGAAGTTTCCCCGTCGCCTTTCTCTGAACAAGGCAAGTCACCACACTAAACTTTTTAGCATATTGAACCTAGTTTTCTTAAACTATCGCTAAAACACATAGGTTATACATGCATTAGTCAAATTAAAGCCTTACATTATATTTATTTAGATCCCCGACCTTGAAGTGCAAACCCAAGCCATGCTATCGAACCTAAACTCCTTGTCACCATATTATTAGTACTATTAGATAGTGTCCAATGTATTGGCACAATTGCTATAGGTTAAAAATGAGTCGTAGAGATTTGGGTTCCATTATATGATCCCCGTTATTCTCATCCCTGGAATTTTGTTTGTGATAGAGTTTTGGTTAAGTGTGTAAGCATGGTGGGTTCCGGGTGCAAGCTAGGGCATTGGTCGGTAGCACCCGGGGCACTATAAGGACCGGTCTACGCGATCCGTTGCACTACATTTCTCTACTAACCACAAGTCTAGTGGGTAAGTCCTAACTAAGGTATGGAGTGTTCCAACTCGAGGCACCACTTGGAGATGGGTCAAGCAGCACCTGCGGGTGGCTTGTACCGACGTGGTGCAAAAGGGGTTGCGACGTTAGCCCGGAGTGGTCGGGCGCGCCGGTGAAACCTAGAGCTGGTGTTATCGGCTTGAAGCATTTCATGCTGAGGTTTTGGAACGAGTTCCCGTGTTATGGGTCATCTCGTTACACTTTGGTGTAGGGGATGAGTGCGTGCCTTGTGGGTACAGTGGTACACCTCTAATCAGAGTTTAAATCATTTTGAAAAACCGAGCCCACGGTCAAGGGTGGGTTGCGTGACTACTCGTAGTTAGTTTATATTTATGAATGTTGCATGATGACTTGGCATGTAAGGACTGTTGAGCGAGGAGGGAAAACGTACTCCTCGAGTTAGGTGATATTCCATTGTTCATGTTTATTACTCCGCATAATTAAATTTGTCTACACTAAATGCTACAAGTGAAAAATGTACTTTTCCGCACTTTAAACCACTGTCATTCCCTTGTTATTATTCTGCATTATTATTGCATTCTCGGTGGCTTGTTGAGTACTTTTGTACTCATACTCGTTGGACAAACCCTTCAGAGGCTGCCTACTACGAGGAAGATGGTCTGGAGTAGCGACCCAATCAAGAAGACGATCCTGAAGAAGACATTCGTCATGTAGTTTATTTTCATAGTTTATTTTAATTTTACACTTATGTAATAATGTGGTCTGCAAACCACAGATGTTTGACCGTATGTACATTGTCGCATGATGAACCTCTTGTTATTATTGTTTTTCTATGGAAATTCAATAATGTTTCGATTTTGTAAAACAGGGGCGTCATAGTGTCAGTCGAAGTCGAGAGTAGACTCGGATGTACACATGGAGGTCGAACAGGACGTGAGTTGAAGGTTGATCAAGATGTAGCGTCGATCGAGTCAGCGAAAGGGAAGCCAGTTCAAGTGACAAGGCGACTCGAGGGATCGACAGTGGGAGAGACTTGCTAGCAGTCGAGTTCGCGGACTGACGACGGTCATCGACAATCAGGGGAGGCTTTGTCGGTTTTTGCTAAAAATCGTCGAAACATTAAATGTTTTTTGTTAATTCAATAAATAGGAGTTTAGTGTTAGTTTGAATATTTCAGTTTTATAATGTGTTAGTTTGGTATATTTTTATAGTGGTTCTACTCTGAAAATATATTCAAAGTTGAGTCTATTTGCAATTTTTCTTTTAAGACTATTAGAGTAATTTTCAGAATATTGAATTCTGAAATTACCAAAGGGGTTTCTTGTAAAATAGGCCTCTAGAAGCTGCCTACTTAAGGGATCTCATCCCCTAAGTGGCTAGAACTTTGGAGAACATTTGAGACACACAAAAATCTGATTAATCACTGCTTTAATCAAATTCTGGACGAGCTATAGAGAAATCGGGATGAATCTGATTTGCTATAGTATTTTTGCTCGGTACTGTAGCGCATAAGGTGCTGTGTGGTTGTTTCTAGCCCTGGGTAATCCGATTTCTGCTCCTGTTTTGTTGAAAATTTCTAAAGCATTTGTTGATCAACTCTTGGGATTAACTTCAAGGATGAACAAGTTTTCAAGAGGTAAGTTTCTATGCATCTATACCTTGTGTCTTTACCCAAAGTAGATGTTTATTGATGTATTGAAAACTCTGATCTAAAAATTGCAGTAGTGAGTGTTTCAGTTTTGATTGAGTTTTGTGTTGTTAAACTGCATGTCTAGAAGTATATTATTGATCCATACTTGTTTCTAGTGTTTGAAGTTGATGTATGGCTAGTTCTATACTAGCAAGCTTTTCTTCTTGAGTGAATCTGTTTTTGAGAAGGGTTGAGAATTTTGAGAGTTCAAGTGAATTCTTTAGAGTTTTTACAGATTGTCTTTTCAGGTGGTCATGGATTTCTTGATTACTAAAATTGTTACCTAGCTCAAATTTCTTTCTGAAAATCATCTCCAAGTTTTGTTTAAATCTGATCAAGTCTTTCTCTGATTTTAGCAAACTGTTCTGAAATAGGCTCTCTGCTTCTCTGTTTTGTGCTGTAATTGGTATTCTGTTGAACAAGTGTTTTTCTGAAATAGAACTTGGCAAGTGTGATATCAGATTCAATTAAAGTTGCACTGTATCAAATCTATTTCAGTCTCAATTCATGTCTAGTGTGTCACATACACTTTGGATTAGAGAACCGAACTAATTGTCATTTCTATCCATCTGAAATGAGATGTTCTGTGTGAAAGTTTTATCCAGTTCTAGTTTCTCTTTAGAATTCTTGTGCAGATCATGAGCTTCTTAGAGATAAACCTCTTTCAAAAGCACAGTTTCAGTTAAAACAATTTTCCCGCATGATTTTTGTTCTGAATCTTTTTGAGAGAGTTTTATCCTTGAACTATCTTATCTGAAACGGGGTTTCAGTTTTCAGATGTGTGTCAAGAATCTTCATCATTTAGTGTGAATATGTGTTACTAAAGTGATCAGCTCATAATCACTATTCTGATTGTGTTTGAACTTTTGAATTTGAGTTTTCCCTATAGAACTCCGTTTACAATTTTAGAAACTCTCAGTTGTGATGGAGAATCCTGATAATACTGTTCCAGTTCAGATTAGTTTATTTTGAATGCCTAGATTTTATTTCAAGCACTGTTTTGAATCTGAATTAGTTTTGTATTGATTCTCAAGTATTGATGCATGTCTAGATAGGTTCAGAATCTACTGCTAAGCTCAACTAAAGCAAGATTTGATTGAATCAAAGTCCTGATTATAATGAACTAAATCTCTGAATTCAATTTCCAGGTTTAGACATTTTTGTTCAGAACTGGTTCTTCTCTGAATTTTATCTTCTACTTCTGTTCTGAGTGTATATGCAAAGTCAGTACTGTTTCTGAATTCAGTATTGTCAATCTTGAATATGTTTTCTGTTTAGAATTACAATTCAAATTTAGTAATATAATTCAAAACTGAAACTTGTTTTCTAGGCCAAATCAAATTTGTTCAAGTTCTGATCACAATCTGTTGAATCTCTATATCTGAGTTGTTGTTCAGAAATACTATTCATCCTCATGCAGTTTTCAGAAATGTTAGTTCTATCTGAATTTTTGAATCAGATTTTGAAAATATTGTTTTGAGTCTATTCTCAGATCTGATGACACTTCAAAGTGTGCAAACTTAATCAGAACAAACTCAAAGTCATCCATTGAAGTTTGTGGGTCTAAATTGGGAATTCTTCTCTAAGTCGGAGTTTCAATAGTCGATAATCTCTTGTCGATATTTCAATTACCGATCAAGAAAGTGTAAATGGACAAATTAGTTACCGATAGAAGTATTTCGGTACTTCAGACTCCGATTTTTACTGACCTGAGAATTTGCACCAAGTTTCACTCTGATTTTGCACTGTTTGGTTCAGATTTGAATTTGAATCATTTGGAGTTGTGTTGGGTGTTTTGAAAAGGCCACCTGATTCAAGAAAATTAGTCGAGGCGCCTATTCACCCCCCTCTAGTCGCCATTCTGATCCCACAATCTTCATTCACAGCAAATAGTTCTAGCTCGAGCTGCGGCCATATCACACGAGCGAGAATGCAACTAGTTCAAGGAGAAACTAATATCTCTTCAAGGGAGTCTTGTTAACTCTGAGATTCGGACTTCAAGCTTGGAAGAAATGGTAGCCGCAGAAAGAAATGCTAGGACTAGCTTGGAGGCTGCCAATAAAGAGCTCGAGGCTGAGCGGGTTGTCCTTCGGGCCGAAGTGGAAAGGCTGCGAGGAGAGTAGGCAACTTCGGGAGCTGAAATGGTCAACCTTCGGGAGGAGCAACTGAAATTGATGGAGGAGGCCAAGCAACTACTCGGACAGAAGAATTCTTTGATGATGAAGGCAGCTAGGCTTTCATCTCTGACAGACGAGCTGTCTTCATCAAAGAACCTTTTGTATAAAGAGAAGATAAAGTAAGAGAAGATGGCTTCGGACACCATGGATGCCCTTCAGGGTGTCCTGGAGTACTTTGGCACTTCTTGTGCTTCTTCTTCAACTGGCGACATCTCTCTGCTGCGGAGGTTGAAGATGATCCAAGTAGCAGCGAAGACTATGAAGACAATGGGTACTCGGTATGGAGAGATCTTTGGCCAAGTAGCTGCTCTCGGTGTACTTCGTTACTACGAAGATCTTGGGTTATCCGTTGCACCGGAGCCTGAAGTAGCCCCTGTCAATTTTTGCGATGACTGACTCCTGACTCCCTCTACTGATGTGGCCATGGCTTGGGAGGCCTTTCAACCATCTTGGAGAGCTGAAGGTCGATCGGCTATCAAGACATGGATTGATGAAGAACTCCGTCAAAAACAAGCGCGGTTGTAGCCTTCGAGCAGCAAGCCTCCTTTGGACCCAAAGGTTTTGCTCTCCTTAGGACCCCAACTATGTAAAACTTATGCTTTTATTCTTTTTTGAATGAAAAGACTTATTTGGAAATGTTTTTAGGCTTTCCAACCTTTTTTTGATGATCTCGAAATGTTAGAGATTAACGTAGAACTTTACCTGCAATGTGCCACCTTCGAAGCTCTAAGACCTCACAAGCATCCTCGATTTTCAATTCCTCGGGGAGGCTCTGGGGAAGTTATACCCGATATATGTAAAGCTTATATTAAAAAGGAAGAAAAGGAAGTTAGTTTAGAAACTTCAACTTCTGAGGACATTGAATGGTCTGAAGAAGAAAATGCTGATAAAGAACAAGTAGAAAATAGCCCTAAATGACTTCGAAGCTAGGAAAGAAGCCCCGAACGACTTCGGACCTGGGCTAAACTTCAACAAGAACAAAAAGACTTCTGAGCTTCGAAAGAAGGGAAGAGGGTTAAGCACAAAGTTCTAAAAACTCTAGGCTCCGGGACAAGTCGCCTTCGAAGTCGTGCTAATTTTGATAGCAATTCTAGGGATCGAAGAGGTCTTCGTTTCCTTCTTGGTATAGACAGATATTTTTCATGATGTAATGTGATCTGTTTAAATAATAAACTAGAAAGTTTCAAAATTGTTTCACTACTTCCTAGCCCCTCTTTGGGTGTAAGGACCTCCGAAATTTTATCGAAGGTGGTTACGCACAACGAAGATAACGATAGTTAGGAGTATAATTTTGGAGGCTCAGAGCCCCTTATCATATTAAAGATTAAGGACTGAGTCCAAAAATGGTCACTAAAGACCTCGAAAATATCTTCGACTCTACTAATTTGGAGTCCGAAAACTGGTAACTTAGTACCTTTTTTTTGAATGGGGTTACTTCGGACTCCTTTTCGGACACATTAGAATCCAATTACAATGGTCACTTTGTACTCTTTTTATAGACGTTCTCCAGCTATAAGCTTGGAGTCTTTTTTGTTTGGTCTCCTTCGACTCTTTTTATGGATGCTATCAAATCGGTGGTTTGGAATCCTCTTTTGTGGTCTCCTTGGACTCTTTTTACGGATGCTTTCAAGCCAAAGCTTGGAATTCGTATCATTTGGTCTCTTTGGACTCTTTTTACGGATGCTTTCAAGCCGGTAGCTTGGAATCCGTTTTTTTGCGACTTTCCTGCCTCATCAGAAGCTTCGAACCAATGGTTCGAAGTTCATTAAATTGGTTCAAATGAATGACACTTTCCTTCGCAATCAACTCCATTCTTCTAATGCGTCCACTAGAAGTAGGGAATGTTTGAGAAGTAGGCATTATCCGAACCATGAGCTTTATTTATTATGAAAGTGTGTACAAATGATTACAAGGAGCCCCTATGAAAATATCTCTTAAGGTGCTCCACATGATAGGCATGCTTTAACTCTTCACCATCTAAATTAGCTATCTTGAAAGAACTAGGGCATCCTGAACGAAAGCACTATAATGCTTCGTAAAACAAAATGACCTGGTTTAAGTTCATTAAGTTTAATCTTCGGGTCATACCAAGCCTTCATCTGATGTTGATACTTCATCAGATTTGCAACAGCTTGAAGCCTTGTTTCTTCTGTTAGATCCAGTGAATCTTGTCTTTCATCTTCTTTTTCAAGTTCGATGGTGCGAAGAGATCCTCCTTTAAGCTCTGTCGGTGTCATGGCTTCATCTCTGAATAGTAATCTGAAAGGAGTAAAACATGTGGTCCTTGCTTGAGTGGTCCGAATGAACCATATAATCTCTGGGAGCTCTTCGGTCCATAGCTGTAATACCCCAAATTTTCAAAGCAATAAAAATATTATTTAATTCAATTTCCTGGAAATTATTATTTTGGAAATACCTTTAATACCCTCCTTTCTCATTTTGAACTACAACATAGAGTAAATGGCCAAACTAGGAGATGAAACTTTTTGTGTATGATCCTAAGACCAGAATATATTTTTGAGGATTTTTACAATTTTTTACCAAGCTTGGAAGTAGCCTTAAGATTTTAATCTATTTTCTGGAATTATTTTTATTCAGAAATGTTTTAAAACAGTAATAGGCCCCTCCCCTCGCTTTCTCTCTCTCCCGACCGGCCAAGCCCACTTCCTCCTGCGCGCCCCGTATGACCACTGGACCCCACCAGTCAGTGACTCCCTTTCCCCTCGCGCACGCGCCCGATAGCCCGACCCCACCTGTCGGCGCCAACCAGCCCACTCCCTCGGCCGAGCCCGACCCCACCCGTCAGTCGCCACCCTCACCCGCTCGCGCTCGCTGGCCAGTGGCCCCCGCCTGTCGGACCCGTCGTCAACCTCGGATTCACTCGTCGCCGGTCCCCTCCCCTCCATTTAACGCCGGCATTGAACTCACCGTATCACGACGACCGTTTCCCCTCTTAATTCCACGCGTGATCGTCCCGTTATCGCCTGCATGCGGTGAAACCGCCTCGCCGGCGTTCGCTCGCGGTCTCCCCCGATTGCGCCCCCCTGCCCCGCCGGTACCCCTATTTAAACTGCTGGCCTCCACCACGTCCGACCGCCACGACCATTCGCTGCGAGAGCAAACAGAGCGCCCGCACTTCGCCTTTTAGCGCACTCCTCCTGTTTCGCCTCCGGCCACCGCTTGCCGTCGCCTCGGACCGCCTCCATCCGCGCCTCTGCCACCATCATGACCGCAAGGACAACCCCGACCTCGACCACCCATTCATCGACGCCGAACCCCGACGGATCGCCGTCGCCGCCAAGGAACCGAAGGCCTTCGCCGCCCCTCCTCGTCGCCGGCCTCACCCCGTTGACCCCGGACCACCACAAGGGTACCCTCTTGTTCCCCTCGGTACCCTCTTTACGTTTTTAGCCCTAGCTAGGCCGGATAGCCCTCGCCGTCGCCGGAATTGCTCACCGTCGCATCACCGGAGTCGGGGAAGAAGGGTACTTTGCGCCCCCCGACACGTGCCGTGTTGGATTTGATCCCGACCATGCGATCGCGATCGGACGATGCCTGTAACCCCACGTGCGCGATCTATTCCGCACCGTCGGATCTGGGCGAAACGTTACGTTTTAATCTCGCGCGTTCATTTCTATTTAAAACCCGCACTCGATCTGAGCCGTTCATCGCGTACCGGTTCGGCCTTTTAATCTCGCGCGTCCATTTTCACTTAACACCCCCGCCTCACCCTCGCGCGTTGGATCTGGATCCAACGGTCCAGATTGGGCCGGACCACGCGCACAGTGCGTGGGCCTAGCTCACCGTGGACCCGAGGGGATTTAAATTTAAAAATAAATCCCTGAAATGCTTTTAAACTTCAAAAATTCATATATGGCGCATTTGAACTCTAAAAATTGTAATTTCAATTCCAGAAATTTTATAATTTTATTCTCTAGACATTAGTTCAATAAAAACAATATGTTACTTTAGACTTTTTCATGTTTATTTAAATAGGTATTTAAATACCCTTAGGGTAAAAATGTAAACTCAATTATTTAAATTCCATTAAAATTTATATTTATTTTCTTTCTGTTCATATAATGGAAACCACTAAATTGCCCATGAACCTTTCATTTTAAATTGATTATAAGACTTGAAATAAGATTATTCACCATTAAAAAAATCCCTTTTCTAAAGGACCACAATTCTTTATAGTTCATTTTAAATTATTTTTGAGTAGATTTTAGAAATTAATAACTTGGTTTTCCTCAAATTAAACCAACCTGAATCTATATGCTTGTGGTGTAATTTTATATGGTTTAATTGAATGTTGTGTTTATTTTATTTTATTTATATTGAAAAGACTACGACGTCGTCGAGGAGCCAGAATATTTTCCGGAAGTTCCTTCCTCTCCCTTCGCTGAACAAGGCAAGTCACCAAACAATACTTTTGAGCATATTGAACCCATGTTTGATTAAACTATCGCTAAAACACATAGGTTATATATATGCATTAGTCCAATGAAAATCCTTACACTATATTTATTTAGGATCCCCCGACCTTGATGTGCAACCCAAGCCATGCTATCTCGCCTAACCTCCTTGTCACCATATGGTTAATGTTATTAGCTAGTGTCCAATGTATTGACACGATTGCTATAGGATAAAAACGAGTCGTAGTGAAATGGTTCTACTATATGATCCCCACTGTTTCTTATCCTTGGATTTCTGTCGGTGATGAGTTATGGTTGTGAGTGTATGCATGGTGGGTTCTGGGTGCAAGCTAGGGCATTGGTCGGTAGCACCTGGGCACTAAGGACCAGTCTGAGGGATCCGTTGCAATACACTTCCGTACTAACCACAAGTCTAGTGGTTAAGTCCTAACTAAGGTATGGAGTGTTCTAAACTGAGGCCACCATTTGGAGATGGGTCAAGCAGCACCTGATGAGGACATCACTTCACATGATACACACATGCATCATCATGATACACAGTTGTACCCACATGATACTCACATCCACCATCAACCTACAATTAAATTACAGGGACCAATCACACGCGCCCGTGCCCGTCGCTTGAACCATGAGGTTAATTCTTTTCTTAGCAACTATGTTAATATTTGTTTGGATGGTATGCTACTGAATACTAGTGATATTTTGTTGCTTAGGAACATGAGAGATGGAATGGGAGAGTTGGAGTTGAAGACGGAGTCGCACGGATGATTTGAAGTCAAGAATTCGCTGGTTCGGACTACATCAACCACCATGCACCAAAATGGGCGTAACTTCCTCATACGAAGTCCAATTGGTGCGTTCTTGGACTTTTTGGAAAGCTGAGGAGAAGACGGATCGTTTGCCATTGGTCTCGCCTCATTTGGAGTCTCGAGTAGTCCTATGTGATTGAAACAGTCCTGCATGACAGAGTTGGGTCGTGTTGGCCCATAGTCTGAGTCTGTTCGCCTTCTACTGAGTCTGTTCGCCTTCTACAGGCTGCCCACTCCTTATATACTCACACCAGACGCCTTTAGGGTTAGGTTTTGCTTTGTTTGTATCTACACTTGTGTGTTTAGATCCCGCCCCTGCACCGGACCGATTGGATGCTGCATCGGCGTTTGTGAAACCTCTCCTCATCATAGTTTATCTGTGATTTGGCAATCTATCTGTGTTCTTCCTATTCTTGCTTGTGTTCTTGGGTTCGCTTGCAGGAATTAGCCTTCGTGGCGAGGTCAATCGCGCCCTGCGTGGTTGATAACCAATGGAGACAGTGGTGTAGCGATTGCAAGGTTTTGATCTGCCAGACCGGAGCCTTGGATCATCAACGTCGAGATTCTCCACCAATCCAAGTTATTCTTACCTAGCGGAAGATCGGGACCAATCCCCCATTAGCACCTGCGGGTGGCTTGTACCGACGTGGCACAAAAGGGGGTGCGACTTTAGCTGGGATGTGGCCCGGCGCGCCGGCGAAACCTAGAGCGGGTGGTTATCGCTTGGAGCATTTCATGTTGAGGTTTTGGCACGAGTTCCCGTGGTATGGATCATCTCGTTTGGGATGAGTGCGTGCCTTGTGGGTACAGTAGTACATCTCTGATCAGAGTCATAAATCTTTTCGAAAAGCCGAGCCCACGGTAAAGGGCGGGTTGCGTGACATCCCACAGTTAGTTTACTTTGAATATGTATGTGCATGATGGTTTGACATGTAACGATTGTTGTGCGAGGAGGTAAAACATACTCCTCGAGTTAGATGATGATATTGATACTCATGTTTACTTTTCCGCATGATTAAATTTGATTACACTAAATGCAATAACTGAAAATGTACTTTTCCGCACTTTTAGCCATTATCCTCCCTTGTTATTACCTTGCATTATTACTTGCATTTGCGGTGGCTTGTTGAGTACTCTTTGTACTCCTACCCGTTGGACCCCATAGAGGATGCCTACTATGAAGACGGTATGGAGTAGTGACCCAGTCAAGAAGAAAGATCCTGAAGAAGGCGTTCGTCATGCTTTTATTTATTTACATAATTTTTATTCTGATGTAATAAATATGGTCTGCGTACCATGAATACTATCGTATGTACGATTGTCGCATGATGAACCTCTTGTATTATTGTTTTTCGTATGAAATTCAATAATGTCTCGATTTCGGTAAATCGGGGCGCCACAAGATGGTATTAGAGCCGACTTGACTGAAGGAAGCCAAACAGACCCACCTAGCCATTAGCTGCAGGAAATGATTTCTCGAAAACCTACATTATAAACTTTGTTCCTCCCCTCACTTTTATTCAACTTGCTGTATTGTAGATGCCAGTATACCAAGTCCACAGCTACTGCCGCCACTACGAGGGCTTCGTCCGGGAGCTCCGTATGATGCTCACCTTCCTCGGGTTCCTCTTCGAGCCTGAATTCCAAGGAGTGTACCCAGATGAGTTCACCGGACCTTGCGACGTCTCCCTCAACGTCCACGGCTCTGGAGAGCACCTGCCGCCCTACACCACCGCGCTTGGGGGCCCGACCTTTGACGTCGCGTGCCAACGAGTCACCCTCCAGGCCCTTATGGAGCTTAGGATGATCTATGATGATCGTCTTCAGAACTCGTTCTTCCGGCTTGTGCCGAAGCGCACTCCCGACGCCCGCCGTAGCATCTACCTCGGAGTTCACTCCGTGCGTGATCCGGTCATGGCCCGGCAGTCACGTCTTCTGCAGGCTATGGACGACATCCATACTGAGGCGGTGCTCGACGCCGATGAGCACCACGAGGCGGTCGAGTTTCTTCACGAGGAGACGAAGAACTTGATCCAGCAGAACGACGAGCTGCAGCGCAAGATCATGCAGCTGCAGACGGACATCGCGGAGATGGTCCCTCTCCTCCCGAGGAAGAGGAATCCCATTCGTGAGCCCGTCCCTCGCCCCAAGCGGATCCCGCCACACCCCTCCCCCGCCAGACCCTCCACCAGTGCCCCTGCACCGCGCCCCGGCCTCATCTCCGACCCTATCATCGAGAATTTTCTCGAACCCACCATCCCTCTGGAGCCGCGTACTCGTGGTTCCGAGAGCACGGAGACCGCCTCCGGTGGCGAGTAGGCGCTAGAGGCCACAAAAGTTTAATAAAATAATTTTTGTATGTGTGCTATCCACAACGAGTGTGTTGTGGGTAGAATAAGAGCTTGATTGTAATAAATATTTTTACCACTTGGTTTACATGCATGAGATTTATGAGCTACTTTTGTTAATTGTATTGTCATCTTTTTGCCTTATAACATCGTATATTCAGAAGATGGCCGACCACCAGAACACCGGCTCCAACAACGGTGAAGGAGGAAGCCGCGATGCGCCCGAGGGTGTTGTACCCAACTAGGGTGCAACAGGCCCACGTCAGTCTGGGTCGCCATCAGCCAACCATCCTACCTTGGCGGAGATGATGGCGAATCAGAACCAGCTGATCACCACCCTCCTCACTCAGATGCAGCACCAACAAGCTCAGTTGGACCGTATGCAGAACAGAGAACACGCCCCTCGCACACCAGCACCCGCACCCGCTCCACAACTCTCGGAGTTCCTGCGTGTGCGTCCCCCTATTTTCTCGAGCACCACCAACCCCATGGAGGCCGGAGAATGGCTCTGCACCATTGGGAAGAACCTCGATCTTCTCCCCTGCACTGACCGAGAGCGAGTAGCCTTCGCCACTAACCAGCTCCAGGGTCCCGCCACTGAATGGTGGGACAACTACCATGAGTCCCAGCCAGAGGACCACGTGGTGACAGGGGCGGAGTTCACCATCGCCTTCCACGCCGCCCACGTCCCCGCCGGAGTCATCGCGATGAAACAGCAGGAGTTCCGCGACCTGCAGCAAGGCAGCCGGACTGTCATGGAGTACCTCCATGAGTTCAACTGCCTCGCCCGCTACGCACCGGAAGAAGTGCGCACCGACACCCTCCGCCAGGCCAAGTTCCTCCGGGGACTTAAGGATGAGCTGTCCATCCAGCTCGTCGCCACCGACTACACCGACTTCCAACGGCTAGTCAATAAAGCGCTCATCCAAGAGACTGAGCAGAACAAGCTGGACCTCAAGAAGAGGAAGATGATCGCCTTCAAGCATCAGCAGGCGAACTCTTAGAGGCCCCGCTTTGTTCCTATGCCACCAGCGCCCGTCTACCATCCTCAGCCAGCCTTTAGGCCACCTCACGCCGCCAGTGGATCCAACGCCGGGCATCCTCGCCCCGCTCCACCAGCTTCGGCCGCTCAGCCGGCGCCAGCCGCCAAGGCCCCGATCTTGAAGGATCGCCAAGGGAGGCCGGTTGTCTGCTTCAACTGCCGCAAGGAAGGGCACTATTAGCACCAGTGTCCTCACCCCAAGCAACCCCAAGGCGCGGCACCCAACCAGGCGGTTCGTGCCCGCGTCAACCACATCAGCGCGGAGGAAGCTCAAGAGGCTCCTGAAGTCGTGCTCGGTACGTTTACTGCAAATTCCGTACCATCCATAATATTATTCGACTCTGGAGCGACACATTCCTTTATCTCGAAAGATTTTGTGAAAATCAACAAATTGGACGTACTCCCTCTATCCGTCCCCATGATGATTGCCACTCCAGGCAATAAGACCTTAGCCCACTTATACAGTCCTAAGGTCAAGATAGAGATCCAAGGAGTATTATTCCGGGCCGAGCCAGTTCTCATAAAGTGCACCGGACTCGACCTCATCCTAGGGATGGATTGGTTGATGAAGCACAAGGGTGTGATCGACTGTGCCAACAAGTCCGTCATAGTGACCAACCATGAAGGCGAAGCCGTCACCTTTCGGATGACCAGCCACAAACCACTCGAAGCATCCCTCCACTCACTAGCTCTTGAAGAAGTACCCATAGTCAACGAGTTCATGGACATCTTCCCTGAAGACCTACCAGGAATGCCTCCCAAGCGGGACATCAAATTTAGGATTGAACTTGTCCCCGGGACCACTCCAATCTCCAAGCGCCCATACCGGATGGCCGCCAACGAACTAGCCAAGGTCAAGAGCAACATCGAAGACCTCGAGCAGAAAGGGTACATCCGACCGAGTACCTCACCTTGGGGTGCACCGGTTATCTTTGCCATGAAGAAGGACAAGACTAAAAGGATGTGCATGGACTATAGAGCCTTGAACGACGTAACCATCAAGAACAAGTACCCATTCCTCGGATCGACGACCTGTTCGATCAACTGAAGGGATCCTCGGTGTTTTCCAACATTGACCTCAGGGCAGGTTATCACCAGTTGAGGATTAGGGAAGAAGACATACCCAAGACTGCCATCACCTCCCGCTATGGACTCTACGAGTATACGGTGATGTCGTTCGGACTCACGAATGCCCCGGCCTTTTTCATGAACATGATGAACAATGTTTTCATGGAGTTCTTGGATAAGTTCATCGTGGTATTTATCGATGATATCCTCGTCTACTCCAAGACCAAGGAAGAACACGAAACTCACCTCCGTCTGACCCTCGGAAAGCTAAGGGAGCAGCAACTGTACGCCAAATACAGCAAGTGCGAATTTTGGTCGTCTGAGGTAAAGTTCCTCGGTCATGTCATATCTGCCGGAGGAATAGCTGTGGACCCAACCACCGTGGAAGCAGTAACCAACTGGCTACAACCCACGACCGTGACCGAGATCCGGAGTTTTCTCAGATTGGCCGGATACTACCGCCGGTTCATCGAGAATTTTTCCAAGATCGCCAAGCCAATGACCAGACTTCTACAGGAAGATGTGAAGTTTGAATGGACTCCAGATTGTGAAGAAAGATTCCAGACTCTCAAGAAGAAGCTCGTGTCAGCCCCAATCCTGACCCTGCCAGACATCTAGAAAGACTTCCACGTCTACTGCGATGATTCCCGCCAAGGTTTGGGATGTGTCTTGATGCAAGATGGGAAGGTGATATCCTACGCCTCCTAACAGCTGAGACCGCATGAGCTGAATTACCCAACCCATGACCTGGAGTTAGCAGCCGTGGTTCATGCCTTGAAGATATGGAGACACTACCTTGTGGGGAATCGGTGTGAGGTCTTCACCGACCACAAGAGCCTCAAGTATATATTCACCCAACCTGACCTGAACCTCAGGCAAAGGAGATGGTTGGAACTGATCAAGGATTATGACTTGCGCATCCATTATCATCCGGGCAAGGCAAATGTGGTGGCAGACGCCCTTAGTCGAAAAGGGTATTGCAACGCCATCATGATCCAGGACCAGGCTCCTCTACTTTACAAGGAGATGGAAAGGCTGAACTTAGGGATCACCACCCGAGCGTACCTCGCTGCCTTGGAGTCTAGGCCTATCTTGATAGACCAGATCCGAGAAAAGCAGAAGGAAGACCCGGACATCTTGGAGATCCAGCAGAACATGAGGAAGGGTAAAGCCCCCGGATTCTCCGAGGACGAGCATGGTACCATCTGGTTCGGAAACCGGATCTGCGTACCCGACAAGCCTGAGTTGAAGACCCTCATCCTTCAAGAAGCCCACGATACCCTATACTCATCCATCCCGGGAGTACAAAGATGTATCAAGACCTGAAGGAAAAATATTGGTGGGTCAGCATGAAGAGAGAAATAGAAGAGTATGTGGCCAAGTGCGACACATGCCGGCGAGTCAAGGCAGAGCACCAAAGACCTGCCGGACTTCTGCAACCTCTCAAGGTCCCGGAATGGAAGTGGGAAGAGATAGGAATGGACTTCATCACGGGACTACCCAGATCCCAAGCTGGTCACGATTCTATCTGGGTGATCGTTGACCGACTCACCAAGGTGGCTCACTTCATCCCCATCAAGACAACTTACACTATCGCCAAGTTGGCTGAGTTGTATATGACCCAGATCATGTGCCTTCATGGAGTTCCTAAGAAGATTGTATCTGACCGCGGGAGTCAGTTTACCTCCAAGTTTTGGAAGAACCTTCAAGAGGAGCTAGGCACCCGGCTAAACTTTAGCACCGCCTATCATCCACAGACCGACGGTCAAACCGAAAGGGTCAACCAGATATTGGAGGATATGCTTAGAGCTTGCGCTCTAGACTTTGGCGGAATGTGGGACAAGAACTTGCCATATGCAGAGTTTTCCTACAACAACAGCTACAAATGTCCCCGTTCGAAGCACTCTACGGACGTAAGTGCAGAACGCCGTTGCTCTGGGATCAAACCGGAGAATCACAACTGTTTGGGACAGATATACTAAGAGAAGCTGAAGAGAAGGTCAAGATCATAAGGGACCGATTAAAGATAGCCCAGTCCTAGCAAAAGAGCTACGCCGATAACCGTCGAAGAGACCTAACCTTTGAGGACGGTGATTATGTCTATCTCCGAGTCACTCCCCTCCGCGACACTCAAAGGTTCAACATGAAAGGCAAGCTAGCACCCCGCTACGTCGGACCTTTTCAGATCCTCCGACGGCAAGGAGAAGTGGCATATCAACTTGAACTGCCTCCATCATTGGCAGGAGTTCATGATGTGTTCCATGTCTCTTAGTTGAAGAAGTGTCTTCGCGTGCACGCCGAACAAGCCGACCTTCAACAGCTCAACGTCCAAGAAGACTTGACCTACATTGAAAAACCCATCAAGATCTTGGAAACCAAGGAAAGGGTAACCAGGAGTCGTGTAGTTCGCTTCTGCAAGGTTCAGTGGGACAACCACCCCGCCGAAGAAGCTCCCTGGGAAAAGGAAGACGAACTGAAAGCCCAATACCCCGAGTTATTCGAGTAGCGTTCCAATCTCGAGGATGAGATTCTTTGTAAGGGGGATAGGTTTGTAACACCCCAAATTTTCAAAGCAATAAAAATATTATTTAATTCAATTTCCTGGAAATTATTATTTTGGAAATACCTTTAATACCCTCCTTTCTCATTTTGAACTACAACATAGAGTAAATGGCCAAACTAGGAGATGAAACTTTTTGTGTATGATCCTATGACCAGAATATATTTTTGAGGATTTTTACAAATTTTTACCAAGCTTGGAAGTAGCCCTAAGATTTTAATCTATTTTCTGGAATTATTTTTATTTATAAATGTTTTAAAATAGTAACGGCCCCGCCCCTCACTTTCTCTCTCTCCCGACCGGCCCAACCCACTTCCTCCCGCGCGCCACGTCTGACCGATGGACCCCACCAGTCAGTGACTCCCTTCCCCCTCGCGCACGCGTCCGACAGCCCGACCCCACCTGTCGGCGCCAACTAGCCCACTCCCTCGGCCGAGCCCGACCCCACCCGTCAGTCGCCACCCTCACCCGCTCGCGCTCGCTGGCCAGTGGCCCCCGCCTATCAGACCCATCGTCAACCTCGCGCCGTCGCCCCCAAATTTCGCCGGCCGGCTTTAATCCCTCGGATTCGCTCGTCGCCGGTCCCCTCCCCTCCATTTAACGCCGGCATTGAACTCCCCATATCACGACGACCGTTTCCCCTATTAATTCCACGCGTGATCGTCCCGTTATCGCATGCATGCGGTGAAACCGCCTCGCCGGCGTTCGCTCACGGTCTCCCCCGATTGCGCCCCCCTGCCCTGCCGGTACCCCTATTTAAACCGCTGGCCTCCACCGCATCCGACCCCCACGACCATTCACTGCGAGAGCAAACAGAGCGCACGCACTTCGCCTTTTAGCGCACTCCTCCTGTTTCGCCTCCAGCCACCGCTCGCCGTCGCCTCGGACCGCCTCTGTCCGCGCCTCCGCCACCATCGTGACCGCAAGGACGACCCCTACCTCAGCCACCCATCCATCGACGCCGAACCCCGATGGATCGCCGTCGCCGCCAAGGAACCGAAGGCCTTCGCCGCCCCTCCTCGTCGCCGGCCTCACCCCTGTCGACCCCGGACATCCGCAAGGGTACCCTCTTGTTCCCCTCGGTACCCTCTTTACGTTTTTAGCCCTAGCTAGGCCAGATAGCCCTCACCGTCGCCGGAATCGCTCACCGTCGCATCACCGGAGTCGGGGAAGAAGGGTACTTTGCCCCCCCCGACACGTGTTGTGTCGGATTTGATCCCGACCATGCGATCGCGATCGGACGACGCCTGTAACCCCACGTGCGTGATCTATTCCGCACCGTCGGATCTGAGCGAAACGTTACGTTTTAATCTCGCGCGTTCATTTCTATTTAAAACCCGCACTCGATCTGAGCCGTTCATCGCGTACCGGTTCGGCCTTTTAATCTCGCGCGTCCATTTTCACTTAACACCCCCGCCTCACCCTCGCGCGTTGGATCTAGATCCAACGGTCCAGATTGGGCCGGACCACGCGCACAGTGCGCGGGTTCACCGTGGGCCTAGCTCACTGTGGACCCGAGGGGATTTAAATTTGAAAATAAATCCCAGAAATGCTTTTAAACTTCAAAAATTCATATCTGGCGCATTTGAACTCTAAAAATTGTAATTTCAATTCCAAAAATTTTATAATTTTATTCTCTACACATTAGTTCAATAAAAACAATATGTTACTTTAGACTTTTTCATGTTTATTTAAATAGGTATTTAAATACCCTTAAGGTAAAAATGTAAACTCAATTATTTAAATTCCATTAAAATTTATATTTATTTTCTTTCTGTTCATATAATGGAAACCACTAAATTGCCCATGAACCTTTCATTTTAAATTGATTATAAGACTTGAAATAAGATTATTCACCATTAAAAAATCCCTTTTCTAAAGGACCACAATTCTTTATAGTTCATTTTAAATTATTTTTGAGTAGATTTCAGAAACTTAATATCTTGGTTTTCCTCAAATTAAACCAACCTGAATCTATATGCTTGTGGTGTAATTTTATATTGTTTAATTGAATGTTGTGTTTATTTTATTTTATTTATATTGAAAAGACTACGACGCTGTCGAGGAGCCGGAATATTTCCCGGAAGTTCCTCCCTCTCCCTTCGCTGAACAAGGCAAGTCACCAAACAATACTTTTGAGCATATTGAACCCATGTTTGATTAAACTATCGCTAAAACACATAGGTTATATATATGCATTAGTCCAATGAAAACCCTTACACTATATTTATTTAGGATCCCCCGACCTTGATGTGCAACCCAAGCCATGCTATCTCACCTAACCTCCATGTCACCCTATGGTTAATGTTATTAGCTAGTGTCCAATGTATTGACACGATTTCTATAGGATAAAAACGAGTCGTAGTGAAATGGTTCTACTATATGATCCCCACTGTTTGTGAGTGTATGCATGGTGGGTTCCGGGTGCAAGCTAGGGCATTGGTCGGTAGCACCCGGGGCACTATAAGGACCGGTCTGAGGGATCCGTTGCAATACACTTCCGTACTAACCACAAGTCTAGTGGGTAAGTCCTAACTAAGGTATGGAGTGTTCCAAACCGAGGCCACCATTTGGAGATGGGTCAAGCAGCACCTGTGGGTGGCTTGTACCGACGTGGCGCAAAAGGGGGTGTGACGTTAGCTGGGATGCAGCCCGGCGCGCCGGCGAAACCTAGAGCGGGTGGTTATTGCTTGGAGCATTTCATGTCGAGGTTTTGGCATGAGTTCCCGTGGTATGGGTCATCTCGTTTGGGATGAGTGCGTGCCTTGTGGGTACAGTAGTACATCTCTGATCAGAGTCATAAATCTTTTCGAAAGGCGAGCCCATGGTCAAGGGTGGGTTGCGTGACATCCCAAGGTTAGTTTACTTTGAATATGTAAGTGCATGATGGTTTGACATGTAAGGACTGTTGTGCGAGGAGGTAAAACGTACTCCTCGAGTTAGATTATGATGTTGATACTCATGTTTACTTTTCCACATGATTAAATTTGATTACACTAAATGCAATAACTGAAAATGTACTTTTCCGCACTTTTAGTCATTATCCTCCCTTGTTATTACCTTGCATTATTACTTGCATTTGCGGTGGCTTGTTGAGTACTCTTTGTACTCATACCCGTTGGACCCCACAGAGGATGCCTACTATGAAGACGGTCTGGAGTAGCGACCCAGTCAAGAAGAAAGATCCTGAAGAAGGCGTTCGTCATGCTTTTATTTATTTACTTAATTTTTATTCTGATGTAATAAATATGGTCTGCGTACCATGAATACTATCGTATGTACGATTGTCGCATGATGAACCTCTTGTATTATTGTTTTTCGTATGAAATTCAATAATGTCTCGATTTCGGTAAATCGGGGCGCCACAAAAGCCCCTTTGCCAATCCTATTATCCTTCGATTCAGGCCTGATAAAATGTTACCGTTAGCTCGCTTGACATCTCCATTAGATGAGGATGACGAAAAACTGCAAAACACATTTCTATGCCAAGGCCTTCGCAGAACTCTCTGAAGGGTTCGACATCAAATTGGGTGACATTATCGATTGTCTGTCGAGGCACTACGAACCTGCATATAATATTCTTCCAGAATAATTTTTGTACATTTTTCGAAGTGATAGCTGTGAGGGGTCCTGCAAATTTCAATTGCTACCACTGCAAATTTCAGACTTCCTTTTGCCATTGGAAAAGGGATAATGAGATACATGCCCCATCTGGCCATGGGCCAAACTGGAGCAATAACTTGAAGAGGTTTGGCGTATGCTGGCTTTGTCTTCCCATCTATTGACAACCTTGGCAAGTGCGGACCAAGGCCTCCGCATTAGCTACTATTGTAGGCCAAGAAAGCCCCTAGCGAAGTGTGTTTTCCTGCAAAAGCTCGAGGGGCAAGATGGCTACCACAAAGGCCTTCATAAATTTCTGAGAGTATATCTTGGCCTTCTGCTTGAGAAATACACTGGAGTAGGGGGGAACATACTCCGACCTTGTAAAGATTGCCGTTGATAATGTGGTAATTGCGGACTCTCAATTGCAATCTTGAAAGCTTTAGGCCTTCGGGTAAATTGGCTTCACCTTGCAATAATTCCATGATCGAACTCCGCCAGTCGGTGTCCAGAATGCAAACAACCTCCACAGGAGGGAGTTGGGGCACCGAAGGCGAAGTAAGCTCTTCATAAAAAGCCCATTCCGGAATATCTATGGCTCTGGCTGCAGCTTTTGCTAGGATATTAGCTTGTGCATTGTCAATTCTTGGTATACTTCGGACAGAAATCCCAGTGAATGCTGCTTCGATCTTACAGATCTCTTCTAGATATTTTGCAAGTTGCAGATGCCTGACTTGAAAACTTTTATCAACGTGCCCTGCTACAATTTGAGAATCTGTTTTATAACAACTCTTGTAGCACCAAGAGCACACGCCTTTCGAAGTCCTAGCAAAATTCCGTCGTACTCCACAATATTATTGGTGGACTTAAAATTGAGCCTTGCAGAGTACACTGCTCTTTGTCCTGAAGGTGAAATTATCACTGCTCCAACACCCGCTCCGGATGCTTGAAAAGCTCCATCGGAGTATATGGTCCAAATTCCTTCGCTTGATTTTTTCGGAGGCCACACTGCAGACGGAGTCCATTCTGCTACAAAATCTGCCACCACTTGTGACTTGATTGTTGTCCTTGCTACAAAGGAGATGCCGAAGGGTGCTAGCTCGACGGCCCATTTTCCAATCCTCCTTGTAGATTCTTTGCTTTGAATCATATCTCCCAAAGGATAAGAAGTTGGTACAATTACATTATGCGCTAAGAAATAATGTCACAGTTTCCTTGAAGCTATCACCAGAGCATAAGTGAATTTTTCGAGCTCCGAGTATCTTGTTTTTGCTCCGGATAAAGCTTCGGATACAAAATATACTTGATTTTGTACCAACTTCCCATTCAAATCTACTACTCTAACAAGGACTGCACTAACAGCGGAGCCGGTAGCTGCAAGGTAAAGAATAAGGGTTTCATATTCCATGTCCATGCAATATTTTCGGATCCTTTGAATGTTTGAATATGGGGAGGCTTCACTCTGTGGACCTTGCTAGAAATCTGTTGAGTGCTACAAGGCGTCCAGTAAGCTTCTAAACCTGTTTTAAATTCTCTAGCGAAGCCATTCTTTGTAGTGCAGTTATTTGATTTGGGCTAGCTTTGATTCCCCTGCTCGAAACTAAATACCCTAACAGTTTTCTAGCTTGAGCCCCGAAGATACATTTTTCGGGGTTGAGGTGGACTCCACATGCTCGGAGGCTCTCAAATGTTTCTGCTAAGTCTAGACCATATGCTGGTGCTTTAAAGCACTCTTTATTACAATGTCATCCATATAGGCTTCGACATTACGGCCTATTTGGTGACCTAGAGCATTAGCAATTAATCTTGAAAAAGTTTCCCCAGCATTTCTCAAGCTGAAGGCATTCTTACATAGCAGAAGACTCCTGAAGGAGTTACGAAGCTTGTTTTGATTTAATCTTCGTGCTTTAACCATATTTGATGATACAGAGCTGGTCAAAGGCCTGAACAAAGATAATATTCGTAGAACTTCCTCCGTCGACCAATACTCTCTAAACTTCTGTCCCTACAATATCAACAGTAATGACAAGAGGATCTGTATGGTGGAATTTTATACCCGCAGCATCACCTACAGAAAAAGATATAGGCACATGGGACCACTTGGGCATTTTGGCTGCCGACGAAGAGGTCCGAATATGGCCTACTTCCTGAACATACTCTCTCCGTTGCATTTTTGACATGCTGCCTAGGGTTCCTCCTCCAGAGATAGGAAGAACCACTCTTTTGCCCCGGTGTTGAATATCTTTTTGCTTCGGAGGTGGCATAACACTGGCCACCAGAGGTTGCCTTGGGGGATCGAAATTGTCTACACGTACGACAGCCTGCACCGGCTCTAGACGTGCCTCGGGAGGGGCTCAGTCTATAGTGCCTCGACTAGAGCTCCTCTCGAGGTACTCGCTTCTTAAAGCTAGTATAGACTTGCATGCATCTATAGCATGGCTTCGGTTTTCGCCGTGAACACAACAGAAGAAGGCCAAGCCCTGGCCAGCCAGATTTCCTGGCAGCCTCCATCCGCTGACATTATTTCTCAAAGTTTGGGGACTCTTGGGGAAAAATTTTTGCGGAGAAGGAGCAATGTCAAGGACTTCGGAGCGAGGATCCTTCTGCCCTCGACGCCTGTCATGCTAGTTGTCGAAGTTGGGCCCCTGCGAAGGTGTTGAAGTTTTCACTTCGAGCTTAACTTCTTGGACAATTGGTGAAGACGAGGTTGTTCTTCGGAGCCATCCTTCCTCCGACCTAGTATACTCCTCAAAATAAGCCATTAATTGTGCTACGGAGGATATATGCTTCCGGTGAAGGTTGTCGAGGAGGCCTGCATGGGTGACTCCTTCTCGGGCTTCATCAACCACGAATGATGCAGACAATGCTCTTATTTATGATTTCGTATGGGTGAAGTGCTTAAAGAACTACCTCAAAGTTTCTCCAGGTTGCTGCTTCACCTGAAAGAGACTCCTAGTAGACATAGGGGGCACAAAAGTACCCTGGAAGTTACTTATGAATTTTTTCTTAACTGCTCCTAGGATTTAATTAATCCTGGCTTCAAATACCAGAACCAATGCAAAGAAACTCCTTCAAGCACAAGGGGGAAGCATTTTGCCATTGTATCGCGAACCTCTCTGCTGGCTTCATTCGCTAAAGCATATGAACGAGAGAACTCCCTTGGATTCTTCTTCCTCGGAGTACTTAAAGAGCTTCGAAGTTCTGAACTGGGGGTCGAAGTGCACCTTTTGTATGTCGGGGTACAGTGGAGATTCTCTATCGAAAGAAGCATTCTCGGGGGCTTCGGGATAAAAAGAAGGGTCATCGTCTTGAGGCACCTCGGGAATGACAGGGGTAGCCTTGGGACGAAGCCTATCTGCAGCTTCCTGCCTCCACCTTATCACTTTGGCTTGAAGACTTTCCGTCTGGGTTGCCACATCATCAAGGTTGTCTTCATTTCTTTCGAAAGGAGCTTCTGGGTCTTGAGAACTAAACAGGTTAGTTCAGAGTATAGTCAGAGCTGCAGGAGAAGCTCTGTTGCTTCTAAGTACAAACGGAATCCCTGAAGGGGCTTTGTATGCTTGAGGAAGTGTATTCATTTCGGGGGTCCAAGGTGGGGGAACTATAGAAGGTCCTCCGACCTTAATAGTATTCGAAGATCTCACTCTAGAAGTTCGAGGGGACCTCCGAAGGGGACTACCACCTAAGCCCGGTTTAGGAGGCATGGCTCTAGAATGAAATTGGTAGAGAATGAAGTTTTCATACTAGGTTCCCCACGGACGGCACCAACTGTTGGCGTAAAAGATTACGCTAACAGGTTTAAGAAATTGTATGTGTGACAAATGAAGTGTTTGAAGGAGCGTACTATCTCAAGCCTTCGGAAAGGATAATAGCTCGAAATAGTTCGAAGTTATGTATTGAATATCTGAGTATTCGATGCCTATTACAGGGTGAGAATGGGGGTATTTATAGGTAAAAACTCTAAGGAAAAGACCTTTTTACCCCTCAATTACAACCGGCATAGTGGAAACTATTCCGGTACCCCTAATAGAGCTAAAATGGTAAAAGACTAATTTAACTAGAAAGAAGATAAGTCTTCTATCCTTGCTGGCTGTTTTCCATTGCGGAGGTGGAGCCTTGGAAGTGTATCTTCGAACTGGAGTCTGGACAGACCCTCCAGTCTTAACTCTTCGTCAGTACAGAGACATGTCTTGGACTCCGAGCTCATGAGTTGTCTTTGTTTTGTAATCTTGAAGATCCTGGGATGGAATATTTTCCCCCAACATTTATGATGAGTGATTGACAGAGTTAGCTAGGATATTCATGTATGGGTTTCTTGGAGGTGTGTGTGTGTCTGTGCTTGTCTCGTGTGTGCAGGGTTGAGATACTTGTCAATTGTCGATGCAAGGGATCAGAGTTAGGCAAGGAGTCTAATGCTAGATGGTCGAGGATGCCAGTCGGAATTGAGAGTGATCTCAGATGTACGCATGGAGACAAAGCAGGACATGGGATAACGGTTGATCAAGACGAAGTGTCGTTCGAGTCAGCGAAAGGGAAGCCAGTACAAGTGACAAGGCAGCTCGAGGGCTCTAGAGCGGGAGAGACTTGCTGGCAGTCGAGTTCGCGGACTGATGACAATCATCGATGATCTAGGAGGCTTTGTCGGTTTTTGCTAAAAACCGTCTCATCTCTAAATGTTTTTAAATTCCAATAATTAGGAGTTTATTTTCATTTAGTAATATAGATTAAGTGTAAACTTTTAGTATTTTTTCAGAATTTTCAAAATTCTGAAAATATATTAAAAGTATAGGGTCAAAGTTGCAATAAATTAGAGTCAACATTTGTGTATTTTTTAGAATTTATAATTATGAAAATACACCATGGCATTATGGTAAATACTACCAACTTTAACCCTAGGGTGAGCCTATTTAAAGGCATCCATGCCTAAGGGTTAGGGTTGCCCACCTTCATTAGAACCAGAAATTTTCTCTTCAGCTTTGCATTCATCCTCTTCAATCATTTATGCTCATCTTGATGGTATGAATCCTTGCTAATTTTTATTTTGAATTGGACTGGTTTTCTCTCTGCTGCTTACCTCTTATGAGGAATAGTTCTCAACGATACTGTTGTTTTTGTCGCCAGAGAAGTTTCAGTGCGCCACAAGTTTTCTTCAGTTCATTGAGAAACTTTAGTTTTATTGTTTGCTTCTATTTCTTCCGTGATACAATTCTTTAGCTGTTGTCATTCAAGAAGCTATAGAAAGCCACTGCCATATATCCTTTTTGCTCAAGTTGTTGGCATTTTTCTATAATGTGGAAGCAGCGGAAACTTTGATTGGTATTCTGTTATCTTCATTTCTTGCGATGAGCAGTAAGTGCAATACATCTTGGTTCTGTTGCTGATCAAGAAATATTACAGCACCACCATCTTTAGTTCAATCTTCAGAGAGAAATTGCTTAGTTATATTCTGTTCTTTCTCCCAAGATCAAGTATAACAAAAGCCTTTTGTTATACTTGATCTTCTGAACATCTTCAGTGGGTTTGTATGGTTGTTTTTGTTATACCTGAAAAGGTGTTTTGTCCTGTTTCTTTTTGCTGAAGTTGGTTACGCCACCTCTATTGCTTTATTCAGCTTTTTGCTGGGTTCTTGTTACATCAGCAAAGAAGGTTTGGATGTTAACCCATACAAAAAGACCCTTCTGCTTTTATTGCTGATGACTGAACTTTTGTGGAGTCCTTGAATGAAGAACATCATCTGAAATTTTTCTATTCAGTGGGTAGAATTAAGACTTGCTTTCTTCAGATGGAATTTTACAAATTTGTGTTTCTGAGATTTGATAGTTGATTCTTCATAAATGTTGCGTCTTTGCATTCACTGTTATCTTGAATCAGACTGAGAGCAGTACCACGTGGTCTGTAGTTTTTGTCAATTGTAAAGCTACAAAACATTGCTGAAAGAATCCTGCTCAAGTCATCAGCAGTTTGATTCCAAGCCAAGTGCTATTACAGTGAGAAACAATCTTTTGGCCAGTTTTTCTGATTGGGTTCTTTGCATCAATGCTTAAGGTTATGCCATTATAAACTGTACCGGGCTGGATTAATATCTGAGCAAACAAAGTACTTTTTGGTTGATATTGCTGTTTCAGTGCTCTGTTTTGCTTTCAGAGAAATGAATATTTTTGTGTTAAGTGCAGAATTAAGATTCTAATCTGTTGTGTTTCTTTACTGGAATTCAATTACTCTACTCCTTCTCCTAGTGTTGAAAATCATTAGTCATCAAGACTACACTTAAGAAATTATATAAAAATTTTAAATTATATAATTTATGTTGTATTTTGGTTGTAAAAAAGTTTCAAGTTCAAATAAGAATTTAACTATCGATTTGCTTTGAAACTTTCCTCAATCATTCTCTAAACCTAATTCGTCCTTGCAGAATCTCCAGTTTATTAACATCCTAAATGGAAAATTTCTCGAAACATTTTTAAATGTTTATCACAGTATGTACGTATCATATAATAACACCAAGACAAGTCTCGTCTTTTTTAGAGTTCACTTGATTTTTTTAGAATTAAAAAACTATAAAACTTCACATTGCCAATCGAGTGTCGTAACCTAGAATTTTCATAACGTCTTTAAATTTATTGTGTAATAACTAAAAATGGACTAAAAAATATGAATATTATTTTTCTATAAATTTAGGTTAATTATTTCAGACACTTCCGGTTCAAATTTCACTTATTTCAATTTAAATCATAGTAAAACAATTAATGAGTTAAAAACAGTAAACTGACCAAGAAAAATATAAAATTTTAAATTATATAATTTATTTTGAATTTTGGTTGTTAAAAAAGTTTCAAGTTCAAACAAGAATTTAAGTATCGATTTTCATTGAAACCTTCCTCAATCCTTCTTTAAAACTTAATTCGTCCTTGGAGAATCTTCGGTTTCTTAACATTCTAAATGGAAAATTTTTTGACACATTTTTAAATTTTTATCACAGTATGTACGTATCATATAATAACACCATGTCAAGTCTCGTCTTTTTTATAGTTTATTTGATTTTTTTTAGAATTAAAAAACTATAAAGCTCCATGTTGTCGATCGAGTGTCGTAACCTAGATTTTTCATAACATCTTTAAATTTATTGTGTAATAACTAAAAATGGACTCAAAAACATGAATATGATTTTTTTATAAATTTTGGTTAATTATTTCAGACACTGGCATTTCAAATTTCACTTATTTCATTTTAAATCATAGTAACACAATTAATGAGTTAAAATAGTAAACTGACCTAGAAAAATATAAAAATTTTAAATTATATAATTTATGTTGTATTTTGGTTGTAAAAAAAGTTTCAAGTTCAAACGAGAATTTAACTATTAATTTGCTTTGAAACCTTTCTCAATCCTCTCTAAAACAATTGAACTGAGAGGCAGAAGTGGATGGCCAGTTGCTTTTACACCTGGGTGGCGAATCACATAGACATTCACTTGGAAAGCAACATCACATTTGCATCATAATGCCACTTCCTTTGTTAAAATTACTATACAAAAGAGGTTCTTCAAAACTATATTTTTTACATAGGTAGAAGATCAATATACAACATATGTGTCCTCCCAAGTAACATTCTGGGATAGTGTAAAGGAAAACTTCACACAAAGAACATACAATCTGATAAAAACAACATCATCATGTAGCATGCAGTCAATTAGAGGTCTCTTTAGTAATTCGTAATTATAGGATCCATCAGTCATTAGTGCATCCATCCATCGATTACAACATCCACCACAAACTAAACAAAAGATACCAGCGATCCGTCGATAACAACAATCACCACTAACTAACTAAAAGATACCAATGATCCATCGATAACAACAACCAAGACTAACTAACCAAAAAATTCGATATAACGTCATCGTCCATGTCATTTACATCACATCTTGTCGATCACTACGTCAAGCTTGTCCATCGGTATGTCTAGCTTCTCGATCACTATGTCTAGCTGTTGAATCACTATGTCTAGAGCGTCCTCCGTTAAGAGAGAAATATTGATTCAAAACTCAGATAAGTAATTCATAACAAAACATCGATAAAACTTTGTGCATTGAAACTCAGATAAGTAATTCATAACAAAATACTAAATTTACTCTGCCATAATCCTCAAGAAATGATTCAGAAATGATGCAGACACTAAAATATTAGAAGATAATCTACACATATTATAAATGCATACTGATCTAGCAATGTAAAATATATTGTTAAAAAAGATAGCAATTTAAATTGAATACAGATAAATTCATTAATGATTGAATTGAATGATAAAAAGAAGTTCTTGCCTTATCATCACTATTGACATCAGTACCGACACCTCCTTCATCATCACTCTTCTTCCTACTACTAGCCTCTTCAGTTTTCCCTTTGCCACCACTTGCCTTTGCAGTTTTCCCTTTGCCACCACTTGCCTCTGCAGTTTTCCCTTTGCCACCACTTGCCTCTGCAGTTTTCCCTTTGCCACCACTTGCCTCTATAGTTTTCCTTTTGCCAACACTTGCCGTAACTTTATGGGGCAAGTCATCGTCCGAGTCCAACTAAAGAACCACTTGCTTCCTTTTGGAGGACGACGCGAAACTGCAAGGGCGTCCTTCGACCTTAATCTTACAACACTAGAAAACCTCATAGACGTCACTTGATGAAGTAGAGGACACACTATCTTGTTCAATCTTTGGTACACAACACTTTTATCGGCTTTTGTATGACGCCAAAACCTCCCCAAATGGTCCCTCTTCAACTCTTTGTTAGGAGGACCCATCACTACAATAACAAGCTCATGTTCAATAAAAGACACACATTAAACTACCATAACATAGTCAAGCTAAGAAAACCAAGAAAATACTGAAGGACATGTTCATTAAAAGGATATAGGTTGGAAAACAAGCTCATGTTTCTTATTATTCAAAAGCAAGTAGAACAATAGGATATGTTTATGGTACCTTGATTCACAATCCCTAGAATGTTCTTACACAGATAGATGTTCGCAATGAAATTATAACAAAATGAAATCACAAAACTAATCATGTTTATGGTACCCTGATTCAAACAAATATCTTTGTCACACAAATTTAACAGTCATAGTGAGTATTCTCTCATTCAACAAGACAACACAATAGCACATCACATTGCAGTATTGCACAAAAGCAAACATTTTAATAATCAAAGAAAGTGAGAAAGTGAGATATAGCATGTGCTTGGATGCTCCGCTGCTTAGCTCAGTCAGTGAGAAAGTGAGGAAGCAGTGCTCCGGTGAGCGGCCCAAGCTTCGGTGAGCAGCGGTGGCCCCAACCGCCAAGCCACAACAGCGCGGGAAGCCCCCAAGCGTGCGACTGATGCAAGGGGAGGGCGAGCGATGGGAGGGGAGGGCGAGCGACCGACATGAGGGGAGGGCGAGCGACCAATTCAAGGGGATGGTGAGCGACAGATGCAAGGGGAGGAAAAGCGACACGAGGGGAGGGCGAGCGACCAGAGTCGATGGTTGGGGAATGGGGATTGAGGGGAGGAGGGGGTGTCATGGGCGACGATATCGGTAAAATTCTTTTAAGAAAGCCGAAGATAAAAATGGTGCTTGCGCTTTACATTCAGAAAAGCATTGATAGTGTAATGGCAGAAGGCATGCGGTTAACACGTTTTATGCAGATACTATTGTTTTTTTTTTGAAAATTTCATGAAATTTACTATATAGTAACTAAAAATAAAATCAAAATTATGAATATGATTATTCTATGAATTTTGGTTATTCAATGATTTTTTACATGTTTTATATAGATGCTATTGTTTTTTATAAAAATCATGAAATTTACTGTACACTGACTAAAAATATACTCAAAATTATGAATAATTCTCTTGAGGAGTAGCCTAACTGGATAAGTTAGTAAGAATGGAATTTCCAAAAAGAACTATATACACCAATTTGTAAGTTCATGTAATCAAGATCCTAGCAAATTAGGGCACAATTATAGGATATACCTAAAGCCTCATGCACATATCACAAATAGCTCCTAGGGCAGCATCGGTTTAGGAAACAATTGATCAGGTTACAACTTTTTATTGGGCACACATTACACATGATCAGGTTACACATAGAGGTTACACATTGCACCTGAAATGGAAATAGCTACTCATCATCACTGTCGACATCAGTACTGGCACCTCCTTCATCATCACTGCATTACTAAAAAAGTGTGTCATCTTCTTCATTTTCATCTTCACTTTCACCATCATGGGCTTTGTCTATATCCTTCGTCATCTAGACAATTTAAGAAGCTTCAAAAATAGGGCCCTGTTCATCATCTCTATTCAACAACTTCTCATATGCGGTATTAGAAACAACTTTTCGCATGCCCTCTTCTTCATGATAGACATCCTCTTGATATGCATGAGCATTATATTGTACACCCTCGGTTTGGCTTACATTGTAAAGATGCCTGTGTTCAAATGTATGTACAACTTGCCAATTTTGGCCAAACCTTGTGTCCGGAAGATAGAAGACCTTCCTAGCATGTGTGGCCCAAATATAACAATCATTCTTCTACCATAGACTTCCAACATTGATGCTTTTTAAAAAGCCATCATATTTAAGTTCAGTCCTCTTCCCACCCAATTTAAACAAGTCACATTTAAACAGAACAATAGACCTCTCTTTATAGTCTAACTGAATTATATCTTTCAATGTACCAAAAAAATCAGTCACCTGTCCATTATGTGTACTTTGTGACATTACTCCACTGTTTTGTGTTTTATTGTTCTTATCACGGTCAAATGTGTTGAACCTCACACCATTCACTATGCATGAAGAGTACTTCTTGAATATGAAATTAGGACCACATGCCAAGGAAAAGAGGTCATCATCTACCTCTTATTCATTAGTATTCTTCAACATCATGATATGCCACATGAAACACACATATCAGAATCTGCAGAAATTGTGGCAGCCAAAAAATCCCTAAAATCTATTCCTATGAACACTAACATGGTTCTTGAACAAAGGCTAAAATCCTTGCCGAAGGCTTCTTTCAATGTTAGGCACCCCTTGTCTCTCTAATTCTTCTCTGAACATTCTGCCAAAAAATCAATTAGCATATGTACAAAACATAACTATACAAGATAGTCATCAAAAGTCAGAACATACTCCACATAATTCTCAACTTGACTACAAGTTTTGAGCACAAACTACGCTATTTGATCAATGTCACTATCCTCATATAAAGGTCGAATCACAGAAGTAAAACTAACTTCATGCCCAAAAGCATCAACACCATAGGCTTCTTCTGAAAAACACTTGTTTCTGGGTTCGCGGTTAAATTTGGTATCAACATCATCCATGTATTTAGAGCAGAATGTCAAGCATTCATCAGCTATATATGGCTTAGCAATTGAACCATCTAGTCGTGACCTATTCCTAACATAGTGCTTCAAAGTATACAATCGCCTTTCAATTGGGTACATCCACCCATATTGCACAGGACCTTAGAGCAATGCCTCATCTGGTAAATGTATAGCAAGGCGTATCATCACATCAAAGAAAGTCGGGTGGGGGGAATTTTCTCAAGTTTCACCAATATTATTGGGATTTCTATCTTCATTTCAGCCAACACTACCTTATCAAGGGTTTTGCTACACAATTCCCTGAATAATTTACCTAACTCCGCTATTGATTCATAGATATCCTTGTCCAATAATCCTCTCATTGCAGCTGGAAATATTCTTTGTAAAAGAATGTTGCAATCATGTGTTTGTAGTCCATCAACATTTAAACACCTTGAGATGTTGGAGGCAAATCCATCTGGAAACTTTACCTCATGTAAAAAATCACAGAAGGCCTTCTTTTGTTCTTTGGATAAGGTATATCGAGCATGAGGCATCTGACATGAATCTCCATCATCTCTAAATTGCAACTCCTTTTTAATTCCCAAGTCTTTTAGATCAATCCTAGCCTTAATTGTGTCCTTTGTCTTTCTAGGTATATTCAGCATTGTCAAAATAAGGCTCTCACATATGTTTTTCTCAATGTACATGACATTAGGATTGTGTCTCACCTTCAATTTTTGCCAATATGGAAGCTTCCATAAACTCACCTTCCGGCACCATATTTTTACATTATCACATTCCAAGTCAAAACGCTTACTTTTCCTACTACTTTGCAGCTGCCGAGGACTAACATCTTCAACTTTCTCCAATTCAGCAAGCAACTCTTTAATACAAAATTCACCCGATGGATCATTGCTTTCATGAAGGCTGACAAATTCATTGTTTCTCTATAAACGATGTCCCTTAGGAAGGAAACAAAAGTGTCCAATATACCCAATTTTACTCCTTAGGCCGTATGAAAGAGGGTGCTTGTCACAATGAATACATGCAAAATATCCTTTTGTGGCACACCCCGAAATAGTGCTTAAATCAGGGTAATCATGGATGCACCACAAAACTGCAGCACGAAGATTAAACATTTTGCGAGCATCATAAGCACTCACACATGTCAAAAGCTCAAGTAAATATTCTACCAAAGGTTCGAAAAACAGATCAAAATCCTTTCCGAGTGATGCCAGACCAGGAATAAGCAAGGCCATCATGAAGTTTGACTCTTCCATGCATTCACATGGTGGAAGGATATATGGCACCACAAACATAGGCCACATGCTGCAACACTTTCTGTTAAATCATCTCTCTTTCTGGATCTTTCCATCTTGACAAACCACAAATGGGGCACTCGTCATGTTTCACATATTGCTTCCTAAACAACACACAATTATTAAAGCACACATGTATTGATTCATATCCAAGACCTAATTCCTTTAGAAGATTCTTTGCTTCATTATATGACTTCGGGAGTGTATTGCATTCCGGGAATGCTTCAGCCAAAATCTTCAACATTGCAGTAAAAGAAGAATTGCTTATCCTATATAATAACTTCATATGAAAAAGCTTTACCACAAAAGTGAACCTTTAAAATTTGGTACAACTAGGATAAAGCTGACGCTTCGCCTCTTTCATGACATTTTCAAAAAATGACTTCTTGTGATGAAGTTCGGCATCACCTTCCTGATCTTGTTCATCCTTATTTCCACCATCCCCGTCTTTCCTGTTCTGCTGTAGTATTAAAGTATCCTAACATCCCTTCCATCCGATCAACACTATAATCTTCTGTCATTCCTTACTCATGTATGAAATCATGACAATTACTATGCACATCAGTATGATTCTCCAAAACATCTACATCCAAAATCTCTCCATGATGAATCCACTGAGTATAACTACTGTCCATGCCATTTAAAAAATGTGCTTCTGAGAAACTAAGGGTTGGTTTCGGTGTTTTGTGATGAGTGATTGACAGGATTTTACCCTGTGTTCGAAGGGTACCTCCGAAGGGGGTTCGGAGGTTGGACCTCCGAAGGGTGTTCGGTGGGTTGGTTGCTGCAGCTGTTGCAGCAGAGTGTGCTCGTCAGAGGGGTCCGACTAGTACACGATGACTGGGTTCGTACCGAAGGGTTCGGTACTTTGGGCGGTACACCGGAGTGTGTGCCGGAGGTTGCTAACCCAGAGAGGTCTCCGGAGTACTAGATACACTTGTCTATTTGTCTGTGGTGCGCAGGGACTTCGGAGGCGACGGACAGGTTCGCAGTAGGTGAACCTGGGTCAAGCGGGAGGCTTGATGCCAGGGGAGCGGGGAGCTTCGTCACGGTGGCTGCAAAGGTGGTCCGGGTCGGTCCTCGGGTCGAGGCGTGCCAGGTGAAGGCAGAGAGTGCGGAGCGTGGCTCCGGCTGAAGGTACTCCGAGACAAAGTCATCGGAGGTGAGGCACTTCGAAGGTACTCCGGATGGAGTGACTTCGGAGTTGGATGGAACAAGTCCTCTGCGGAGGCAAGGAATTCGAAGTGTGCTCCGGAGGGAGACATTCGAAGGTTGCCCGACGAAGGTCTCAGAAGTCGAGGTGCATCGAAGGCATGGTCCGGGTGAGGCTCGTCGAGGAGTGTGCTCGGGGAGAGGCACTGCGACGAAGTGCTCATGGAATGCTTCATGCGGAGGCCTCGGACGAAGGAGGGACTTCGAAGGGTGGTACTCCGAAGGTGGGGCTTCGGAGTGAGGAAGGCTTCGGAGCGAGGCTAGCTCCGGAGCAAGGTTGACTTGAGGTGCTTCGGCCTGCATGGCTTCGGTACACGGACTGACGGAGTTTGAGCTGGGTGAAGCTGTGAAGCCGTGGTGGTCCACTCCGGAAGTGTTGGTGCGAAGGCCCAAGGGCTTTGACGGCTTCGGCTCAAAACCGTCACTGTATCGGAGGCTATCTTCGGCGAAGCGAAGGCCACCAGGCTCAAGGCTTCTCGCCGAAGCTACCGCACCCCTCACGTGCGAAGGGAGGCTGCAGAAGGTCAAAGACTGCAAAGGCTGACACTGTCTGCTCTGCAAAAAGCTGACGTTGTCCCCTCTGCAAAGCTGACAGAGAAGCCTCCAGAATAAAGGTGGACTACCTTTTGTACCCCTTAGTTCTGTAGAGACAAATCCTTTGTAAACCCTAGGGGTAATGTAGTCACTTCCTTTGGGTGAACTGTGGGCTATAAATATGGGGGCTCGGTAGGTAACATTTAACACTTTGAGCATTTACTGTTGAGCTCCTGTAGCCACATACCTCGTTGTATTCATCCAGAGTTCATTTTATTGTGTTCCTTGTTCAAGCAACGAAGCCCTGCTTCTTTGTGCTTTTTGCTTGAGCTCACGTTACATACCTCGCTAGTTTTAGTGCACCGAAGCCTGTCTAGGCGAAGGTTGTTTCTGTGCGAAGTGTGTTTTTCAGTGTGCATTCGCTCTTTGTAACTTGAGGCCAGACCTCACAGATTACTAGCGAAGCCCTGATCGAAGCCCGTTTTGCTTCTTGTGTCGAAGCCCTTAGCGGTGTCTGCGTAGTGTGCGTTTAGACCTTCGAGTATGAAGCCCAGCACTAGTTGTTGTTGCCAAGTACTTGGTCGAAGTCCTCAGAGGGATGTCCACTCTTGCGAAGGGTGAAGTGCAAAGCCTGCTCGAAGCACCCCGTGTGCGGAGCCTGCACTGACTTAGCGGAGTAGATTTTCGAGGGTTGTTAGTGGAGCGAAGTCTTCTTGGCTTCGAACTTTTGCTCCTGCGAAGCCTGTGTTCGGAGCTGTCGAAGTACCTCCGAACCAGACCTTCGAAGGTAGTGTTCGAAGCCCGTTCCGCAGAAGACAGGATTAAAACCGAAGGCTGTTTTTAGCCTGAAATTTTAAAAGCTCCCATTCACCCCCCCCCCCTCTGGTCGCCGTTTCCGGTCCAACAATTGGTATCAGAGCAGGTTAAGATCACCAGTTGACCTTAACCGGTTTTGTGATCTGTTGGCGACATGGATAGAGGCAGTAAAATTCCTCTGTTCGATGGGACAGACTTTGCATACTGGAAGGTGCGCATGGAGGCTTACTTGTTAAGCCAAGGAAATGCAATTTGGGAGATTGTGGACTCACAATACTCCATCCCTGATACTCGCACCACTCAAACAGAAAAAGATCTGTATAATGCCAACTCGAAGGCAAGAAACATACTGTTCATTGGTTTGAGTCGGAGTGAGTTCGACAGGGTACATCACCTTAGGACTGCTAGGGAGATTTGGACAACACTCACTGTTTTTCATGAGGGCTCTACTCAGATTAAGGCCAGGCGCCAAAGCACCTACAATCAACAGTATCAGCTGTTTGTGCAGGCACCTGGTGAATCTATAGATGCCATGTTTTCTCGCTTTGATGCGATAGTGAGTAACTTGCGATCCAACGGGACGCTTGCTTACAGTGATCATGATAGGGCTATCAAGCTTCTCTATGCTCTTGACCGTAGCATATGGGAAGTAAAGATATCCAGCATTGAGGAGTCCGCAGGCTATGACACCTTGACCTGCGATGAACTTTTTAGCAAGCTGAAGTCCACAGAGATTGCCAAGGCATCTCTTGCAGTGCACAGAAGCTCTTTGCCACAGCCATTGGCATTGGTTTCTAGCACTAGCCATGGCACCGCTGCAGAACCAAGCACCTCTGGTACTTGTGTTCTTACAGATTGTTTTGCTTTGTCCTCCCTGGTCTCCGTCACAAAGGAGCAGGTGGACACTCTGGATGATGATGAGCTTGCTCTCATTGCCAGAAGGTTCACCCGTTTTCACCATGAGAGACGGGATCAGAGGAGAAGTGGTTTTAGTGGTTTCTATGAATGTGGCGACACCTCTCACATTAAGGCAAATTGCCCTAAGCTCAAGAAGAGAGATGAGAGTGAACGCCCCAAATACCACAAAAAGGAGAGGAAACCCTTTGTGAAGGGCAAGCGGGGCAAGATGGCTAAGAAAGTAGCCAAGGCCGCTTCCAGAGCCTTTGTTGCTGCTCTCAGCGACATCGACACATCCTCAACTGAGGAGTCGAGCTCTGAGGAGGAGGAGTCCCCACAGAAGGAGGACAAGAAGGACAAGAAGGGATGAGACTTCACCGGCCTTTGCTTCATGGCCGACAGCGATCACAGCGGCGATGAGCTTGACTCATCTGAGGTAACACTTTCATCTGACCAGCTACTAATTAAATTAGATGAGCTGAATGAAGTAGTTCTTGGTCAGGATAGATTACTTGTGCAAGCCGCTAGAGAAAGAAAAGACCTTAGACTTAGGCTAGAAACTATTTCTACTGAATGTGAGTCCTGTACTGTTGTCATGAGTGAGCTTGCTCAGTTGCGTTCTGTTCATGCTCAAACTCTTTCTGAGCTTGAGACTGCACAGAAGCAGCTTTTGGAGGTGGATTCTAGACCTCATGATATTATTGAATGCATGAACTGCTCTTTATTGCGCGAAAGCATTAATTTACGTGATAAGCATGTTCATGATTTAGAGGCTAGAATGGAGAGGGCCGGTAGTTCTAAGGATGTGCAACCCGTTTGTGACACTTGCATTACCCTTAAGGACCAGCTAGGCACTGTTAGAGAGCGAGCTGAAAATATCATGTCTGAAAATGAGTACCTTCTTTCCGTGGTTAATAAATGCACTGAGGGAAAAGGTAGGATGGATTTGCTCTTGGCCAAGACCAAGTTGTGTGCTGACAGAGCAGGGGTAGCTCTAGGTTTGGGTTTTGAGAGGATCTCTTCAGACAGTAAGACCAAAACTGTTTTTACCTCTCCCACTACCTTAGAGAAAGAAAGAGCTCTGTTAGACACTCCACCAGCCAAGAAACCTACCCTGAGCTCAAAAGAAAACCACTCCTCCTGCCAAGAAAAATCCTCCCAAGAAAACCACTCAGAGAAAACCCAAGGAGCCTGTGAGAGTTGCTCCTGTGACCCATGAGAGTGCCACCAGGAGAGTGTTTCATTGTTCCTATTGTCAGCGGGCGGGTCATTTGGTTGGGTTCTATTTTCGTCGCATCAAGGATGAGCGACGCGCTCAGGCGATGAGTTACCAGGACATGCATTACCCATCCTTAGGTATGCATGAGTCTGAGTTCTACTCTCGTCCTGCTTTTGAGGCTCCTTGTGCTTCTCGGAGAGGTTTTGCTCCTCGAGGTATTCACCATGTTCTATATGGTGGTAGACCTCGGGCGAGTAGCTTTGTACCTCGTCAGAGTAGGAGACCTCGACATGTTGTTCGTTCACAGCATGTAGGTAGACCTCGCACTTTGCATTATTCTGATTATCATGTGCGTAGACCGTCTACTTTTACTGCGCCTAGTACTCGTGTCACTCAGTGCTGGATGCCTCGTCATTATTTCACTCACCCCAGCACTGAGCGATCGAGATATTCTTATCGTGTGTAGGCGACAGATCGAGGCTTGGAGGGCACGTGGATCATGGACTCCGGTTGTTCGCGCCACATGACCGGAGATGCAGCATGGTTCTCCAGCCTCACCACAACCAAGCAAAGGGAACATATCACCTTCGGAAACAATCGAAGGAGTAGAGTGAAAGGTAAAGGTGTGGTAAGAATTAATTCGAACTTCACTCTCAAAGATGTTGCTTTGGTTGAGAACCTGGGATACAATTTGCTGTCTGTATCTCAGTTGCTTGATGAGGGCTTCGAAGTGCGATTCCATCGCGATACTTCGCAAGTGCTCAATTCTGATGGCGTTGTGGTGTGTAAGATCTTTAGAGTTGGGAGAGTTTTTGGAGCTGATTTTTCTGAGTCATCTGGTTCTTCTCACTGTCTTGTTGCACATTCGACTTCTGATCTTTGGAAGTGGCATAGGAGACTGGGGCATATGAGCTTTGAGTTGCTCGCTCGTCTGAGCGCCCTAGGCCTGATCCGAGGATTGCCCAAGCTCAAGTTTGAGAAGAATTTAGTTTGCGCTCCTTGTCGACATGGAAAAATGATTGCTGCTTCGCATTCGCCAGTCACCACTGTGATGACTGAACAACCTGGAGAACTTCTCCATATGGACACTGTAGGTCCTTCTCGGGTTAGTTCTTTAGGCGGCAAGTGGTATGTATTAGTTATTGTCGACGATTTCTCTCGCTACTCTTGGGTCTTCTTTCTTGCCAGTAAGGATGAAGTGTTTTCACATTTTCGGAGCTTGGCTTTGAGACTTTTTACTGAACTCCCTGGTGCATTGAAATTCATTCGAAGTGATAATGGCACCGAGTTCAAAAATAGTCTCTTTGTTGTCTTTTGCATGGAGCATGGCATAGAACATCAATTCTCTGCTCCGCGGGTTCCTCAACAGAACGGTGTTGTTGAGAGGAAGAACCGCACCTTGGTTGAGATGGCTAGGACGATGCTTGATGAGCATAGGACTCCTAGAAAATTCTGGGCTGAGGCCATGAACACTGCTTGCTACATCTCAAACCGAATCTTCTTGCGCTCAATTTTAAATTTGACATCTTATGAGCTGCGTTTTGGGAGACAGCCCAAGGTTACTCATCTTCGAGTTTTTGGCTGTCGCTGCTTTATCCTAAAACGTGGTAACTTGGATAAATTTGAGTCACGCTCTTCTGACGGGATCTTTTTGGGTTACACAACTCATGGTCATTCTTATCGTGTTTATAATTTGGAAACTAACACTGTCATCGAGTCATGTGATGTGACTTTTGATGAATCAACCCCCTCTGTTAGTTCTGCTTTTGAACAGGCAAATGAACACGACATGGAACAGACCTTATTTGAAGAAGAAGATCCCGGAGAATTCGAGGATGAACCCCTACTACCCTCGACATCAACCCCCGAAGCTGACCCCGCTTCAACTACTTCGGCACGAGGTCCCGAAGCGACTACCTCAACATCGATCATCTTGGACCACTCCAACGCACAAGTTGAGGGGGAGACTGCATCCCGCCGTGAGGCTCCACATCATGTTCAAAGGATGCATCCTCCCGAGCAGATCATTGGTGAGCTTGATCAAAGGGTAACACGTTCTCATGCTCATTTTATTGATTCCGCTTTTGTTGCTTCTTTCGAGCCTCTAGATGTTAGTCATGCACTTTCTGATTCTAGTTGGATCAATGCCATGCATGAGGAACTTGAAAATTTTGAGAGAAACCAAGTCTGGACTTTAGTTGATCCTCCACCTAATGTTCATTTCATTGGAACAAAATGGATTTTCAAAAACAAACAAGGGGAGGATGGGACTATAGTTAGAAACAAAGCTAGACTTGTAGCTCAGGGCTTTTCTCAACTAGAATGGATTGATTTTACTGAAACTTTTGCACCTGTTGCTCGCCTTGAGGCCATTAGGATTTTTCTTGCCTTTGCGACATCCCGGGGATTCAAACTCTATCAAATGGATGTCAAAAGTGCTTTTCTTAATGGCTTCATAGGTGAAAATGTTTATGTAAAATAACCCCCTGGTTTTGAAAACCCCAAGTACCCACATAAAGTCCTTAAACTTCATAAGGCTCTTTATGGACTCAAGCAGGCCCCTCGGGCTTGGTATGACAGACTTAAGTCTTTTCTGCTTGAGCGAGGGTATTTGATGGGCTCTGTTGATAAAACATTGTTTACTCTCAAGCATGGCAAAGATTTCCTCCTAGTTCAGATTTATGTGGATGATATCATCTTTGGTGGCTCTTCTCATGCTTTGGTTGCCGAGTTTGCAGATACCATGAGCAGGGAATTTGAAATGTCAATGATGGGTGAACTCACCTTTTTCCTTGGTTTGCAAATCAAGCAAAGCAAACAAGGTACTTTCGTCCACCAGACGAAGTACACCAAGGACCTGCTCAAGAAGTTTGATATGTCCGATGCGAAGCCCCTCGCCACTCCAATGGCTACATCTGTAGCATTGGACCCTGACGAAGATGGAGAAGCCGTAGATCAGAAGGAGTTCCGAAGCATGATCGGCTCCCTCCTCTACTTGACTGCTACGAGGCCGGACATACACTTCGCAGTGTGTCTGTGCGCTCGTTTTCAGGCTTCACCACGAGCTTCGCACCGCCAAGCGGTTAAGCGCATCTTAAGGTATCTCAAACACACCCTTGAATTTGGCATATGGTATTCAACATCTTCATCTTTATGTCTTCGAGGTTATTCCGATGCGGACTTTGCTAGGTGTAGGATTGATAGGAAGAGTACCTCTGGTACTTGTCATTTTCTGGGTACATCATTGGTTTGCTGGTCTTCCCGCAAACAGTCTAGTGTTGCACAATCAACGGCTGAGGCCGAATATGTTGCTGCAGCTAGCTGTTGCTCTCAGATTTTGTGGATGGTGTCCACTTTGCGGGATTTCGGGTTAGATTATAAGAGTGTTCCACTTTTCTGTGATAACACTAGTGCTATTTGTATTGCAAACAACCCGGTTCAGCATTCCAGAACCAAACACATTGATGTGCGGTATCATTTTCTCAGAGATCACAATGAGAAGGGTGATATTGAACTTCAATATGTTGATACCCAACACCAGCTTGCCGACATTTTTACAAAACCCCTCGATGCTTATCGATTTGCTTACTTGCGTGGGAAACTTGGCATTTGTCACCCTTACGGCATTTTGTGAGGGGGAGCTGTTTTAGATGGATGTGCCTTTGCTAATTGTGTGCTAAAATTGCATTTACATCTTTTGCACTTATATGCCTGATTATAACTCATGAAATCATGACAGCTCAGCTCTTTTAACTTGTCTGAAACATTTATGTGCATGATGTTTTCTTTTCAAAATCAAATCATGCTCACTGCTTAGTCTTGAAACTAGCATGTTTAGGCAGGACTGTTTTAGCTATCTTTTATCTGCTTGATAGCAAGACTCATTTCTTTGGATGCTAAAAATTGCAACTTGAAAAATTGTTCTACATTTTCATGGATATTCATAAAGTGCCAAACAATTGGTTCACTTAGTTAAAATCAAAAACTCCATGATTTGCATGCTTTCAAGTAAAAAGATCCAGGTGGGTTTGTTTGTCGCACTACCCTATTCTAGACTGCTTACCATTGCACATTGGTCTGAACTGGAATAGTGTAGTGTTTGCCAAAATCATTGCCTTAAGCTTCTTATGGTTTTCATGCCTAGGCTTGGACTGATTGGAAAGAATAAGGTGGACAAACAAATAACCCCTGGCACTAAGAAAAGAACAACAAATATTCATTGCTTATCAAGTTTGCTTTTCATGCTCCATTTGAACTGGACTTGTCTGTCTAGAGTAGAAATTGACTAGCTTTGCGCAGTCCTTGCTTTTACTCGTCTAGTCTCCTTGACTAAGTGGTGATGCTTTTATTTTTAAAAAATGATCAAATCACATGCTTCATCATGCTTTTAGAGAATGTTAATTTGAGCTGAGCCCATGATCAATGGTGTTATTGTTGGCATATTTTTGCTTCATATGTCTTTGCAATTCTGCTCATTTCGAAGCTTTGCATCTTTTACTTGCTCCTTGATGCTTGCATTGCCAAAGGGGGAGAAATTCCTCAAGGGGGAGTCACTTGCTTCGTTCTCTGCCGCAAGGGGTATAATTTCCAAAGGGGGAGAAATCATGACATAAAGGCTCTTTGTTTGCCAAAGGGGGATAATTTAACTCAGGGGGAGTTTTTATTGCCGAAGGGGCTTTCTACTCTTTTGAAAACGGGGGAGGAAAATTCTTTTGTCAAGTGACATGATTTGGCTCTTTTCTGAGTTTTTATGGTCACTTGTGTGCTGAAAATTTTTAAATTTTCTTGAACTTGGATTTGGTTGTCAATGCACTCATCAAGGGGGAGATTGAGAAACCAAGGGTTGGTTTCGGTGTTTTGTGATGAGTGATTGACAGGATTTTACCCTCTGTTCGAAGGGTACCTCCGAAGGGGGTTCGGAGGTTGGACCTCCGAAGGATGTTCGGAGGTGGTCTCACCGAAGGGTGTTCGGTGGGTTGGTTGCTGCAGCTGTTGCAGCGGAGTGTGCTCGTCGGAGGGGTCCGATAGTACACGATGACTGGGTTCGTACCGAAGGGTTCGGTACTTTGGGTGGTACACTGGAGTGTGTGCCGGAGGTTGCTAACCCGGAGAGGTCTCCGGAGTACTGGATACACTTGTCTATTTGTCTGTGGTGCGCAGGGAATTCGGAGGCGACGGACAGGTTCGCAGCAGGTGAACCTGGGTCAAGCGGGAGGCTTGATGCCAGGGGAGCGGGGAGCTGCGTCACGGTGGCTGCAAAGGTGGTCCGGGTTGGTCCTCGGGTCGAGGCGTGCCAGGTGAAGGCAGAGAGTGCGGAGCGTGGCTCCGGCTGAAGGTACTCCGAGACAAAGTCCTCGGAGGTGAGGCACTTCGAAGGTACTCCGGATGGAGTGACTTCGGAGTTGGATGGAACAAGTCCTCTGCGGAGGCAAGGAATTCGAAGTGTGCTCCGGAGGGAGACATTCGAAGGTTGCCCGACGAAGGTCTCAGAAGTCGAGGCGCATCGAAGGCATGGTCTGGGTGAGGCTCGTCGAGGAGTGTGCTCGGGAAGAGGCACTGCGACGAAGTGCTCGTGGAATGCTTCATGCGGAGGCCTCGGACGAAGGAGGGACTTCGAAGGGTGGTACTCCGAAGGTGGGGCTTCGGAGTGAGGAAGGCTTCGGAGCGAGGCTAGCTCCGGAGCAAGGTTGACTTGAGGTGCTTCGGCCTGCATTGCTTCGGTACACGGACTGACGGAGTTCGAGCTGGGTGAAGCTGCGAAGCCGTGGTGGTCCACTCCAGAAGTGTTGGTGCGAAGGCCCAAGGGCTTGACGGCTTCGGCTCAAAACCGTCACTGTATCGGAGGCTATCTTCGGCGAAGCGAAGGCCACCAGGCTCAAGGCTTCTCGCCGAAGCTACCGCACCCCTCGCGTGCGAAGGGAGGCTACAGAAGGTCAAAGACTGCAAAGGCTAACACTGTCTGCTCTGCAAAAAGCTGACACTGTCCCCTCTGCAAAGCTGACAGAGAAGCCTCCAGAATAAATGTGGACTACCTTTTGTACCCCTTAGTTCTGTAGAGACAAATCCTTTGTAAACCCTAGGGGTAATGTAGTCACTTCCTTTGGGTGAACTGTGGGCTATAAATATGGGGGCTCGGTAGGTAACATTTAACACTTTGAGCATTTACTGTTGAGCTCCTGTAGCCACATATCTCGCTGTATTCATCCAGAGTTCATTTTATTGTGTTCCTTGTTCAAGCAGCGAAGCCCTGCTTCTTTGTGCTTTTTGCTTGAGCTCGCGTTACATACCTCGCTAGTTTTAGTGCACCGAAGCCTGTCTAGGCGAAGGTTGTTTCTGTGCGAAGTGTGTTTTTTAGTGTGCGTTTGCTCTGTGTAACTTGAGGCCAGACCTCACAGATTACTAGCGAAGCCCTGATCGAAGCCCGTTTTGCTTCTTGTGTCGAAGCCCTTAGCGGTGTCCGCGTAGTGTGCGTTTAGACCTTCGGGTACGAAGCCCAGCACCAGTTGCTGTTGCCAAGTACTTGGTCGAAGTCCTCAGAGGGCTGTCCACTCTTGCGAAGGGTGAAGTGCAAAGCCTGCTCGAAGCACCCCGTGTGCGGAGCCTGCACTGACTTAGCGGAGTAGATTTTCGAGGGTTGTTAGTGGAGCGAAGTCTTCTTGGCTTCGAACTTTTGCTCCTGCGAAGCCTGTGTTCGGAGCTGTCGAAGTACCTCCGAACCAGACCTTCGAAGGTAGTGTTCGAAGCCTGTTCCGCAGAAGACAGGATTAAAACCGAAGGTTGTTTTCTAGCCTGAAATTTTAAAAGCTCCCATTCACCCCCCCCCTCTGGTCGCCGTTTCCGGTCCAACAGCTTCTTCACAAGAGGTTGACAAAGGTACTTTTGGTAAAGGCATCTACCACATGGGCACAATATTTCTTCATTCTCACTGAATTTTCGTTGAATGAATCTCATAAATTCATGGACACCATCAATGTGTTCAGGGGAAAACTATCTGCCATGCACCCAACGTTGATCCATATGATCAAGCATTGCAAAAAAAACAAATTAACAAGTTTACACCTATTCAAAGGGAAACAACGCAAACTTAAGGAAAAAAATTAAAGAGCTAGGTACATTATCAGCAACATTTTTAGCATATATACAAGCATAATCTAAAGATATACAATCATTTTTCAACAGCATTATCATGCCATTCTCAACACCATACGACCATGTTTGACAACATAAGTACATTAGTAAAACAAGGTATAACACATCAGAGAGACCAATAACATGCTCATCTTTGTGTATGACAAAATTAAATCATGATTCAGAGCTATATACCTCCCACCACCGTCAATCGATCACAAAACATCACACTGCTATCACCAGAGAGGATGGTCAGCCGATGTAGGAAGGGTGTGGCGGTCGTGGATGTTAGGGCATCACGCGCCAGGACGGATGGCGTGGGCGTCGAGGGTGCGGCGGCCGTGGCTGGGTTTGTGGGGGGGGGGTGGGGGTGTTGAGGGCGCAACGGCGGTGTCGGTGGGCGGCTGACCTATGTAAGTACGGTGCGGCGTGTAGCGCCCCGATTTACCGAAATCGGAACATTATTGAATTTCATACGAAAAACAATAATACAAGAGGTTCATCATGCGACAATCGTACATACGACGGTATTCATGGTACGCAGACCATATTTATTACAACAGAATAAAAATTAGGTAAATAAATAAAAGCATGACGAATGCTTTCTTCAGGATCTTTCTTCTTGACTGGGTCACTACTCCAGACCATCTTCATAGTAGGCATCCTCTGTGGGGTCCAACGGGTATGAGTACAAAAAGTACTCAACAAGCCACCGCAAATGCAAGTAATAATGCAGGATAATAAACAAGGAAGGGTAATGGCTAACAGTGCGGAAAAGTACATTTTCAGTTATTGCATTTAGTGTAATCAAATTTAATCATGCGGAAAAGTAAACATGAACATAAACATCATCACTTAACTCGAGGAGTACGTTTTACCTCCTCGCACAACAGTCCTTACATGTCAACCAACATGCACATACATACTCAAAGTAAACCTATTGTGGGATGTCACGCAACCCGCCCTTGACCGTGGGCTCAGCTTTTCGAAAAGATTTAAGACTCTGATAAGAGATGTACTACTGTACCCACAAGGCACGCACTCATCCCGAACGAGATGACCCATACCACGGGAACTCGTGCCAAAACCTAGACATGAAATGCTCCAAGCGATAACCACCCGCTCTAGGTTTCACCGGCGCGCTGGGCCGCATCCCGGCTAACGTCGCACCCCCTTTTGCGCCACGTCGGTAAAGCCACCCGCAGGTGCAGCTTGACCCATCTCCAAATGGTGGCCTCGGTTTGGAACACTCCATACCTTAGTTAGGACTTACCCACTAGACTTGTGGTTAGTACGGAAGTTTATTGCAATGGATCCCTCAGACCGGTCCTTATAGTGCCCCGGGTGCTACCGACCAAAGCCCTAGCTTGCACCCAGAACCCACCATGCATGCACTCACAACCATAACTCATCTCCGACAGAAATCCAAGGATAAGAAACAACGGGGATCATATAGTAGAACCATTTCACTACGACTCGTTTTTATCCTATAGCAATCGTGTCAATACATTGGACACTAGCTAATAACATTAACCATATGGTGACAAGGAGGTTAGGCGAGATAGCATGGCTTGGGTTGCACATCAAGGTCGGGGGATCCTAAATAAATATAGTGTAAGGGTTTTCATTGGACTAATGCATATATATAACCTATGTGTTTTAGCGATAGTTTAATCAAACATGGGTTCAATATGCTCAAAATATTGGTTTGGTGACTTGCCTTGTTCAACGAAGGGTGAGGGAGGAACTTCCGGGAAATACTCCGGTTCCTCGACGGCGTCGTAGTCTTTCCAATGTAAATAAAGTAAAATAAAATAAACACAACATTCACTCAAACAATATAACATATAATAAGCACATAGGTTTAAGTTGGTTTTAACTTAAAGAAAGTCAAGTGGTTTAAGTTTCTGAAATCTATTTTATAAATATTTAAAATTAACTAAAATGGGGTATTGTCCTTTTTCTAAGGGGTTCTTAATTGTGAATAATGTCACTTTAAGTTTTACATTTAATTTAAAATAAATGGTTCAGAGAAAACTTAGTGGTTTCAGCATAATAAAGGAAATAATTAAATATAAGACTTACTGAAATTTAAATAATTAAATTTACATTTTGATCCTAATGGCATTTGAATACCTATTTAAATAAACATGAAAAAGTCTAAAGTAACATACTGTTTTTATTGAACTAATGTGTAGAGAATAAAATTACAAAAATTCTGGAGTTGAAATGGCAATTTTAGAGTTCAAATGCGCCAGATATGAATTTTACAAGTTTAAAAGCATTTCTGCAATTTATTTTCAAATCTAAAACGCCTCGGGTCCACGGTTATCCAGGCCCACAGTGAACCTGCGCACTGTGCGCGTGCGCCGGATCGATCCGGACTGTTGGATCCAGATCGAACGTGCGAGGGCGAGGCGGGGGGCGTTAAGTTAACGTGGACGGCTGAGATTAAAAGGTTGAACCGGTACGCGATGGATGGCCTAGATTCATCACGGGTTTTAAATACTAACGGACGCATGAGATCACACCGTACCGCTTCGCTTGGATCTGACGAGCCAGATTAAACCGAGGGATGGATTTAATCTCGGCCGTCAGATCGTGATCGAGCGGTTGGGGACGAATCCGACATGGCACGGGTACTCAGCCCGTGCCAGTCATCTTCTCCGGCGACGGTGAGGGTTCAGCGGCCACGGCGGGCGATGATGGTCAGTTCTAAGGGCTAAAACAGAATCAGTACAACACGGGGGTCGAGAGGGTACCGTCGGAGGGGCTTGGGGTCGATGGAGCGTGGCCGGCGATGAGAGAGGGCGGCGAGGGCGTTCGGGTCCTCATCAGCGGTGGCGTTCCGGCGGGGTTCGTTGGCGATGGAGGGGTGGCCAGGGTGGGCGAGGTCCTTGCGGTCGCAGTGGTACGGTCAGCGAGGACGGAGGTGGACTCCGGCGACGGTGAGCGACGGCTGGAGGGCGGGCGGCGGTGGTGCGCTAAAAACTGAAGCGAGGGCATTCTGTTCGTTCCTGGGCTGCGAGAGTGTGGGGGGTCGAATGCGGTGGAGGCAGGGGGTTTAAATAGGGCGTCGGGAGGCTCTCATGCAAGGAAAGTCGAGGGAGGGGTTTAAGTCACCGCCGAGGGCTCGGCCATGCACGGCGCTGCATTCCCGGGGGCTTAAACGCGTGCCTTAGTGCGTTTAAATGGCCGGCGGGCCTCGGGGAATTAATTGCCGGCGTCGGTTTAACGAGACGGGGAGCCGGTGAGCGGATCCGAGGCGAGGTCACCGGCCGGCGGAGTTAGGGGGGGCTAGCGCGAGGTGGACGAAGGGTCCGACAGGTGGGGGCCACTGGCCAGCGGGCGTGAACGCGCGAGCGAGAGGGCTGACGGGTGGGGCCGAGCGGTCGGGCGCAAGGGTTCGGTCGGCGCCGACAGGTGGGACCGGGCACGCGTGAGGGGAGGCGGTCTCTAACGTACGAGGTCCACTGGTCAGTTGGCGTGCGCGGGGAGGTGTGGGCTGGGCCGGCTGGGGGACAGAGAAAGGGAGGGGAGGCCCATTACTGTTTTAAAAGGTTTTCTGATTTATAATAATTGCAGAAAATAGATTAAATTCATTTGGGGTATATCCAGAGTTGATAAAAATTTGTAAAAATTCTCAAAAATATATCTTGGTCTTAAGATCCTACACAAAACTTTTCAGCTCCTGGTTTGCCCTCTACACCTATGTTGTAGTTCAAAAGGGTAAAGAAGGGTATTAAGGGTATTTTCAAAATAATAAAATCCAGGAAATTAATTTAAATAATACTTTTATTGTTTTGCAAATTTGGGGTGTTACACGGCGCCATGGAGGTCAGAGCGGCGTGAGCAAGGTCGTATGGCGTGGGCGTCGAGGGCGCGGTGGCCACGGAGGTTGTGATAGGGCTTCTTTGGGGGGATGTCGAGGGCATAGCAGAGGTGCCGACCACCGGACCTAGAGGAGAAGAGGCGTAGCGACATGGTGTTTTGGCCATGAATACAGAAAAGGGAAACCAGAGAGACAGGTGGGCCTTAATCTGACTGGTGGGTCCCCCATGCTGGCTGGACCGAGAGAGGGGCCATGTTGACTATACAACATGCTGACTGGACAGATAGGTGGGCCCATGCTAACTATGCTTATTTATTTATGACGAATTTGCTACAATGTCACTAAGGTTGCTTGATCGGTGACAAATTTTCTAGAAGGTCACTAACTTGTGGTCTAATTCGTGACGAATTCAATAACACATCACAAAACTATGGGCCTAATATCTAGTTATGCAGATCCATGATGAAAAAATATGAATCATCATAGATCGTGTATATCTATGACATTTTCTGAAATCATCACAAAAATATGTCATAGATTAGTAGATTTCTTGTAGTGGTTGCATATCGGCCGATCGCCTAATTGCTTCTAATGGCCCTTCGCTGATATGTGCGTTTTAGCATACATTTTCTGGTATACTAAATTTAGATTCTATCAGAGTACACGTTGATAGGTTACCTTTTAATTCCGCATTGCATCTCATGGGCATCGGGGATTACCGATCGGCTCGAGCATATAGCACAATGCTTTCCCTTCTATCGGTCCGATGGTGCGGGCGTTACGTATCGGCCGATCGCCTAATCTCTTCCGATGGCCCTTCGCTGATACGATCGTTTCGGCATAAATCATATCTATCGGCTCAATAGTCGATCGACATTGCTACTAACGATTTTACATACCTTATCAGTTATAGGATCAAACTGATTGACATGTTTAGAACCATGAGAATTTAGGATCTGCATTGGAGTTAAGCAAATCTCCTAAGCCACGCGTGTGACCAAAAACGACACAAACACATCGCCAGTTTGTTGATGATTTCATGATTCCCCTGCACACATTATCTCTGCTGTTTTAGTATCTCTGTTGTCTCTTGTTTGATTGTTTCACTAGCTGAACTGTGTGTGTATCAGCAATTGCTTGTGAGTGCACTAATCCCACGTCTAACAATCATACTTGGAGGCTTCGCTGCACTGCTCTTTTGTTCGCGTCTTTGTTTCCCACACATTTTCCAGTGAACAGCTCGAGGTGTCCCTATCGCTTGAAGCAATGAAGACAGAGTGTGAGGGAGACAACCCCTGGTCACATAGGTAACCGCTCTAGGCTGCACTCTAACTGTTCTTGTGTTGACGTCAAGAATTAGTAAAGCCCAAGGCCCACCAAGGAAGGCACGCGGTCAATAGAAGGTCAAGGAAGATCCGGTCAAAGAAAGTCAAAGGAGTCCGTCTGCAACAGCTGCATGATCGGAAGGGGAGTTGATGGAGATAAGAGCAAAAGATGGTTATATATTCATCTCAAATCAGCTAGATAGGTTACTTGGATGAAAATTTTATGGACTATAAATATGTATCCCTTAGGTTAGGATTAGTTAACTCTCGTTCAATCAACAATCGGCGCATCACCACACTTGTGCCCCAAGGTTATCTGGCGGGACTCGGGCGCTCAGAGCTGGACTGCATTGTTTTGATCTTCGGCAAAGAGATGAGTCCCGCCACCCCCGATGTCCATACCAACTAGGTTAGTACCCTCATGGCTCCATCAATTCAATTCGATCTCTTGAGGGGAACGGTGAAACAGTATGGTTGCCGGTTGTTCTCTATGTATTTGGCTAGGTCTAAGGATGCATCAGTTAGGTTTGATCACTTAGATTGTGGTGGTCTGGGTCTGATAGTTTGAGGCTTCATCAGTTAAGTCCAATATCTCTTTCTATTGTATCTTTTTCATGTCATATACTACTCATCTAAATAAAGTTTGCCTGATTCGTTGATATACTGTTCAGATCATCGTGACTAGATATTGTCTCGGTTAGGTCCGATCTAGTTATTGTGATGATTTCCATGATATAGATCTATTATCTGGCATGTTTTATTTATTTTTATCAGAGTACAAGCTGATAGGTCATCTTTAATTCATCTCCGTATCATGGTCACCATCGAAGGGCGCTCATCATCCTATATGCATATCTTATCTTTCCTATCGGCCGATGGCACGCTCGCTCGATTAGGCCAATTTGGGCTATCGACCATCCGACCGATCGGCACGCTGGTTCACGGTTTTATATTTTATGCCACAGTCATTAGGTCGCTAGTCGATCGGCTATGCTACTAACATTTATCTTTTTTGATCTCGTATCAGTTGCAAGGTCAAACTGATTGGCACGCGTGTGTTAGTTTTTGACCAAAAAGCACACCAACACGCTTTTTGGCACGCCCGGTGTGACCATCTCCAACAACATTGCCAGGGCTGGCGAGATCAGTAAGGAAAACATCATCCCAATCACCATGGACACTCTATCCGAGGAACAGAGGACAGTGGTGCAATAACATGTGGAGGAGTTCCGGAAGTCATGTCTGCAGGTCTACGATACGAATCGACTAGGTCCCGTTCAGAGGGCCCTTCTTCCAATGCCAGTGCTGACCATAGAGGGGGTTAGCCAATGGAGAATTCTCAGGCCAGTATTCAAGAAGTCATCGACCAGGCAATCTGCTAGTCGCTGGTCAGCCAATCAGGGACACTGGCCAAGACCATTCAAGGACTGATCAAGGAGGCCATCAGGGGCATAGTGGTTCGCGAGGCACAACAAGGTCCGGCGTACCTCCCCAATGACCCATTAAGACTACTGAGCACACTCAACTGGCATCACTGTCGCAAGGGCCGATGAGGCTAGACTAGCCGAGCTCTTCGCTCAGCTATGAAGGCAACAAGATGACCCAACCATCGGCCCCCTCACACAGTCAGCCTCAGAGCACGCTTGGCAGGGCCGATAAGAATTCATAGGCGCCGTTCCCGGTGTTTGATCCAAAGATTCCAGGGCAAGGGATGCCGCAAGTGATGTACGACATCACAAGAGACCCCCTGGCAGACCTCGTGCCGCCAAGGGGGGCACCCGATATCATCCCTCCCGGATACCACCGGACAACATACTACGGGACAATGCCCTACAGCGATGCAGGGCAATATAGACATGACGCTGCATGGCGGGACCTGTATCAACAGGCACCAATGCCTGCCCAATGTCCGTCACCAAGTCAGCAGGAATAAGTTTGGGTGAATCGGATCATGAAGCTCATCAAAGATCAATTCAGGTTGAATCCCAAAGAGCAAACATACATGTACCGGTGGCTGCATCCCGAGTGGTTTGATCGAGTACCGCTGCTAAATCAGTACAAGGTGTCGGATTTCACCAAGTTCTCGGGTCAAGACTCGATCTCCACCATCGAGCACATTAGCCGGTTTCTCACCTAGTGTGGGGAGGCATCGGCCGACGAAGCGCTGAAGGTCCATATTTTCCCGCTACCCCTATCAGGATCGGCCTTCACGTGGTTTTCTTTACTACCAGCAGACTCCATCAGAAGGTGGGCGGACGTAGAAAATAAATTTCATAAGTACTTCTTCATGGGTATCCAGGAGATGAAGCTGACCGACTTGACATACGTGAAGAAAAGGATGAATGAGTCGGTCCTAGACTATATACAGAGGTTCCTGGACATGCGAAGTAGATGGTACAACATGAGCCCTATAAGGGAGAAGTTTTCATCGCACGAGTTCGAAAGCCTCTCACAACTGCTGCAAAGGGTATCAGCCCATGAGAACTGATTCCAAGAGGCAAGACAACACAAATACCAGAAGAAGGTTGCGTACACCTAAGTGTACCACTCGGACTCTGATAAGGACAGTGACTCTGATGTAGAAGTCGGGATGGCCGAGTGGTCCAAGAACAAGAAACATGTCGCATGCCCATGGATAAAATTGGCTAAGAAGGAAGAGAAGTATGACTTCAATGTAAACAAGGCCAAAAAGATATTCGAGTTGTTGCTTAGGGAGAAGTAGATTCACCTGTCGCTTGGCAACATAATACCATCTGCCGAAGAACTGAAGAAGAATAAATATTGCAAGTGCACAACTCTCCATCACACCAGTCTAATTAATGCAAGGTCTTTAGGCAACAGATCCAATCGATCGTAGAACAAGGCTGAATCAAGTTTGACGATGGGAAACTATCGATGAATATAGACGACCATTCATTCCCAGTCAACATGATGCACACGCACTATGATGACAATCGAAAAGTATTAGGAATAGAAGGCAGACCAACGGAAATGTCACCTGAGAAGAACTAATCGAAAAGTATCAAACGAGGTCGGTAGAAAGGCAAGGTAGTGGAGACAACCGTGGCCACTCACGTTTCAATCCCCATTAGAATGGAGAGTTCTTCAGGCTTTGTTGGAATGAAGGGCTACGACAACCATCCTTGGACAACTGCCTAGGATGCAATGGAGTACCGGGTGATCATCGACCACGAAACGATGAGCCGAGGCTGCGTGATCAAAGAACCATGCGCCAAAGGTTGTCGCCCCCAAGGGTATTGGTGCTAAAAAGGTTTGGCCCCATCGGTTCTGAAGGAGTCGGCCTGACGACCGAAGGCGACGAAGACACCACAGAAAAGTCACAGTGGTGCCCCTCGGGAATCTTTACGCGAAACCAAAAATAAAGGGTGTAGCGTCTGTGGCAGAGAGAAGGAATGGCACAATTGCACGACGAAGGAGTTGATCGTCCTCCTAAGATCAGGAGCGAATGGCGCCCAAAGATAAGGCCGATCACGATGACAAAAAATATGTGGAGGTAAACATGGTTTTCTTTCTTCCTGCAGAAGATCAAGCCATCTCAGAGGAAGACACAGAGCCAGCCAATACTATGGATTAATTAATGCTGGTTCCATAGCCCGCAATTTTTGATAAACTAGAAGATCTTGAACATCGGCACTTGAGGCCTCTCTACGACAAGGGGTTGGTCAATGGGAAGCCGATGTCCAAAATGATGATAAACGGAGGGGCTACCGTCAATTTGGTGCCTTACGCCACCTTCCAAAAGCTCGGGTAGACATCAGAAGACCTCAAAAGAACTAACATGGTATTAAGGTATTTCGGTGGTAACTCATCAGACACAATGGGAGATTTAAACCTAGAACTGACAGTTCGAAGAAAGACGGTGCCGACCACATTTTTTGTGATCGAGGAAAAAGGATCCTACAACTTGTTTCTAAGACATGACTGGATACACACGAACTGTTGTGTCCCCTCAACAATGCGTCAAAACCTCATGCATTGGGTCGGTGAAAAAGTGGAGGTGATTCCTACCGATAAATCAGTTAACACAACTACAGTCGATCTATCAATATAGGAGGTAGAGGGAGTCATCTGTTTGTCAGGAAAGGCTTGGGATGGGAATTTCTTGCAAGCGTCAGACGATGGTATCACACCAGTCAGCGAAGAGCCGCCCAAGCTTATGCTATAAGGACAACATTAAGGACGACTTTGGCAAAAACGATGCCACGACCGATAAAACATTACGACGCATGCGTTAGGACGAAGTTAGACTCTACAAGGTACCACACTTCCAATGAAATAGTAGAATGTTAAAAGTTGCCACGTCAAGAAGAAAAGAGGCTGAGCGATGAGACTAAGGGAATATTTTCTGATCGTTCAGACAAAGTACATAGCCGATGCCTATGGTATCGCCTTTAGCCCCTAAACATAACAAGAAGACTTCAATGCAGAAGAGACCAAACAAAGCGACTAAGGAAAACATTCTAAGTGTTCGGGTAAACTACATTCAGCCGATACCTATGGAATTGCCTTGAGATGGTCAATGACAAGGCATAACCGTAGACAAAATCACCAAGAGCAAAGAGAATACAACACATAAAACTCAGCAGGTAATAGTACAAGATATTAGGAAGTGCTGATATATATTCATGATGTTTTGGATTACAATGGGATATGTTACAAGCTCCCTGATCGGCGTGCGGAGGACCCTCAGCCGCTTCACCTCTATAGAACACCCTTCCCCGAAGCACGAGCTGACTATGACTGCCTCTCGTTCACCCACGTTGTAGGAGTGGGGTCGCCGGTGCCAAGGTTCGTAGTGGCCGATGAAAAACCATGTTGAAGAACATGAGTTTTATACTCCATATGTGATGAGTGATTGTCAACGGAAGTCAAAGAAAGAGACATGAAGACCTGCCGTGTCTAAGTCGCGTGTGACTCAGGTACATGGGCAGCAAGCGACAGCCGGGCAGAAGAGCCGCAGAGTCGGGCTGGCGCAATCCGAGTACATGGGCTAGGAGCAGCAGAGGATCCACTGGTCTGTTGACTGGGTTTGACTCAGGTATACGGGCGGTGAGCGATTGCCGGGCTCAAGAAGCTATGGGGTCGGGTCGGCCCAATCTGGGTACCCGGTGCGAAGACAGTGGACGCTTTGTCAGTTTCGGTGCAAAACTGACAACCTATGATTATTTTGTTTTTAGGATATTAAAATTTAGTTTTTAAGTCCAGAATATTTTTATTTGTGTTAGTTGATTTTTCCAAGGGTATGTTAGTAATTTCGGAATTTATTTTAGAGTCAGTGTAATTTACCCTAGGGGTAAATTAGTTTTTTTCATGTATTAGGAGTTGCCTATAAATAGGCCCCTACACCCCTAGAGATAAGGTGATTGTTTTTTCCGAGATCAATCTACAATCCACTTTTTGTTTCAGCCACAGTTTATCTTCCACCGAAAGTTTTCATCCACAAATTTTTTCTCTGGTCTGTTTGTTGCAAGCGGTTGGGAATGGCATGCTGATGGCGTGTACGCCGGCCGGCGTGTGAGACGGCAAAAGCCTTCAGCGCGGGCCCCACACAGGCTATTCCTTGCGGTAGCAGCGGCTGCTGTTTTTCTGCGGCGCGTGGATCAAAAGCAGCAGAGGCAGGAAAGCTGCTGACGCAGTCGGCAGCCATCATCACGCATTGAGCCATGCGTATGAATTCAACAGCTCATTGCAGTGCTCGGGCCCCACATTCATAGCCTGCAAGGCGTGGCGATTGCATTTGGCCACAGTGCTGCGGGCGAGATGAGCCACAACAGAAGCTTTGGACTTTGGCTGGCAAACAGATGCGCGCGGAAGTACTGGCAAGAACGTGGAGATCAAATGCACGTTAGTTTATTCAATCTAATCTATTTTTTAGCTGTTTAAAATAAATCAATAGTTATCTATTTTTATTTAAATATTTTTGTTTAATCTGCTTATAGAAAAAGAAAAAATTATTATTAGTCGCAATAATATTTTTTCGTCTAGTTTTTACGTGCAATATTTTAAGTTTATTTTTGAATTAATTTTTAATGTTTCATGTTTTATTCATTTGATTAGTATTTTATTTCTAGACTAAAATATAAATATTTCGTGATTTATCTGGGTGCTTTTATTTACTGTAGTAGTTTTATTCTAGTTTATCTTTAATATCATTTCAATTAAGACACTAGTCATTTTTTAGGCTAGACAACTTTAGTTCCAATAATTTGCTTTGCTAATATTATTTGTCCGGTTAAGTTCGTTTGGGTGTTGGATTTAGTACATAGTTGTAACACATCAAAATTTCAAAGAAATAAAAATATCATTTTATATATTTTTCTGGAATTATTTAATTTGGAAATACCTTTAATGCCCTCCTTAGCCTATTTGAACTAGAACCTAGTTGAAATGACCAAAGTAGAGTCTAGAAAATTTTGTATGAGTTCCCAAGGCAAAGATATATTTTTGAGAATTTTTACAAATTTTTATCACCCTTGGAAGTTGCCCAAATATTTTAAACCAATTTCAGCAATTAAATTTATTCAAAAAAGAATTGAAATAGTAACGGACCCTTTTTCCCCATTCTCCCTCCAGCGGCCGGCCCAGCCCACTCCCTTCCCCGCGCCCATACTGACACCCAGGTCCTACCCGTCAGAGATCCTCTCCCCCTCAGCACGCGCGCCCGACCGGCCGACCCCGCCTGTCGGTCGCGTTCCGTTGCCCCGCCCTCGCCCCTTACCCGTTGGCCTGTAGCCCCCACCTGTCAGGACCGTCGTCCACCTCACGCCATCGCCCCCAAACCTCACCGGCTGAATCAATGCCCCCGCGATCCGCTCGTCGCCGGTCCCCTCCCCTCCATTTATTGCCAGCATTGAATCCCCCGCAACACGCCGGCCGTTTCCCCTCTTAATTCCAAGCATAATCGCCCCGCTGTCGCTCGCATGCAAGGAAACCACCTCGCCGGCGTTTACTCTCGGCCTCCCCCGATCGCGCCCTCCCTGCCCCCACCGGTACCCCCATTTAAACCCCCGACTACCGCCGCGCTCAACCCCCATGTTAACTCGCCGCAAGAACGAACAGAATGCCCTCGCTACGGTTTTTAACGCTCCTCCACCGCTCGCACTCCAGTCACTGCTCGCCATCGCCTAAGTCCCCCTCCGCCCTAGGTGACCGCACCTCCATGACCGCCAGAACCTCACCGACCTCGGCCACCCCTCCGCCGACGATGAACCCCACTGGAACGCCATCGCCGACGAGGAACCCGAACCCCTCCGCCATCTACCCTCATCGCCGACCATGCTCCGACGACCTCTCGCCTCGCCTAAGGTACCCTCGTGATCCCCGTAGTGTCCTCTTTCCATTTTAGCCAATAGGAACCCTCACCGTCGCTCGCCGTGGCCTCTTGCCCGCTCGCCGTCGCCGGAGAAGACGACCGGCACGGGTCGAGTACCCATGCCGTGTCGGATTCGATCCGGCCGTTCGATCCAGATCTGACGGTGGCCATTAAATCCCTCATGCGGTTTAATAGGATCCGTTGGATCTCGGCGAAGCGGTACGTTTTAATCTCGTGCGTTCGTTAGTATTTAAAAACCTCGATGAATCTGGGCCATCCATCGCGTACCGGTTAAGCCTTTTAATCTCAGCCGTCCACGTTAACTTAACGCCCCCGCCCTGCCCTCGCGCGTTGGACCTGGATCCAACGGTCCAGGATGGGCCGGACCACACGCACAGTGCGCGGGTTCACCGTGAGGCCTGTTCACCGTAGACTCGAGGCTGTTTTTGATTTAAATTAAATTCCAGAAACTTTTTTAAAATTGTAAAATTCATATCTAGCGCATTTTAACTCCAAAAATTATCATTTCAATTCCATAAAATTTATAATTTTATCCTCTACATGTTAATGCAATAAAAATAGTATGTTTACTTTGAATATTTCATGCTTATTTAATAAAGTATTCAAATGCTCTTTAGGGTAAATTACAAATTTATTTATTTCAATTTCAGCAAAATTTATCTTTTATTCTTTTCCTGTTAGTAGAATGAACCCACTAAGTTTACTCTAGACCACTTATTTTAAATTAGTTAGAAAACTTAAAATAAAATTGTTCACATTTATAATCTCTTTTTATAAAGGACAATATTTCATTATAGTTCATTTTAAATATTCATAAAATGAATTTCAGAAACTTAACAACTTTATTTTTCTTAAATTAACCCAATCAAAACCTATATGCTTGTTGTGTGATTTTGGATTGTTTAATTGAATGTTAAATTTATTTTATTTATATTGGGAAGACTACGACGCCACCGAGGAGCCGAAATATTTTCCCGAAGTTCCTCCCTCCCCTTTCGCTGAACAAGGCAAGTCACCAAACCAATCTTTTGAGCATATTGAACCCATGTTTTATTAAGCTATCGCTAAAACACATAGGATATACATGCATTAGACAAATGAAACCCTTACGATATATTTATTAGGATCCCTCGACCTTGATGTGTAACCCAAGCCATTGTATCTAGCCTAAACTAATTGTCACCATATGATTAGTACTATTAGCTAGTGTCCTATGTATTGACACGATTGCTATAGGATTAAAAATGAGTCGTAGCGATTGGAATCTACTATATGATCCCCGTTATTCTTACCTCTGGAATGTTGTTGGTGATAGAGTTATGGTTGAGAGTGTATGCATGGTGGGTTCTGGGTGCAAGCTAGGGCATTGGTCGGTAGCACCCAGGGCACTATAAGGACCGGTCTGAGGGATCCGTTGCAATACACTTCCGTACTAACCACAGGTCTAATGGGTAAGTCCTAACTAAGGTATGTAGTGTTCCAAACCGAGGCCACCACTTGGAGATGGGTCAAGCAGCACCTGCGGGTGGCTTGTACCGACGTGGCGCAAAAGGGGGTGCGATGTTAGCCGGGATACGGCCCGGCGCGCCAGCGAAACCTAGAGCGGGTGGTTATCGCTTGGAGCATTTCATGCTGAAGTTTTGGCACGAGTTCCCGTGGTATGGGTCATCTCGTTACACTTTGGTGTTTGGGATGAGTGCGTGCCTTGTGGGTACATTAGTACACCTCTGATCAGAGTCATAAATCTTTTCGAAAAGCCGAGCCCACAGTCAAGGGTGGGTTGCGTGACATCCCACAGTTAGTTTACTTTTAATATGTATGTGCATGATGGTTTGACATGTAAGGACTGTTGTGCGAGGAGGGAAAACGTACTCCTCGAGTTAGATGGCATTATGATGTTCATGTTTATTATTCCGCATGATTAACTTTGACTACACTAAATGCAATAACTGAAAAATGTACTTTTCCGCACTTTTAGCCATTATCCTTCCTTTGTTATTACCCTGCATTACTATTTGCATTTGCGTTGGCTTGTTGAGTACTTTTTGTACTCATACCTGTTGGACACACCATTCAGAGGATGCCTACTACGAGGATGGTCTGGAGTAGCGACCCAGTCAAGAAGAAGATCCTGAAGAGGGCGTTCGTCATGCTTTTAATTATTTATTTTATGTTTACTCCTATGTAATAATTGTGGTCTGCGTACCACGGATGATTACTCATATGTACGTGTCGCATGATGAACCTCTTGTATTATTGTTTTTCTTTGGAAATTCAATAATATTCCGATTTTGGTAAATCGGGGTGTCACAAGATGGTATCAGAGCCGACTTGACTGTAGGAAGCCAAACGGACCAGCCTAGCCCTTAGTTGGATGAAAACTATTTCACGAAAACCTACTTTATAAATTTTGTTCCTCCCCTCTCTTTTCTTCAAATTGTTGTTTTTGTAGATGCCGGTCTACCAAGCGCACAACTTCTGCCACCACTTCGAGGGCTTCATCAGGGAGCTCCGCATGATGGTCACCTTCCTTGGGTTCCTCTTTGAGCCCGAGTTCCATGGGGTGTACATGGAAGAGTTCGCAGGACCCTGCGACGTCTCCATCACCATCCACGGGTCCGGCGAGCACCTGCCGTTCTTCACGGCAGCACTTGGGGGCCCAACCTTCGACGTCGCGTGCCAACGCATCGCACTCCAAGCCCTCATGGAGTTGAGGATGATCTATGACGATCGTCTTCAGAACTCGTCCTTCCGGCTTGTGCCGAAGCGCACTCCCGGCGCCCACCATAGCATCTACATCGGGGTTCACTCCGATCGTGATCCGGTCATGGCCCGGCAGGCGCGCCTTCTTCAGGCCATGGATGATCTCCATACCGAGGCCGTGCTTGACGCCGAGGAGCACCATGAGGCGGTCGAGTTCCTTCGTCAGGAGACTAAGATCTTGATCTAACAAAATGGCGAGCTGCAACCCAAGATTATGCAACTACGGAAGGACATTGCGGAGATGGTCCCCTCATCTAGAGGAGGAAGAAGCCCATCCGCAAGCCCGCCCCTCGCCCCAAGAGGATCCTGCCCCACCCCTCAACCGCTGGACCGTCCAGCTCCAGCGCTCCTGCCCCCCGTCCCGCACTCGTCTCCAACCCCATTATCGAGAATTTTCTCGAGCCCACCATCCCTCAGAATCCTCGTGGTTCCGAGAGCACGGAGACCACTTCCGGTGGCGAGTAGACGATAGTTATCATTGTGTGATTTTAATAATTTTGTGTATGTGGTGCTACCTACAACAACTTGTGTTGTAGGTAGGATAAAATAAGAGCATGGATGTAATGAACTTTTTATACCACTTGAGATATATATTTGAGCCTCGATGGGCTATTTTGGTTAAAATGTTTGTTTCACCACCTTTTTATCTTATGGCAAAAATTCTTATGTTCAGAAGATGGCCGACAACTAGAACACTGGGTCCAACAATGGAGAAGGGGCAAGCAACGGTTTGCCCGGAAGTGTTGTGCCCAACTGGGGCGCAATGGACCAACTTCAGACTAGGCCACCATCCGCCAACCACCCCACCTTGCCGGAGATGATGGCGATTCAAAACGAGCTGATTACCGCTCTCCTCACCCAGATGCAACACCAACAGGCACAGTTGGACCATCTGCAGAATGTGGAGCCTGCCCCTCGTGCACCAACACCCGCACCCGCGCCCCAACTCTCGGAGTTCTTGCGCGTGCGTCCCCCAATCTTCTCCAGCACCACCAACCCCGTGGAGGCCGGAGATTTGCTCCGCACCATAGGTAAGAAGTTGGACCTCCTCCCCTGCACCGACCAGTAGAGAGTGGCGTTCACCACTCATCAGCTCAAGGGTCCCGCCGCGGAGTGGTGGGACAACTACCATGAGTCCCAACCAGAGGACCACGTGGTGACTTGGGTGGAGTTCACCATCGCCTTTCGCGCCGCCCACGTCCCCGCCGGAGTTATCGCGGTCAAGCAGCAGGAGTTCCGCGACCTGCAACAAGGCAGCCGGACCGTCATGGAGTATCTCCATGAGTTCAACCGTCTGGCACGCTACGCGCCAGAGGAGGTGCGAACCGACGCCCTCTGCCTGGACAAGTTCCTCCGGGGACTCAAGGATGAGCTGTCCATCCAGCTCGTCGCCACCGACTATGCCGACTTCCAACGGTTGTGAACAAGGCGCTCATCCAAGAGACTAAGCAGAACAAGTTGGACCTCAAGAAGAGGAAGATGATCACGTTCAAGCATCAACAAGCGAATTCTCAGAGGCCCCGCTTTGTCCCTCCGCCACCAGTGCCCGCCTATCATCCTCGGCCCGCCTACAGGCCACCTCACGCCGCCGGTGGATCCAACGCCGGGCATCCCCGCCCCGCTCCACCAGCTCCAGCCGCTCAGCCGACACCCGCCGCCAAGGCCCCGATCTTGAGGGATCGCCAAGGGAAGCCGGTCGTCTACTTCAACTACCGGAAGGAAGGGCACTACTCGCACCAGTGTCCTCACCCCAAGCAACCTCAAGGCGCGAGACCCAACAAGGCGGTTCGTGCCCGCGTCAACCACATCAGCACGGAGGAAGCTCAGGAAGCTCCCAAAGTCGTGCTCGGTACGTTTACCACAAATTCTTTGCCGGCTACCATACTATTTGACTCTGGGGAAACACACTCTTTCATCTCGGAGGATTTTGTGAAACCAACAACTTGGAAGCGCTCCCTCTACCAGTCCCCATGATGATTGCCACTCTAGGCAATAAAACCTTAGCCCACTTATACAGTCCTAAGGTTAAGATAGAGATTCAAGGAGTATTATTCCGGGCCGAGCCAGTCCTCATTAAGTGTACCGGACTCGACCTCATCCTAGGGATGGATTGGCTAATGAAGCACAAGGGAGTGATCGATTGTGCCAGTAAGTCCGTAACACTGACCAACCCCGAGGGCGAACCCGTCACCTTTCGGATGACCAGCCGCAAACCTCACGAGATGTCTCTCCACTCACTAGCCCTTCAAGAAGTGCCCATAGTCAAGGATTTCATGGACGTCTTCCCAGAGGACCTGCCAGGAATGCCTCCCAAGCGGGACATCGAATTCAGAATCGAGCTTGTCCCCAGGACCACTCCAATCTCTAAGCGCCCATACCGGATGGCCGCCAATGAACTAGTCGAAGTCAAGAGCAACATCGAAGGCCTCGAACAGAAAGGGTACATCCGACCGAGTACCTCACCCTGGGGTGCACCGGTCATCTTCGCCATGAAGAATGACAAGACTAAAAGGATGTGCGTGGACTATAGAGCCCTAAACGACGTAACCATCAAGAACAAGTACCCATTTCCTCGAATCGACGACCTGTTCGATCAACTGAAAGGTTCCTCGGTGTTCTCCAAGATTGACCTCAGGTCAGGTTATCACCAATTGAGGATTAGAGAAGAGGACATTCCCAAGACTTGCCTTCACCTCCCGCTATGGACTATACGAGTATACTGTAATGTCGTTTGGACTCATGAATGCCTCGGCCTTTTTCATGAACATGATGAACAATGTATTCATGGAGTTCTTGGATAAGTTCATTGTGGTATTCCTCGACGATATCCTCATCTACTCCAAGACCAAAGAAGAACATGAAACCCACCTCCGTCTGACCCTCGCAAAGCTAAGGGAGCAGCAACTGTACGCCAAATACAGCAAGGGCGAGTTTTGGTCGTCAGAGGTGAAGTTCCTCGGTCATGTCATATCTGCTGGAGGAATAGCTGTGGACCCAACCACCGTGGAAGCCGTGACCAACTGGCTACAACCCACGAACGTGACCGAGATTTGAAGTTTTCTCGGATTGGCTGGATACTACCGCCGGTTCATCGAAAACATTTCAAAGATAGCAAAACCTATGACCAGGCTTTTGCAGAAGGAAGTAAAGTTTGAATGGACCCCATATTGTGAAGAATGCTTCCAAACTCTTAAGAATAAGCTCGTGTCAGCTCCAATTCTGACCCTGCCAGACATCCGGAAAGACTTCCACGTCTACTGTGATGCTGCTCGCCAAGGATTGGGATGTGTCTTAATGCAAGATGGGAAGGTGATATCTTACGCCTCCCGACAGCTGAGGCCACATGAGCTAAACTACCCGACCCACGACCTAGAATTAGCAGCCGTGGTTCATGCCTTGAAGATATGGAGGCATTACCTTTTGGGGAATCGGTGTGAGGTCTTCACTGACCACAAGAGCCTCAAGTATATATTCACCCAGTCGGACCTGAACCTCAGGTAGAGGAGATGGTTGGAACTGATCAAAGATTACGACTTGGGCATCCATTATCATCCAGGCAAGGCCAATGTGGTGGCAGACGCCCTTAGTCGAAAAGGGTATTGCAATGCCATCATGATACAGGACCAGGCCCCTTTGCTATATAAGGAAATGGAAAGGCTGAATTTAGGGATCACCACCCGAGCGTACCTCGTTGCTTTGGAGTCTAGACCTATCTTGATAGACTAGATCCGAGAAACACAGAAGGAAGACCCGGACATCTTGGAGATCAGTAGAACATGCGGAAGGGTAAAGCCCCCGGATTCTCCGAGGACGAGCATAGTACCATCTGGTTCGGAAACCGGATATGCGCACCCGACAAGTTTGAGTTGAAGACTCTCATCCTTCAAGAAGCCCACAATACTCTATACTCCATACATCCCGGGAGTACAAAGATGTATCAAGACCTAAAAGAGAAATATTGGTGGGTCAGCACGAAGAGGGAGATAGCTGAGTATGTGGCCAAGTGCGACACATGTCGGCGAGTCAAGGCAGAGCACCAAAGACCTGCTGGACTGTTGCAACCCCTCAAGGTCACCGAATGGAAGTGGGAAGAGATAGGAATGGACTTCATCATGGGACTACCCCGAACCCAAGCCGGTCATGATTCTATCTGGGTGTTCATCGACCGACTCACCAAGGTGGCTCACTTCATCCCCGTCAAGACAACATACACCATCGCCAAGTTGGCCGAGTTATATATGACCCAGATTGTGTGCCTACACGGAGTTCCAAAGAAGATTGTATCTGACCGTGGGAGTCAGTTTACCTCTAAGTTTTGGAAGAACCTTCAAGAGGAACTCGGCACCCGGCTGAACTTTAGCACCGCCTATCATCCACAGACCGATGGTCAAACCGAAAGGGTCAACCAGATATTGGAGGACATTCTTAGAGCTTGCGCTCTAGACTTTGGCGGAATGTGGGACAAGAACTTGCCCTATGCAGAGTTCTCCTACAACAACAACTATCAAGTTAGCCTGCAGACGTCCCCGTTCGAAGCACTTTATGGGCGTAAGTGCAGAACACCGTTACTTTGGGATCAGACTGGAGAGTCACAACTGTTTGGCACTACAGGAAAATGAGATATTTTCGTCGGCATTAATAACTTTCGTCAGCTTTTACAAAAACCGTCGGAAGAAATATAATTTTCGTCAGCTTAACAGAGCCGACGGTAAATACTGTAATTTTCGTCGGTCTACTGCTGAGCCGAGGGAAGTTACGTTAACTTCTGTCGGCCCAATACAACAAGCCGACAGAAGTTACGAATTCTTATTAAAATCAATCCCCACACACCCCCGTGCCCTAATATTCCTTCCCCAAATCGAGCCACCGCCACCACTCATCTCTGCGCCTCCCCGTTGCTTCCTTCGCCTACCCACCTGCCCCGCCGCTGCCTCCCCGCCCCTCCTCGCCACGCATCTGATGGGTATTTTCCCCGCTGCACGCGCCGAGCTATGGCGGTTGTTCTGACTTCCCCAATCCCCAATATCCCTCCGGCTCACATGGCAGTGGCATCCGCTCCCCGAGGCCCCATGCGTGGCCGCGGCGTGGGGTGTGGGCCGCCGGAGCGGTGAGGTGGTACGAGAAGTGCTATTTCCGGCAGCGGCTAGACCACTTCAGCTTCCGGTGGGCCCATCTTCTTCTACTGCGATAATGAGGGGTTCATCGCCTGGTTCGCCGCCTACTCCTAGAAATGGGCAAGATGGATCAAGGAAGTTAGTTCTCTTTTTTCATAAATTTTTATTGAATATTTCTTTGTATTTTGAAGACCAAGACATAATATTATCTAGAGTATCAATAACATTGAGTTCATAACACTCATAAAATTTATTTTGTTCAATTATCTGGATGTCCATCACTGCTTACTAGACTATCTGGTTTCTCTTTTAGGTCATGTAAGTTTTATCTGTATAAGGACGACGAGGACCCTTCCATGCTAATAAATACAGGGAAGCAGAGGATGCATCCAGTGGGATTCACATTTTCGTTTGAGTTTTAGAAATTCAGTAGTGCGGCATGCATGGTCAAATACATAGGAGGTGTTGTTTACGCCATTTGTATATATGTTCCATTTTAATTTCAGATCCAGAGCTTTGTAGGAGTTAGTGTGGCTTCTGATTGTATGTTGTGCTGCTATCGCATATTTTTTTGTCTACTAAAAATGCAGACTTGATGGGAAACCTTTCTTTGTATGAAATGGCAATAGAGATCTTGATTGTGAAAGAACAGAAAAAACAAAGAAAAAAGAAAAAGAAAACAGAAAAAGTTCTATACTACACTCTGTGAAAAGAACAGAAAAAACAAAACAAAAAAACAAAAAAACAAAAAAAACAAAAAAAATCAACTTTCGTCGGCCAAAAATTAGCCGAAGGAAGTTATTGACAACTTCCGCCAGCTAATGTTTCGTCGGCTTTGGCTGACGGAAGTTTGCTGGATTCTAGTAGTGTGGGACTGATATATTAAGAGAAGCCAAAGAGAAGGTCAAGATCATCAGGGACAGATTGAAGATAGCCCAGTTCCGACAGAAGAGCTACGCCAATAACCGACGAAGGGACCTAACCTTTGAGGAGGGTGATTATGTCTATCTCCAAGTCACTCCCCTCCGTGGCACTCAAAGGTTCAACATGAAAGGCAAGCTAGCACCCCACTATGTCAGACCCTTTCAGATCCTCCAACGGCAAGGAGCAGTGGCATATCAATTGGAACTGCCTCCATCTCTAGCTAGAGTCCATGATGTGTTCCACGTCTCTCAGCTGAAGAAGTGTCTTCGTGTGCCCGCCGAACAAGTCAACCTCCAACAACTCAACGTCCAAGAGGATTTGACCTACATCGAGAAACCCGTCGTCCACCTCATGCCATCACCCCCAAACCTCACCGGCCGAATCAATGCCCCCGCGATCCGCTCGTCGCCGGCCCCCTCCCCTACATTTATCGCCGACATTGAATCCCCCGCAACACGCCGACCATTTCCCCTCTTAATTCCACGCGTAATCGCCCCGCTATCGCTCGCATGCAAGGAAACCACCTCGTCGGCGTTTACTCTCGGCCTCCCCGATCGCGCCCTCCCTGCCCCCGCCGGTACCCCTATTTAAACTCCCGACCACCGCCACGCTCAACCCCCACGTTAACTCACTGCAAGAATGAACAGAATGCCCTCGCTATGGTTTTTAACACTACTCTGCCGCCCGCACTCCAGTCACTGCTCGTCGTCGCCGAAGTCCTCCTCCACCCTAGGTGACCGCACCTCTATGACCGCTGGAACCTCACTGACCTCGGCCACCCCTCCGCTGACAACGAAACCCACCGGAATGCCATCATCGATGAGGAACCCAAACCCCTCCGCCATCTACCCTCGTCGCCGACCACGCTCCAGTCACAATAGGAGGCGCGGATATCGACAACCGCAACATCTTGACGCCTACACTTGAAGATATCCCCGCAGAAGACCGAGCAGAGATCGAGGCAAGGTTAAAAGCACTCCAAGACATGATGCTTGGGGGCTACGTCAAGACACGCGCAGGCTTCATCAAGCGCGACATCATCACCCTCGACCTCGCATAGGTCTAGGTAACACCTGTATCGCCTTGTTTATCTTCTTTAGAGATTGAGCAAAAAATAGCCGCATCAGTACATCAAGCCGTTAGCACTTCACTAGCCAACCGTTTAGATTTGACACTTAGCTCCCAAGTAGAGGCGACTCTTAGGAGGTTCAGCTTTACTGAGGCCGTACCCCTAGTTCCTATTTCCTGTGCACCACCGGCAAACCACGTATACGGTAGGACTAACGACAGCACTGGCACAATCATGTCTCCGGCCTCATCGCTTATGGCCGAGACCAATCATTACACCTACGGTCAAACTAACACTGCGTACCACACACCACCACCTGCGCCGATACCCGCGCTGCCCGCACCATATGCGCAGGCGCCCGGACACGAACATGTCATACAAATAGCACGCAGGGAAGAGGCCCCTGGCCGAGACGAGAATATCCCACCGCGTGTCGCGCCCCCGCATGTGAAGGTCACACAAGCAACATGCCAAGATGACATAGAAGAGCGGGTCCGCGCACTATTTAGAGAGTGTGCCGGCTTCGTGCCCAAGGGAAAGGTTAGAGTTTACTGTAAGCCATACCCAGACCATCTTGACACAGTACCCTACCCCCGCGGCTATAGAATCCCTGAATTCACTAAATTCGAAGGTGAGGGTAGCAAAACTACACTAGAGCACGTTAGTCAATTTTTGGCACAGTGTGGAGAAGTTAGCGGGATAGATGCTCTAAAGGTTAGACTATTTTCTCTCTCGCTATCTGGCACCACTTTCACTTGGTTTTCGGTGCTCCCGCCAAACTCCATCCAGACGTGGGATGATTTAGAGCAGAAATTCCATGATTATTTCTACACGGGTGAGATAGAACTTAGGCTTTCACATTTGACATCGGTTAAGCAGAAATCTAGCGAGACCGCCTCTGAGTACATCAAGCGTTTTAGGGATACTAGAAATCGGTGTTTTAGCCTTAATATTTCGGAAAGGGACTTGACGGAACTAGCTTTTAACGGGTTGCATTCTGAAATTAAAGAGAGGTTAGATAACCAAAACTTTTTAGAAGTTAGCCAAGTTCTACAGCAGGATCTGGTCCAGGAAGGCTGAACCAAAGATAAAAGGTTTATTAAGACGTTTAGCAAGCCCAGGGGTGAAATCCACATCATGGAACGTTCTGACGAGGAGGAGTCATAAGAGGAGGATTCGGCTGATATGTACGCGGCCGATTGGGTGTGGAACACTAAGAATAAACCTTTCACCTGCTCTAAGTTACGACTATCTCCCACAAAGAATCGACTTAGTGAGGTCAAGTACTCGTTTCATATAACCAAATGTGATAAAATATTTGATTTTCTCTTAAAAAGTCAGCTTCTCAGGTTACCTAAGGGTCAAGTCATTCCACCTGCCGATGAGTTAAAGAAGCATCCATATTGTAAGTGGCATGATTCACATTCACATAATACTAATGACTGCAATGTTTTCCGATGGCAGATACAATCGGCCATAGAAGAAGGACGATTGAAGATAGACCATAATCTGAAGATGAAGCTGGATAAAGATCCTTTTCCCGTCAACGCCGTCGACCTCGACGAAAAGAAGGTGTTGATTCGGCCAGAACAGGCTGAGTCGGCTAAGAGAAAGGATGTAATTGTTGGAGAACCACACACTCGCACGCTCATACCGAAGAACCCCGAGGTAGGAGTGTGGAAACAGAACATTAATACCCCTTCAGCTAAAGCTCACAAGAGGCCAAAGGTAACATACAACATGCTGTTGAACAAGCATCAAAGAAGGGCCAAGGAAGCAGGTCCACACACTAAGAAGCAAAAGCAGCCGAAGGGTCCGGGGCTCTTAGAGGGTAGCTCCGGACCGAAGCAGGAGAACCCTCTACACGAAGGGTTCGGACCACGGTGGCCTGATACTCCACACGGTGGTTCCGAGCCACAATGGTCGAATCCCCCGTACAACAGCTTCGAGCCCCAATGGTCGGGCCCCCTATACAGCAACTTCGGCCCACAATGGCCAAACCCCGCACCGTGTTGGACTTCTCTGATGGGAGGCTTCGGCCCGCACTGGCCGAACGTACCTCCGGCCTTGCAGGACCCTTCGTTGGTGTGGTCCGAGATGCCATCAACTCTGCCGAACCCCCTTCTGGGTAATGGGTTCGGCTCACAATGGGCGAGGCCACTGGAGCCGTTGATGCCTCCGCCGTATGACTGGGCGGGGACCCCTTGGGCTCCGTACGTATCTGGGTCATGATACCCTCCGCAACCTAACACTATGCCTTGTTTTCCTTCAGAGTATTATGGATGGCAGGAGCAAACAGACGCAGCGGAGGGGGCATCATCCACAGACTGTCCGTAGTGTCTCCGAATCAGACCATGCAGAGCTAAGCCGAAGGGTGCGAGCACGCGGAGGACGAGGTCAGGGAGTCCGAAGCCATAACCATCAGAGTTGGGTCTCAGGAAGTCCCAATCCCGAAGACTTTGTCACTGAGGTCTAACGGAGGTAAGTCCCATGCTTCGGCTGGACTCTGCGCTGAAGCCTGGTTCGATCGGCCGAAGAAGGCCAGTTCATCCATCGGGATCCGCAGCGAAGGCCCCTTCGAGCGCAGGGTGCATAAGGCCGAAGGGCACAGTGCCACTTTGGTCAGAATTAATGGAAGCCGAACAGTAGCACCCGGCACCAAGACGCAGCCATCTTGTGCCCCTCCAGGCATGTCCAAATCACAGAAGAGATGCCTACAAAGACTACGGGCACTGAGATGCGCGAGAAGAAAGCTGAGGCCGAGTGCTACGCTATCTTTGAAGAAATCCGCCCTCGACCAGCTACAAAACAGGTATGGAGGGAGAAGACGGGTGAGATAACCAACCCGGCTCCTAGTCCGTGCGACGACGACGACAGGCTCGACAATGATTACTCGCCCATCTCTGAAGGGCCCGCACTCCAGGTGATGGACATCAACATCGTCACACTGCCTGCCGAGTTCGCACTACCACAGGATGAGGCCGAGGTCACCGAATTGAACCTTGGCCCGCGCAACGCCATCTTTGAGAAGCTCGAGGACTTGGCTCGCCATCTGAAGCCTATCTACGTCAGATGTCACATCGATGGAAAGTCGATTTCCTGAATGCTCGTCGACGGCGGTGCCACTGTTAACTTAATGCCTTACTCGTTGTTGAAGAAACTTGGCAAGGACGAGGATGACCTGAAGAAGATCAACTTGATGCTCAACGACTTCAACGGCTAGAGCTCCGAGGCCAAGGAAGTACTCTCTATGGAGTTGATGGTGGGAAACAAGACATTGCCAACAGTATTATTCGTTGTTGACGTACAAGGTAACTATAGCATACTACTCAGGCACGACTGGATTCACGCAAACTGTTGCATTCCCTCTACTCTACACCAGTGCCTGATACAATGGGACGGCGATGAGGTAGAAGTCATTCCTGTGGATACTTCGGCCCAAGTAGCATTTGCCGATGTATCGGTCGACGCCATCCATAACAAAGTAGAATGTCTGTCAGGTAGAGATCTTTCGGATTACGATTTTGTTAGTGTATCCGAAGGACGGTTTGTACCAGTGTCTGTAAAGCCGGCTGGATTAGCATGGCTATTTTTGTATTAATAGTCATGTCTAGCATGAGTAATCTAGATTGGCTAAAGTCTCGTGTGGAGCAATATCGGTCTAATAAAGACGGTATTGCCGAGGCCATTGGGGACTTTAGCGAAGTAGAGAAATTAGGACAAGGTTTTGCGTCGGCCGACCCCTTGGAGGAAGTTTACATAGGTAATGGTAGCATCCTAAGGCCGACTTTCGTAAACCAACATTTACATCCCGATGAAAAGGCTGAAGTAATAAAGTTACTTTGGTCGTATGTCGATTGTTTCGCATGGGAGTATAGCGAGATACCAGGGCTAAGCTGCGAGCTCGTTGAGCATCGGCTGCCTATCAAGTCCGGATTTAGGCCTTATAACCAGCCTCCCCGCCGCTCTAACTCAGCCGTCTATGACCGAGTTAAAGAAGAAGTGGAGCGACTACTCAAGGCTGAATTTATTAGGCCATGTAGGTACGCGGAATGGGTTGCTAACATTGTGCTTGTAGAGAAGAAAGGGAGCGGCAAGATACGGGTATGCATTGATTTCAGGGATCTGAACAGATCCACTGCAAAGGACGAGTATCCAATGCCGATAGCCGACATGCTGATCAACAGTGCTTTAGGACACAAGGTACTAAGTTTTCTTGATGGAAATGCTAGTTATAATCAAATCTTTATGGCCGAAGAGGACATCTACAAGACTGCCTTTCGATGCTCTGGTTTCGTCGGTTTGTTCGAGTTGGTCGTCATGACTTTTGGTTTGAAAAATGTCTGCGCCACATATCAGTGCGCTATGAACTTGATCTTTCATGACTTGTTAGGGGTCATGTTAGAAGTTTACATCGATGATGTCGTGGTCAAATCGGACGCTATGGGAAACCATTTAGCTGATTTGAAAGTTGCTTTCGATAGGATGCAACAGTATGGGTTGAAAATGAACCCACTCAAGTGTGCTTTTGGTGTGTCGGCGGGTAAGTTCTTAGGTTTCATGATTCACGAGAGAGGCCTAGAAATTGATCATAAGAGACTTGAGAAGATTAGAAACGTTGCAGCGCCGACGTGCAAGAAGGATGTGCAAAAGTTGCTATGCAAGTTGAACTATTTGCGTCACTTTATATCCAACTTGTCTGGCAAGATTGATGCCTTTGTCCCCATACTCCGGTTGAAGAACGAAGCCGAGTTCACCTGGGGGCAAGCCAACAAAGTGCTTTCGAGAAGATCAAGGAGTGCTTGTCACCACCGCCCGTGGTGAGAGCACCCAAGGCCGGGATTCCATTTCGGCTATACATCGCCGCTAAAGAAAGCGTGATTGGAGCCGTGCTAACCCAGGAGGTGGAGGGGAAGGAGTACATCATTACATTCTTGAGCCACCGCCTGCTGGATGCCGAAACTAGGTACGCGTTTGTGGAGCGATTATGTTTCTCACTTTATTACGCGTGCACCAAGTTATGCCATTATTTTCTCCCTACCACATGTGTTGTCGTTTGCCAAACCGATGTTATAAAGCACATGTTACAGAAGCCGATTCTAAGTTGAAGAATCGGAAAATGGGCTTACACGTTGATTGAGTACGACTTGGCTTACGAACCCTTAAGAGCAATGAAAGGCCAAATCGTAGCCAACTTTATAGTTGATCACCACATAGATGTCAGTTGGAGTGACAACATTGCTCTAGTTGAGGTAGTGCCATGGAAGCTTTATTTTGACAGTTCGACTTGCAAGAGTGGCCAAGGTATTGGAGTGGTTCTCATATCGCCTAATGGAATGCACTTTGAAACTTCGGCCCATCTAGAGTTTTCTTCCACCAATAACCAAGCCGAATACGAAGCCTTATTGCTAGTCTTGAATTGCTAGAATCTGTAGGTGCTAGACATGTTCACGCATATGGTGATTCTTTATTAGTAGTGCAACAAGTAGCTAAGAGTGCTCAATGTTTTAACGGCTTGCTGAATAGTTACATGGATAAATGTCTAGACACAGTTGCTACTTTTGAAGACTTCAAAATCTCTCACGTATCAAGAGAAGCCAATTTAGCCGCAAATGATTTGGCTCAGCAAGCATCTGGCTACCAAGTCAGGAGAGGAAAATTTTCCGTATTGGAGAAGCCAGTGTTTGGTCTCACTGCTGAAGCCAGTAATAGTGGGCAGGCACACACTCCGGATCGAACCCCTCTAGTTGCCGAAAGTCACTGTGCACCGAGGATCCTAGATCGGAGTACCCTGCCGACTGAAGGTGTTGGCACGCCGAAGTCTGTAGGCCGAAGCCTCCTGCACGGAGAAGACTCCCTGGAGTCCGAACCCTCCGAAGGGCTTCGGCCCAGCACACTCCGAACACCACCCTAACCAGGCTTCGGCAGGAGCTGGAATGGCTCGGGGGCACCCCGAAGTCAGTAATTTAGATGTTTGTGCAGATGATGGACCAACGAAATCCTGTGAAACCTATAAGGGCGATTGGAGAGTCCCAATCGTCCAGTATTTGAGAGACCCTAGACAAAGGGTTGATCGGAAGGTTCGGCGACAAGTGTTCAAATTCGTGTTTAGAACATGAAGTCCATGAAGGGCTTTGCGGCACTCATCAATCGGCCCAAAAGATGAGTTGGATGCTCAAAAGAGCGGGTTTTTATTGGCCGACTATGACTGAAGATTGTTTCAAGTACTATAGAGGGTGTGAAGCATGTCAAAAGTTTGGCAATATTCAGTTAGCTCCTGCCTCATTACTCAATCCTATTGTCAAGCCATGGCCGTTTCGAGGTTGGGGTTTAGACTTCATCGACCAGATTCACCCTCATTCCTCAAAGGGGCATCGGTTCATGTTGATGGCAACAAATTACTTCACTAATTGCACCGAGGCCGTACCTCTCAAGAACATGACTCACAATGAGGTACGTGATTTTATTTTGAAGCACATCATACATAGATTCGACATTCCTCAAACTCTTACTACGGAACAAGGTAGTTCATTTGTTTCTGGAGAAGTAAGGGACTTCGCCGAATATTATTGTATTAAGTTGATAAACTCTTCACCTTACTATGCTCAGGCCAATGGTCAGGCCGAGTCTAGTAATAAAACTGTGATTAAGCTCATTAAGAAGAAAATTGAAGAGTTTCCTAAAAGGTGGCATGAGGTGCTTTCCAAGGCGTTGTGGGCTTGTAGGATTGCAAACCACGGTGCTACCAAGGTCAGTCCATATGAGTTGGTATATGGACAAGAGGTCGTTCTGCCTGTAGAGATAGATCTTGGCTCCTTAAGAGTGTTAAAGCAATACGACTTATCGGTCAATGAGTATGAAGCTCTTCTGAAGGATAATCTGGAGGAAGTGACCGATAAGAGACTAAGGGCTTTAGAAGCCATACAAATAGACAAAAAGAGAGTAGCCAAAGCCTACAATAAGAAGGTTAAACCAAAATCGTTTCAAGTAGGAGATTTAGTGTGGAAGACGATTTTACCTTTAGACACGAAAAGTCCAAAATTTGGTAAATGGTCACCTAGTTGGGAAGGTCCTTTTAAGATAGCCGAAATCGCTCCCGGCAACGCATACGTGCTAGAATCTCTGCAGGGATAGTGGTTTCGAAGAGCTTTGAATGGTAGATATTTGAAAAGGTATTTCCCAAGCGTGTGGAAAATAGCATAAAAGGTGTCGAAAAGCCAATATGAACGGTATCGTCTTCAGTTCATCGTGCTTTTAGTTCACTTAGTTCACTAAAAGGAAGGGGGCATGTGTTGATAGCAAAAAATGGCATTAATGGCTAGATTGTCAAAATATCAATTTTGGTGATTTGAGCCAAAAATACACATGTCCAGGGTCCGTCCGAAGCCCTACAGGGCCGAAGGTCCATTGAGCTGTGGGCTCCGAAAGCCTCTAGCTAGCCCATGGGCTTAAGCCGGGAATCCTTCGGAGGCCCACGCCACTAGAGCTTCGGCCCAAGGAACAGGCCTCGATGGGCCTGGCCAAGGCCCACTTCGGTAGAGATGGAGTTGTATGTGATTCCAACTCAAGTTTTATCTCCATCCGACCGGGTTAATAACACATTAGATCGGGAATTAAGACCTTATAAATAGAGAGGCGAGGCTAGCGTAGAGGCCCCTGTAGTGCCCCGATTTATCAAAATCGAGACATTATTGAATTTCCATAGAAAAACAATAAAACAAGAGGTTCATCATGCGACAACGTACATACGGCAATATCCATGGTACGCAGACCATATTTATTACATCAAAGTTTTAGTAGAAACAACATTAAAAATAATTAAAAAAGTGGCATGACGAACATCTTCTTCAGGATTTTTCTTCTCGACTAGGTCGCTACTCCAGACCGTCTTCGTAGTAGGCATCCTCTGTGGGGTCCAACGGGTATGAGTACAAAAAGTACTCAACAAGCCACCGCAAATGCAAGTAATAATGCAGGATAATAAACAAGGAAGGGTAATGGCTAACATTGCGGAAATGTACAGTTTCAGTTATTGCATTTAGTGTAATCATATTTTAATCATGCGGAAAGTAAACATGAATATCAACAACATCAACTAACTCGAGGAGTACGTTTTACCTCCTCGCACAACAGTCCTTACATGTCAATCCATCATGCCCATACATATTCAAAGCAAACTAACTGGGGGATGTCACGCAACCCGCCCTTGACCGCGGGCTCGGCTTTTCGAAAAGATTTAAGACTCTGATCAGAGATGTACTACTGTACCCACAAGGCACGCACTCATCCCAAACGAGATGACCCATACCACGGGAACTCGTGCCAAAACCTCGGCATGAAATGTTCCAAGCGATAACCACCTGCTCTAGGTTTCGCCGGCGCGCCGGGCCGCATCCCGGCTAACGTCGCACCCCCTTTTGTGCCACATTGGTACAAGTCACCCGCAGGTGCAACTTGACCCATCTCCAAATGGTGGCCTCGGTTTGGAACAACCCATACCTTAGTTAGGACTTACCCACTAGACTTGTGGTTAGTACGTAAGTGTATTGCAACGGATCCCTCAGACCCGTCCTTATAGTGCCCCGGGTGCTACCGACCAATGCCCTAGCTTGCACCCGGAACCCACCATGCATTCACTCACAACCACAACTCCAACACCGACAGAATTCCATAGATAAGAAACAATGGGGATCATATAGTAGAACCATGTACTACGACTCATTTTTATCCTATAGCGATTGTGTCGATACATCGGTGGCTTGGGTTGCACATCAAGGTCGGGGGATCCTAAATAAATATATTGTAAGGGTTCATTTGACTAATGCATATATAACCTATGTGTTTTAGCGATAGTTTAATCAAACATTGGTTCAATATGCTCAAAAGATTGGTTTGGTGACTTGCCTTGTTCAGCAAAAGGAGAGGGAGGGACTTCGGGGAAGTACTCCGGTTCCTCGGCGACGTCGTAGTCTTTTTGATATAGTAAAGTAAAATAAAAAGAACACAACATTCAATCAAACAATATAACATTACATTATAAGCACATAAGTTAAAGTTGGTTTGATTATAAATAAAATAAATTCAATGGTTAAGGTTCTGTGGTTTATTTTATAATTAAACTTTAAAGGAATTAAAGAGTTGTCCTTTTTAGAAAAGGGTGTTTAAATGTGATTATTGCCCTATTAAGTTCTCAAATAAATGTGAAATGAAAAGTTCATGTTAATTTGATGGTTTTTTCAGTAAATGGACAGAATGGAAATAAATCTAAATTTTTCTGAAGTTTAAACATTTGAATTTATATTTTAACCCTAAAGGCATTTGAATATTCATTTAAATAAACATGAAAAGTCAAAGTAAACATACTGTTTTTATTCCATAAACATGTAGAGAATAATATTATGAATTTTCTGAAATTGGAATGGTAATTTTTAGAGTTGAAATGCGCCAGATATGAATTTTACAAGTTTAAAAGTATTTCTGAAATTCATTTTCAATTTTTAAACCCCTCGGGTCCACGGTGAGCCAGGCCCACGGTGAACCCGCGCACTGTGCGCGTGCACCAGGTCGATCTGGACCGTTGGATCTAGATCCAACGCGTGCAGGCGAGGCGGGGCGCGTAAGTCGACGTGGACGGCCAGGATTAAAACGTTTGAACCGGTATGCGATGGACGGCTTAGATGCGATGCGGGGTTTTAAAACTAACGGACGCACGAGATTAAAACGTACCCCTTCGCACAGATCTAATGGATCAGATTAAATCGCACGCGGGAATTAATCGTCACCGTCAGATCCAGATCGCACGGTCGCGCGTGAATCTGACAGGTGGGGCCGTGGCGTCGGGCGCGCGCGCGAGGGGAGGCAGTCTGCGCCGACAGGTGGGGTCAGGCTGTCAGCCTAAGGCGAGCGAGGTAATGGGTTGGGCCGGCCGGGAGAGAGAGAAAGGAGGGAGAGGGCCCAATACTGTTTGAAACTATTTTCTGATTAAAAATAATTGCAGAAATTGATTTAAAATAATAGGGCTACTTTCCTGCTTGGTAAAAATTTATAAAAATTCTCAAAAATATATCTTGGTCTTAGGATCATATACAAAAAGTTTCACCTCCTAATTTGGCCATCTACTCTATGCTGTAGTTCAATTTGGTATAAAAGGGTATTTTAAGTATTTTCAGAAATATATATTCCAAGAAATTGAATTTAATAATATTTTTATTGTATTGAAAATTTGGGGTGTTACAAACCTATCCCCCTTACAAAGAATCTCGTCCTCGAGATTGGAACGCTACTCGAATAACTCGGGGTATTGGGCTTTCAGTTCGTCTTCCTTTTCCCAAGTGGCTTCTTCGACGGGATGGTTGTTCCATTGAACCTTGCAGAAGCGAACAACGCGACTTCTGGTTACTCTCTCCTTGGTTTCCAAATCTTGATGGGTTTCTCTATGTAGGTCAAGTCTTCTTGGACATTGAGTTGCTGAAGGTCGGCTTGCTCGGTGGGTACACGGAGGCACTTCTTCAGCTGAGAGACATGGAATACATCATGAACTCCTGCCAAGGATGGAGGCAGTTCAAGTTGATATGCCACCTCTCCTTGTCGTCGGAGGATCTGGAAAGGTCCGACGTAGCGGGGCGCTAGTTTGCCTTTCATGTTGAACCTTTGAGTGCCACGGAGGGGAGTGACTCAGAGATAGACATAATCGCCCTCCTCAAAGGCTAGGTCTCTTCGACGGTTGTCGACATAGCTCTTCTGGCGGGATTGGGCTGCCTTCAATCGTTCTCTTATGATCTTAACCTTCTCTTCAGCTTCTCTTAATAGATCAGTCCCAAACAGTTGCGACTCTCCGGTCTGATCCCAGAGCAACGGCGTTCTGCACTTACGTCCATAGAGTGCTTCGAACGGGGACATTTGCAGGCTGGCTTGATAGCTGTTGTTGTAGGAGAACTCTGCATACGGTAAGTTCTTGTCCCACATTCCGCCAAAGTCTAGAGCACAAGCTCTAAGCATATCCTCCAATATCTGGTTGACCCTTTCGGTTTGACCGTCGGTCTGTGGATGATAGGCGGTGCTAAAGTTCAGCCGGGTGCCGAGTTCCTCTTGAAGGTTCTTCCAAAACTTGGAGGTAAACTGACTCCCGCGGTCAGATACAATCTTCTTAGGAACTCCGTGAAGGCACACGATCCGGGTCATATACAACTCAGCCAACTTGGCGACGGTGTAAGTTGTCTTGACCGGAACAAAGTGAGCTACCTTGGTGAGTCGGTCGATGATCACCCAGATAGAATCGTGACCAGCTTGGGTTCTGGGCAGTCCCGTGATGAAGTCCATTCCTATCTCTTCCCACTTCCATTCAGGGACCTTGAGAGGTTGAAGAAGTCCGGCAGGTCTCTGATGCTCTGCCTTGACTCGACGGCATGTGTCGCACTTGGCCACATACTCAGCTATTTCCCTCTTCATGCTGACCCACCAATATTTCTCCTTCAGATCTTGATACATCTTTGTACTCCCGGGATGGATGGAGTATAAAGTATCGTGGGCTTCTTGAAGGATGAGGGTCTTCAATTCAGGTAGGTTGGGTACGCATATCCGGTTTCCGAACCAGATGGTACCATGCTCGTCCTCGGAAAATCCGGGGGCTTTACCCTTTCTCATGTTCTGTTGGATCTCCAGGATGTCCGGGTCTTCCTTCTGCTTTTCTCGGATCTGGTCTATTAAGACAGGCCGAGACTCCAAGGCAGCGAGGTATGCTCGAGTGGTGATCCCTAGGTTTAGCGTTTCCATATCCTTGTAAAGTAAAGGAGCTTGGTCCTGAACCATGATGGCATTGCAGTACCCTTTTTGACTAAGGGCGTCTGCCACCACATTGGCCTTGCCTGGATGATAATGGATGCCCAAGTCATAATCCTTGATCAGTTCAAACCATCTCCTTTGCCTGAGATTCAGATCTGGTTGGGTGAATATGTACTTGAGGCTCTTGTGGTCGGTGAAGACCTCACACCGATTCCCCACAAGGTAATGTCTCCATATCTTCAAGGCATGAACCACGACTGCTAATTCCAGGTCGTGGGTCGGATAGTTCAGCTCATGCGGCCTTAGCTGTCGGGAGGCGTAAGATATCACTTTCCCTTCTTGCATTAAGACACATCCCAATCCTTGACGAGAGGCATCACAGTAGACGTGGAAGTCTTTCCGGATGTCTGGCAGAGTCAGAATAGGAGCTGACACTAGCTTCTTCTTGAGGGTCTGGAAGCTTTCTTCGCAGTCGGGGGTCCATTCAAACTTCACTTCCTTCTGCAAAAGTCTGGTCATAGGCTTGGCGATCTTGGAAAAATTATCGATGAACCGGCGGTAGTATCCGGCCAATCCGAGAAAACTCCGGATCTCGGTCACGGTCGTGGGCTGCAGCCAGTTGGTTACCGCTTCAACGGTGGTTGGGTCCACTGCTATTCCTCCGGCAGATATAACATGGCCGAGGAACTTCACCTCAGACGACCAAAATTCGCATTTGCTGTATTTGGCGTACAGTTGCTGCTCCCTTAGCTTTCCAAGGGTCAGACGGAGGTGAGTCTCGTGTTCTTCCTTGGTCTTGGAGTAAACGAGGATATCATCGATGAATACCACGATGAAGTTGTCCAAGAACTCCATGAATACATTGTTCATCATGTTCATGAAAAAGGCCGGGGCATTCGTGAGTCCGAACGACATCACGGTGTACTCGTAGAGTCCATAGCGGGAGGTGAAGGCAGTCTTGGGTATGTCTTCTTCCCTAATCCTCAATTGGTGATAACCTGACCTGAGGTCAATCTTGGAAAACACCGAGGATCCTTTCAGCTGATCGAACAGGTCGTCGATCCGAGGCAATGGGTACTTGTTCTTGATGGTTACGTCGTTCAAGGCTCTATAGTCCACGCACATCCTCTTGGTCTTGTCCTTCTTCATGGCAAATATAACCGGTGCACCCCAGGGTGAGGTACTCGGTCGAATATACCCTTTTTGCTATAGGTCTTTGATGTTGCTCTTGACTTCAGCTAGTTCATTAGTGGCCATCCGGTACGGGCGCTTGGAGATTGGAGTGGTCCCGGGGACAAGTTCGATTCTGAATTCGATGTCCCGCTTGGGAGGCATTCCGGGTAGGTCTTCAGGGAAGACATCCGCAAACTCCTTGACTATAGGTACCTCTTCAAGAGCTATCGAGCGAAGGGATGCTCCGAGTGGTTTGCGACTGGTCATCCGAAAGGTGACGGCTGCGCCTTCAGGGTTGGTCACTGTGACGAATTTGTTGGCACAGTCGATCACTCCCTTGTGCTTCATCAACCAATCCATCCCTAGTATAAGGTCGAGTCTGGTGCATTGGATGAGGACTGGCTCGGCCCGAAACAGTACTCCTTGGATGTCAATTTGAACCTTAGGGCTGTATAAGCGGGCTAAGGTCCTATTGCCGGGGGTGGCAATCACCATGGGAATGGGTAGAGGGAGCACGTCCAGTTCGTTTGTTTTCACAAAATCTTCCGAGATGAAGGAGTGGGTTGCTCCAGAGTCAAATAATATTACGACCGGTACGGAATTCACAGTAAACGTACCGAGCACGACTTCAGGAGCCTCCTGAGCTTCCTTCGCGCTGACATGGTTGACGCGGGCGCGAACCGCTTGGTTGGGTGCCGCGCCTTGGGGCTGCTTGGGGTGAGGACACTGGTGTGCGTAGTGCCCTTCCTTGCGGCAGTTGAAGCAGACGACCGGCCTCCCTTGGCGATCCTTCAAGATCGGAGCCTTGGCGGCTGGTGTCGGCTGAGCGGCCGGAGCTGGTGGAGCGGGGCGAGGATGCCCGGCGTTGGATCCACTGGTGGCGTGAGGTGGCCTGTAGGCGGGCCAAGGAAGGTAAGCGGGCGCTGGTGGCGGAGGGACGAAGCGGGGCCTCTGCGAGTTCGCCTGTTGATGCTTGAAGGCGATCATCTTCCTCTTCTTGAGGTCCAGCTTGTTTTGCTCAGTCTCTTGGATGAGCGCTTTGTTGACTAGCCGTTGGAAGTCGGCGTAGTCGGTGGCGACGAGCTGGATGGACAGCTCATCCTTGAGTCCCCGGAGGAACTTGGCTTGGCGAAGGGCGTTGGTGCGCACTTCCTCAGGTGCGTAGCGGGCGAGGCGATTGAACTCATGGAGGTACTCCATGACGGTCATGTTGCCTTGTTGCAGGTCGCGGATCTCCTGCTGTTTCACCGCGATGACACCTGCGGGGACGTGGGCGACACGAAAAGCGATGGTGAACTCCGCCCAAGTCACCACGTGGTCCTCTGGCTGGGACTCATGATAGTTGTCCCACCATTCAGCGGCGGGACCCTGGAGCTGGTGAGTGGCGAAGGCCACTCGCTCCCGGTCGGTGCAGGGGAGGAGGTCGAGCTTCTTTCCGATGGTGCGAAGCCAATCTCCGGCCTCCATCGGGTTGGTGGTGCTTGAGAAGATGGGCGGGCGCACGCGCAGAAACTCCGAGAGTTGTGGGGCGGGCGCGGGGGCTGGTGCGCGAGGGGCGGGTTCCCCGTTCTGCAGACGGTCCAACTGAGCCTGTTGGTTCTGCATTTGGGTGAGGAGGGCGGTGATCAGTTGGTTCTGATTCGCCATCATCTCCGCCAAGGTGGGGTGGTTGGCGGAGGGCGACCCAGACTGACGTGCGCCCGTTGCACCCCAGTTGGGTACAACACCCTGGGCGCATCACGGCTTCCTCCCGCTCCGTTGTTGGAGCCGGTGTTCTGGTGGTCGGCCATCTTCTGAATTCATAAGGTTATAAGGCAAAAAGTTGACAACACAATTAACAAGAATAGTTCATGCATATAAATTAAGTGGTAAAAATGTTCATTACAATCAAGTTCTTATTCTACCCACAACACACTCGTCGTGGGTAGCACCACATACAAAATCATGCTTTTTATTTAAATAGCGACTCCTAACGCCTACTCGCCACCGGAGGCGGTCTCCGTGCTCTCGGAACCACGAGTACGCGGCTCCAGAGGGATGGTGGGTTCGAGAAAATTATCGATGATGGAGTCGGAGACGAGGCCGGGGCGTGGTGTAGGGGCGCTGGTGGAGGGTCTGGCGGGGGAGGGTCGTGGCGGGATCCTCTTGGGGCGAGGGAGGGGCTCACAGATGGGCTTCTTCTTCCTTGGAAGAAGAGGAACCATCTCCGCAATATCCTTTTGCAGCTGCATGATCTTGCGCTGCAGCTCGCCGTTCTGTTGGATCAAGTTCTTCATTTCTTCACGAAGGAACTCAACCGCCTCATGGTGCTCGTCGGCGTCGAGCACCGCCTCGGTGTGGAGATCATCCATGGCCTTTAGAAGGCGCGACTGCCGGGCCATGACCGGATCACGCACGGAGTGAACTCCGAGGTAGATGCTACGGTGGGCTCCGGGAGTACGCTTCGGCACAAGCCGGAAGGATGAGTTTAGAAGACGATCGTCGTAGATCATCCTCAGCTCCATGAGGGCCTGGAGGGCGACTCGTTGGCACGCGACGTCGAAAGTCGGGCCTCCAAGTGCTGTGGTGTAGGGCGGCATGTGTTCTCCGGAGCCGTGGATGGTGAGGGAGACGTCGCAAGGCCCGGCGAACTCGTCGGGATACACTCCTTGGAATTTGGGTTCGAAGAGGAACCCGAGGAAGGTGAGCATCATACGGAGCTCCCGGACGAAGCCCTCGTAGTGGCGGCAGTAGCTGTGGACTTGGTAGACAGGCATCTACAAAACAGCAAGTTGAATAAAAGTGAGGAGAGGAACAAAGTTTATAAAGTAGATTTTTCGAGAAATAATTTCCTGTGACTAATGGCTAGGCGGGTCTGTTTGGCTTCCTACAGTCGACTCGGCTATGATGTGTAACACCCCAGAAATTAAAAGGAATAAAATAAAAAGAAAAATATTATTTATAATCATTTCTGGATTTATTATTAAAGGAAAATCACAAAAGAACCCAAATAAAGCCAAACAGGGAGAAATACTCAAAATCTGGACTTGAAAATTTTATGAGATGAACTAGAAGCCAAGATATAATTTTAGGAATTTTTACAAATTTTTATCAACATTGATTCAACCCTTAATCAAATATTCGAATTACTGGAATTATTTTAAATCAGAAATGAATTTTTAATCCTATTGGGCCTCAACCACGAAACCCCCTCCTAAAGCCTTTTAGGCCCAGCCCACCACTGTTCTCTCTCTGACAAGCGGGACCCGCCTGTCGGCGCCACTCCCCTCTCTCCTCCCGCCCGCGCCCCGCCTCGGCCCCACCAGTCAGCCTCCGCCACTCCCCTCTCTCCCTCTGACAACCATGGCCCGCCTGTCTGGGTTTCCATTTCCATTCACCCGCCGACAGGTGGGGGCCACCTGTCGGAAGCTTCTTCCCCGATGGAAAGGGATCCCCCTTTCCATCGCCGGCGAGCCCCCCCTGCCGAAATCGCCCCTGCCAGCCGTCAATCGCCGATCTGGGCCCACGCCATGACTTGCCAAATCCCGGCGATCGCTTTCCCCCTTATCTCCACGCGTTTTCACCTTGGATGGCAGGTACCCGCGCTCATGGAAGCTCGCCGGAGAGAAAAGGAAACCCTCGGGTTCCCTTCCATTTAACCGACGCCGGCGACCCTATAAGTACCCCTCGGCTCACCGCACTCTGCCCACACCGCCTAAGCCCTAGCCTTCGCCCTCCAGAGCGCCGCTGCTGTTTTTGCGAGCCCCTCCCCTGCTCCACCTCCGGCCGTCGCTCTCCGCCACCTCGGACCTCCCCCGTCCTAGCCGTCGCCGCCGTTGTGATCGCCGGAGCTCACCCGTCCTCGGCCACCACTCCATCGGTCGTGAAGACCCCCGGATCGTCGTCGCCGTCGAGCACCCGAAACCCCTCCGCCGTCTACGCTCGCCGCCGGTCACCTCCGGACCTCCGTCGTCGCCGTCAAAGGTACGGTCATGACCGCCCGCCCCTCCCCGTTCCATTTTTGCCGTTAGCTATGCCCGTAGGCGCTCGCCGCCGCCGTCGCCATCGCATCCGAGGCCGCCGTCGCCGGAGACGAAGGGGGATACGCGCCCCCTTACGTCGTGCCGTGCCGGATCGCACAGCGACCGTTCGATCGCGATCGGAGGGCTAAGATTAAATCCCTCCGGGATTTAATCTGGGCCCTCGGATCTGGTCAAAGGGGTATCGAGGCCTCTCGGCCGTCGATCGCCACTTAAACCCCCCGAACGATCTCAGGCGTCCACGTGTAACCGTTCGCCACGTTTTAATCTCAGCCGTTCATTTTCATTTAAAACCCCCGCCTCGCATCTGGCCGCCAGATCCAGATCCAACGGCCCAGATCGCTCGGGTCCACGCGCATAGTCACGGGTTCACGGTGAACCTGGTTCACCGTGGACCAGAGACTGTTTTTCTGTTTAAATAAAATTCAGAAAATAGTTTAGACTTCAAAAATTCATATCTTGCTCATTTTAACTCCAAATTTCACCATTCAAATTTTGTTAGAACCAGAATATTATTCTCTACCCATTAATGCAATAAAAACAGTATGTTTCTGTTGCCCAAAATATTATTAATAAATAAATGAATAAAAAACCCTTTAGGATAAATTATTATTCCAACAAAATAAATTATGAAAAATCCTAAAAAGGTTAAAATTCACTGTTATATGCAAAGACTCAGAATAATAAATATTACTTCACCCACAACAATGTATGTTCTTTTATTTGGTGAATTTTATCTGTTTTATTGAATGTGAATGTATTGTTTACTTTTCCGTATCGAGAAGACTACGAGTTCGTCGAGGAGCAGGAGTTCTACCCCGAGGTTCCTCCATCCCCATTTGCTGATCAAGGCAAGTCATCGACCACCTCTGTGGAAACAGTTGATCATAATTGAGCCCATGTTTTAATAAATTATCGCTATAACTCATAGGTTAATATTGCATTAGTCCAATATTCAAGCCTTACACTTATATTTATTAGATCCCCGTCCTTGTGTGCAAACCCAAGCCATGCTTATTGAGCCTTAACTCCTTGTCACTCTACTATAAAAATATTAGCTAGTGCCCAATGTACCGGCACAACTGCTATAGGTTAAAAAGAACGAGTCGTAGATAGCTGGATTCTGTATATGAATTTCCCTGTTATTCTCGTCTCTGGACTCTGTTGGAGTTGGCTAGGTTATAAGTATGGTGGGTTCCGGGTGCAAGCTCGGGCACTGGTTTGTCGCACCCGGGGCACTATAAGGACCGGTCTGCGGGATCTGTTGCAAAGCACTTCCGTACCAACCACAAGTCTAATGGGTAAGTCCTAACTGGAAGTATGGAATACTCCGGCTTGATGCACCATAGAGGAGGGGGCAAGGGGCTAGCCTGCGAGCGACTTGTACCGACGAGGCTCAAGGGGGGGTATGGTGGGGCTCCGATGCGTCGGGACACCATATGAAACCCATAAGAGGGTGCTATTGAGTCGGGGAGGACTATATGGAAGGTTTTGGCACGAGTTCCCGTGTGATGGGTCATCTCGTTACACTTCGGTGTAGGTGATGAGTGCGTGCCTTGTGGGTACAGTGGTACATCTCTGATCAGAGTAATTAAATCTTTTCGAAAAGCCGAGCCCACGGTCAAGGGCGGGTTGTGTGACTACTCACAGTTAGTTTACAACTGTTTGCATGTTCAAGTTATTCATGGCACGTAAGGACTGTTGAGCGAGGTGGGGCTGACTGTACCCCTCGAGTTAGAAGATGATGATACACATGCACATGTTTACTTTTCCGTACTAATAAATTGCTCTCATTTAAAGCTTTACAAATATGCTGCTTCCGCTAAATTAGCCACTATCTCCCTTGTTATTACCTTGCATATATTTGCATTCGGTGGCTTGCTGAGTACATCTGTACTCACCCCGTTGACTTACAACATCAGAGCCAGTCTACTACGAGGAGGATGAAGGTCTGGAGTAGCGACCCAGTCAAGGCGAGACTGGAAGGAGGCGTTCATCTAGGACCCTTGTTTTATTAGTTTCTCTTCATCTTTATTCACTTTTGTATTAATGCGGTCTACGAACCATGAATGATTGCTCGTATTGTACGTGGTCGTGTGATGAACGTCTTGTTTTATTGATTTTCTATGGAATTTCAATAAAGTCCTGATTTATTAAATCGGGGCGCGACATGATGCCATCTTGTAGCGCCCCGATTTATCAAAATCGAGACATTATTGAATTTCCATAGAAAAACAATAAAACAAGAGGTTCATCATGCGACAACGTACATACGGCAATATCCATAGTACGCAGACCATATTTATTACATCAAAGTTTTAGTAGAAACAGCATTAAAAATAATTAAAAAAGTGGCATGACGAACATCTTCTTCAGGATTTTTCTTCTCGACTGGGTCGCTACTCCAGACCGTCTTCGTAGTAGGCATCCTCTGTGGGGTCCAATGGGTATGAGTACAAAAAGTACTCAACAAGCCACCGCAAATGCAAGTAATAATGCAGGATAATAAACAAGGAAGGGTAATGGCTAACACTGCGGAAATGTACAGTTTCAGTTATTGCATTTAGTGTAATCATATTTTAATCATGCGGAAAGTAAACATGAATATCAACAACATCAACTAACTCGAGGAGTACGTTTTACCTCCTCGCACAACAGTCCTTACATGTCAATCCATCATGCACATACATATTCAAAGCAAACTAACTGGGGGATGTCACGCAACCCGCCCTTGACCGCGGGCTCGGCTTTTCGAAAAGATTTAAGACTCTGATCAGAGATGTACTACTGTACCCACAAGGCACGCACTCATCCCAAACGAGATGACCCATACCACGGGAACTCGTGCCAAAACCTCGGCATGAAATGTTCCAAGCGATAACCACCCGCTCTAGGTTTCGCCGGCGCGCCGGGCCGCATCCCGTCTAACGTCGCACCCCCTTTTGCGCCACATTGGTACAAGTCACCCGCAGGTGCAACTTGACCCATCTCCAAATGGTGGCCTCGGTTTGGAACAACCCATACCTTAGTTAGGACTTACCCACTAGACTTGTGGTTAGTACGTAAGTGTATTGCAACGGATCCCTCAGACCGGTCCTTATAGTGCCCCGGGTGCTACCGACCAATGCCCTAGCTTGCACCCGGAACCCACCATGCATTCACTCACAACCACAACTCCAACACCGACAGAATTCCATAGATAAGAAACAATGGGGATCATATAGTAGAACCATGTACTACGACTCATTTTTATCCTATAGCGATTGTATCGATACATCGGACACTAGCTAATAACATTAATCATATGGTGACAAGGAGTTTAGGCTAGAGAGCATGGCTTGGGTTGCACATCAAGGTCGGGGGATCCTAAATAAGTAAGGGTTCATTTGACTAATGCATATATAACCTATGTGTTTTAGCGATAGTTTAATCAAACATTGGTTCAATATGCTCAAAAGATTGGTTTGGTGACTTGCCTTGTTCAGCAAAAGGAGAGGGAGGGACTTCGGGGAAGTACTCCGGTTCCTCGGCGACGTCGTAGTCTTTTTGATATAGTAAAGTAAAATAAAAAGAACACAACATTCAATCAAACAATATAACATTACATTATAAGCACATAAGTTAAAGTTGGTTTGATTATAAATAAAATAAATTCAATGGTTAAGGTTCTGTGGTTTATTTTATAATTAAACTTTAAAGGAATTAAAGAGTTGTCCTTTTTAGAAAAGGGTGTTTAAATGTGATTATTGCCCTATTAAGTTCTCAAATAAATGTGAAATGAAAAGTTCATGTTAATTTGATGGTTTTTCAGTAAATGGACAGAATGGAAATAAATCTAAATTTTTCTGAAGTTTAAACATTTGAATTTATATTTTAACCCTAAAGGCATTTGAATATTCATTTAAATAAACATGAAAAGTCAAAGTAAACATACTGTTTTTATTGCATAAACATGTAGAGAATAATATTATGAATTTTCTGAAATTGGAATGGTAATTTTTAGAGTTCAAATGCGCCAGATATGAATTTTACAAGTTTAAAAGTATTTCTGAAATTCATTTTCAATTTTTAAACCCCTCGGGTCCACGGTGAGCTAGGCCCACGGTGAACCCGCGCACTGTGCGCGTGCACCGGGTCGATCTGGACCGTTGGATCCAGATCCAACGCGTGCAGGCGAGGCGGGGCGCGTAAGTCGACGTGGACGGCCAGGATTAAAACGTTTGAACCGGTATGCGATGGACGGCTTAGATGCGATGCGGGGTTTTAAAACTAACGGACGTACGAGATTAAAACGTACCCCTTCGCACAGATCTAACGGATCAGATTAAATCACACGCGGGAATTAATCGTCACCGTCGGATCCAGATCGCACGGCCACGCGTGAATCCGACACGACACGGGTACTCGACCCGTGCCGGTCGTCTTCTCCGACGACGGCGAGCGGGCCAGCGGCCACGACGGGCGACAGCGGTCGATGCTAGGGCCTAAAATGGAAGGAGGGCAATGAGGGGGTCACGAAGGTACCTCGGCGGGGAGAAAAGGTCAACGGAGCTAGGCCGGCGACGAGCGGGGGCGGTGGAGGCGTTCGGGTCCTTGGCGGCGACGGCGATCCGGCGGGGTTCGTCGTCGACGGAGTGGTGGCCGAGGTCGGTGAGGTCCTGGCGGTCACGTTGGTGGCGGAGGCACGGACAGAGGTGGTCCGAGGCGACGGCGAGCGGTGGCCGGAGGCGAAACAGGAGGGATGCGCTAGGAGGAGGAGTGCGGGCGCTCTGCTTGGTCTGAGTACAATAGGACGCGTGAACCGAATGCGGTGGAGGGCAACGGTTTAAATAGGGGTGCCGGCGGGGGCAGGGAGGGCGCCATCAGGGGGGCTGTGAGTTAACGCCGGCGAGCGGTTTCTCTGCATGCGGGCGACAGCGGGGGGGGGGGATTACGCGTGGGATTAAGGGGGAAACGGTCGACGTGATACGGGGGTTTTAATGCTGGCGAATAATGGAGGGGAGGGGACCGGCGACGAGCGGATCCGAGGGAGTAAAAGCGGCCGGCAAAGTTTGGGGCAACGGCGCGAGGTTGACGACGGGCCTGATTGGTGGGGTCCACTGGCCAGCGAGCGCGGACGAGCGAGGGAGGCAGCTGACAGGTGGGGCCGTGGCGTCGGGCGCGCGCGCGAGGGGAGGCAGTCGGCGCCGACAGGTGGGGTCAGGCTGTCAGCCTAAGGCGAGCGAGGTAATGGGCTGGGCCGGCCGGGAGAGAGAGAAAGGAGGGAGAGGGCCCAATACTGTTTGAAACTATTTTCTGATTAAAATAATTGCAGAAATTGATTTAAAATAATAGGGCTACTTTCCTGCTTGGTAAAAATTTATAAAAATTCTCAAAAATATATCTTGGTCTTAGGATCATATACAAAAAGTTTCACCTCCTAATTTGGCCATCTACTCTATGCTGTAGTTCAATTTGGTATAAAAGGGTATTTTAAGTATTTTCAGAAATATATATTCCAAGAAATTGAATTTAATAATATTTTTATTGTATTGAAAATTTGGGGTGTTACACCCCCCACTCAAACCAAACCAAAGCCCTAGCTTTGATCGTATTTACTTTACCTTTTTTTTCCTGTACCTCTTCGTGGGTTTGCCTAGAAGCCCTCCGCCGGCCACTACGGAACAATGGTAACCCTTATTACTTCGCTTGTAAAGTATCTGTTAATCTACGTAATAGATTGTTATCGCCTTGTTACTTCGCTTGTGAAGTATCCGCTAATCTGCGTAACAGATTGCTACCTTCGCTACTAGTGGAACACTTAGCAAAATTCGGTCCTCAGGCCGAATTGGTACATCGAATTCTCTTTGTTGCAGGTTCCCATGTTCAGAGCCACTTCGTCGGAGGTGTCTGGAGCTGAGAGATCAGTTTCAGAGGTCACCAAGACACACTTCGGTGGGACCGCATGCTCCAGCAACAGGCTTTGCCAGCACACTTCATCATAATAGGCTTCGCCATGACCATACTCCGCACTGGACGAAGTTGCACCCGTGCGCGGCCCTCGCATCACTATTCTGTAAATCGCCATGTCAGAGACCTCACGCCAAACCCCGCAGTGCGGAGGTGATCGTCATGTCCAGATCCATTTGGAGTCCATCTTCAGCCGGATCAGTCCGAACGCCGAAACACCCTTCGGCGGGACACTTCGCACCGGACGCCGAAGGTATACTTCGGCGACCCCTTCGCACTAGACTTCAAAGCAGACAGGCTCTGACCGATTTGATTATTTTATTCTGTTTAATCTATTTCTTTCGGCTAATTGGGCTATTTTGTGTGATCTGATTGCCTGGCGACTCCACCCCCTTATCTAGACTAAGGGTAGTCGGAATGCGACGTCGGTGCTACGTCACGTTTAGGCTTGTCCCTAAGTATCCGTACATTTTTGGATCGTCGAACTGACCCAAGTGCGGGGGCACGTTTCCGTGTCAACAGTGGGTGATTAGGGTCAGGTTGGGAGCCTGATGCCAGATGATCAAGGAAGCCTGGGGAAGTTGAAGGTGATCTTAGGCGTACATATGGAGATGAGAAAAGACATGGATGAACTGATAATCAAGACAACATATTGACCAATTCAGCGAATGGGAGGCCAGTGCAAGTGACAAGGCAGCTCGAGGGATCGAGAGCGGGAGAGACTTGTTGCCAATGAAGTTCGTAGATGGGTGACACATGTCGAAGATCTGGAAGGCTTTGTCGGTTTCGGGTGAAAACCGTCGTATCAGAAAATATTTTTAAATTTCAAGAAATATGAGTTTATTTTTCCGTTTAGTCAACTAGATTAAGTGTAATCTTTTAGTATTTTTCTAAATTTTTAATTCTAAAAAAATACTAAAAGAATAGGTTAAATGATGTAATAAATCAGGTGTAATCTTTTGTGTATTTTTCAGAATTATTAATTCTGAAAATACACAAGAGCATTTAGGTAATTTCTTGGTAATTAAACCCTAATGACATTTTGGAAAATACTTTTATAGGATTGCCTATAAAAGGGACCTCGGGCCTTGGGGTTTAGGTTTAACTTTTTGGCTGAACTTTTTGGGGGCTTCTAATCTAGAAATTTAGTACATATTTTCCCTTCATTTTTGTGCTGCTTTCGGTCATTTTCTTTCCTGCGCACTATTCATCACAGCAGCACTGTGCCGCCATCATGGACAGCTAGAGCACCGCCATCCCGGACAACCACAGCGCCGCCTGCACTGTAGCGTACCGCGAAGAATCATCCAGGTTCGCTACTGTTTCCATTTAATTGAGAATCCCTTTTCTCGGTTTTCCCTGGTTTTGGATGGTTCTGTTCTGCTCTTTCTATCGGGAATTTTACTTTGCTGCCAAGAGCTTCTCTGCTTGCCTGAGTTTTCGGCTGATCTAGTTCTGTTCCTATACCAATTCTGTTGAGCGATTGTATCGGATGTGCTACAGAGAAGCTGTGCTACCGGTTTGTATTTATTGCTTTTGATGCATTTTGATCCGGTCTCTATGCCAGCTTAAATCTTCCGGCTAGAAGTGTTTTTGATTGATCTTCCGTATTGTTTTCATCTTGTCCACCAAGTACTATTGCTAGTCATTTGTTCTTGAAGTAATTTTCTGCTGAAGCTAGTTTGTCTGAAGTGCTACAACAGTGTAGCCAGGTGCATCACTCAATGCAGTATTTTCCATCCTAGTCATCATATTCATTAGTAAGCTCTTGTTTTCTTTTCTCTTGTCCTGGATGGGTTTAGCTTGAAGAAATATTGATCAATCACAAAGAACTGCTTTGCTGATCTAATCCAATATTGCTCAGTAGCATCACGGCAAACAGCCAGGCAGAATTGTGTTTGGCGTTTCTATTTTACAAGCTACAGTATTTTTATGGCTAATCGTCAACGCTAAATCAAAGAGTAGTTTGTAGCACATGGTACACTTCGGTTTTTTGATTTATTTTCAGCTATGAGCTTTAGAATTCTTTGCCACTAATTTCTGGATGCATCTATTTTTAAGAACAATGTGGATGTCAACCTTCTTGGTCAGAACAATGTTGTGGCATGAATTATGATTTCATCAGTCACTTCTGTTCATTGTCATGTGCCGGCCAGAAAACAATTGTTCAAAACTAATTTGATACTGTTTCTTTGATTTATGAAGCACGGTTTTTCTTTTTCTAAAATTAGTCGAAGTACTAGTTACCGACTAAAGCAAGTCAGTAATTCAAAGTCCGACAGACTTCTTGTGTCGGACACTTATTCTCCGATTAAGGCACTGTTGGTATTTTATAGTCTGACCATAAGAAAAATTCAGTGTTGGTTATCTCTCAATCTGTCATTTCACAGGAGAATGATAGCACCTATTTTATCAGAATATTTGTTGTGTTGTTCATTTAGAGGCACGTTGGGTGTATTTGAAAAGGCCATCTATTTGTGAGAATTTGTCTAGGCGCCTATTCACCCCTCCTCTAGTCACCTATTCCGATCCTACAGTCTCACCACTCAGGCGCATTTTCTCCCAAGTGGAAGGCCTGGCGGTCGGGAAGTCCTTCATGGACTGGCCTAGCCAGCAGTTGGCGATCTAAGTGAAGCCACTCGGTGAGGTACCCTAGATCATATCCCCAATAAGTATGCTAGTCTGGGTGGTGATTCTTTTGTTTGCAAAAACCTAAAAACTACTTGCTCATGATTTTACACAATATTCAATGCAAATGTTTGCTTTGTACTATAATTGTTGTCAATCATATCTCAGAAGCTTGCATTTATTCCTCACACCTCATTTTTCATCATTTTTGTCACCTTGATACTTGTATTGTCAAAGGGGAAGAATTTACTTCATGCTTTTGCCCAAGGGAGAGAATATTATTAAAGAGGAGAATTTTAAAATCAAGTGACATGTGTTTTTGGCTATTTTATGAGTTTTTGTGGTCACTTGTTTGCTGAGTTTCAAATTCATCTTGATTCTTATGGGAGTTGTCAATGCACTCATCAAGGGGGAGATTAGGGGAAATAGTTTTCCCTTAAGCAAGGGTCAAATGACGTTAGCATTCGAAGGCCTCGGGTTCGGAGCCCATCAGCTAGCGGAGCCTAAAGACGAACTCCACCGCCTCCATCAGAGATTACTCCAAGTACAAGAAGATTTACTCGAGTGAAGGCCAGGACTCTGGGCTCCACCAGAGCCAGGCGCTCCAAGACCCCTATGGGACCCCTCCGGGCCCCCGCCAGAGCCAAACCTCTAGGATCCCTCCGGACTCCTTTGGAGCCCTCCTCTGGGATCTCTTTGGAGTCCTTTCGGAGACCTCTCTGGAGCCTTTCGGAGTCTTCTCCGAAAGCCGCTTCGAAGTCCACTTCTGAGCTCTCTTTAGGGTCCCCTTTGAAGTCTTCTTCGGAGCCCCCTCAATGAGCTCTAGCTGATGCCCTCCAGCAAGTGCCTCGATCTAGAAGGAATATCCCAGTACCGCTATAGTGTAAAAGCCATACCAGGGACTGGTATGCCATATACCTACTCCTGAAGTGATGTATATCTACCACGGCTGTAAAGCTATATGTATAGTAGCCTAACCTTTTCCCTCTTAGCCCTATAAAGCCTATGGCATGTAGGGGGTATTTGGGCCTATTCCTTTGGCCTGCGTGCCTATAAAAGCAGGGCCATGCCCTTGTAATGTACACATGCTCAGCAGAGGCAAAATTATGCCAAATCTACTGTAAACTGGATCTATGGTTATTATTCCTCTTGGGAGGCCCGAACCAGTATAAAACACTATATCTCTCTGTGAGAACCCTTTGAGGTTCATACCATACACTATACACCCTCATTACAATAACATGTTCGTAACTAACGCAATTGTTACAACAGTTGGCGCCGTCCGTGGGTAACCTAGTACTAAAAGCTAGTGTCTCTGCCACCACTCATGCCTCAGAGTACAACCTTTGGCATGGGGCTCCGGGAGCTCACCGAAGGCCTCAGGAGCCCTATGGGCTATGAGGCAACCTCTCTTCAACCACGTGAAGACGCTCGGTCCCCGGACCAGATCAAGTTTTCAAAGGTATGTACATGATTTGAAGCCTTGCTTCGTGTCACTTAAATCCCAAAGCCTTCCTTCATTTTATTAAATCCCGAAGCCTTGCTTCGTTCAACTAAAAACCGAAGCCTTGCTTCGTTTTATCCAAAGCTGAATCCCTAGTTCACTTCATCCAAAGCCGAAGCCTTGCTTTGTTTTACTGAATGCTGAAGCCTTGCTTCGTTGTACTGAATGCCGAAGCCTTGCTTCAACTTATTAAAAGACCGAAGCCTTACTGCGTCCTTATTGAGACTCGAAGTAAATGCCTCATTCTATTAAGAACTGAGGTTACCTCTTTGTATAAAAAGGACCAAAGAACTGCTTCGATCTATTTAAAACTGAAGCGCTGCTTCGAAGGCTACACAGTGCCTCTAGGCTCCGGGCCACCGGCCTGATGCGTCCAGGGATTCTGGGCCACCAGCCTAATGCATCCCGGGATCTCGGGTTCCGTACCCAGTACCCCAGAGTCGAAGGTGGCTCACATTATCACAGGTTTGGTGAATCCATACCACTCATTCCATTCTCATTCTAGAATCAAACTCAAAAGCCTTGCTTCACCATCTAAACATGCTTCGAAGCCTTGGTTCATGTGGAAAAATTTAAGATCTATTGAGAATTAAGCATTTTGAAGCCTTGCTTCGCTTAACTCAAATAAGTATTCGAAGCCATGCTTCGCTTTAACCTCGAGCGTTCTAAGCCCAGTCGAGGCCTCCAAACGTTATATATATTCACAGACGCCCAAGGCACACCCCTCCGTATTTTTAATTGCACGCACCGGGAATGCCCAAGTCCCTAACCGCCACGTGCAAGGGGGGACTGAGGTATATGTATGCGAATGAAATATGCGATACGAGCATACGAACTAAGCATTCGAAGCATGCGATATGTGCGAAGCACAAAAACGAAGTATGCGTACATGAAGTACAAGACAATTTCCATTCGATGAGTGGCAAGTATAAATACAAAGTACGTTTACAAGTACGCCTCAAAAGATAAAATATTATGAGTAATCTGTGTCTAATCCTAAGAAAAAGCGTGCCTAAGGTCCCGATAGACTCGACCATCACTTGCTCTTTTTCTGGGCAGGGCCCTGTTGGGGGAAATTGCTTCACTTTCAGGACTTAGAGATTAATAACTCAAAGACTCACTAAGCTTCGGAGGTGATGGGCTCTTACTCGAAGGTGGAGGCATTAAGCCAAAGGGTGCCTCGATCTCATGTCCGAAGAAGCCCTCCGCAAGATACGAGGCTCCGAAGCAGAGCGACATGATTGATAAGATGTTTGGCTTATCCGTCTGCCCCGGTTAACTTTACCCTTTTAAGCCTACTCAGGGTACCAAATAATTCCCACTATGTCAGTTGTAATCTAGGGGTAAATAGGTCTTTTCCTTAGACATTTTTGCCTATAAATACCCCCCTCTCTACCCTGTAACAGGCATCGAATACTCAACTGTTCAATACATACATTCGGACTACTTGAGCTATTATCCAATTCGGAGGCTCAAGACAATTCTTAAACACGAACTCTTTGTTTGTCCATTCTTGATCTCAAAGAACCTGTTAGCGTAATCTTTTACGCCAATAGGCCCCCTCGGTTGGACGAAGCCCTGTCATAGCCATACCTCCTATGGCTGGACCATCCACACTCTGAGGCCTGTAGAATTCATCTTTCTTCTTGTAGGTCGGCCTAAGCCCGAAGCGCAAGCGGTGCCATATCGAAGGCAGAAAAATCTAAGACTTTGTCACCTTGTAAAACTGTGCCCAAAGACTGCACCCCTTCGCCACTTAAATCCACCTCAAAAAATCTTAAGGCTGGTGAGGATGAAGAACTCTGAAGAGGCTCCGTCCTCACGATGGCTAGCAGCTCCTGGGCTACTTATGGAATAACTTCGCCCCTAGGACCCCTCGGAAGTTTGAACCAAGGGGGGCCTTCAGACCTAGCTACCTCGCGCACTACCCAAAGCTGGCGAAGCTCTTCTGAATCCTCGAGCATTTCGAAGTCAACATCCGAAGGCTGAGCCTGGGCAAGTACAAAATACCCCCACATTTCTATTTATAAACTGACAAGTAATCTTACAGGCATACAACTATGAATTACAAAAGAGCCTAAGGAGGTCTACTCCATAGGTGGCAGAGGGATCGATGCCGAAGGCCAAGCTGCTGTGGCCTGCGCCCCGGCTCGACGCTAGTGGGTCACTCGTTGATGCTCGAGGACCACTTTGCACCCTTGGGTCTTCTAGGGTTCTTGAAGCCTGCGCCATGCTCCGCGGACTGCCGAGGAGGGCAAAGTAAGGCGAGGGCCTCCGAAGGCCACCGGCGTGGCCAAGGTTGCTGTGTCGAGGTGGTTGCACCCCGCGTCATGAAGCATCTATAGCACCCCTTGGCCGGCTACCCGCCTGGCCGTCAGCACGAAGCCTTCCATCGTCACCCCAGCCATCGTCGCAGCCGTTTGGAGAAACTCGAGCCGGTCCCTGATAGGATCTTTGTGATTGAAGTCTGGAGCCCGACAATTGGCCCCCAAGTGCTCGAGGACTTCGTTCAGACTCAAGGAGGCCAAACCTCCGGGATCCCTCTGGACTCCTTTGTAGCCCACCTTCGGGCTCGCTTTGGAGTCCTTTGTGAGCCCTCTCTAGAGCCTTTCAGAGTTCTCTCCGAGAGCCGCTTCGAAGTCCACTTCGGAGCCCTCTTCGGGGTCCCCTTCGAAGTCTTCTTCGGAGCCCCCTCAATGAGCTCCAGCCAATGCCCCCTAACAAGTACCCCGGTCTAGAAGTAATATCCCAATACTGCTACAGTGTAAATGCCATACTAGGGGCCTTAGCCACTAGTATATCTACCACGACTGTAAAGCTATATGTACAGTAGCCTAGCCTTTTACCTCTTACCCCTATAAATGTTATGGCGTGTAGGGGGTATTTGTGTCTTTTCCTTTGGCATGCATGCATATAAAAGCAGGGCCATGCCCTTATAATGTACACATGCTTAGTAAAGGCAAAATTATGCCAAATCCACTGTAAACTGGACGTAGGGTTATTATTCCTCTTAGGAGGCCCAAACCAATATAAAACCCTATCTCTCTTTGTGAGAACCATTCGAGGTTCATACCCTACACTATACACCCTCATTACAAAAACCTGTTTGTAACTAACACAATTGTTACAACAAGGGTCAAGCAGGGTGCTTGGTGCTAGACGATCAAGGAGGTTGGGTGACGCTAAGGATGATCTTAGTCGTACATGTGGAGATGAAGCAAGACATGGACTGAAGGTTGATCGAGACACCGTGTTGACCAAGTCAAGTGAAAGAGATACCAGTGCAAGTGATAAGACGGCTCGAGGGATCGAGAGCGGGAGAGACTTGTAGGTGGTCGAGGTCGCAAGATGGTGACACGTGTCCAGATCTGGAGAGGCTTTGTCAGTTTTGGCTCAAAACTGCCAGATCAACATCTGAAGGTCGTGATGAAAAGCCGTAGCTGCTACGAAAACTTTGCATGAGGACAAAGTACCTAGAAATAGGATTATAATTTTTTAGCCCTATGGACCTTGAGTCTGTAAAAAGAAGTCTACTGTAAAAAAACATAGGGGTATTTGCGTGTTTTTTTCATGTAGGCTATAAAAAGCCCCCATCCCTCTAGTTTCGCACAATTTGAGAAAATCACTGTTGGGGGAAAATATTCCATCCTCAGGGTTATTGCAGTAGTAGGACAAAAACAAGCAATTGATTCAAAGGTTTTCAGACTGCATCTTTGAAGATGCATTGAGTCAAGTTCGAAGTATGAAGACAGATCCTAGTTCGGAGTATACCTTCGAACATGGACTCTTTTAAGATCTTTTCTGCCAGCTAAGATGGAAGACTTATCTCCTTTCTCATTAGATTAGTCTTTTACCATTTTAGCCCTATTAAGGGTACCGAATAGTTTCCACTATGTCGGTTGTAATAGAGGGGTAAAGAGGTCTTTTCCTTAATGTTTGGGCCTATAAATACCCCCCATTTACCCTGTAATACGGACCGAATACAAGTTATTCAATACACACTTTCGAACTATTCTAAGTTATTATCCTTTCGGAGGCTTAGAACAGTTTGTTTCGCAAACACTTCGTTTGTTAGTTTCTATTCTTCAGAAACCTGTTAGCGTAATCTTTTACACCAACAGTTGGCGCCGTCCGTGGGGAACCTAGTCCAAAAAAACTTCGTTCTCTACCAACTCTTTACACCATGCCTCCGAAGCGGAGCGCCTCTGGTAACCCTGTTCGGAGGTCCCCTCGGTCCTCCGGAGTAACATTTCTAGACACAGTTGAGGTCGGAGGACCTTCGACGTTTCCTCCACCTCAAACCCCAGAAGGAACATCCCTTCCCCGAGTACACGGAGATCCTCCGTCAACTCCATTCATACTTCGGCCCGACGGAGTTCCCCCTCCACCTCAGTTTTCACTTCGAACCGATCATCACAGCTCTCGAGACCCGGAAGGTCCTTCCGGAGGAGATGAAGATAGACTTGGTGATATGTCTGTGCAGATGGCCAGTCTCCAAGCCGAAGTAGGGAGATGGCGACAAGAAGCTGAAAATAGGCTTCACTCTCAAGCCAACCCGGTTATTCCCGAAGTGCCTGAAGACGAAGAACTCATTTATCCAGAAGCCCCGAGAATGCCTCCTTCGATGATGAATCTCCGTTGCATCCTGAGCTGCAAAAAGTTCGCTTCGATCCGAAGTTTAAGACTTCAAAGCTTTGCAAGTATGCCGGAGATGAAGATCCTGGGGAATTTGTCCGTTCTTATGCCCTAGCAGTTGAAGCTAGTGGAGGAGTTCGGGACACCATGGCAAAATGCTTCCCCTTAGCTCTTCAAGGGGTGGCATTGCGATGGTTCTGGTCTTTAAAACCAGGATCAATTAGTACATGGGGGCAGCTAAAGAAGAAGTTCATAAGCAACTTCCAAGGTACCTTCGTACCTCCAATGTCGACGGGAAGTCTTTTTCAGGTGAAACAACTCCCTGGAGAGACGTTGAGACAATACTTCAAGCGCTTCGCTCATACGAAGTCGCAAATACGAGGGTTGTCTACATCTTCAGTAGTGGATGCTGCTCGAGAGGGAGTCACTCATCCAGGGCTACTTGATAAACTCCATCGGAAAAGAATATCTTCGGTTTCTCAATTGATGGCCTATTTCGAAGAGTATGCAAGGTCGGAAGAAGGTTGGCTTCGAAGAACTGCAGCTACTCCGTCCATACTGCAGGAAGTCAAGGTGGAAGTAAAAACTTCGGCACCGCCGCAAGAACCAGCCTTTGAAGTTCAGCATGATAGGAGAAGGGGGGCAAAAGCATCCTCATTCGGAAGTTCTAAACATTGCACCCCCGCAAAAGTTCATTCAAAGAGCTCCACAACCTTCGGGAAACAAGGCCAGCGGCTGGAGGCCGCCAGGGAAACCGGCTGGCAAGGGCCAGACCCTTTTCTGCTGTATTCATGGTGAAAACCGAAGCCATGCAACTAATACTTGCAAGGCTATACTTGCTCTGAGAGGAGAATATCTAGAAAGAACATCGTGTCGAGGTACTACTGACCGAGTTCCAGCTGAAGTGCGCCCAAAGCCTGTCCAAGCTGTGGCGCGGATAGAAAATTCCGAAGCTGCAAGACGCCCTCCGGTGGCCAATGTTATGCCACCTCCGAAACAAGAAGAAGGGCAAGACCGGGGAAAAAGAATAGTTCTCCCCATCTCCGGAGGAGGTACTCTCGAAAGCATGTCTAAAAGACAGAGAAGAGAATATGTCAGAGAAGTGGGGCATATTGGAACTTCGTCATCTGCAGCTGCTATGCCAGAGTGGTCCCATGTGCCAATATCTTTTTCTGCAGAGGATGCAGCTGGCATTAAATTTCCGCATGCAGACCCACTTGTTATTACTACTGACATTGCGGGAACTGAGGTTCGAAGAGTGTTAATTGACGGAGGCAGTTCGGCAGACATTATTTTTGTTCAAGCCTTCGATCAATTGTGCATCTCTAGAAAGCACCTTCTTCCAGCGACTCGTCCCTTGCAAGGCTTCGCAGGACCTCCGCTTGATGCACTTGGCCAAATTGGCCTGGAAGTCACCTTCGGAGAAGGATTGCTAGCCAGGACAGAGGAAGTGGTCTTCTATGTTGTGGATGCTCCGTATGCTTACAACGTCATCTTCGGAAGAGGCATGTTAAATCAGTTCGGAGCTATGGCGCACCACAACTACTTGTGCATGAAGATGCCCATGCAAGCAGGAGTACTTACTATCTTCGGGGATCAAGCTATCGCCAGAAGAGCGGAATATGGTCACGGCCCTCCTCTTGATCCAAGACAAGTAAATAATGTGCAAGATAATCAAGAAAATTTTTCAGACCCTTCCGAATCTTCGAAGAAATCCTTCCCAAGACCAAGTCCTAAAGGAGAGATAGCAACGAAGATTATTGTTAAAGATGATAAAGAATATGCATTTCAATTTGGTAAAGATTTATCTCCAGAAATTTCCATCTCCTTGGAAAAAGTAGTTGAGGAGAACTTAGATGTCTTCGCTTGGTCTAACGAAGATATCACCGGAGTCAGTCGGGATATTATCGAGCATAATTTACTTGTAAACCCGAAGGCCCGGCCTGTTAGGCAAGGACTCCGAAAAATGTCTGCAGAAAGAGCTGCTCTTGCCAAAGACGAAGTTGAAAAATTGTTGAAGGCTGGGATTATCAGAGAAGTGGCTCACACAGAATGGTTAGCCAATCCAGTCTTCGTCAAGAAGAAATCCTCCGGGAAGTGGCGCATGTGCATTGATTTCACATCTTTGAATAAAGCATGCCCTCGTGACCCCTACCCCATGCCCCGAATTGATCAACTGGTCGACTCCACTGCAGGTTCGGAGTTATTAAGCTTCCTTGATGCGTATTTCGGTTATCATCAAATATGGTTAAAACGCGAAGATGAGATCAAGACAAGCTTCGTAACTCACTCGGGAGTCTTCTGTTATGTAAGAATGCCCTTTGGTTTAAGAAATGCCGGGGCTACTTTTTCGAGGCTAGTTGCTAAGGCTGTAGGTCATCAGTTAGGTCGCAATGTGGAGGCCTACATGGATGATATTGTAATAAAGAGTGCTTTATAGCACCAACATAGCCTAGACTTAGCAGAAACTTTTAATAGCCTTCGGGCATGTGGGATCCGTCTTAACCCCGAGAAATGTATCTTCGGAGCTAAGGCTGGAAAGTTGTTAGGGTATTTAGTTTCAAGCGGGGGGATTGAAGCTAGCCCTACTCAAATAACTGCATTACAAAAGATGGCTCCTCCGGAAAATTTGAAGCAAGTGCAAAAGCTGACTGGTCGTCTAGCAGCACTTAGCAGGTTTTTGGCAAGATCTGCGAAGAGAAGCTTGCCCATATTTAAAGCATTGAAAGGGTCCGAAGATTTTGCATGGACACCGGAGTGTCAGAAAAGCTTCGAAGATATTAAAGAGTATCTCAGCAATCTTGCTACACTCACGGTGCCTACTGCAGATGAAACCCTACTTCTATACCTTGCAGCTACAGGCTCTGCTGTTAGCGCAGTCCTTGTTAGAGAATTGGATTGCACTGGAAAGTTGGTACAAAATCCAGTTTATTTTGTATCCGAAGCATTATCAGGAGCAAAAACAAGATATTCCGAGCTTGAGAAGTTCATTTATGCTCTGATAATGGCTTCGAGAAAGCTAAGGCATTATTTTTTGGCTCATAATGTCATTGTACCAACTTCGTATCCTTTGGGAGATATGCTTCGAAGTAAAGATTCCACTAGAAGAATTGGGATGTGGGCAGTTGAGCTAGCACCCTTCGGCATATCCTTTCTAGCAAGGACAGCAATCAAATCGCAAGTCTTGGCAGACTTCGTAGCAGAATGGACTCCACCCGCAACATGGACTTCAGAGAAGTCAAGCGAAGGAATCTGGACTGTTTATTCTGATGGGGCTTTCCAAGCATCCGGAGCAGGTGTTGGAGCAGTTTTAATTTCGCCTTCAGGGCAAAGAGCAATGTACTCCGCAAGACTCAACTTTAAGTCTAACAATAATATAGCGGAGTATGAAGGGATTTTATTGGGACTCCGAAAAGCACGTGCTCTAGGGGCTACAAAAGTTGTTATAAAGACAGATTCTCAAATAGTAGCAGGGCACGTAGATAAAAGTTTTCAAGTTCGACATCCACAGCTTGCAATGTACTTAGAAGAAATCCGCAAGATTGAAGCACAATTCAAGGGTATTTCCATTCGGAGTATACCAAGAGCAGAAAACATGCAAGCGGACATTTTAGCAAAAGCTGCTGCCGGAGCTATGGATGTACCAAAAGAGGCTTTTTATGAGGAGCTCAGTACACCTTCGGTACCACAAATTCCCTCCGCAGAGATACTTTGCATTCCAAGTACAGATTGGAGAAATTCAATAATGGAATTTTTACAAGGAGGGATAAATTTGCCTGAAGAGCCACATTTTTCAAGATTGAAACTAAGAGCCAGAAATTATCAAATAATCAACGGTATTTTATACAAGGCCGGAGTATGTTCCCCTCTACTCCGATGTATATCTCAAGCCGAAGGTCAAGAAATACTTCGAGAAATCCATGAAGGACTTTGCGGTAGCCATTTGGCCCCTCGGGCTTTAGCAGGAAAAACACTTCGCCAGGGGCTTTATTGGCCTACAATAATAGCTGATGTGGAGAGCTTGGTTCGCACATGCCAAGGTTGTCAGTGGATGGGTCGACGGAGTCATCGCCCACCAACAGCTCTACAAGTCATTACTCCGGTATGGCCCATGGCCAGATGGGGTATGGATTTAATTGGCCCCTTTCCAATAGCTAAGGGAAATTTAAATTTCGCAGTGGTAGCTATCGAATATTTTTCTAAGTGGGTAGAAGCAGAACCCTTAACAGCTATCACTTCGAACAATGTACAGAAATTCTTTTGGAAAAATATCATTTGCCGGTTCGGAGTGCCTAGACAACTCACAATTGATAATGGAACACAGTTCGATGCAGAACCTTTTAGAAAGTTCTGCGAAGATCTAGGCATCCAATTATGTTTTGCTGCAGTGAGGCATCATCAGTCTAATGGAGCTGTAGAAAGAGCCAATGGAAATATTTTATCAGGGCTAAATCGAAGAATAGTAGGATTGGCAAAAGGACTGTGGACCGAAGAACTCCCGAAGATTTTGTGGTCCATTCGGACTACGCAAACAAGGTCCACAGGTTTCACTCCATTCAGATTGCTATTCGGAGATGAAGCTATGACTCCAACAGAGCTTAAAGGAGGATCACTTCGCAGTACCAAACCAGAGATGGAAGGAGAAAGACAAGCTTCGTTAGATTTAACAGAGGAAACAAGACTTCGAGCTGTAGCTAATTTATCAAAATATCATCAGCAGACGAAGGCTTGGTTTGACCCGAAGGTTAAGATCAATGAACTTAGACCGGGTCATCTTGTTCTACGAAGCATCATAGCGCCAGGCAAATTAGGAAATAAATGGGAAGGTCCATATCTAATTGTTCGTTCAGGCCGTCCTGGTTCTTTTAAACTAGCTAATTTAGAAGGTGAAGAGTTAGCCCATACTTGGCATGCGGAACAACTAAAGCGATACTTTGCATAGGGGCTCCTTGTAAATCATTTGTAATCATCTTCTGAATTAATAAAGCATATGGTTCAGATAGTGCCTTCCCCTCATAAACTTCCAGCTTCCAAGTGGACGCACTGGAACCGCGTGGTTGACCGAGAGGGAAGTGTCATGAAGATGAGTCATATTTTCGGACTTCGAACCATTGGTTCGAAGTTTCCGACGTGGGGGCTGACATAATCCGGTGTCCAAGCCACCGGCTTGAAGACATCCGTAAAAGAGCCCAAAACCACATCATACGGAGTCCAAGCCATCGGCTGGAAGACATCCGTAAAAAGAGTCGAAGGTGACCAAATTATGCGGAGTCCAAGCCACTGGCTTGTAGGCATCCGTAAAAAGAGTCCAAAGAGACCACTGTGAATTCCGAACCATTGGTTTGACAGAATTCGCAAAAAGAGCCGAAGGTGGCCAAAACAAAACAGAGTTCAAGCCATGAGCTTCGAATGTCTGTTAAGAAAGTCCAAAGTGACTAACTGGTTAAGACACTGAAGTGTCCAAAAAGTTATCTCAAGTGATTTCTTTCAAAAAACAAAAGGTACTAAGTTGCCACTCTTCGGACTACAAATAGTCGAAGACATTTTATAAGATTTTAAAAGATCTTTAAGTTGCAGAGGGGCTCCGAACCCCCAAAATTGTACTCCAAAGTTTTTCTTTTTGCCTAACCATCTTTGAATACAGTTCGAAGTTGCTTACACCCAAAGAGGGGCTAATAAATAAGGAGACAATTTTAAATTGATATTTATTATTCGAATGAATTTGATTACAATTACATCATGAAAAATTGGTATCTATACCAAGAAGGAATCGAAGACCTCTTCGATCTCTAGAGCTAGGGTTGGAACGACTAGTTCCACTACCAGGAGTTCTAAAAACTTTGCGTTTAACTCTCCGGCCTCCCTTCGAAGCTCTAAAGTCTTTCTGTTCTTGCTGAAGCTCGGCCCAAGTTCGAAGCCGTTCGGGGTTCCTTTCCCAGCTTCCAAGTTCTTCAGGCTTTTTACTTCGAGCTTCATCTTCGTTTTCGGACCATATAGTGTCTTCGGAAGATGAAGTTTCCAAGTTAACCTCTTTTTCTTCCTCTTTAATGTAACATAATATATCTTTGATTACTTCGGGTGCAATAGCTCGAGAGTCATCTCGAGGAACTAAAAATCGAGGACGTTTATGAATTTTTAAGATTTCAAAGGTGGCCCATAATGAGCGAAGTTCGTCGTTAACGTTTAGCACTTCGACATCTTCCATATGAGGCAGAGCCTAAAAAACATGATAAACAAATTTTCATTGATAAATGTACATTAGCATAAGGCTTTACATAGTCAAAAATCCTAAGGTATTTCTAAACCTGCGGCTTCGGAGGAGGCTGGCTGCTCGAAGCTTGGTTCTGAGCTTGCTTCTGGCGCTGTCCTTCATCAATCCAGGCCTTGATCGCAGTGCGACCTTCGGCTCTCCATGAAGCTTGGAAGGTTTGCCAGGCAGTGGCCACACCTTCTGAAGGAGTGAGAAGCTGATCGTCGTCGAAGGTAATTGGGCCCTCTCCTGCGCTCGGAGTTATCGATCGACCAAGATCTTCGTAGTAACGAAGTAGTCCAACGACAGCCACTTGTCCGGAGAGTTCTCCGTAACGAATGTATGCTGTCTTCATTTGCTTCGCTACCCCTTGAATCCTTTTCAACCGGCGCAGCAAAGAGATGTTGTCATCCGAAGGAAGCGTTCCAGTAGTACCGAAGTACTCTAAAACACCTAGCATTTGGTCCATGACCTCCGCAGCTACCTTCTCAGACTTCAGCTTATCTTCAATCAGTGCATCCTTTGCCGAAGTTACTTCTTCTAGTACTCCAGAGAGTCTAGCAGCCTCCGTAGCCAAAGAATTCTTTTGATTTAGCAGCTGGCTAGCTTCCTCTCGGAGCCTAACAAGCTCGGTCCCCGCACTAGCATGCTCCGACCGCATTCTTTCAATTTCTGCTCGAAGCACAATTCTTTTTGCTTCGAGCTCCTTGTTTGCAGTTTCCAAGCCTTGTCTGGCCCTGCGCTCTGTTGAAACCATATTATCCATTTGAACCACTCTAGCTTCGGAGAAAGTGAAGTTTCGCTGAAGAGTCTCGTTTTCCTCTCGAAGGCGAGCGATTTCACGTTCACTTGATATAGTTGCAGCTCGGGCCAAGACTGCTTGCTGAGAAAAAAAAACCAAGGTAAGAAATTATTTGTATATAAATTTGATTTTGTTTCGCAGGTATTCCGTACCTGGTAGGCTGCACGTTCCATGGCAACATTGAGCTCCGAACTCTCCGCCTCGCTCAAAATAGCCACCAACTCCGTCTCCCCAACTTCGCGACTAGCTCGACCCAAAGGTTTGAGCAGAGTCCGAAGCCCAGTTCTTTGCTCCAAAAAAGGAGTTAAAAGGGGGAGCATTTTCGAAGCTTGCTGGTCATCCTCGCTTGGCGAAGGTTCGGAGCATTGTGCTGTGGTATTCGGAGCCTCAGTAGATGGGCCCCCTTCAGTAGATTGGCTCTCGTCTGTTGATTCAGACGGAGTTGATCCTAGAGCAGGAAGGGAGTCCATCTTCCCTTTGCCTTTCCCTGGTCCCATCTGAATGGCTTCCGGGATTGACTCCGAAGTCATCGAAGGCCCTTGAGTTGGATCTTCAGGATGGACTTCTTCCACAGAAGAGGGCTCTACAAAAGCAAAGGTATTATACATTGTATGATTTTGTAGAAAAGAACAAAAGAATTATGCGAAGTTTACCTTCGACATTCTGGCGGCGAATGAGTATTGGACTGCTTGGAGGATCGAAGGCGAGATCTTCTTCGTCCGAATCAAGCGTCAAAACTTCGACTGTCGGAGCATCTCCTTGAACAGTCGTTGCTTCATCCGGAATCGAAGTCGTAGTAACTTCGACTCCTCTTTCAGTCATAGGGGCTTCGTCTTGGTCTCCCCCTTGAGGTAAATCCTCTTGAGCCGCCGGAGTCCTCACTTGTTCGAGGTTAACTTGAGACTCCGACACGCTCGTAGCATCTTCGATATGAGTATCTGTTTGAGTTGCATCTTCATCAATCAACCTCTCCATTAATCTACCTTCATCCTCCTGAGAATCGGAGATTGAAGCTCTCGGGCTTGAAGGTGCATGTTTTTTAGGCTTCTGAGCCACTTTCTTGATCGGAGTCTTGGCAGAGCTCGAAGCTCCGGCTTCAGCTTTCCTCTTCTTGGGCCCTTTCTCCGAAGGCACCCAATCCACCAAAGGGGGCGGATTCAATTCAAGCAGCCCCCATACTCGGTTGAATCGCTCCCAACTACAATCTGCTCCGAAGTCATAGGGGCTGAAGAAGCTGAAAAACAAGTTAAGTTATTTATTCCTTCGAATGAATATGCATAATATATGTTGTTTTCGGAGTTACCTGCAGAGCTCGAAGTTGAAGAAATTTTTCGGAGACGGCCTTTCGAATCCTCTTCAAAGATGATAGGCCAGTTGGCCATCAAAGGAGGGATTTGAATCCTGAGGAATTCTTCGGCTAAGTCCCGCATACTCAGGCGGCAACTAATTTTTTGCAGCGGGCTGAGGCGAGCTTCGAGCTGGCCCGGATCCGGATGCACAAGAGCTTCCTTTCGGAAGTTGATATCTTGAAGGGGCCCGGCTAGGCGACTGCTTGCTCCAACTTCGGCATAAAACCATTTTAATATCCAGTCGGTGTACCACCTTGCATTGATGGCTTTAGCAGGAAATCGAAGGGCGTACTCGTCCCGAAGCCTGAAGTTAATACTTCCGAAGGCCACTACCGTTTTTTCACCTCCGGGGCCTACGAAGGTCTTCGGCTGGCATGAAGCTCTGTGTAATGCAGCGAAGATTTCTGCCCTCCCTTCGCAACCTTCAGCTCGCAACGCCCATTAGAAGATGGCGAGTCGAGCTACTGCATTCAGAGAAAGCTCGGGGAGAGTGACATGGAACAGATTCAGTACCTCGGCCAAGAAGTCTATCGCAGGAAGGCCCAATCCGGCTTCGAAGAAGGCTTTGAAGACAACCACCTCTCCGGGCCTTGGCGAAGGAATGATCTCTTTCCTAGGTTTGCGAATCATCACCCCCGAACTAATCCTGCCCTCTACTGCCGCATCAAGCGATTCCCTACTGCAGGTTGATGGTCCCAGTTGATAAGACTGGTCCACATACTTCACCGATGCCGGGAAGAAGCCTTGATCGCCAAGATTTGGGGGATTCCCTCCTCCCGCCACCATGGTTGTCGCTGCGGGTGTTGGAGCTACTGTTGCCAACGCCGCCGCCGCTACCGCAGCAGCGGCCTGCTGTCGGGCCAAGGCTGAAGGTCCGGAACCTTTGGTTTTTGCCATTGAAACTAACGGATTGCTTTGGGAGGAAAATGGAGGCTAGGGTTCAAAGGATTTTTGTTTGCAAGAAAGTGGTGAAAAGGTACTCTGGAAAAGTCTAGGCCTTCTATTTATAGCCCAGACTTTACATTTGTTACCGTTTAACCATGCCGTTTCGCATTCTTGCCCGTTACTTTTCTTCGAAATTAACGCATTGTATAACTTCCGTTAGAAAAAAGAAGCCAACGGCTATTTCTTCTAAGTCTAAAAAGACTTTCGAGCTTTCTGAGTTAGTTCTAAGATGGTTCGAAAGTAATTGTCTTAAAATTGATTCGATGTTTACATCTTCGTATATTTCGGAGATGGTTTAAATCTGCTAACCCCTACGCATGATTATTTTTCTTGCGTATACTGCTCTCCTAACATTACAGATTTAGCGGAGAAGCGTATTCGAGGGGCTACTGTTGGGGGAAAATATTCCATCCTCAGGGTTATTGCAGTAGCAGGACAAAAACAAGCAATTGATTCAAAGGTTTTCAGACTGCATCTTCGAAGATGCATTGAGTCAAGTTCGAAGTATGAAGACAGATCCTAGTTCGGAGTATACCTTCGAACATGGACTCTTTTAAGATATTTTCTGCCAGCTAAGATGGAAGACTTATCTCCTTTCTCATTAGATTAGTCTTTTACCATTTTAGCCCTATTAAGGGTACCGAATAGTTTCCACTATGTCGGTTGTAATAGAGGGGTAAAGAGGTCTTTTCCTTAATGTTTGGGCCTATAAATACCCCCCATTTACCCTGTAATACGGACCGAATACAAGTTATTCAATACACACTTTCGAACTATTCTAAGTTATTATCCTTTCGGAGGCTTAGAACAGTTTGTTTCGCAAACACTTCGTTTGTTAGTTTCTATTCTTCAGAAACCTGTTAGCGTAATCTTTTACGCCAACAATCACTTTCCTATTTAAAGATTTTGGTCACTTTTCAAGTTTTCTTCCTTCATGGTTTGAGCCACCGCCCCGGCACGGTTCATGTTTTTCTCTTTGCTAGCTCATAGCGTTCGCCAGAGCAAAGTCGCTATGTTTTCTTCACCTATTCGCATGTGCCTCAACAAGCCAACAACGCGTCTGCACTTCACCGATAGTTTATCCAGCCATCATTTATTTTGGTTCTTGATTTGTGTGCCTATGAGTTGCTGTTTTGAGTTTCATGTCTGTGCACTTGATTTATGTTGATTGCTTCACCGATTCTGCACTTGTGTGAAAGGGCGCACGCAGACAAGCTCTACACTTGCACACTATTATCGTCGGCTGTGGTATTGGTGTCTAGCGAGTGTGTGTTGCACGCTGTGTGCACTGATCTCCCATTGCAATTTATTTTTCTGCTAGCCTACCAAATTTCTGTATGCCTGGTTCTTTCTGCAAAGAAAAATTGTTCTCGGTTTCCTATAGTGACATCACCACGAGAAAAATGGAAATTTTCGTCGGCCTCTTTAATTTCCGTCGGTTTTTCCGAAAGCCGGCGGAAGTTAAGCTAACTTCCGTCGGGTTTTCACTGTGGCCGATAGAAGTTAAAGAGGATTTATCCTGCTCGATATAGAAGCCTTAACTTCCGTCGTCCAGCAACCGTGGCCTATCTAGGAACACCAGTTATTCTTGAAAAAGTCCAAGTGTTTCTTCAACAAAAGACATGTGGCCTATCTAGGCCATGTGAACTTCGCCGAGGGGGGTGGCCATGGATGAGTAGAAGCTGCACTCATTAATATCCTGACCAGTCCCTAATTTTGTTCGGGTAGTTCGGGCATTCCTCGGACTAGCACGGTACTACCGACACTTTATCAAGGACTTTAGCACAATTGTAGCCCCACTGACCAAGATGCTCCTCAAGGAGCGCTTCCGGTGGACATAGGAGACCGAGGAATCCTTCCACACGCTCCAACAGGCACTCACAACTGCACCGGTCCTTTGCCTGCCCGCATTCCACAAGGAGTTCGTCGTCGAGTCTAACGCATCCGAATCAAGCATCGGGGCAGTGTTACATTAGGTAGAAGGAGCAGTGGCTTACTTCAGCCGGTAGATGGCCCCTCCGCATGTAGGTTTGGCGGCATATAAAGGTGAATTAATGGGCCTAGTCCAAGCAGTGTGCCACTAGCGGTCATCTCTATGAGGGCGCTCCTTCCTCATGCGTGCTGATGATGTCAGGCTCAAGTTCTTTCTAGACCAGTGACTTTTCACCACACCACAACATCAATGGGTAAGCAAGCTCTTGGGTTTTGATTTTAGGGTGGAGTACAAGCCAGTAGCTTCCAACATGGTAGTTGATGCTCTCTCAGACCACATACTGATGAGGCCATGGCAGCTAACGTGTCATACTCTATGTAGGAAGGAGCCAGTGAGGAGGCGGGCATGGGGCCGACTGCCAACAGGTAGGACAAACCTAGCCCACAAGGGGTTGCCCAACCACAAGGGTTTCACAGGTTAGGCCTAGCCCAATCAAGCCCATGAATAGTACTGTCACTATAGTAGTCATATATGCATGGGATTAGTTAAAGTGCAGATTAGTTAAGAGTCCAATATTGTTAGGATTGAGTTGTTAGGTTAAAGGAGTCCTTGTAGGTTATGGTTGTTAGATTAGATCAGCCATGTGCTTATAGAAATAGGGTTGATGCATTAGCGGAGTTGTCGAGTATTTTTAGTTTAGGCTTTCGCCTTCTCTGTATTCCCTGCCTTGTTGGTGCATCGGCCGTTATGGCTCTGCCGCGCCAACGAGGTCTAGGGCCTCAACCCACTACTTCCAATTCCGTTGAGAGTCTGACCCGTGACAACTTGGTATCAGAGTGCTCAGGTTGCCCCCCTACCACAAGCACGACTTCCAGGGTTAGATCTGACACGGATGAGAGAGTCACCATCGTTGACGTCGTTCGGTGACTCATGGCTATCGAAGACATCGTCTAACCACTTCAACCCATACCCGACGCCCTCAACACTCTAGCGGGCATGATGCGGGATCAGGGGCAACAGGAGGTAGCCCTTAATCTAGCGCTGACGTGTATGGAGAAGCAAATTCTGGATTAGTATGTGTAGAACCAGCCGGTCCAAGATCAAGGACAGAATCGGCCAGCCTAGAATCAAGGTCTGGACTAGCCGAACTAGATCCAGGGAGGCACACCCCAAGTAGATCGGCATAAAGGAGCAAATGACGGCGATGACATCAGCTATTTCCTTCCCACAATGCACAAATTGGAGTTCCCAAAATTCGATGGCACATGTAATCCGTTGACATGGCTCAATCCATGTGAATGTTATTTCCGCGTCCACCGCACACCTAATCATAAGAGAGTTGCATATGCTGCCTTCCACCTGCTTGATAACATGCAATTGTGGTACCATCGACTGGAATTAAATAAGGGCCCCTCGACATGGACTCGCTTCATCCAGCTCGTGAATACTCTCTTTGGACCACCATTAACAAATAGCCCCATCAATGAGATAGCCCTTCCCCGTCGCGAGGGTTCTGTGGATGAGTATTGCAACTAATTTATGGCATCTTGTTAGGACCCTAGTATCACGGAGGCACAAGTACAACTCTTCACCATCGGCCTAGCAGCACCCCTATGTGATGAGGACATCACTTCACATGATACACACATGGAGCCTCCACCTACAATTCAGTTACTAGGACGAATCACACGCGCCCGTGCCCGTCGCTTGAACCATGAGGTTAATTCTTTCCTTAGTAATTTTGATTATATTTGTTCGGACGGGATGCTACTGAATTCTAGTGATATTTTGTTGCTTAGGAACATGGGAGATGGAATACAAGAGTTGGAGCTGAAGACGGAGTCGCACGGATGTTTTGAAGTCAAGATTTCGCTGGTTCGGACTACATCAACCACCCTGCACCAAAATGGGCATAACTTTCTCATACGAAGTCCGATTGGCGCGTTCTTTGACTTTTTGGAAAGCTGAGGAGAAGACGGATCGTTTGCCGTTGGTTTCACCTCATTTGGAGTCTCGAGTCGTCCTGTGTATTTAAAACAGTCCTGCGTGACAGAACTGGGCCGTGTTGGCCCGTAGTCTGAGTCTGTACGTCTTCTAGCCCACAGCCTGTGTCTGTTTGCCTTCCACAGGCCGCCGCCCTATATATTCTCACGCCATCCGCCTTTAGGGTTAGGTTTTGCTTTGTTGCATCTACACTGTTGTGTTTAGATCCCGCCTCTTGCACCGGACCGATTGGCTGCTGCATTGGCGTTTGTGAAACCTCACCTTATCATCGTTTGTCTGTGATTTGGCATTCGACTTGTATCCTTCCTGTTCTTGCTTGTGTTCTTGGGTTCACTTGCAGGAATTAGCCTTCGTGGCGAGGTCAATCGCATTCTGCGTGGTTGATAACCAACGGAGACAGTGGTGTAACGATTGCAAGGTTTTGATCCGCCGGACCGGAGCCTTAGATCGCCAACGTCGAGATTCTCCACCAACCCAAGTTTATCCCTTACCTAGCGGAAGATCGGGACCATGCCCCCATCAGTTGGTATCAGAGCTTAGATTTCCCGTTAGGTAATCTCGATCTGCTTTTGTTTTACCCAGAGTCCAGAAAACCGCACCAAAAAAATTCCCCACCGAGAACCCCTTTGTGCCTTGCGATTTTAATTTCAGTTTTAACCTTGTTGAGTTTGTGTTCTTGGTCGAGTCATGTTGCTGGTTTAGTCACCCTCTGTGTCGTTTGAGTAGTAGTTGTTCTTGTGTCTCAGAAAAAAATTCCCCACCGAAAACCCCCCCTCTTCCGCAACCCTACTTTGTTTTCCACATCGACTCTTGTGACCCCCCTTCAGTAAAACAGGCAAAACTTTTCGCTCGTTTGGCAAAAAAATCTGAAATTTTTTGAGCGTGTTCCTGACCCAATTTGGGTGGGTACCCGCCGGTTAGTCCTCTCCAAAGTCGCCAAAAAAAATCAGGAAGATAAAGAAAAAATTGGACAAAGTTTTTGCTCGCCGGACAGCGAACTTGTTTGAATTTTTGTGAGCCACATCCCACCTCAGTTGTAGGTGCCAATTTTTGTGGTTGCATTTCTGGTCATCCTTGTTCAAAAAAAAATAGAGCGAAAAAAAAGAGAAAAAAAAATATAAAAAAAAGGAGAAGCGGTCCTGTTAGTTGCTTGTCCGAACTCTTGTCCGAACTCCTGTCCGAACACTTGTCCGATCTGAGGAAGGCATTGGTTGTTTGTTGCTTGTCCGATCTCTTGTCCGAACTCTTGTCCGAACTCTTGTCCGATCCCTTGTCCGATCAGTGGCAGAGAAAAAAAAATTGTGCACATACCCTTGTCCGATCCCTTGTCCGATCTGTAGAGAGCTGAATTTGGTCTGTTTGTGCTTCCATTTGAGTTTTGGGCACATAGTTTCCCTCTATTGCTTGAATTTTCACCTTGGGAGCACTAAGGCCACCAACTTTGACGAGTACTTGGGAATACTTATTGAACTTGGTTTAACTGTTATTATTATCGCTAATCCTTGCTACTCACTTGCCTTCCAAGCTACACCTTTCTCTCGGTCAGGACAGGTTCATTTCTTGCAATTGTACACCACCCTCCACTTGGTTCATCACCTGTAGGCCGGTGACCTCACTGCGGCGTGGTAAGAACACTTGCAAGCGTGGGTAAGGTGCTTGACGGATTGCTTCCACCCCACACCCACCACCCCACCTAGCTGTTTTACATAGGATTATTCTTTGTTGTTTTATCTTTTCACTAACATGGCAGATAACAGCGGCACCCCTCCATCTGATTTTAATGACTGTGTCTCACGGCGTGCTATACTAGAGTCTCAGCGGCAGACCCAACATTCCATCGAACGTCTCGCGCGTACTGTGGCTGACCTAGTGGACCGAATGACTGCCTTGGAAACACGATTGCCTGCTGCACGAGCCAACGATGAACATGTTGAAGAGGAAGACGATCATATTGAAGAGGAAGACGACCTATCCTATGCAGGAAACAATGCCATTGACCCTGACGAGGCTGCACGTCATCGCTTTCAGTTGAACCGTCAAGGTATGGGCGGCCACCGCAACCGCCCTCCACGAGGTAACAATGACAACCACAGGAACAATGATCCCTACTCTAAGGTAAAATTTTCAGTACCTCCTTTTGCTGGCACCTATGATCCAGATGCATATTTAGATTGGGAGATGTCAGTCGAACAAAAATTTAATGCTCACATGGTTCCTGCTATCCACCGCGTGCGTTTAGCTACTAGTGACTTCACTGGATATGCTCTTCTTTGGTGGACTGAAATAGTTCAGGTTGGAAATGAACCACAAACTTGGGATATGTTAAAACGGCAAATGCGTGGTAGATGGGTCCCTCCTTCATATAAACGTGATTTGAGAAAAAAATTGCAGCGCCTAAACCAAGGAAATAAATCGGTAGAGGAGTATTATCAGGAGTTGCAAATAGGTTGCATGCGTGCTGAAATTGAGGAGGACAATGAGGATAAAATGGCCCGTTTTTATGGTGGTTTAAGACGTGAAATTCAGGATATCATTGATTATAAAGAATACAATACTATCACTCGTCTTTTCCACCTTGCTATGCTTGCAGAAAAAGAATTGCAGGGTCGCCAACAACCACAACGCAGCATGAGGACCAACATTGGTGGTGCTACTTCACGCTCAAGTGGGCAGCAGCATCGACCACCCGCACCCCCTTCTCGACTGGCGGCTACATCAGCACCTTCTACATCTACAGCCCAGGTTGAGAGTTCCAAGACGGCAGCATCCAAGGCGCCAGCCAAGCCCACCTCCTCGGCAGCCTCTACTGCACGTTCTGCAGCGATCCAGTGTCACAGATGCAAAGGATTTGGCCATGTGATGAAAGACTGCCCTAGTCAGCGGGCTTATATTGCTACGGAAGACGGTGGCTATGTAAGTGCTAGTGATGTTGAAGATGAATATGCACTTGCTGCTAACATTGCAGGAGATGATGATACATTCGACGATGACGCTGTTATTGCGTCGGATGCCACTGCCGACCTTGAAGCACTTATTGTACAACGCGTCTTGAGCACTCACATGGAGCAGGACGACAGGGCACAACGGAACAATCTGTTTCAGACCTTCTTCGGCGTCAATAACCGTCGTGTACGTGTCATCATCGACAGCGGTAGTTGCAACAATTTGGTGAGCCACGACATGGTAACGAAGCTTCAACTTCCCACACGCGCGCATCCACACCCTTACCATGTGCAATGGTTCAACAATAGCGGTAAGGTCAAGGTAACACAAACTGCTCACATCAAATTTCCATTGGTACATACTTCGGAGCTGCTGATTTTGATGTAGTACCAATGCAAGCATGTTCTCTGTTACTTGGTAGACCTTGGGAGTATGATACTGATGCTACACACCATGGTAGGAGCAATAAGTACACATTTATGTATAAAGGAAAGAAAGTTACATTGCTTCCTATGACTCCTGCTGAAATTGTGAAATTTGAACAAGAAAAACGTGCTAGGGACTCACAAAAGAGCAAACAACCTTCTGAAAATCAGCAAGTAGCTGAGACACTTTCGAGGCAACAAAAAGATAAAGTTGTTTTTCCTTCTTCATCACAAGCTATTAATCTGAAAGGACGTGTCATTCATGCAACTAAAACTAACCTTGCAGTACGTAGCTCTCTTGGTCTTGCAGGTTTCTACCGGCGTTTTGTGAGAGATTTCAGCACCATAACCGGTCCTTTACCTGAGTTGACCAAGAAGGGAGTTACTTCTACTTGGGAGTCAGCACAAGAACAAGCTCTTGCCACACTCAAGGATCGCATTACACATGCACCTCTACTTCAGCTACCCGATTTTAGTAAGCCTTTTGAGTTAGAATGTGATGCTAGTGATTTTGGCATAGGAGATGTGCTGTTACAAGGAGGTAAACCCGTGGCCTATTTTAGTGAGAAATTACATGGCCCACAGTTGAACTATTCTACCTATGATAAGGAATTATATGCCTTAGTGCGTGTGCTTGAAACTTGGCAACATTACCTTTTGCCTAAGGAGTTTATTATTCATTCGGATCATGAAGCATTGAAGCATATACGTAGTCAAGCAAATCTGAATAAACGACATGCTAAATGGGTAGAATTTATTGAGACTTTTCCATATATCATTAAGCATAAGAAAGGGAAAGATAATGTGATTGCTGATGCTTTATCTAGACGATATACATTGCTTTCTCAACTTGATTATAAGATCTTTGGTTTAGAAACATTGAAGGACATGTATGCTACTGATTTGGACTTCAAAGATGCTTTTGCAAATTGTACAAATGACCGTGCTTGGAACAAATATGTGCTGAATCATGGATATCTTTTTCGTGCTAACAAGTTATGTGTTCCGGCTAGCTCTCTTCGCTTGTTGTTATTGCAGGAAGCACACGGTGGTGGTTTGATGGGTCATTTTGGATCCAAGAAAACCGAAGATGTGCTGTCCACACATTTCTATTGGCCTAGGATGAGACGAGATGTTGAGCGCTATGTGGCACGATGCACTACTTGCAATAAAGCTAAGTCCCGTCTAAACCCACATGGTCTTTATATGCCTCTGCCCGTTCCTAGTACACCTTGGAAGAATATTTCTATGGATTTTGTGTTAGGATTACCTAGAACTAGGAGGGGGAGAGATAGTATTTTTGTGGTGGTAGATCGTTTCTCTAAAATGGCGCATTTTATACCTTGTCACAAGAGCGACGATGCTACAAATGTTGCTGATTTGTTTTTCAGAGAGGTCGTACGCTTGCATGGAGTTCCCAATACCATCGTTTCAGATCGTGATGCCAAATTCTTAAGTCATTTTTGGAGGACGTTGTGGCATAAGTTGGGGACGAAGCTGCTGTTTTCTACTACTTGTCACCCCCAAACGGATGGACAAACGGAGGTCGTCAACCGCACATTGTCCACCATGTTGAGGGCTGTTTTGAAGACCAACTTGAAGCTCTGGGAAGAGTGTCTACCTCATATTGAGTTTGCATATAATAGGTCAGTACACTCCACTACTAAGGTAAGTCCGTTTCAAGTGGTCTATGGCTTTAATCCGCGTGGTCCTATTGATTTGCTACCATTACCACCATCTGAAAACTTGAATTTTGATGCTACTACACGTGCTGAATTATTACTTAAGATGCATGAAACTACTAAAGCAAACATAGAGAAAATGAATGAGAAATATCGTGCTTATGGTAGTAAGGGTAGAAAAGAGATAACATTTGAACCGGGTGATCTTGTTTGGTTGCACTTGCGCAAGGATCGTTTTCCTGATTTACGAAAGTCTAAATTGATGCCCCGTGCTGATGGTCCTTTCCGTGTGCTTGAGAAGATAAATGACAATGCATATAAGCTTGAGTTGCATGCAGCTTTTGGGGTTAGTCCCACATTTAACATTTCAGATTTAAAGCCCTATTTGGGAGATGATGATGAGCTTGAGTCGAGGACGACTCCAATTCAAGAGGGGGAGGATGATGAGGACATCACTTCACATGATACACACATGGAGCCTCCACCTACAATTCAGTTACTAGGACGAATCACACGCGCCCGTGCCCGTCGCTTGAACCATGAGGTTAATTCTTTCCTTAGTAATTTTGATTATATTTGTTTGGACGGGATGCTACTGAATTCTAGTGATATTTTGTTGCTTAGGAACATGGGAGATGGAATACAAGAGTTGGAGCTGAAGACGGAGTCGCACGGATGTTTTGAAGTCAAGATTTCGCTGGTTCGGACTACATCAACCACCCTGCACCAAAATAGGCATAACTTCCTCATACGAAGTCCGATTGGCGCGTTCTTTGAATTTTTGGAAAGCTGAGGAGAAGACGGATCGTTTGCCGTTGGTTTCACCTCATTTGGAGTCTCAAGTCGTCCTGTGTATTTAAAACAGTCCTGCATGACAGAACTGGGCCGTGTTGGCCCATAGTCTGAGTCTGTACGTCTTCTAGCCCACAGCCTGTGTCTGTTTGCCTTCCACAGGCCGCCACCCTATATATTCTCACGCCAGCCGCCTTTAGGGTTAGGTTTTGCTTTGTTACATCTACACTGTTGTGTTTAGATCCCGCCTCTTGCACCGGACCGATTGGCTGCTGCATTGGCGTTTGTGAAACCTCACCTTATCATCGTTTGTCTGTGATTTGGCATTCGACTTGTATCCTTCCTGTTCTTGCTTGTGTTCTTGGGTTCGCTTGCAGGAATTAGCCTTCGTGGCGAGGTCAATCGCGTTCTGCGTGGTTGATAACCAACGGAGACAGTGGTGTAACGATTGCAAGGTTTTGATCCGCCGGACTGGAGCCTTGGATCGCCAACGTCGAGATTCTCCACCAACCCAAGTTTATCCCTTACCTAGCGGAAGATCGGGACCATGCCCCCATCACTATGTACTGACATTGCTTTGCAGTGCTCGACCACATTTGATGATGCAGTCATGTACGTACGGACGTACAAACAGCATGAACATCAGCAGCCTGTCCCACCCTCATCACCATCTAGATTGGTGAGTCTGCCTTCCCCCAAGCCGGCTACCCTAGCAGCTCCTGCTGGCATGATGGGTGGCCTAGTCTCATCAAGTGCCTCCGTTAACGATGAGGTCACGGTTACAAAGAAGCTATCCCTTGTGAAGATCACTGACCGCCACAAGAATGGCCAATGCTACCACTACGACGTCACGTTCACCTAGGGGCACAAACAATTTTGCAAACAACTCTTCCTCATCGAGGCCATCTATGACGAGGAAGATCCACAATATCCGACCGTCGTCCCGAATCCTACTATTACCATTCACGCCCTCCCCGGCACCCAATCACGCTTAGGGAATAAAATGCAATTGCAGGTGAATGTGAATGGCACCCGACTCACACCACTACTTGATTCAGGATCCACGCACAACATCATTGGCATCAAGGCAGTGACACACATCGGAATTGCAACACAAAACCAGGAAGGCCTCAGCGTTATAGTGGCCAACGGTGACTGGCTACCTAGTCTAGGGTGTTGTAGGGACCTGCGCTTCAAGATCGGTGGCCAGTTATTCATCCCAAATTTATATGGGTTCGCTTTCGGCTCATGTGATATGGTCCTAGGTCTACAATGGCTCGAGTCGCTGGGTCCCGTTCTATGGGATTTCAGCAAATGCACCATGTAGTTCGTTCACCATGGCCATCGGATACTCTGGTACACCGTCGATCAGTCACTAAAGATCCGCACAACGTTCAATAAGAACGAGCAGATTAGCAAGAGAAGGGTATGGAAGCAGTAGATGCAAGCAGAAGGGATGTAGACAAATTCAAGCACCTTGATCTTATCGTTCAACTCGAGGATGAACTGAATTTTTTGAGGGAGGGAGAGATGTCATGCACCAGGGAGGGAGGAGGCTGGCATAGGACCGGTGGCCAACAGACAAGCCAAGCCCGCAAGGGTTGCACATGCTAGGCCCAGCCCAATCAAGCCCATGAATAGTACCGCACAATACTATTCACGTGAACAATACCGTTGGTACTATAACAGTCCAGCCCGCAAGGGATTAGTTAAAGTGCAACTAGATAAGAGTCCAATATTTTTAGGATTGTGTTGTTAGGTCAAAGGAGTGCTAGTAGGTTATTTTTGTTAGATTAGATCAGCCCTTGGCCTATATAAACAGGGTTGATGCATTAGAGGAGTCGTTGAGTATTTTTAGTTCGGGCTTTCATCTTTTTTGTATCCCTTGCCTCGTTGGTGCATCAGCCATTACGGCTCCACCACGTCGATGAGGTCCAAGTTCTTGGCCCACTACTTCTTTTAAATACAATTTGAGAATATTCGTACCTTTCAATTCTGTTGAGAATCTGATCCGTGACATAATGCCATCTTGGCGCCCTCATTTTGACTGATGGACAAGTTAAGGGCAAAAATTGTAGGATCGGATCAAGCGATTAGAGGGGGCGTGAATAAGCGTCTCAACAAATTCTTTCGAATCGATGGCCTTTTCTAAACACCCAACGCTTCTCTAAACCAAATATACTAGCAGAAGGAAACTGATTCGAAAACCACAGATGAAATTAGTGCTTTCACTCTCCTGTCAGATATAATATGAAGTGACAGATCGAGATATCACAAGCACTAAAATAATCTGGCCTTAAAAAATCAACCGATATCCTAGATGAAAAACAGGGTCTTAATGCTTTAAGGCAGATTATCACTATTCGCTGGTTAAATTTCAGATCAAAATCAGTTAACAATAATAACAATTACTATAACAGCTTATATGTGAAACAAAGAAAAATAAATGTTGTTCACGCAAATAAAAACATCAAATCAGAAGCGATGAAAACAGAACAGTACTTACTCAAGGAAATTTCAGTTGACAAGCCTACGCAGTGAAAAAGTAATGCGCCTTCTGGTAAAAACAAGAAGCGCACATAAACAGATGGAGAAAAATCATATGATGAGGCACAAAACCGAGGCTAAACAACTGCAGAAAAAATAAGAAATCTGGTATACCGAATTAAAATGCCTTGTCTCGGTTCTTGCTACCAGGCTATAGTATTTGTGTACCAAATCTTAGGCAGCAAAACCAAGTGCTACAATCACATACAAACAAAGCAACTCATGTAAGATATTCAGTGCTTGACACTGGTTTGCCTTGGGCTGAGAAAAACTTTGCTCCCAAAGCACCGTGCAACAAGGTAGAAAACCAGTGAGATTTGGTATACAAGAATGTGCTGGAAGCCACGACGGATGCACACTAGCAAGAAACCGATGATGGCAAAAGAATCAGGCGGCAGATATCAAAAATTTCAGACTGCATGTGCACACAGGAAAATAGATGAGGAAAACAGATTAATCAGGAGCACTCAGAGAAGAAAACCAGAGAATAGTATAGAAGAATATTGTGCTATCTCAGATGAAACCAGAGAGAAAAAACAGAGATGATTCGCTACACAAACCACACAGAAAACAGAAAAGCTCTGGATAATGTACAGCACATATTGCTGACAAACGCTACAGGAACCTCAAACTACGCACAGCCCATGAACAATAATCTTAAAGAAAAATGGCTAAAACATTTGATGATTTGAAAGATTGAAATTCTGAATTTCTGGATTAGTTTTTCCAAAGGCATGGGACCCTTTTATAGGCATCCCATACTAAGGAAATCACAAAGTACCCTTAGGGATTATTTACAAAAAGAGAATTAAAACTAAGTATTCCTAAAATACGCTTTCGGTATTTTTTAGAATTAAAAATTCAGAAAAATACTAAAGACTATACCTATTTTACTACAAAATTAAACCTACCTTTTTTATTTTTTAGAATTAAAATTCATAAAATACTAAAAGACTATATCTATTTAAATATACTATACTGAAAATTAAAATTTTATTTCTTGAAATTTTATGAACACTTTTTGATCCTAATAGTTTTAAGCCGAAAACCGACAAACCCTCTTTTGGTCTCGACATGTGTCACCAAACCCGTGATCTCGATCGACAACAAGTCTCTCCCGATCTCGATCCGTCGAGCCGCCTTGTCACTTGTCCTGGCATCCCTTTCGCCGGTATTGGTCAACCCACTGTCTCGATCGATCTTCCATCCATGTCCAGCTCCATCTCCCCGTCTACATCTTGAGACCTTTCTCAACTTCACCCAGCCTCTCTGGTCATATAGCATCAAGCTCCCTGCCTAACCCTGATCATCCACTATTGACAGTTGAGTAGCATCTCAAACCGGCACAACATGAGACAAGAAGACATGTTTTTCCATACATACACACCAATTCCGTCAGTGAACTCTGTAATCACGCAGACAATCACATATCACAAACTGAACTAGACAAACTTGTAAATCACTCATCACAAAGATAAAACCATGGTACAACTCCTCTTGGTTTCTCAATCTCCTCCTTGATGAGTGCATTGACAACTCCCAAAAGAATCAATATAAAATTTCAATTCAGCACATAAGTAACCATAAAAACTCAGAAAAATAGGCAAAACATGTCACTTGATTTTAAAATCCTCCTTCTCCCTTGAGAAAAATTTCAGAAGCAGGAAGTAAATTCTCTCCCTTTGGCAATGCAAGCAGCAAGGTGATATAAGAATAGATGCAAGTTTCTAAAACATGATGAACAAAAATTACACGACACATTAAACATTTTCCTTTAATATCGTCTAGAAATACTGGATGAAAAACTCAAGTGAATACTATCCAATCAAAAACAAGAGCAAGCATTTTTAGTTTTGACAAAGAAAATAATCACCACTCATACTAGCATACTAGACAAGGTAAAGCTCGAATCGTAAAGAATATCAAATATCTACCTCGAAAATCTTTTCCATAAATAAGGAGCTGCAACAAACTTGATATCAACAAGTGCAAGTCTCTTTTTTATATTTTTATTTATTGCTAGGAATTATTTGCATGTCATCATTATGCTAACCAACCAAGCTAAACCTAGGTAAACACCATTAAAAGCTTAAAGCATTGGTCTTGGCATACACTACATTATCCCAGTTCATAATAAAGTGCCATGGTAGGCAGTCTAGAACAACATAGTGTGACAAAGCAAACCCACGAGGATCTTTTCAATTTTCACATAAAACACATGAATATCATTTTTCATAATTTTTTATTTTGTCATTTTTATTAAGAACAAGATTTTCATGACAAGCATTTATTTTTTCAAGTTGCATGAGAGCATCCAAGTGAAAATGACTCAGCTACCTGGTATATAAAAGATAGCAAAAATAATCAGCCTACACATGCTAGTTACGAGACTGAGTGATGACCATGAAGGAAGTATGCCCAAGAAAATTCTGGCGATTGGAAGTTCTGATAGGTGTATCAGAAGTTTTGATTATTTTTGAGACCTGAGTCAGAGAGCAAAACCAACTTGGAAGTTCCGATATGGTATCAGAAGTTCCGATGTTGGATTCACGACTTGAATTAGAAATTACGATTTGGAATCGGATGATCCGATTATTTTCTGGACTCGAATTAGAGAGCAAAAGTTGCTTCGGAAGTTCCAATATGGTATCGGAAGTTCTGACAAATTGGAAGTTGTGATTTGGACCGAGAAAATTGTACTAATCGGAAGTTCCGATAGGTGTATCAAATGTTTCGATGTGGGCGAAAATAGATTAGATATGCTATGATAACGTGCTAGTTTGATAGACTGAAAATACCTAGATCGAAAGTTCCGATCTAGGATCCGAAGTTCCGATGTGGGCAAAAACAAATTGGATCTGTTGGGCAATATGTTACTTCGGGACTAAGTCTATTGGCACTATATAAAGAGGGGTGGAGGAGGTCATGAACATCAGATCTTTGGAGGTTTAGAATAGTTCTAAACCCTAGCCACCAAAAACCTCTCATGCCTCTTTCTTGATCTCAATAGTTGAGATCAAGACCTCTCCCATATCTCACCTCTGGTGCCAGCACGCCGGCATGAGATTGATCTCATCCCTGTACGTATGGACTTTATGGAGGCGTTGCTCCAATAGCGGCACTCGTGGGCTTCACCTATTGGATTGGCAAGGAACGGCCGGGACGAAGTGATGATGATCTAGAACGTGCTTCCACAACATCTTCCTCTATTGCACCTATCGCGTCTTTTGCTAGAAGTTAAAAAATAATATATGATCCCTCACGTGCTTGGTTCTTTGGCTTAGGGGCAAAAATTTTGAATTTGCTGGCTAGTGTAGCTCCCCTATTCCCTAATAGTGGTATCCGAGCCTACGTGCGTAGTGTTTGATTTGGATCCCTCATTTATGGAGATACATGGTGGAAAAACCATATTAGATTTGTTTCTGTCCGCGGCAAATCAGAAGTTCTGATATTGATCGAAAGTTCTGATGGTGGATCCGATACTGATCGGAAAGTATGATATTGAATATGATTCAATATAAAGAGTGTTGGCGTAAAAGATTACGCTAACAGGTTTTCGGAGATTAAGAACTAACAAACGAAGTGTTTGTGAAGTGAACTATTTTAAGCCTCCGAATTGGATAATAGCTCGAAGTTGTGTATTGAATAACTGAGTATTCGATGCTTATTACAGGGTAAGAAGGGGGGTATTTATAGGTAAAATCATAAGGAAAATACCTTTTTACCCCTCAATTACAACTAACATAGTGGAAACTATTCGGTACCCCTAATAGGGTTAAAATGGTAAAAGACTAATCTAATCAGAAAGTGAGAAACCAAGGGCTGGTTTTGGAGTCTGTGATGAGTGATTGACAGATTTTATCCTCTGATCCGAATGGGTTTGGAGGTTGTTTCTACGAAGGGGTTCGGAGGTTGTTTCTCTGAAGGGTTCGAAGGTTGTTTCACTGAAGGGTTCGGTGGGTCTAGTTGCTATGGATATTGCAGCAGAGTGTGACTATCGAAGGGGTCCGACAGTACACATTGACTTTGCTGTACCGAAGGTCTCGGTACTTTGGGCGGTACACCAGAGTGTGTGCCAGAGATTGTTTACCCGGAGAGGTCTCCGGGGTACTGGATATACTTGTCTGTCTATTTGTGGTGCGCAGGTGACTTCAGAGGCGACGGACGGTTCACAACAAGTGAACCTAGGTCAAGCGGGAGGCTTGATGCTAGGATAGCGGGGAGCACGGTCACAAAGGCTGCGTGGGGTCGAGGTCAGTCCTTGGGTCAAGGTGCGCTAGGCGAAGGCAGAGAGTGCGGAGTGTGGCTACGGCTGAAGGTACTCCGAGACGAAGTCCTCAAACGCGAGTAACTTAGAAGGGTACTCCGAATGGAGTGACTTCGAAGTATGGTGGACAAAGTCCTCAGTAATGAGGCAAGGCATTCGAAGTGTGCTTTGGAGGGAGGCACTCGAAGGTATACCTGTCGGAGGTCTCACAAGTCGAGGTGCATCGAAGGAATGGTCCAGGTCAGATTCGTCGAGGAGTATGCTCGGGGAGAGACACTATGACGAAGTGCTCATGGAATGCTTCATGCGGAGGCCTTGGACGAAGGAGGGACTTCGAAGGGTGGTACTCCGAAGGTGGGGCTTCGGAGTGTGGTTGTCTTGGGGTACTTCGGCCAAGCATGGATTTGGTACATGCACTGACAGAGGTCGAGCTGGGAGAAGCTGCAAAGCCTTGGTGGTCCACTTCGGAGTTGTTGGTGCGAAGGCCCAAGGGCTTTCACGGCTTCGGCTCAAAACCGTTACAATATCAAAGACTGACTTCGCTGAAGTGAAGACCGTTAGGCTCAAGGATTCTCACTGAAGCTACCGCATCCCTTGCGTGCGAAGGGGGCTTTAGAAGACTCCAAGACTGCAAAGGCTGACCATGTCTGCTCTGCAAAAGTTGATGATGTCTCCTCTGCGAAGCTGACAAAAGAAGCCTCCAAATAAAGTAGACTACAAGTTGTATCCCCCTGTTCTGATGAGACAAAACCAGTGTAAACCCTAGGGGTAAAGTAGTCTATTCACAGGGCTGAATAGTGCCTATAAATAGTGGAGGCTAGCTAGGCAACCATAACACTTTGAGCAGCCATTTTTGAGCTCCTGTGCTAGCCGCCACACTTTGTATTCAGATCTGTGAGTTCATTTTTGTGTTCCCTGTTCAAGTAATGAAACTTTGATTTTTTTTCATTTGTGCTTGAACTTGTATTCTCTGTTGCACTGCATGCCTTGATTCCTCTGTACACCATCTTCTTCGAGGGTGAAGTTGTGTTTTGAATCTCTTCTAGAGAGGTGTGTGAGAGGTCTGTCCGGGTGAAGTGTGATTCTGAGTGTGTGTTCACTCTGTGTAAACTGGAGGCTAGACCTCTCTGATTACTAGCGAAGCACTATTTTTGGCTTAAATCGAAGCTTATTTTCTTCCCTTGTCGAAGTCATCAACACAGTGTGTTCAGTGTGTGTTCTGACCTTCGAAATACGAAGCCTGGCACTAGTTGCTAGTGTAGAGTATTTGGTCGAAGTCCTCAGAGGGAAGTCTGCTCCTGCGAAGTGTGAAGTGTGAAGTCTGCTCGAAGGCACCTAGTGTGCGGAGCCTGCACTGACTTAGCAGAGTTGGGTTTTTGGTGTTGTGGGTGGAGTGAAGTCTTCTTGACTTCGTACTTTTGCTCCTTGTGAAGCCTAGTTTTGGAGATGTAAAATACCTCCGAACCAGAACTTTGAAGGGTGTGTTTGAAGCCTGTTCCACAGAAAACATAATTAAAACAGAAGGCTAGTTTTAGTCTGAAATTTTAAAAGCTCCCATTCACCCCCCTCTGGTCACCATTTTTTGTCCAACAATTGGTATCAGAGCAGGTTAAGATCACCAGTTGACCTTAACCAATTTTGTGATATGTTGGCGATATGGACAAAGTTAGTAAAATACCTCTGTTCGATGGGACGGACTTTGCATACTGGAAGGTGCGCATGGAGGCTTACTTGCTAAGCCAAGGAAATGCAATTTGGGAGATTGTGGACTCACAATACTCCTTCCCTGAAACTCGCACCTCTCAAACAAAGAAGGATCAGTATAATGCCAACTCCAATTATATAAATATATTGTTCATTGTTTTGAGTCGGAGTGAGTTTGATAGGGTGCAGCACCTTAGGACAGCTAGGGAGATTCGGACTACACTCACTATTTTTCATGAGGGCTCTACACAGATTAAGGCCAGGCACCAAAGCACATACAATCAATAGTATCAGCTGTTTGTGCAAGCATCTGGTGAATCTATAGATGCCATGTTTTCTTGCTTTGATGCTATAGTGAGTAACTTGCAGGTCCAACGAGACACTTGCTTACAATGATCATGACAGGTCTATCAAGCTTCTCTATGCTCTTGATCGTAGCATATGGGAAGTGAAGATATCCAACATTGAGGAGTCCGCAGGTTATGACACATTCACCTGTGATAAGCTCTTCAGCAAGCTGAAGTCCACAGAGATTGCCAATGCATCTCTTGCAGTGCATAGAAACTCCTTGCCACAACCATTGGCACTAGTTTCTAGCACTAGCCGTGGCACCACTGCAGAACCAAGCACATCAGGCACTTGTGTTCTTGCAGATGGTTTTTCTTTGTCCTCCCTGGTCTCCGTCACTAAGGAGCGGGTGGATACTCTAGATGATGATGAGCTTGCTCTCATTGCCAGAAGGTTCACCCGTTTTCACCATGAGAGACGGGATCAGAGGAGAAGTGGTTTTAGTGGTTGTTTTGAGTGTGGCGACACTTCTCACATCAAGGCCAATTGCCCTAAACTCAAGAAGAAAATGAGAGTGAGCGCCCCAAATACTACAAAAAGGAGAGGAAACCCTTTGTGAAGGGCAAGCACAGCAAGGTGGCTAAGAGAGTAGCCAAAGCCGCTTGCAGACCATTTGTTGTTGCTCTCAGTGACATCGACAGTTCCTCAACTGAGGAGTTGAGCTCTGAGGAAGAGGAGTCTCCAAGGAAGGAGGAAAAGAAGGACAAGAAGGGACGGGATTTCACCGGCCTTTGCTTCATGGACGACAGCGATCACAATGGCGATGATCTTGACTCATCTGAGGTACCTCTATCCTATTACCATCTTTCAATTAAACTAGATGAACTGAATGAAGTAGTTCTTGGTTAGGATAGATTACTTGTGCAAGCCGCTAGAGATAGAAAAGACCTTAGACTTAGGCTAGAATCTGTTTCTACTGATTATGCCATGCTCAAGTCTAGGGTTAATGATGCTGAATGTGAATCTTGCACTGTTGTCATGGGTGAGCTTGCTCAGTTGCGTTCTGTGCATGCTCAAACTCTTTGTGAGCTTGAGACTGCACAGAAGCAGCTTTTGATGGTTGATTCTAGTACTCATGATATAATTGAATGCATGAACTACCGCTTATTACGTGAGAGCATTGATTTACGTGATAGACATGTTCAGTATTTAGAGGCTAGATTGGAGAGGGTCGGTAGTTCTAAGGATGTGCAACCTATGTGTGACACTTGCATAACCTTTAAGGACCAGCTAGGCACTGTTAGAGAGCGAGCTGAAAACCTTATGACTGAGAATGAGTACCTTCTTTCTGTGGTTAACAAATGCACTGAGGGAAACGGTAGGATGGACTTGCTCTTGGCCAAGACCAAGATGTGTGCTGACAGGGCAGGGTTAGCTCTAGGATTGGGTTTTGAGAGGATTCTCTCAGATAGTGAGAACAAAATTGTTTTTACCTCACCCACTACCTTAGAGAAAGAAAGAGCCTAGATAGACACTCCATCAGCCAAAAAGCCTACTGAAACTCCAAAGAAAACCGCTCCTCCTACTAAGAAAATTCCTCCCAAGAAAACCACTCAACAGAAGCCCAAGGAGCCTTTGAGGATTGCTCCTATGACCCATGGGAGTGCCCCTAGAAGAATTTTTCATTGTTCCTATTGTCAGTGGGCGGGTCATCAGGTTGGGTTCTGTTTTCGTCGCATCAAGGATGAGCGACGCTCTCAGGCGATAAGTTTCCAAGACATGCATTACCCATCTCGAGGTATGCATGAGTCTGAGTTTTACTCACGTCCTGTTTTCGAGGCTCCTCGTACTTCTCGGAGAGGATTTGCTCCTCGAGGTGTTCACCATATTCCATATGGTGGTAGACCCCGTGCGAGTAACTTTGTACCTCGATAGGGTAGGAGACCTCATCATTCATTTGGGTCCCAGCATGTAGGTAGACCTCGCACTTTGCATCATTTTGATTATCCTGTGCGTAGACAGTCTATTTTTACTATGCCTACCACTCGTATCACTCAGTGCTGGATGCCTCGTCATGTTTTCACTCATCCCAGCACTGAGCAATCGAGATTTTCTTATCATGTGTAGGCGCCAGACCGAGGCTTGGAGGGCACATGGATCATGGACTCCGGTTGTTCATGTCATATGACCAGAGATGCAGCATGGTTCTCCAGCCTCACCACAACCAAGAAAAAGGAACATATCACCTTCGGCAACAATCGAAGGAGTAGAGTGAAAGGTAAAGGTGTGGTAAGAATAAACTCGAATTTCACTCTCAAAGATGTTGCTTTGGTTGAAAACTTGGGATACAATTTGCTGTCTGTTTCTCAATTGCTTGATGAGGGCTTCGAAGTGCGATCCCATCGCAATACTTCGCAAGTACTCAATTCTGATGGCGTTGTGGTTTATAAGATCTTTAGAGTTGGGAGAGTTTTTGGAGCGGATTTTTCTGAGTCATCTGGTTCTTCTCATTGTCTTGTTGCACATTCGACTTCTGAGTTGTGGAAGTGGCATAGGAGACTAGGGCATATGAGCTTTGAGTTGCTTGCTCGTCTGAGTGCCCTAGGATTGATCCGAGGATTGCCCAAGCTCGAGTTTGAGAAGAATTTAGTTTGCGCTCCATGTCGACATGGAAAAATGATTGCCGCTTCGTACTCGCCAATCACCACGGTAATGATTGAACAACCCAGAGAACTTCTCCACATGGACACTGTAGGTCCTTCTCGGGTTAGTTATTTAGGCGGCAAGTGGTATGTGTTAGTTATTGTCGACGATTTCTCTCGCTACTCTTGGTTCTTCTTTCTTGCCAGCAAGGATGAAATGTTTTCACACTTTCGGAGCTTGGCTTTGAGACTTTTCACTGAACTCCCTGGTGCATTGAAATTCATTCGAAGTTAAAATGGCACAGAGTTCAAGAATAGTCTCTTTGTTGACTTTTGCATGAATCATGACATAGAACATCAATTCTCTGCTCCGCGGGTTCCTCAACAGAATGGTGTTGTTGAGAGAAAGAACCGCACTTTGGTTGAGACGGCTAGGACGATGCTCGATGAGCACATGACTCCTAGGAAATTCTAGGCTGAGGCCATGAACACTGCTTGTTACATCTCAAACCGAATCTTCTTGCGCTCAATTTTGAACTTGACATCTTATGAGCTGCGTTTTGGGAGACAACCCAAAGTTACTCACCTTCGAGTTTTTGGCTATCATTGCTTTATCCTAAAACGTGGAAATTTGGATAAATTTGAGTCACGCTCTTCTGACGGGATCTATCTAGGATACACTACCCATGGTCATTCTTATCGTGTTTACAATTTGGAGACTAACACTGTCATCGAGTCATGTGATGTGACTTTTGATGAATCAACCCCCTCTGTTAGTTCCACTTTTGAACAGGCAAATGAACACGACATGGTGCAGACCATTTTCGAAGAAGATCCTGGAGATTTTGAGGATGAACCCCTACTACCCTCGACATCAACCCCCGAAGCCGACCCTGCTTCGACTACTTCGGCACAAGGTCCCGAAGCAACTACCTCGACATCGGTCATCTTGGACCACTCCATCGCACAAGTTGAGGGGGAGACTGCATCTCGCCGCGAGGCTCCACATCATGTTGAAAGGATGCATCCTCCCGAGCAGATCATTGGTGAGCTTGATCAAAGGGTAACACATTCTCATGCTCATTTCATTGATTCCGCTTTTGTTGCTTCTTTTGATCCCTTAGATGTTAGTCATGCACTTTCTGATTCTAGTTGGATCAATTCCATGCATGAAGAACTTGAAAATTTTGAGAGAAACCAAGTTTGGACTTTAGTTGATCCTCCTCCAAATGTTCATTTCATTGGAACAAAATGGATTTTCAAAAACAAACAAGGGGAGGATGGGACTATAGTTAGAAACAAGGCTAGACTTGTAGCTTAGGGTTATTCTCAATTAGAAGGGATTGATTTTACTAAAACTTTTGCACCTGTTGCTCGTCTTGAGGACATTAGGATTTTACTTGCATTTGCGGCATCTCGTGGATTCATACATTATCAAATGGATGTTAAAAGTGCTTTTCTTAATGGCTTCATAGGCAAAGATGTTTATGTAAAACAACCGCTGGCTTTGAAAACCCCAAATACCCACATAAAGTCCTTAAACTTCATAAGGCTCTTTATGGACTCAAGCAGGCCCCTCGGGAATGGTATGATAGATTTAAGTCTTTTCTGCTTGAGCGGGGATATTTGATGGGATCTGTTGACAAAACCATTTTCACTCTCAAGCATGGCAAAGATTTCCTCCTAGTTCAGATTTATGTGGATGATATCATCTTTGGTGGCTCTTCTCATGCTTTTGTTGCCGAGTTTGCAGATGCCATGAGCAGGGAGTTCGAGATGTCCATGATGGGCGAACTCACCTTTTTCCTTGGTTTGCAAATCAAGCAAAGCAAACAAGGTACATTCGTCCACCAGACGAAGTACACCAAGCACCTGCTCAAGAAGTTCGACATGACGGATGTGAAGCCTCTTGCTACTCCAATGGCTACTTCGATAGCATTGGATCCTGACGAGGATGGAGAAGCCGTAGACCAGAAGGAGTTCCGAAGCATGATCGGCTCCCTCCTCTACTTGACTGCTACGAGGCCAGACATACACTTCGCAGTGTGTCTGTGCGCTCATTTTCAGGCTTCGCCACGTACTTCACATCACCAAGCGGTAAATCGCATTCTCAGGTATCTCAAACATACCCTCAAATTTGGCATTTGGTATTCTGCGTCGTCCTCTTTGTGTCTTCGAGGTTATTCAGATATGGACTTTGCTGGGTGTAGGATTTATAGAAAAAGTACCTCGGGTACTTGTCATTCTCTGGGTACTTCACTGGTTTGCTGGTCTTCTCGCAAACAGTCTAGAGTTGCACAATCGACAGCTGAGGCCAAATATGTTGCTATAGTTAGCTGTTGCTCTTAGATTTTGTGGATGGTTTCCACTCTTCGGGATTTTGGGTTAGATTATAAGAGTGTTCCACTTTTCTGTGATAACACAAGTGCTATTTGTATTGCAAACAACCCGGTTTAGCATTCCATAACCAAACACATTGATGTGTGATATCATTTTCTTAGAGATCATAATGAGAAGGGTGATATTGAACTTCAATATGTTGATACCCAACACCAGCTAGCCAATATTTTCACAAAACCCCTCGATGCTTCTCGTTTTGCCTACTTGCGTGGGGAACTTGGTGTTTGTCATCCTTATGGCATTTTGTGAGGGGGAGCAGATTTTGATTGTCTTGCATATGCTCATTGTGTTTGAAATTGAAATTACATCTTTTGCACTTATATGCCTGATTTTAATTCATGAAATCATGTTAGCTCAGCTCTATTTAATATGTCTGAAACATTGTGTGCATGATTTTTCCTTCCAAAATCAAATCATGCTCACTGCTTAGTCTTTAATCTAGCATGTTTAGGCAGGACTACTTTAGCTATCTTTTATCTGCTTGATAGCAAGACTCCTTTTCTCTGGATGCTAAACATTGCAACTTGAAAAATTGTATTACTTACTCATGGATATTCATCAAGTGCTAAACAATTTGTTCACTTAATCAAAAATCCAGAAATCCATGATTTGCATACTACAAGCGAAAAGATCCAGGTGGGTTTATTTGTCGCATAACTCTATTCTAGACTGCTTACCATTGCACATTGGTCTGAACTAGGATAGTGTAGTGTTTGCCAAAATCACTACCTTAAGGTTCTGATAGCTTTCACACCTAGGCTTGGCTTGATTGGAAAGTATAAGGTAGACAAACAAATAACCCCTGGCACTATGAAAAGAACAACAAAAATTCATTGTTCATCAAGTTTGCTTTCAATGCTCTACTTAAACTGGACTTGTCTGAGTAGAAATTGACTAGCTTTGCGCAGTCCCTCCTTTTACTTGTCTAGTTACCTTAATTGAGTGGTGATGCTTTTTATTTCAAAGTGATGAAATCACATGCTGTCATCATGTTTTTAGACAATGTTAAATTGAGCCGAGCACATGAAAATTGGTATTAAAGTTGGCATATTGTTGCGTTATATGTCTTTGCAATTCTTCCCATTTCTTAGCTTTGCATTTTTTTTAAATGCTCCTTGATGATTGCATTGCCAAAGGGGGAGAAAATTTTGAGTTCTCTGCAGCAAGGGGGTAAAATAACTAAGGGGTAGTTTTATCTTGTAAAGGGAAAGATTTGTCGGAGGGGTCTTTTACTCTTTTGAAAAAGGGGGAGGAAAATTCTTTTGTCAATTGACATTTTTTGGCTCGTTTCTGAGTATTTATGGTCACTTGTGTGCTGATTTTTTTAAAAAAAATTTCTTGAACTAGAATTTGGTTGTCAATGCACTCATCAAGGGGGAGATTGAGAAACCATGGGCTGGTTTCGTAGTCTGTGATGAGTGATTGACAGATTTTATCCTCTGATCCGAAGGGGTTTGGAGGTTATTTCTCCGAAAGGGTTCGGAGGTTGTTTCTCCGAAGGGGTTCGAAGGTTATTTCACCGAAGGGTTTGGTGGGTCTAGTTGTTGCGGCTGTTGCAGCGTAGTGTGACTGTCGGAGGGGTCCAACAGTACACAATGACTTGGCTATAACGAAGGTTTCAGTTCTTTGGGCGGTACAATGGAGTGTGTGCCAGAGGTTGTTTACCTAGAGAGGACTCCGGGGTACTGGATACACTTGTCTATCTGCTGGTGGTGCGTAGGTGACTTCAGAGGCGACGGACGGTTCGCAGCAATTGAACCTAGGTCGTGCGGGAGGCTTGATGCCAGGCGAGCGGGGAGCTCGGTCACGAAGGCTGCATGGGGTCGAGGTCGGTCCTTGGGTTAAGGTGCGCTAGGCGAAGGCAGAGAGTGCGGAGTGTGGCTCTGACTGAAGGTACTCCAAGATGATGTCCTCGGAGGTGAGTCACTTCGAAGGGTACTCCGAATGGAGTGACTTCAGAGTATGGTGGACAAAGTCCTCAGTAATCAGGCAAGGCATTCGAAGTGTGCTCCGGAGGGAGGCACTCGAAGGTATACCCGACGGAGGTTTCAGAAGTCGAGGTATATCGAAGGCATGATCCGTGTGAGATTCGTTGAGGAGTATGCTCGGGGAGAGACACTGCGACGAAGAGCTCATGGAATGCTTCATGCAGAGGCCTTGGACAAAGGAGGGACTTCGAAGGGTGGTACTCCGAAGGTGGGCCTTCGGAGTGTGGTTGTCTTGAGGTACTTCGACCATGCATGGCTTTGGTACATGAACTGAAGGAGTTCGAGCTGGGAGAAGCTGTGAAGCCGTGGTGGTCCACCCCAGAGGTGTTGGTGCGAAGGCCCAAGGGCTTTGACGGCTTCGGCTCAAAACCGTCACAGTATCGAAGACTGACTTCAGTGAAGCGAAGGCCGACTGGCTCAAGACTTCTCACCAAAGCTACCGCATCCCTCGCATGCGAAGGGGGGCTTCAGAAGACTCTAAGACTGCAAAGGCTGACCATGTCTGCTCTGCAAAATCTGATGTTGTCTCCTCTGCAAAGCTAACAAAAAAGGTTCTAAATAAAGTAGACTACTATCTGTACCCCCCTGTTCTGATGAGACAAAACTACTGTAAACTCTAGGGGTAAAGTAGTCTATTCACAGGGCTGAATAGTGCCAATAAATAGTGGAGGCTAGCTAGGCAACAATAACACTTTGAGCAGCCATTTTTGAGGTCATATGCTAGCCGCCACACTTTGTATTCAGATCTGTGAGTTCATTTTTGTGTTCCCTATTCAAGTAATGAAACTTTGATTCTATTTTCATTTGTGCCTGAACATGTATTCTGTGTTGCACTGCATGCCTTGATTCCTCTGTACACCTTCTTCTTCCTGGGTGAAGTTGTGTGTTGAATCTCTTCTGGAGAGGTGTGTGAGAGGTCTGTCCGGGTGAAGTGTGATTCTCAGTGTGTGTTCGCTCTGTGTAAACTAGAGGCTAGACCTCTCTAATTACTAGGGAAGCACTATTTTTGGCTTAAATCGAAGCCTGTTTTCTTCCCTTGTCGAAGTCCTCAGCACAGTGTGGTCAGTGTGTGTTCTGACCTTCGAAATACGAAGCCTGACACCAGTTGCTTGTGCAGAGTATTTGGTCGAAGTCCTTAGAGGGAAGTCTGCTCCTGCGAAGGGTGAAGTGCCAAGTCTGCTCGAAGGCACCTAGTGTGCGGAGCCTGCACTGTCTTAGCTGAGTTGGGTTTTTGGTGTTGTCGGTGGAGCGAAGTCTTCTTGACTTCGACCTTTTGCTCCTTGCGAAGCCTGGTTTCGGAGATGTAAAATACCTCCGAACCAGAACTTCGAAGGGTGTGTTCGAAGCCTGTTCTGCAGAAGACAGAATTAAACAGAAGGCTAGTTTTAGTCTGAAATTTTAAAAGATCCCATTCACCCCCCTCTGGTCGCCGTTTTTGGTCCAACAGAAAGAAGATAAGTCTTCCATCTTCGCTGGCAGATAAGCTCTCTAAAGATTTAACCTTCAAAGTCATACTCCGAAAGGAAGTCCGCAAAGATTCTTCAAGCTTGATTATGTATTAAACCGGAGTTAATACTATTACTTCATTTTAGTAGATTGGCTTTGTCTTATTGCTGTAGAGACCCTGAGGATGAAGTATTTCCCCCAACAGTAGCCCCTAGAATACGCTTCTCCGAGTGATCTGTAAAGTTAGGAGAGCAGTATACGCAAGAGAAATATATCAACCTTGGAAGTATTCAAAAATTTAGAAACATTGAATCGATTTCCAAGCGAAGGTCTTATTCGACCAACTCTGAAGTCAATTCCTGCGAAGCTGAAAAGACCGTTATCCTCACGAAAATAGTCGTTATCTTTTTCCTTTTAGAAGAAGCTATAATGTTGCTTTAATTTCAGAAATAATAACGGTACAGAAGACGAAAACGTTGAGTATGAACGGTAAAAAATCGTGAGTTCAGGCTATAAATATTGGAGCAAGCGATATTCGATATACTTTTCCCATTGTTCTCGCGCAATCTATCATTTAGCCTCCAGAGCCCTAGTTCCAAACTACTCATTCTATTTGATGGTGAAGACAAGCTTCAAGGCTCCCGAAACAGCCTCAACCTTGGCCAGGAAGCAAGCCATGGTGGCGGCACAGCGGTAGCGCCTGCGGGGAATCCCCCACAAGCCGGCCCCCACGACCTACTCCCAGCTTCCTCCAAGTATTCAGACCAATCCTACAAATTGGGGCCATCAACATGCAAGAAGAAGACGATCACAGTAGTAGTAGCAAGGAAGATTAGTCCGGGAGTCAAGATCCATGCACCCGGTCAGGAAGCGATCCCCTCACCTCGGCCTGGAGAAGTGGTTGTTTTCGAAGCCTTCTTCGAGGCGGGGTTAGGGCTTCCAACAGTAAACTTTTTATCAGAGGTATTGGAGCTTTTCTACGTCACCCTTCCTCAACTCTCTCTGAATGCCATAGCGCGCCTCGCGATCTTCAAGTGGGTGTTGTGAGCTGAAGGCTGCGAAGGGAGAGCAGAAATCTTCGCAGCGCTTCACAAGGCCTCATGCCAGCCGAAGACCTACCAGGGCTCCAGAGGAGAGAAGATCGTGGTTGCCTTTGGTAGCATCAACTTCAGGCTCCGAGATGAGTACCAAACTCGATTTCTGGCCAAGGCCATCAACGCCAGATGGTACACGGATTGGATTCTTCGATGGTTTTACGCTGAAGTCGGTGCGGATAACAGTTTGGCCGGGCCTCTGGAAGACATACATTTTCGAAGGGAAGTCGATGTTCACGCAGACCCCGGCTAGCTCGAAGCTCCCCTCAATCTGCTACAAGACATAAGTCGCCGCATGAGTATGCGGGACTTAGCGGAGGAGTTCATCGGGCTCCAGATTCCTCCTCTGATGGCCAACTAGCCTGTTAACTTTGAAGAGGATCCGGAGGGTGGACTCTGAAAAATCTCTTCGAGCTCTGCAGGGAACTTCGAAAACTGCAAAATGTTTCATGTATGATAATTTCATAAAAATGACATAATAGATAAAAACTTATCTTTCAGCTCCACAAGCATCCTTGACTTCGGAGCAAGTCGTACGGGCTTCGGAAAAGAACCTCGGAGCCCCTACCCTCGCTGAGAAAGAATGGAGGGTGAAACTGGTAGGCAGTTGGGAGCGATTCAACTGGGTATGGAGCGTACTCGGAGTCGTCGCTCCTTCTCATTTGGACTGGAGCACTTCTGAGCCTGGTCCGAAGAAGAGGAAACCTGAAGCTGGGACTTCGGCGCCAGCCAAGACTCTCATGAAGAAGTTGGCCCATAAACCAAAGTATGTGGCCCCTTCAAAGTCTGCTACTTCGTATTCAGATTCATCTGAAGATGAAGGATACAGAGAAATGCAAAGGGTCTTAATAGACCTTATTACCGAAGATGACGAGGCGCGGGTAGATGTCGAAGTCCCAGCTATGGGTGACACAACGGCCATGCCAACTGCGCAAGACAACCTCGAGCGGGAAGAGACTTCGAATGTCCTGCCCGGCCAAGAGGCCCCTGCCGCTGAAGGCGGAGTCGAGGTAGCGAATGATCAAGCTTCGGCTCCAGACGAAGTGAAAACTGCTGTTCTGGGAGAGATCTCAATAGCTAATCCTTCGGTCACCCACTCCGAATCTGAAGAGGACTTCGAAATGGCACTCGAGCCTCCGAGCAGGTAAGCCTTCGAAGGTAAGCCTCAGTAGAGTGCTTTTTCCTTTCTTTTCGTGTCCTACAAAATTACACAATATATAATACCTTTGATTTTGCAGGGTCAACCCCCATGGAGATGACCCATGTCGTGAAGACTGCGCCTAAAACCTCGACATCTCCGAAGTCAATTTCGGAGGAGGTTATAAAAATGGGCCCATAAAAGGTAAAGGGAAAGTGGATCCTTTTCCTGCTCCGAACTCTGGATTAACCCCGTCGGAATCTACAGACGGAGGCCAGTCCGCGGAAGGGGACAATCCATCGAGGTCTCCGGGGATGCGGCGCTGCGCACCGGCCCTTCTCCCAATGAATATGATCAAAGAGCCTTGTCAATGCTCCCCTCCTAGCTCCTTTTCTGGAGCGAAGGACCGGGCTTCGGACTCTGCAAGAGCCTTTGGCTCGAGCTAATCGTGAAGTCAGGGAGACTGACTTGGTGGCTATACTTGGGGAAGCCGAGCGGTCGGAGTTAGATGCAGCCTTGAAGCGGGCAGCATATCGGTTACGAAGTATCTACAATAACAGAGTTAGTTTCAACTTGTAAATAGTTTACTCACATTACTTTTTCCTTCACAGCAAATAATCTTGGCTCGAGCTGCGGCTATTTCTAACGAGCGGGAATGCAATCATCTTAAGGAGAAGATAATTGATTCAATAAATTTGTGTCATGTTTTAGTTTAAATTTTTTTAGTTTCATAGTGTATCCTTTTGGTATATTTTTTGAGTGGGTTCACTCTGAAAATATATTAAAAAGAAGAGTCATTTTTGTATTTTTTCTTTTAGGGTCTAATAGGGTATTTTCAGAATTGTATTTTCACAAATTTGTAAGGGGTAAAGTGTAAAACTGAGGCTTCTAGAACTTGGGCAGGTGGGATATTTTATCCCCTGTCCTCCTGGCCGAACAGATCAATCAAGAGGAACAAAAATTTTAGCAGCACCTTTGAAATGAAAACCAAAAATTTCTCCTGGCGATGAACTCGTGACGGTGAACAGCGATCTAGAGGTTTTGTTGATCGTGCTACAGAGCGTGTCGACAACGCTGTTCATCTTCAAGTTTCTCCAGTTTTCAGCGTCTGAACGAGTAAGTATTTCTTCTGATTCTCTCACAAGTCTTGATGATTTGGATTGTTTCCTTTTGTGATTACATCTGAATATGATAGAAATACATGGTGATTAGTTTTGAACCTTAAATTAGTTCAGTTTTCACATGTATTTCATGTTTTGGAACCTGAAAATATTTGATCAAAGTGTATCAGGTATCTTTTTGTTCAGTACTGATTCATATATATATGATTGACTAGTTGTTTGTGGTTAACATCTGAGCAAGACCGGTTGATAAATTGGTTAATTGAAAGTGCAACTAGTTTTAGTTCTAGTCTTTTTTAGTTCAACTTTTCATCTTTCTTTTGGTTCTTGCTGTGAAGTTTTCTTCTCCAGTTCAGAATTCATTTGGTTATTTCGAATGTGTGTGTTAGTCTGAGATCATCACTTTAGATCTTCCTATGTATGAGTGTTCAGGTTATATGATCAACACTTTGAACTGATGGGTAATGATCTGTTTCAAGGTTGTTTGGTCAGTTCACTCCTACTCAAGTAATCTGCCCTGAAGTTGTTTAGAGTAAACTGTTTTGTGAGTAGTATCTGTTCTAGTTTATTCTGATTTATTGATTTAGCTCATTGGATGAATGTATTTCTGTTTCAACTCTATCCAAATCAATACTGAACTATTTTCAACACTGTTTTCAATCATGAAAGTTTCAGATACAAGAAGTTTAGTATTCTGTTTGTCAATTATTTTTCAGTCAGTAGTTTCAATCTTAAAGTTTCAGATTCCTGTTTGCTAGATAAGGCTATTGCAACATTTTTGTGATGGAGACAATATGCTTTTAAATACTGTTCAGAATGGCTAGGTTCTTTCTTGATTGTGTTTGAGTTTCATATTTGCTACATTGTTTTTGGCATACACTATTCCAAGTAAAGAGTTCTGTTTTCAGCAATTGAAACTCAAGTAAACCTATCTAGTGCAAGTTCTTAATCTTGTGTGCTGAAATCAAACTTGTTATGAATTTGAAGTATACAATTTGGTTCAAAACCTAAATTCTGAACTTTATTGAAACTTGCTGTCACTATTCACTGTCAAGAATGTTTTAGAGGTATTGAGATTTCATTTGAAACTCTATTGAAACAAGCTGATTCTCTCTTACATTTTTGACTTGAAATCTCGTGTGAGTGGTTTGACATTTCACTACTAGAAAACACCCCCTGTAGCTATGCCAGAATTAGGGTCTAGACACGCTTTATTTCATCTCTATGTCAATATAGACACGCTTTCATAAAGCGTGTTAGAAGCGTCTTCGCACGTACCGTGTTAGACCTTGTAGAGATGAATTATTTATGCGTTGCTATGAAAGAAAGAGACAGTCTATAAACATGTTATTTGCATATCTATAAAGTTAGATACAATTTAGTAGACACATGTATAAAATGTCTGTAGTGATGTAGTTACGTAGTATTGTGACATTTCATTCACGTTAATAAATGTAGATACAATTTATAGATACATATACAAATTATGTCTAATAATATAGATGCGTTTTATAAGGACGCCTTATTGCGCAATAATAAGTATAGAGACGAATTTGTAGAGGGCGGAACGTGACGTAGCAGATGATGTGGCACGTGACATGGCAGATGACGTGGAAGATGACGTGGCAGATGATGTGGAAAATTACGTGGAAGATGACGTGGTGATTGACGTGGCACGTGACATGGCGGATGATATGGCAGGTGACACGTTTTGTATTAACACCACAATGCGTTTTAACAAATATAGAAACAATATCATAGATACATTATAATTACGCGTCTACGGATATAGACATGTTTAGTAGTTACATCACATTGTGTATTAAGAATTATAGGGACGGTTTATAGATACATATATTTTCATGTGTACTAATATATAATGATTTTTTATTTGCATACATAATTGTAATATATATTTATATTTTATTATCAGATAATGTTTTATAAATAAATGATCTATTGGAAATAATTGACCAACCATTATTTGCTTCACCAAAAATATGGACCAATCAGAATACACAGACTACATATTGAAGTCAATCATTATTGCATTCCCTTGATCAGTATCAAGCCAATAAGGAAAAGTTGCTAACAATTTAATTTCATTTGACAACTCTGTATCATAACCTTGAATCTTTGTAATACATATGCATAAATATTGTGAGAAAGCAATGCACATCGTGGCAAATACAAATTTGGTACATGTATTTGCACGGGATGGCATTATTCATGCAAAAGCTTCTCCAAACTAAACATATGTTTAACTCTTGTTCAACAAAACTTCAGCATTATGGTCACCAGGAGTGTTGGCTCATCATTTCAGTTTGAATCTTTTCCCTGTAAACCACATGGCTTCAGGTTCTTGTACATAGCAAATTTCTCCTTTAGCTGCACTCGAGGACATCACAGATTGTACCATAGAAATAATTGGCAAAGAATCATCTATAGTGTGAAAAATTCTTAATATGTGTTAGTATATAACCCGTGCCATAAATCATATGTAGGGGAATGCAAAGTGCAAGTCGAAATGAAGTATCTTTCAGATATCAACATATTTTAAGGGAAAAGAAACATTGAATTTGCAGGTGTACTAATAGCAGCAACATCAATTGTCTTACTTAGCAAATAACCATAAATTGAACTTGAGCCAATTCAGGACAGGATGAAATGCAGCAAAGAAACTTATACATATGAGTGTTTCAGAGAATGAGTTTATCAAAAAACTGTAGTGAGGCCTAACAAATGAGGGGTGATAAATAAACATAATCTGATGAAGTTATATGGACAAATTTCAATTATTCAAGCACAACAGAGAAAGGAAGCTAATAATAACATAATATAAGTAACTTGGTGATCAACATGAAATTAAATGGCAGGAAGCCAAGAATGGTAAAGAAAAAACTAACCATTGAAACATTAGTCCTCTTGTCCACACCTTTTCATGAACTGTGCCAAGTGCATGGTATACTGTAGGTAGGTCAATGGCCATAATATGAAACCAAAAAAGTGAGCAAAGAAGATTTTCTATTTGGATAATAATTTGCAAATAAATGATATGATGAGTACTTTGAACCAACTAGTGTAGTAATTAAGTTATTGTGAACAAGACTATTGCCTTGATAAAGAAACATAGAAATAGTGACTATCACACAAATATTTCTAAAATTATTTCACTAACAAATATAAACTTGTCCATTCTTGCTGGTCTCCATTGTAATTTTCTTCACCTGCAATGGGGCATGAGATTAGATGAATACCACAAGTTGAAGGATTATTCTTTAGAAAAAATCTTACATGTGAACGGGGCCAAGGTATAGTATAGCCAATAGCATCTACTAATTTACGAATCTCAAAAATAGGTCCAGGTATAAGCTCATCTCCTTTATTTCTAACATCAACGTTTTCAAGACATTCAACATAAACCCCAACGTATTCCTTTCCAAGCATGGTTCCTCCAATCTCTCGTTTGTAATGAGTTGTCACCAACCGCGCTTTGGCCAGAAATCTTCCTTTGTTTCTTAGGGAAATAAGATAGATTGGAGAACGACTCTACCATTTTGCAAAACAAGAAGGTAAGCATTTTGTAATTTAAATAATTTAATTACAAAAGAAACAAGCAGAATAGAAGCATACCGAATCAGATTGGCTCAAACTAGGGGCTTTAACTCTTCGAGTCCTCTAGAATAAACATAACTTATGAGGAGCCATGCTGAATAGAGTGGGCCTCATGGCTCCAGATGTGATGAGTCATTGTCAACGATAGTCAAAGAAGACTGAAAAGAGAGAGAAGACCTGCTGCGCCTGGGCCGCGTGTGACTCAGGTACACGGGCAGCGAGCGATTGTCGGGCAGAGGGGCCGCGAAGTCGGGCTGGCCCAATCCGGGTACATGGGCTAGGAGCAGCAGAGGATCCACTGGGCTGTTGACTGGGATTGACTCAGGTACACGGGCGGTGAGCGATTGCCGGGCTGAGAGAGCTGCAGAGTCGGGCCGGCCCAATCCGGGTACCTGGTGCAAAGTCGGTGGAGGCTTTGTCAGTTTCGGCGCAAAACTGACAACGGCTGATCTCGCATCGGACTGTCCAGAAGAGAAGCCGTAGTCGCTACGAAAGCTCCGCTTCCTGACAAGTTATCTGTAAATAGGAGTTTTCTATTTTGTCCTTAGGCCCACAGTTAGTCAGTCGAGTCTGTAAAAATATCCTAAGGGTAGTTTGGTCTTTTCCATTTATTTCAGCGTCTATAAAAACCCTAGGGGTATTTCTGCATTTTCCCCATTTATTGGGCTGCCTATAAATAGGCCCCAATCCCTAGGGTTAGGGGGAACTCACTTTAATCTAATCATCCGAGTTCACTTTCCCCACACTGTTCCGGACTTGTTTTTCCTAAGCGCCGCCGCAACACATCATGTTTTCTTATCGTGTTCAGTATGTTTAATCATTCGAGAGGTAGCGAATCCAGGTGCTGGTTCTTAAACTCTCAGCAATCAAGTGTTTCGCAGCGGAACTAGTTTTTTTATATTGTCTCGTGTTGCGTGTTTGTTTTTCTGAATATTTTAGTGTTGAGTTCTTCAGATTATTTATTTCTGATGGCTACTCATTTTGGTCTCCTATGTGCATAGCTTTTACTGGATGGACTCTTGACGTTTTGTTGCAACTTCTCGAGTAGTCCTGTTCTATTTATTTTCTCTCGTGTGACTTGTGATTTACCTGGTGTTCTAGCACCTACGGATGGGAATAGAACCTAGGCATGCAGTGACTATGCATCTAGGTGAGGATGTCTATGCGCCGGTGCTCCATTTTAATACCAGCAGTAGGGCTTTGTGCATGAAGCTGCGTTTTGAGAGTTTCTGAGCACCTACATCATCTCTCATGATGGCATGTAGGCTGCAACCTTTGTAGCAAGCTCGGTTGTGCATGGCTGCAGAAACTAAGCAGAGATGTCCCTATTTACTTTTATTTTTTGTTGATTGAAATCTGAAGCCAGGTTTTTTTATGATTCTGTGTGCTAGTTGTTTTCTGTGTTCAGCTGGTTTACCTCATGGTGTTCAATGTGTGGGATGTCAGCTAGCTAGCTAGAGCTGCAGCAGCCTATGTAGGTACATTTTTCTACAAGACTGGTAATAGCACACGGCATAACTCTACAGGCTACAGTACAGCTAGCAAGCTAGGTGATTTTTGTAGCTCTCAGTTTCTGCTTCTAGCCAACAGCATTTCGGTTTAATATTTTTTATGTGGCTCAGCACTTCATGCGAGACTTGGCTGTGAACGCTGAGAACTTCGGGCTTGATTCATGGTGAAGGTTTCCTTGCTAGCAGTGCATGCTTCGCTAGTTCTGTAGACTTCGCCTTTGTTGAGTCTCCGAAGCTTTCTGTTTCCTTGATCATTTCGAAGATTGCAAGAAAGTTTTTCGGAGGTTTTTGTGATTCGGATCTGCAAAACAGTCTTCGCTAACAGTCAGGTTCAAGGTATCTGCTTCAAATTAATTTTTGTGTGATCTCGACTGGTGTCATAGTCTTTTGTGTGGGACCCTCTGGTATTAGGTGAGACTTCAATAATCATCAATGATTTCAGAGGCGCACCCTCCGACTTTCTGGTTTTCCATTCGAAGTTAGTTTTTCTGTGAAAATTATTCGAAGTATGCTGTTACGTGGACCCCACTGAAATTGCTTATTGACTTCGAAGCATGTTCCGGAGTTACTTCACTAATTTTGTCTTCGGAGATTAAATACTTCAGAGCTGGGCTTCGCTTAAAGTGATCTCCGAAGGTACTTCGCTCATTCTGCTTTCGGAGGTAATTTGCTTCGGAGCTGGGCTTCGCACGAAGTAGGCTTCAGAGGATTCGGGACATGCACCACAGGCTTTGATACTGCGTACTTCAAAGCAGGCTTCGTCAAGTATCGAACAGGATACAAATTCTGAACAGTAATCTCTCATCTCTTTTTATGTGTACTCGAATTATTGGATGTGATGATTTATTTCTGTAGATCTTGATTTGCCCATGTTTTAAATGATCTGTTAAATCTACCGATTAGCACTGTATTGGTGTTTCTTTGTTTAGGACACCGGTCGTTTCTAGGCTAGATACTTTTGGGTTTCGGTGATCTGATTACGTTTTACTGCTTAGTCTTTTGTGTTGCGTTGGGTGTTGGGAGCAGGCCATATATTCGAAAGAATGTTTTAGGCGCCCATTCACCCCACCTCTGGTCGCTACTTTCGGTCCTACAACTTATATTAGTCAAAATACATCATCTGTAAAATAAGTTCAGCCAATATAGATTAACATTGCAATGTTAGTCTAGACATACCATGTTTGACAATATGGGATCTTGGGAAATATTTGTGGCTGCATTAACATAGTTACCTTCATGAACAGAACTATGAATTTGTTCCTCCTGTAGTAAACAAGAGCCAAACAAGGAACATAACACAGGACTTATAAGCATGTTCAAATGTTGGGAATTAAATTATATAATTACTGTGAGATTTAGTTTGCATGATGTACTGCATACCGTTGCAACCACATGGTCAGTAGGTAAAGGCGTACGATCTTCGGTGGATGTATCGTGCTGCAAAGTATAATAAACCATATTACATAATCCATTAGTATAAACTTTAATAGTAATGATGTAGATGAGTACATATGACAGAAAGTAGGTGATATCTTACCTGCACTTCATTTGTCGGAGAGTGCACATTACCAATTGTGTGCACAGGGCTGTCATCAGTATTACTTTCTGGTTCTACAAGTTCATCCTTGAAAAAAACAAGTAAGAGAAGGAGGGCTTACTTGTAATCACTGCTATCAATGAGAAAAATATGTAGTTGCCATTCTGAAAAAGAAACAAATGCTTACTTCATCATCATGTAGATTGGCTACCATTTCTTTTATTAAATCCTCTTCAGGAAACTTTTTTATCATGAAACCAAGCCAATGCTTCATGAAACCACCCATGCGTTTCATCTTATTCTCCATTTCATTTAGTTTATCTTGGTACCTTCTTTCTTCCGCAGTTTGAGTGACAAAAGTTAGACCTTGGGACACTTGAACTTCACTCCAGTACATATCATCATTGTACCCTCGTGCTTTTAACTCCTTAGCAACTATCCCATTGAAGACCTCATTAAAATCTTGCGCTGAAAGATTACCATTGTTCATTTGTTGCCTTTTTTCTAATTCCTCATATGATGCATTCCATAGAAATAAAAATAGTGCGAGGTCAAAAAATGGTAAACATAAATTCAGATCAAACATAAATGCTTAGGATCAGAAAATGTACCATTAGTGCATCCACTTTGTGAGTAGTGAATCTGCCATTGTTTTTCTTGTGAGCAGCCTCCCATAATTCAAGCCTATTAATCTTCCTTTTATGGTTAACTTCCTGCACAACATACAAAAGTGGGGCTCATTACAGATCTGAATTAGATGAATGTGAATACAAGAAGTAACTTGGGATGAATATATCCCACCATCTCTTTTTAAGCCTAGCATGGCTTTTTCTCCCAGATATGTGTGTATTTTTCTGTTCTTTTGCAATCCTAGAGTTTATCGCACATACTTTCTGCAAATAAAAGAGTGATGAAGTGATGTTACACTCGTTACTTTCATCATGCATATAAATGATGAATAAAAGGGTGGTACCTTATGTGGTTCTCGGCACCAAAATCCAACAAGGGCTTTCCATTGAAGTTCATTCACTTTTCTTGGTTTCCCATTTATGATTTCATCTAGATATCTCTCTTCATGATTGTAATATTGTTTCTTCAACTTTGATTTGTAGGATCGCCACCTATTGTTAACAGTCCTTAGCACCTAGTCCCTTGTAAGATTTAGCGTTTGGCGGGGGAACTGAAAGTTTTTCTATAAAAAGTAGAGGTAGTTGTTACTAGATGGATAGAAATTGAGGTACTTTTGATTGAACTAGCTAGAAGATTAATTTTACCTCCACATCTTTGATTATCTATTACTTGTGAGTATTGAACATAGCATTGTCCCATCTTTCAATGTGTAAAGGCGCTAATGATGGTTTTTCTGCTATCTGTCCAAGGTATTGTTCAAGAATAGAGGCTGACCTTTCATTTGTGACACCATTTTCATCAGTCCCTACAATAACCTTTCCTCCTTGTAAATCCACTAAATTTAAAAATCTGAACTCCCCTAAAACTTGTCTGACATCTCCATTTGGCCCTACATATAGCAAATAGATTATGTTGACACTGAATTTGGATATGCAATAAAAACACGAAACTCACATATTATATTTATTGGGTTTGCGGATGTTGGCTTGGGAGTCGTGCTAATAAGCCATCAACATCAGGAGGACTTTGCAAGTCTTCGTCGTTGCCATGCTCTGGTAAGTTGGAGTGGCCATTGTCACAATCCGCTAAGTTATCCTGCCCATTCTCACACTCCGCTAAGTTATCCTGCCCATTCTCAATAGGTTCTGCCTCCTCTTCTGGTTGGAGGTTCAAGTTCCTTAACCGTCGAAGTGGTCTTACCATGATTTGATCTAAAGTTACAAATATTTAAATCATCAAGTTATTGTGACTGCTATAAGCATTCAACTACCTCTAAAAACACAGATTCAAATTTCATGATCAATTCACCCAACACAGCTCTAAAAACATAGATTCAAATTTCAATTGAACACAGTGCGCAGAATGATCTTCTCAAGATGGCAAAACCCAAAACAGTTGTAGCTCAACCTTTTAGATCATACCTAACAGCAAATTCACACAGTAGTGACCCAAACAAGAGAGACAACCTTGAACTAGAACACTTTTACTCAAAATCAAATTAGAATCAAGCTAACCTTGAAAACATATCAGTAATCTAAACAGATTCAGGACATACAACACTAAAATCAGAATCCTGATCAAATACTGGATTCAGCAACTTCAAATTGGAACACAAATCAGTCAATCAGCAGATAGCTCCAGCAGGATTTTGAAACAGAACAGAATACCAGTCTAATTCCTCCAAATATTTCGGAACAAATGCAAACAAGATTTGCTAATGTACCAGCAAGGGATACTCATCTTCTACAAACTCTCAGCAGTACAGCACATATGGTTTCATGAAAGATTACATGTCGAAGGTATTAAATTTGTTGGAACCCTAATTCAATGACATATCTGAACTCATGGCGACGATAAGCAGTAAATCGATAAGCAGGGCGGAGATTGGGACGAAGGCATGGCAACACCTGGAGCAGAGATGGTGACGACGAGAACTTGACGATGTCGGCGAGCAGGTGCGGCCCTGCGGTTGCCAGCGCCCGAGCGGTAAAAGGAGAGGTAAAAGGAGAATTGGATGTATAGCAGGAGAGGTAAAAGGAGAATGTGCGGTTGCCGTGCAGTTGCGAGGTTTCCGGGTGTTGAGTAAGGCAAGGATTTGAATGTATAGGAGGTAAAAATGTTTGGCGCGCAACCTGGCGCCAAAAAATTTCGGTATTGTATTCGTTACTAGCACAAAATACAATTGCATGTACAAAATATCAAGAAGTTAGTAGTAGCACAGATGGATGTTGGCGTTGGTTGGTAAGATGGCAACCCAGGTTCGATCCCTGGGAGTCACCACATTTTTAGTTTGTTTTTTAAATATGTTTCTATCCTTCAATACAATTTTAAAATCAAGTATTTCATCTTAACAAACACTACTAAAATTTTGTTCCTATTTTTAGACTTTATAAAGTTATAGAACATAGTTTTTTTTTTCAAAAAATGGGAACAAAAACATGAATATGATTATTCTATAATTTTGGTACATAGTTTGAGGTACTTGTAGTTCAAATTTGACATATTTCGATATAAATCGTAGGAACACGACTAATGTGTTCAAAATAGCAAATTAAAAGGATCTAGAAAATTACAAACATTTTATATGGAAGGAGATAAGTTATACTTTTATTATAAAAAAATTAAAGTTGAAAAGACTGTTTGATCATAAATTTGCTTTCGACCCGAACCTATTCCTTTTGAAAACTGTAATTCAATTCCATTCATGAGAAGGTCGAGTTTCTTAACATCCTATGTCACAACTTCGTTGAAACATTTTCAAATTTTTATCATAGAATGTACGTATAATATAATAGCACCATGAAAAATCTCGTATTTTTCAGACTTTATTTGATTTTCTTAGAATTTAAGAAACCTTAACCTCCGCATTACCGATCGAGTTTCACAACATAGTTTTTTTGGAAAACTTCGAATTTAGTGTATGGGAACAAAAAATTTGACATATTTTGATATAAATCGTATGAACACGACTAATGTGTTCAAAATAGCAAATTAAAAGGATCTAGAAAATTGCAAACATTTTATATGGAAGGAGATAAGTTGTCCTTTGATTATAAAAAAATTAAAGTTGAAAAGACTGTTTGATCATAAATTTGCTTTCGACCCGAACCTATTCCTTTTGAAAATTGTAATTCAATTCCATTCATGAGAAGGTCGAGTTTCTTTACATCCTATGGCACAACTTCGTTGAAACATTTTCAATTTTTTATCATAGAATGTACGTATAATATAATAGCACCATGAAAAATCTCGTATTTTTCAAACTTTATTTGATTTTCTTAGAATTTAAGAACCCTTAACCTCCGCATTACTGATCGAGTTTCACAACATAGTTTTTTTGGAAAACTTCGAATTTATTGTATGGGAACAAAAAATTTGATATATTTCGATATAAATCATAGGAACACGACTAATGTGTTCAAAATAGCAAATTAAAAGGATCTAGAAAATTACAAACATTTTATATGGAAGGAGATAAGTTGTACTTTGATTATAAAAAAATTAAAGTTGAAAAGACTGTTTGATTATAAATTTGCTTTCGACCCGAACCTATTCCTTTTGAAAACTGTAATTCAATTCCATTCATGAGAAGGTCGAGTTTCTTATCATCCTATGTCACAACTTTGTTGAAACATTTTCAAATTTTTATCATAGAATGTACGTATAATATAATAGCACCAGGAAAAATCTCGTATTTTCAGACTTTATTTGATTTTCTTAGAATTTAAGAACTCTTAACCTCCGCATTACCGATCGAGTTTCACAACATAGTTTTTTTTGGAAAACTTCGAATTTAGTGTATGGGAACAAAAAAATTGACATATTTCGATATAAATCATAGGAACACGACTAATGTGTTCAAAATAGCAAATTAAATGGATCTAGACAATTACAAACATTTTGATATTGTAAAGTTGCATTTGCACCAGAAAAGTTGGTATTTTGTATTCTGAAGATAGTGGTTTCCTTGTGGTCAAATTAATTGAAGAAACCAGCATATAGAACATGACAACGAAATTTTCGCAAATTTGCATTTGCACCAGAAAAGTTGGAATTTTGCTCAGATTAACTGAAGATGATAGCATGACATAAGCATACAATCTGATCAGTCAAATTAAGTAAAGATACCACATGCAATCAATTAGATGTGCCATTAGTAATTCTTACATATATGATCAGCCATCTGTCATTAGTTCATTAGTTTAACCACCAATCTAACAAAAGGTACCAGTGATCTATCGATAACAACATCCATCATTAAGTAACCAAAAGATACGATCGATCATTAACAACAACAACCACACCTAACTAAACAAAAGATCACAACATCCACCAACACTAACTAACTATCATGTCATTGTCCATGTCATTTAGAACACATCTTGTCGATCACTATGTCAAGTTTGTCCATCAATACGTCCAGCTTCTCGATCACGCAGTCCAGTTGTACAAGCATTAGGTCTAGATAGTCCTGCATGATTGCAAGAAGATATAAACATTGAAACTCAGATAAGTAACTCATAAATAAAATATTAAATATACTATGAATGCACACTGATATAGCAATGTAAAATAACTGAAGTATCATAAGTTCTTGCCTCAACACTCATCTTGCTGCCACTTGCCTCAACAGTTTTTCCTTTGCCATCAATTCCCTCTGCATTTTTTCCTTTGCCACCAATTCTCTTTGCAGTTTTTCCTTTGCCACCACTTCCATCTACAGTTTTTCCTTTGGCATGACTTGCTTCAATAGTTTTCCCTTTGGCACGACTTGCCTCTACAGTTTGCCCTTTACCTTGATGCGGCATGTCATCGTCCGAGTCCGAGTCCAACTGAAGAACCACATGCTTCCTTTTGGAGGTTGGCGCGCAATCGCAAGGGAGGCCTTCTACCTTAACCTTACCACACTGGCAGACCTCATAGACCCCGCTTGATGTAGTAGATGACCCAGTGTTCTGTTCACTCTTTGGAACCACATACTTTTTTTCGACTTTTGTATGACGCCAGAACCTCCCCAATTTGTCCCTCTTCAACTCTTTGTTAGGAGGACCCATCACTAGAAAAATGCTCGGCTGCTCGGCAAATGAATAGTCAACAAGAGTTTAATTCAAGAAATCAGATAGAATACATTTTTGAAAACTGCATGACAGTGAATACTACTGCTCAAAGGTATAGTTTTCAAGCACTTTTCAATTAGATGAAAACAGCTGATTAGACAAAAACAGAAGGATATGTTCACTGATTGAATTTATAACAAAATGAAATCACAAATATGCTGATTCATGTTTATGGTACCCTACTACTCAAAAATCAGTAGAAACAACCAACATTCAAGCTTGGACATTCAGTCTTGATTACTCATTTGACTTGAAACATCAAGTAAACATTAAGATTTGATTCAGTACACTAAATTTCAGAAATGCTACAGATAACCAAACTAAAAATTGATACTTCATACTAATACTCACAAGAAACATAAAAATTAGAAGGATATATCTTCAAGACATCAAATAAGTTCACAATACTCAGAAAATGATTCTAGCAAAACCAGTGAGAAATTACTTGAACTGAACAGCTATCTTTTGAGCAGGTAATATTGAACCAAATTACTCAATCTCAAATGCAATTTTGTTCGGTGCATGAATAAATTTTTCTGCATCTGTGATGATATAACTAGCAGCCTTTCAAGCATAGGCACTGTTCTTCGATCAACAAAAGAGATAAGGTCAATGATAAAGTGGAGGCGCACCTCGAGGTCTGGCGAGCGGCCACGAACGGCCACAGCCCCCAAGTCGCAGTGGCGCAGGGAGCCCCCAAGCGCGTGAGAGAGTGAGCGTGGCGGGGGTCTGACCGACGGGCGGTGGCCGACCAACGACGGCCGACCGACGGCGCCCGGTGGCGACGGCGGGGCTTCTGGCAGGCGAAGGGTTCGATGCGCGATGAAAGGGGATTGGGGAATATTAGGGAGAAGAGGAGGCGTCACGGGCAGCGAAGGGTTAAATACTAAATAAAAGTATACATATAAAAATGCTGCTTGCACAATACTTTCAACAAAGCATCGATAGTCCAATGGTAGAGAACATTCTGTTTGAATCACAGGTCCGGCGTTCGAACCTCAGAAACAGCAGGATTTTTGGATTTTTTTAACATACCCCCATTCAGTTCAAAATTCATGCTCAGATTTTTTTCAACTAAAACTGGAGTTGTTGATAACTTTCTACCAATTCTATCCACAATCATGGATGACAAATAACACTTTGACCAAAACAGCATCTGGATTTGTTCACATGTTGAGAGTATTATTTTTTTGATTGAAAACAAAGTATACATTGTAAAATAAGAATCTGGAGCATTGACAACTTTCTACCAATTATATCCAAATCATGGCTTACAAAAATGCACCCTAGAATCTCTGTTTGAAGAAAACATGGATTAAAAACTGAACTTTTACACTATGCAATCAACATTTCAAAACTTAACATCAACAGAATACCAACTCAACAGAATTGCCACCATTCAAATATGCAATCTAATATGTTTCCTCTTCCAACAATTCAGCACCCATGTCAAAATTATCACGTGGTATAACTTTCACCACAGTGTACCACGATTCAGCTCTTGGATCTTGGACATAAAATACTTGTTGCACTTGTGAAGAGAAGACAAAAGGATCATGCTCTAATTTTTGTCTTGTTTGTATCGTTCGAGAAAAATTCACAAGGGTAAATCCAAACTCATCTTTTCGTAACCCATCCTGATGATGAACATCATACCATTCACCTTTGAAAAGCACTACCTTGTACTCTGCATATGAAAATTCAATTATATCTGACAATCTATCATAATAATGCACATCATCATGTGCGATGTTCACTATACCACTATTCTGTGTTAAGCGTGCAGCCTCACGGCTCATAGTATGGAACCTAAAACCATTAATAGAGAATCCACTGCATCTCACACCATATCTGCTAGGTTTATTAGCCAATGCTCTAACCTTTGCCGTTATGCTTTTTCCATCCCCTAGAATAACCTGTTTGTACAAATGCATTTAATTATATCCAATTCAGCTTTTAATTAATAGTGTGTGCATAAAATGCACCAATTTAAGATGTACACACCTTTTGCTCTAACCAATCAGGAAAGTGTTCATCGGTCAACTTCTCAATGAAACAAGGTGTCAAATTGGTTGATGGCCCCAGCTTGCTTTTCTCCTCTTCCAAGAACTCTCAACAAGAATAGGATCAGTGTCATGTCATCAATAAGTTACAACAAAATAACCAAAACCTGGAGAAATATAAGAACAGACCTACGTAAATCCTCAAGTTCATCGAAATGTCGCAAGACATATCGGTGTGCCTGAACAAGAAGATGCTTATCAACGTTGACCACAATACACTTTCCAATTGGTTCACCAGCACAATCAAACAAGTACAAGCCTTTTTTTCATGAGAAGATTCAGGATTATAGATGGCCTAGTAAGACGAGTTGTTACTTCTAAAAATCTTGAACAAAAGTCCAAGCATTCCTCCATGCAATATCCTTCAACAATTGATCCTTCTGGGTGAGCTCTATTCTAGACAAGTGCCTTTAGCCGAACAAAAAAACTATATGCAAATATGCAATTATGAACATGTGTAAGTTGTCGAAATGATTTATTGACAACAACAGTGCAAACTAAATGAAGTTTCATACCTTTCCATGGGGTACATCCATCGGTACTGAACAGGGACACCATGTTTAACTTCTTGTACCAAATGCACCATCAAATGCACGCTCGCAGTAAAAAATGATGGCAGAAAAGTTCTTTCCATATCACATAGTGTCATCACAATACTCTCTTGAAGCTTTACCAACTCATCAACATCTATAACTTTGGAGCACAACATCTTGAAGAAATTAGATAGTTCAACAACTATCCTCATGACATCTTTGCTAGGGTAACAGGATCAGAGCGCCACCGGTAGAATGTCATGTAGTAAAGCATGATTGTCATTACTCTTAAGTCCACTTAATGTAAAGTATTTCATGTTCACACACCTAGATATGTTTGATGCATATCCATTAGGGGTCCTAAGGTTTTTTATAACTGAGCAAAGGATCTCCTTTTTCTCTCTAGACATGGTAAAAGGTGCATCAGGAATCGTTTGCTTTCCATCATTATGTACAACAGGATGAAGATCCTCTCGAATTCTAAGTTCAACTAAATCTAGTCGTGCATTAAGGTCATCCTTTGTTTTATGACAAATAGCTAACAAAGTCGAGATAAATTTGTCGCTCACATTTTTCTCTAAGTGCATTACGTCTAGATTGTGTCTTAATCTATTTTGTTCCCAATATGGTAGATTAAAGAACACTGACCTATTTTTCAACCAATCTTTAGGATTCTTCACCGCCTGACTAACACTCCCATTTGACTCATTATTTTGTCCTTTAGTTTTACGCTTGCGTTTCTTAGCACTTTCAACTACGACTTCCTTATTCTTGCTTTTCTTCTTGTCCTTCTTTGCTATGCTCACCTTTTTCCCTAGCACAAACTCTCTCCCTTCTAACATTTTAAGAATAGTGCTGACACTCATTGTTTTAGGTTCAAGTTCAGTCTCTATGGAGCCATCAAACTGCATCCTTTGCCTTCGGTATCTGTGATTTTCTGGCAGCCATCGAGGATGACCCATATAGCACGACTTTTTACCATGCTTCAGGTGAAATGATTTTGTCGCTGGACCACAAGCAGGACAGCATATGTACCACCTGTGCTCCATCCACTTAGGTAACCTAATGCTGGAAAATCATTTATAGTCCACAAAAGTGCAGCTTTGAGATGGAACTCTTTTTTCGAAGAGGCATCAAATGTTTCAACTCCATCCCACAACAGTAAAAGCTCATCAATCAGGGGCTGCAAATATACATCTATATCATTACCAGGAGAATCTGGTTCAGGGATGATCATTGATAACATGAAAGATGTTTGCTTCATGCAGATCCAAGGTGGTAGGTTGTAAGGAACGATCATTAATGGCCATGTACTGTGCTTCAAATTCTGATTCCCAAAGGGGTTAAATCCATCACTTGCAAGACAAAGGCATACATTTCGAGCATCTGCTGCAAATTCAGGATGCCTATCGTTAAATTCTTTCCAAGCTTCACCATCTGCTGGATGTCGTAGATTTCCATCTTTTGTTCGTGCCTCCTCATGCCATCGCATATCATCTGAAGTTTTCGCAGTTGAAAATAACCTCTGGATCCTAGGTATCAGTGGAAAATATCGTAACCCTTTTGTTGGTTTCCTTTTCCCCTTTGGTTTAGCTGATGAGGAATTCTCTTTAACAACTTTCCAACGAGAGCTCCCGCACACATGGCAAACAACGTTTTTGGCATGTTCACCTCTAAAAAGCATGCAATATTTGGGGCAAGCATGGATTTTCACATAATCAAGACCTAGTCCACGGATGATTTTCTTCGCTTCATAATATGTCTTAGGCAGATTTGCTTCACGAGGTAGCACGGCAGATAGTAGACCCAATAGTGATGCAAATTATTCTTGTGACCAACCATGTAAGCACTTCAAGTGATATAAGTGCACCAAAAATGACAACCTTGAGTACTTACAATCAAGGTATAACCTTACGTGTGCATCCTTTAAGAATCTTGCATATATATTATGATCCCTCCTCGAATCATCGCCTTCACTTGAATTCACATTAATATCCTCTAGGGCATTATGTTCCATACTTGCAAATCTTGCCTGAAAATCATCTGCCTCACCTTCAAGCATTCCCGCAGCCCTACCAAATGCAGCATGTAGTAGTTCTTCAATGCTATCCGATCCTCTGTCCCGATGATCTTGTACTATACCCGTGGCAGATAATGTGGTCATATTAGGCACATCATCAAATGCAATTGTGGGTCTGTCATAATTCTCACCATGATGAACCCAAGAGGTATAACCTTGAAGAATACCGTCAGACCTCAGATGTGTCTTAACTTCATCACGAGTCTGGTTTATTCTATTCTTGCACTTTTTACATGGACACAATATCTCGCTGTCAGGTGGAAGGTCCTGATAAGAAAAAGTCAAAAATTCCTCAACACCATCTTCATATGCAGTCTCCCGTCTTAATTTTTTCATCCAACTTCTATCCATCACCCTATGTAAGCACATGTGGAATTTAAATCAAACAAATCATGCTTAATTTAAAAGACAGTTACATTACAGCTTATGCTTCAAGAAATCAAACCACGACAACAAATAACAAGGAAGCTCAATCATATCATGCATTTACATTACAACATGGTTGTAAAAAAATGTAACAACAATTTACCAACTGTGAGCATGGACTGGCCCGTAATTTTAGGTTATATTCACTAGCTTTCTTCCCCAATTAAACCCCTCAGAGATTACACATGGACTTAAAGTCCAATAATCCATCATCTAAATGATGTTGTTCCTGTTTTATACTCGATTTGATAATTGACGACAGTGCACACATATACTACACTAGTACAGGGAAAAAAGGGGTCTCCATTGTACAGAGAAGCAAACATCCAAGAAGTTGTAGGTGGAGGATCGAGCAACAGGGCAACCGACCTGGTGTATGTTGATGATGACGACGACTTGGGCGACCTGCGAATCTCGGTGGTTTGTTTCGCGAGCAGAGAGAGGGAGGGGCGGTGCGGCAGAGGGATGGGCGGTGCGGCGGAGGGAGGAGCGGCGTGGCGGAGTGACCATAGGGAGGGGTGGTGCGGCACAGTAAGGGAGCGGCGCGTTGCGTCTCCGGCGGCGGCGTGGGCTGATGAGGCCGACCAGGAGGCGGCACGACGCGTTCGAGGGAGGGCACGACAGTGGCTGCGCTAAAACAGGATAAAACATGATTGCGATTCAGTTATAATAGTGGCAGATGCTAATAATATGTTTATATGGTTTGTCCAGTGAATAGATCACAAATATGCTCCTAACTCAATGGTAAGGCTGCGTTGCTCTAAAGCTCTCAACCCGGGTTCAAATCCAATGAGACACATTTTTTTAATTTCAGTTGTACACAATTTTTAGTACAAGCTATTTATGCTTATAAGCATGTCAAACTTTGTATCAATTTGTATAGATGCTTATAAGCATCTATACCGAGCTATAAACAATTTTTTGATACGCTTTAAACTGTGTCAAGAGGATAATGACACCTCAAAGCGCGTCTATGTCCATGTCAGTTTTTTTATGGTTATTTGATATGCTTTACAACTAATCTACATGCTTTTTCGCGGTTGACAGCATGTTATACTTTGTATCAATTCGCTACGATTTTCAAATCAAGTTAGAAAGCATCTATACCTAGCTATAAACTAATGTTTCATACGCTTTACAATGTCTCTATGGGATAATGATGCTTTAAATCGTGTCTAACTTCGTGTCCTTTTGAGACGACTTCAATAGCGTGTTAAAAAATATCTTTATATGACTAATAACACTATAACCGTGTCTAATATCGTAACAATCAGACACATTTTTCAAATCGTGTCAAAAAACATATTTACATGTCGACGTAGAGATGCTTTTAATGGCGTTACTACTACAGCGTATCTACAGGGGGGGTTTCTAGTAGTGTGTATCGATCAAACAATACTCAAACTACGCTGAAATGTGGTTTTCAATCTAGTGGAGCTCAAATTTGTACTGATTGGTTTAAATCTTGAAATTGACTGTTTAGAGGTGCATTGGGTGATTTGATTAGGCCATCACATTTGAAAGAAAGTGTTGAGGCGCCTATTCAACCCCCTCTAGTCACCATTCCGATCCCACAATTGGTATCAGAGTCGGTTAGATCACCCGTTGACCTTAACCGGTTTGTGATCCTTGTGGCGACATGGATAAGAACACCAAGATCCCGATGTTTGATGGTCGAGATTATGCCTATTGGAAGGTGCGCATGAAGGCTTTTTTGCTTAGCCAAGGAAGTGCGATGTGGGACATTGTTGCATCCTAGTATGTGATTCCTGACACTCATACCTCAAAGATTGAGAAGGCATAATATGAATGTAATAGCAAGGCTAGAAATTTTTTTATCAGTCTGAGTCGCAACGAGTTCGACAGGGTCCAGCACCTTCGGACTGCACGAGAAATTTGGTCGACCTTGGGGACTTTTCATGAGGGCACATTGCAGATTAAGGGTAGGAGGCAGAGCACATATAATCAAGAATACCAAATTTTTGTACAAGGCCTTGGCGAATCTGTAGATGCTTTGTTTGCTCGCTTTGATGGAATTGTTAGTAACTTGCACTCCACTGGGACGCTAGCTTACTCTGATCATGACTGAGCGATCAAACTTCTCTACGCTCTGGATCGTAGCATATGGAAAGTAAAGATCTCAAGCATTGAAGAGTCTACGAGTTTTGGTACTTTGACATGCAATGAACTCTTCCGTAAGCTTAAGTCCACCGAGATCACCAAGGCATCTCGTTCTGGGATTGGGAACTCTTTGCCACAATCCATGGCACTAGTTTTCAGTTCTGGCAGTGGCACCTCATCTGGAGGTAGCGTGTCTGGTGTTTTTGCTTTGTCTAGGGGTTTTGCCTTGTCTTCTTTGGTCTCTATCACAAAGGAGCAAGTGGACACATTGGATGATGAAGAGCTTGCTCTCATAGTAAAAAAGTTCACTAGGTTCTACAATGATACAAGAGATCAGAGGACAGGAGGCTCGCGAGGGTGTTTTGAGTGCGGTGACCTAAATCACATTAAAGCCAATTGCCCAAAACTGAAAGCCAAAAATGAACATGAACAAAAATATCAGAAAAGAGATAAAAAACCGTTTTATAAGGGCAAAAGAGGAAAAGTGGCGAAAAGGATGGATAGAGCTTTTTTCGGCAGCACTCAGTGACATCGACAACACCTTGAGTGAAGAACCAAGTTCTGATGAAGATGAACCAGACAAGAATGAAGAGAAGAAGGAAAAGATGAAGGACTTCAACGGCCTCTGCTTCATGGCCAACGACAAGCAATGAAGCGATGAGCCTGAGTCATCTTAGGTTAGTCTATCTCTTGATCAATTACTTGTTCAAAACGATCAATTACATGATGCAATTATTTCACAAGATAGACTGCTTAAACTTGCTGCTAAAGAACGAAAAGAACAAAAGCTTAAAATTGAATCACATTCTACTGAACTTACTGAACTTTCTTTGTTGAAGTCTAAATATGAAATTGTTGAATGTGAGTCATGTCTTGTTGTTATGGATGAACTTGCTCAGTTGCGTCTGATTCATGCTCAAAACATTGAAAAACTTGAAAATGTTCAGAAGCAACTCTTGGTGGTGGAGTCTTGTCTTGATGCCACCGATGAATGTTTAATTTGCACTTTACTGATTGAAAGCGTTAGTCTGAGAGATAAGCATATCGATGAGCTAAGTCTAGATTGGAGAGTTCTGAGTGTTCTAAGGATGTGCAGCTGGCATGTCCCACATGCATCACCCTTAAGGACCAACTCAGCTTTGCTAGAGAGCAAGTAGAAAAGCTGAAGTGTGAGAATGATTATCTGCTTTCCATGGTAGACAAATGCACTGAGGGGAAAGGTAAAATGGATTTGCTTTTGGATAAAACTAAAATGTGTGCTGATAGGGCAGGGCTAGCACTTGGGTTAGGTTATGAGAGGACTTCATCTAGTACCCCTAGCCAAACCGTGTTCACTCTACCTACCACCCTTGAGAAAGAGAGAGCCTAGTTAGACACACCTCAAACAGCAAAAAATCCTACCTAACCCAAAAAGATAATCATTCCACCACTCAAGACAGAATGCACACAAAAACCTAGGAACACTGCGAGGTTCGCGCTAGAAACCTATAAACCTACACCCAAGAGAGTTTTCCATTGCACTTATTGTCATCGTGTAGGTCATTTGATTAGTTTTTGCTATAGATGCTTGAAAGACGAACATCTTGCTCATGCTTTACATTTTCATGATTATCCTTCATTTAATATGCATGACTATGATTATAATACTTATCCTGATTATGAGGATCCTTACAGTTATATGAGTGGCTATGCCCATCGTGGTGTATATCATACCTCGTATGATGATAGACCACGTAGGCATTTTGGTCCAAATTATTTTAGGAGACCTCAGCAATTTGCAAGGAGACCTCATGTGCAGTATGATTCTTATCACACACATTCTCCTGCTTTACCTACTTCTCGTGTAGTTGTGTGCTGGATACGTAGGCATCTTATCTCTAAACCCTAGCGCTGAGTACTCGAGATTTTCCGTCTCTACTTAGGGGAGTCTTGGGAGACTAGAGGACAAGTGGATCATTGATTCCGGGTGTTCATGACACATGACTGGGAAGTCTTCATGGTTCTCTAGCTTCACCTCAGCCAGGCATCGTGAAATCATCACATTTGGAAACAATCGCAAAAGTAGAGTGAAGGGCAAAGGTATGATCAAAATTAATGAAATTTTCAGTCTCACTAATGTTGCTTTGGTTGAGGACTTAGTGTACAATTTGCTTTCTGTTTCACAATTGCTTGATGAGGGTTTTGAGGTTCATTTCAGTCGTGATGCCTCTTATGTGCGTGATTCTTCTGGTGTTTTTATTTGCAAAATCTTAAGAGTAGGGAGAATTTTTGGAGCTGATTTCACTAAGTCTTTTGGATCTTCTCATTGTCTTTTAACTAAACCATCTTCTGAGCTTTGGATGTGGCATAGGAGACTAGGGCACATTAGCTTTGATCTTCTTGTGAGATTGAGTGCCCTAGGACTCATCTGAGGATTGCCCGAGCTAAAATTTGAGAAGAACCACAGTTGTGCTCCATGTCGTCTTGGTAAAATGGTCATGGTGATGACTGAGCGAACCGGAGAGCTTCTTCATATGGATACAGTTGGTACATCCCGGGTTAGCTCTTTAGGGGGCATATTGTATATACTTGTTGTGGTTGACGACTATTCTTGTTACTCTTAGGTTTTCTTTCTCGTAAGAAAGGATGAAGTGTTCATACACTTTCGGAGCTTAGCGCTGAGGCTATTCAATGAACTCCCTGGTGCAATGGAGGCTCTTCGAAGTGACAATGGCACCGAGTTCAAAAATAACTCTTTTGAAGAATTTTGCCTTGAACATGGAATTGAACATCAATTTTCTACACCTAGCGTCCCTCAACAAAATGGTGTGGTTGAGAGGAAGAATCAAAAACTTGTGAAGATGGCTAGGACGATGCTGAATGAGCACAGGACTCCTAGAAAATTTTGGGCTGAAGCCTTGAGTACAGCATGTTACATCTCCAATATGATATTTTTGCGCTCTTTGCTGAATGTGACTTCTTATGAACTTCGTTTTGGGAGGAACCTCAAGGTCACTCACTTCAGAGTGTTTGGATGCCGTTGCTTCATCCTAAAGCGAGGTAATTTGGATAAATTTGAATCGCGCGCATCTGATGGGATCTTTTTGGGCTATTCTTTACATGGACACTCTTATCGTGTTTTCAATATTGAAACTAACACATTGGTTGAATCTTGTGATGTAACTTTTGATGAAACTTCTCCATGTGTTAGCCCTAACTTTGAATTTGCAAGTGAGAACGATATGAGTGAAACGCTTTTTGACGAAGAAGATCCATCAGACGATGAAGATCCTAAGGTTGTACCACTACCTCCCTCTACGACGACTCCATAAGTTTCGACCATGTCGACAAGAGGACCTGAAGATTCTACTTCTGAGAGTATGGAGCAAACTTTGGCAAGAGTTGAGGGGGAGATTTTGTTGCAGAGAGAAGCACTGCTTCATATACAAAGAATGCATCCCCCGGAGCAGATCATCGGCGAGCTAAATGAACGAGTAATCCGATCTCACGCTCATTTTGTTGATTCTGCTTTTATTGCTAATTTTGAACCATAAGATGTTAGTCATGCTTTGTCTGATGCGAGTTGGGTCAACGCCATGCATGAGGAACTTGAAAACTTTGATAGAAATCAGGTTTGGATTCTCATTGATCCACCCCCTAACATTAATTTAATTGGTACAAAATGGATTTTCAAAAACAAACAGGGGGAGGATGGGGCGATAGTGAGAAACTTTTGCACAGGTAGCTTGACTTGAGGCCATTAGGATCTTGCTTGCTTTTGCCTCTTCACGTGGCTTTAAACTTTTTCAAATGGATGTAAAAAGCGTGTTTCCGAATGGTTTCATAGGAGAGGACGTGTATGTCAAGAAGCCTCTTGTCTTTGAGGATCCCAAGTACCCCCATAGAGTCTTTAAACTTCACAAAGCACTATATGGGCTCAAACAAGCACCTAGGGCCTGGTACGATCTCCTTAGGATGTTCTTGATTGAGCACAGGTACAAAATGGGGTCTGTTGACAAAACCTTGTTCACTCTCATGCATGGCAAAGACTTCCTAGTCGTACAGATATATTTCGATGATATAATATTGGGTGGTTCATCTCATACACTTGTTGTCGAGTTTGCAGAAACAATGAGCAGGGAATTCGAGATGTCAATGATGGGCGAGCTGACCTTCTTCCTGGGTTTGTCGATCAAACAAAGAAAACAAGGAACTTTTATCCATCAAATAAAATACACTAGATATTTGCTTAAACAATTTGACATGTATGACGCTAAACCTCTTGCTACCCCAATGGGTACTTCTATTTGATCTTGATCCAGATGAAGACGGAGAAGAAGTGGACCAAAAGGAATATCACAACATGATCGGCTCTCTTCTGTACTTGACGGCTACGAGGCCGGACATACACTTTGTTGTGCGTCTGTGCGCTCGTTTTCAGGCTTCTCCTAGGGCATCACATCGTCAAGGTGTCAAACGCATCTTAAGGTACCTCAAGCATACTCTTGAATTCGGTATTTGGTATTCTTCATCATCTTCATTATGCTTGAGAGGTTTTTCTGACGCTGACTTTGCTGGTTGCCGGAATGATCGTAAGAGTACTTATGGGACGTGTCATTTTCTTTTGTGTTGGTCTTCACGTAAACAGTCTAGCATTGCACAGTCGGTAGCCGATGCTGAATATGTAGCTGCCGCTAGCTGTTGCGCACAGATTTTGTGGATTGTTTCTACTTTGCGGGACTTTGGGTTGGAATTTTCTCGTGTTCCACTATTTTGCGATAACACAAGTGCAATCAGTTTAGTAAACAACCCAGTACAACAATCTAGGACCAAACACTTTGACGTGCGTTATCACTTTTTGAGAGATCACAATGAAAAAGGCGACATTGAATTGCATTTTGTCGATACTCAAAATCAGCTTGCAGATATTTTCACCAAGCCTCTCAATGCTTCTCGTTTTTCATTTTTTAGGGGAGAGCTTGGCATTTGTCATCCTTATGGCATCATGTGAGGCGGAGTTGTGTACATTTGCATATGCTTCTAAAATATGATTAATTGCTTTTACATGTACATGACTTGTGTGTGCACTTTACGATACTGTCATGTTTTCACTGTTTGAGTGTGCTTAGAATGAACTCATCTATATATATGTCTTGAGCATGGCTTTTCTTTGCGAAAATTTGAAAATGGTCACTACAAGGTCTGGTTTCTAGCATGAATAGGCTAGGGTGCTTTTGCTATTCATTTCTTACTTGATAGCTTTGTCCTTGTCTCTTGGATGCTCATATACAACTTGATCATGTTTGCTCAAAAATAAAAAAAAATGAAAAATTGAAAATTGAAAAATGAAAATGATGAAAATGAATCAAAAGTGCTAAAGTTGTAAAAAAATTGTAAAGATCCAGGTGGGTTTGCATAGTCGCACTACTTTGTTCTGGACTGCATACCATTGCACTTTGGTTTGAACTAGGACATGGAGTGTATACCAAGATTAATGCCTTAAGCTTCCGATGGTATATCCTAGGCTTGGCTTGATCAGTTAGCATAAGGTTGACTTGCAAATAACCCCTGGCATTAAAAAAATGAAAATGAAAATAAAAAGTTTAATTTTCTCGCATATCAAGTTTGTTGCAGCTCCTTGTAGTGGGATGTGCTTTTCGAGTTTATTTGTGACTAGCTTTTGTATCTATTACCTTGCCATGTCTAGTACACTAGTCTGGGTAGTGATGCTTTTATTTGCTTAAACTTCAAACTGCTTGCTCATACGTATATTTAGATGGTGGTTATTCAAAGCTTGCCATGCAATTTAGTCAGGACAGATTGTGAGGCACAAGAAGTGTTTGTATTGTAATTGGACTTAATCATATTCTGGAAACATTGCATGGTCACTTTACTCTCTCGACTCATGGGGTTATCTTGATGTCTGCATTGCCAAAGTGGGAGAGTACTTGAGTTTTTTGATGAGTTTGTGATCTTTTGAGCTTTTGAGGTGATTTTTGCATTGCTTTATCATTTGGCAAGTGACATGTTTTCTCATTTTGCTCTCTTTAGAGCTTTCATGGTCACTTGTGTGCTGAACCTTTGCTTTACTCATTTTAAATCTTGTGTTGTCAATGCACTCATCAAGGGGGAGATTGAGGAACATAGTGAGGTGTGTCACTAGTGTTCCAGGTAATGATGAGTGATTGACAGGTTGAATTCATGGGTTGTGTCTCGATGTTTTGGATATGGTGTGTGTGTTTGTGTTTGTCTCGTGTGTGCAGGCTTGAGTTACTCGTCAACTGTCGATGGCACGAGATCAGGGTTAGACGGGGAGTCTAATGCTAGATGGTCGAGGGTGTCATTCGAAGTCGAGAGTGGACTCTGATGTACGCATGGAGGTCGAACAAGACGTTGAGTTGAAGATTGATTGAGACGAAGCGTCGATCGAGTCAGCGAAAGGGAAGCCAGTTCAAGTGACAAGGCGGCTCGAGGGATCGAGAGCTGGAGAGACTTGCTGGTGGTCGATTTCGTGGACTGATGACGGGTTTTGACGATCAGGAGAGGCTTTGTCGGTTTTTGCTGAAAACCGTCAAAACTTGAAATGTTTTTACTAATTCAATAATTTTGTGTCATGTTTTAGTTTAATTTTTTAGTTTCATAGTGTATCCTTTTGGTATATTTTTTGAGTGGGTTCACTCTGAAAATATATTAAAAAGAAGAGTCCTTTTTGTATTTTTTTTCTTTTAGGGTATAATACGGTATTTTAAGAATTGTATTTTCAGAAATTTGTAAGGGGTAAAGTGTAAAACTGAGGCTTCTAGAACCTAGGCAGGTGGGAGATTTTATCCCCTGTCCTCCTGGCCGAACAGATCAATCAAGAGGAACAAAAATTTTAGCAGCACCTTTGAAATGAAAACCAAAAATTTCTCCTAGCGATGAACTCGTGACAGTGAATAGTGATCTGGAGATTTTGTCGATCCTGCTACAGAGCGTGCCGACAGCACTGTTCATATTCAAGTTTCTCCAGTTTTCAGCGTCTCAACGAGTAAGTATTTCTTCTGTTTCTCTGAGAAGTCTTGATGATTTGGATTGCTTCCTTTTGTGATTACATCTCGATATGATAGAAATACACGGTGAGTAGTTTTGAACCTTGAATTAGATCAGTTTTCATATGTATTTAATGCTTTGGATCCTGAAAATATTTGATCAATGTGTATCAAGTATCTTTCTGTTCAGTACTGATTCATATATATGTGATTGACTAGTTGTTTGTGGTTAACATCTGAGCAAGACCGGTTGATAAATTGTTGAATTGAAAGTGCAACTAGTTTTAGTTCTAGTCTGTTTTAGTTCAACTTTTCATCTTGCTTTTGGTTCTTGCTGTGAAGTTTTCTTCTCCAGTTCAAAATTGATTTGGTTATTTTGAATGTGTGTGTTAGTCTGAGATGATCACTTTTGATCTTACTATGTATGAGTGTTCAGGTTATATGATCAGCACTTTGAACTGATGGGTAATGATCTATTTCAAGGTTGATTGGTCAGTTCACTTCTGCTCATGTAATCTGCCCTGAAGTTGTTTAGAGTAAACTGTTTTGTGAGTAGTATATGTTCTAGTTTATTCTGATTTATTGATTTACCTCTTTGAATGAATGTATTTCTATTTCAACTCTATCCAAATCAATACTGAACTATGTTAAACACTGTTTTCACTCAGGAAAGTTTCAGATACAAGAAGTTTAGTATTCTGTTTGTCAATTATTTTTAGTTAGTAGTTTCAATTTTAAAGTTTCAGATTTCTGTTTGCTAGATAAGGCTATTGCAACATTTTTGTGATGGAGACAATATGCTTTTAAATAGTGTTCAGAATGGCTAGGTTCTTTCTTGATTGAACAAATTTGTTACAAGCTTTCTGTTCTGCTTGTTTTTTTTCAGTTCAGGTCTGTTTCTATTTTGGTTGTTTGAGCTATACTTGTATTCTGTGCTAGTGAAATCTGAATCAGATTAGTACTGAATTTTTCCAGAACTTGAGGAGAGATCAAAAATTGTGCTGTTCAATTTTTTTCCAATCAAAACACCAAAGAAATTGTTGTGAGAAGAAACTCCTGATCTGATACAGTGTACTGTGTTTGAGTTTTATATTTGCTACATTGTTTTCGGCACACACTATTCCAAGTCAAGAGTTCTGTTTTCAGCAATTGAAACTCAAGTAAACCTATCTAGTGCATGTTTTGAATCTTGTGTGCTGAAATCAAACTTGTTCTGAATTTGAAGTATACAATTTGGTTCAAAACCTAAATGCTGAACTTTATTGAAACTTGCTGTCACTATTCACTGTCAAGAATTTTTCAAAGGTATTGAGATTTCATTTGAAACTCTATTGAAACAAGATGATTCTCTCTTACATTTTGACTTGAAATCTTGAGTGAGTGGTTTGACATTTGTCGATCAAACAATACTCAAACTACGCTGAAATATGGTTTTCAATCTAGTGGAGCTCAAATTTGTACTAATTGGTTTAAATCTTGAAATTGAGTGTTTAGAGGTGCGTTGGCTGATTTGATTAGGCCATCACATTCGAAAGAAAGTGTTGAGGCACCTATTCACCCCCCTCTAGTCGCCATTCCGATCCCACATCTATGTTGTTACTCCCAGGGCATTGAGGTTGATCAAGCTAAGATTGAAGCAATTTAGAGTTGGCCAACTCCAAAAATGGTTACATAGGTGCAAAGTTTCTTGGCACTTGCAGGATTTTACCGATGTTTTGTGAAAGATTTCAGCACCATTGCCGCACCCTTGAATGAATTCACAAAGAAGTGTGTCCAGTTCCAAATGGGACAACCACAATAATATGCATTCAATGTATTGAAACCTAAACTGACTAATGCACAACTACTTCATCTCCAAGATTTTTGTAAGACATTTGAACTTGAGCGTAATGCTAGTGGTATTGGGATTGGAGGGGTACTTGTTAAAGAAGATAAGCTTGTTGCCTATTTTTGTGAGAAACTCTCTGGACCTTATCTAAGCTACTCAACATATGATAAGGAACTATATGCTCTTGTATGGTCCTTAGAAACATGGCAACATTATTTATGGCACAAAGAATTTGTCATACACTCCGATCATGAGTAATTGAAACACATACGAAGCCAAGAAAAATTGAACCGTAGACATGCCAAGTGGTTTGAATTCATTGAGTCTTTTACCTTTGTCATCAAACATTAGAGAGTGAGGAGCCATGTTGAAGAGCATGGGCCTCATGGCTCTAGATGTGATGAGTGATTGTCAACGGAAGTCAAGAGGACAAGAAGAGAAGATGAGACCTGTCGTGTCTGGGCCGCATGTGACTCAGGTACATGGGCAGCAAGCGACTGCCGAGCAGAGAGGAGCTGCGGATTCAGGCCGACCCAATCCAAGTACATGGGCTAGGAGAGGTACAGGATCCACTGGTCTGTTGACCAGGATTGACTCAGGTACACAGGTGGCGAGTGATTGCCTAGCTGAGGGAGCTGCGGAATCAGGCCGGTCCAATCCATGTTCCTAGTGCGAAGACGGTGGATGCTTTGTCGGTTTCGACACAAAACCGACGACCGCTGATCTCGGATCTAACCATTCTGAGGCGAAGCCATAGCTGCTATGAAAGCTCCGCATCAGGACAAGTTATCTTTATTTAGGTTTTGACTATTTTGCCTTTAGGCCCACAGTCTGCGTTAGTCGAGTCAGTAAAAAATCATAAGGGCATGTTGGTCCTTTCCATTTTTGTTTCAGCCTCTCTTTAAACCCTAAGGGTATTTTTGGTTTTTCCTAGTCTATTGGACTGCCTATAAATAGGGCCCCAATCCCTAGGGTTAGGGCATACTCACTTTAATGAAAATCAGAGTTCCTTCTTTTTTGGTCTCTCATCCCTATTCATTCGGAGGCTTTCTTCATCCGTGGACCAGCCGCCACTATAGTTTTTTGTTCTACACCTTCTCACCGGTTGTCAGGTGTGCTCATCGAAATTTCTATGGTCCATTTGTAATCTCAGGATCGTTGCTAAGTTTATCGTCGACTTGTGTTGTTTCTACCATTTCACTATTTTGTCTTGAAGACTGTGTTGCCTAGGTACAGAATTGTCTTTTTATAGTTAATCGTTTTGAGTTTTGGTGCTATTCCTTGCAAAAGCGATCTGTGTTTTTGTTTAGCTACAATGTTTTTCCTGTGATTCCACTGCAATCTCGTTTTATGTGTGCCAAACGAAATTTCGGTCTCAAGCAATGATTCCCTGTACTACTCTAGTCTGGCTTCGCTAGTCTAGGTTTTTTTTCAGTCAGAACTGCTAGCTTCGCTAGACTGCTTTGTGCAGTGCTCGTAGCTGTATGGCTGTCAGCCAGCTGGTTGCGTGAGACAGCTTCAGCATGCTGAAGTCTCACAAGCACTACATCACTCTCACAACTTGTGTTGTCCCATCAGCAGCAGTGCTAGCCAACATAGTAGCTACGTGCAGCTACAACTTACTAGGTTCTCTGTGCGTGGAATAGTATTGGTATCTCTCCTTTTGTGAGAACAAAGCAGTGAAGTCTGCACGAGGTGTACGTCGACGGCCTTCGGTGAAACGTGCAGGTTTTTTGCTTTCGGTGGACCTTGCGAAGTGTCCAGGGACTTCGTTGCTGAGGCTTCCTCCGCTGTGGTCGTACCGAAGCAGGCTTTGTCGCTTCTGTAGTCTGGTGTTCCGTGCGGAGCTACCCTCAGAGAAGGACTTCGCACAAGGCTGGCCTGCTAGCTTCGCAAGAGCTTTAGAGCTACGAGCTTCGAACATCAAGCTTCACTGTGTTTTGATCGAAGCAGACTTCGAAGGTTATGTACACAGACTCCGACATAGGCTTCATCAAGTATCAGACATGAGACAAATTTGAACAGTAAACATTTATCTCATTTTGCTTGCACTTGAATTAAATGCTTGGGATGATTAATTTTTATGATGCCTGAAATGTCCAAGTTTTGGATGCTCTGTTAATCTGCCTTTGAACACTGTGTTGGTGTCTTTTCAACTAGGACACCGGTTGTTTTTAGGCTAGATTATATTTAGCACATGTGATATGTTTCGTTTCTGCTGGTTGTTTGTTGAGGTGTGTTGGGTGTTGGGAGAAGGCCATTGATTCACAAGAATTTTTAGGTGCCATTCACCCCCTCTAGTCGCTACTTTCGGTCCTACAAGTGGTATCAAAGCCTGGTTAGGGTTCTTCCATACCTTAACCGGTTCTAACCCCAGGTAGTGATCTTGACTTCTTCTGGCAAGGTCCCGCCCCTTAAAGCTTTTGGCTACAATTATTGGAAGACTCGCATGCGAGCCTATCTCATGAGCCAGAGCTCGGATATTTGGAACGTTTGTGCTCACGCTACTTTTACCATACTTCCTATTCCTGTGCGTACATCCCCCGAGATAATCACCTAGCATCATAACAATAACAAAGTTGTCAACATTTTGTTTTCTGGTTTAGGTGTTGACACGGAAACGTGCCTCCACACTTGGGTCAGTCCGGCGATCCAAAAGTGCACGAATACTTAGGGACGGGCCTAAGCGTGATGTGGCACCGACACCGCGTTCCGACTACCCTTAATAGTTATAAGGGGGTGGAGTTGCCAAGCAACCAAATTACAAGAAATAATCCAATTAGCCGAAATAAATAGATTAAACAAGTGAAAAACAGCAAACCAGTCGGAGTCCTCCTGGTTCAAAGTATGATGAGAAGGGTGCGCCGAAGGGTACCTTCGGCGTCTAGTGCGAAGTGCTCCGCCGAAGAATACTTTGGCGCTCGGTGCGACGTGCTCCACTGAAGGGTACTTTGGCGTTTGGATTGATCTGGTCGAAGATAGACTCCGGACGGATCTGAGCACGGTGATCACCTCCGAATAGTGGGGTTCAGCGTGAGATCTCTGATGCAGTTGATTACAGAGAAGTGACGCGAAGGCCTTGCGCGGGTGCAACTTCGTCTTGGTGCAGAGTGTAGTCGTGCCGAAGTCTGTCACGACGAAGTATGGTGCGGAGCCTATCTCGAAGCCTGCGGACTTGTCGAAGGGCGTCCTGGGGACCTCCAAAACCGATCTCTCAGCTCCGAACACCTCTGGCGAAGGGGCTCCGATCGTGCGAACCTACAACTGGGATGTTGTGAAGTACCAATTCAGCCTAGGACCGAATTTGCGAGGTGTTGCATGGATAGCGAAGGTAGCAATCTATTACGCAGATTAGCGGATACTTCACAGGTGAAGTAACAAGGCGATAGCAATTTGTTACGTAGATTAATGGGGACTTCACGGGCGAAGTACCAAGGCTTACCACTATTCCATAGTGGCGGACGGAGGGATTCTAAGCAAACCCACGAAGAGGTACAGGAAAGTGAAGGTAAAGTAAAGGTACGATCAAAGCTTGGCTTTGGTTTTGTTTGTGTTGGGGGGTTTCTACGCCGGCCAGGACCCTATATTTATAGAGGGTTAACTCTAATCTAATCTGTTATTAATCTGGCCGGATAGAGATAAAGATTGAGCTGGCAACGCGTCGAACTCTATCTCTGCCGAGGTGGGCTTCTGTCAAGCCCGCCGATGCCTGCTCCTCGGGCCGAAACTTCGGCAGCGTGGGCCTCCGAAGGTTCCCGAAGCTTTGGCGGCGTGGGCCTCCGAAGGTTCCCGAAGCTTTGGCAGCGTGAGCCTCCGATGGTTCCCGAAGCATCAGCAGCGTGGGCCCCCGAAGGTTCCCGAAGCTTTGGCAGCGTGGGCTTCGGCCAGGCCCATTGGGGCTTGGTCTTGGGCCGAAGCTTTGATAGCGTGAGCTCCCGAAGCCTCGGCATCATGGGCCTCCGAAAGCCTCCGAGGCTTCGGTAGCATGGTCCTCCGAAGGCTTCCTGGCCGAAGCCCACAGGCTAGCTGGAGGCTTTCAGAGCCCATAACTTGATGGGCTTCAGCCCAGTAGGGCTTCGGACAGACCCTGGACAAGTGTGTTTCCAGCCCAAATCAACCAAAAATGATATTTTGACAATCTAGCCATTAATGCCATTTTCTGCTATCAACACATGCCCCATGCCTTTTAGTGAACTAGTGAGCTAAAAGCAAAATGACCTTTGAGACGATACCGTTCATATCGGCTTTTCGACATTTCTACGACGTTTGCCATACACTCGGGAAATACCTTTTTAAGTATCTATCATTCAAAGTCCTACGAAACCGCTCTCCCTCCAGGGACTCCAACACGTACGCGTTTCCAGGGACCTTCCCAACTGGGTGACCATTTGCCGAATTTGGGACTTTTTGTGCCTAAAGGCAAAATCGTCTTCCATACCAAATCTCCTACTTGAAACGATGTCAGTTTAACCTTCTTATTATAGGCTTTAGCTACTCTCTTCTTGTCTACCTCTATGGCTTCTAAAGCTCTTAGTCTCTTATCGGTCACTTTTTCCAAATTATCTTTCAGAAGAGCTTTATATTTGTCGACCGATAAGTCATCTTGCTTCAACACTCTTAAGGAGCCAAGATCCACCTCTACAGGTAGAACGGCCTCTTGTCCATATACCAACTCATACGGACTGACTTTGGTGGCACCGTGCTTTGCAATCCTACAAGCCCATAATGCCTCGGAAAGCACTTCATGCCACCTTTTAGGAAACTCCTCAATTTTATTCTTAATAAGCTTAATCACGGTTTTATTACTAGACTCAGCCTGACCAATGGTCTGAGCATAGTAAGGTGAAGAGTTTATCAACTTAATGCCATAGTATTCGGCGAAGTCCTTTACCTCTTTAGAAACAAAGGAACTACCTTGATCCGTAGTCAGAGTTTGAGGGATGCCGAATCTATGTATGATGTGTTTTAAAATAAAATTCTGTACCTCATTGTGAGTCATGTTTTTGTGAGGTACGGCCTCAGTCCATTTGGTGAAGTAATCCGTTGCCATCAACAAGAACCGATGCCCTTTTGAGGAAGGAGGATAGATCTGGCCGATGAAGTCTAGACCACAACCTCGAAACGGCCATGGCTTGACAATAGGATTGAGTAATGAGGCAGGAGCTAATTGGATGTTGCCAAACTTCTGACACACCTCACACCCTCTGTAGTACTTGAAGCAATCTTCAGTCATAATCGGCCAATAAAACCTGCTCTTTTGAGCATCCAACTCATCTTTTGGGCAGACTGATGAGTGCAGCAAAGCCCCTCATGGACTTCTCCTGTAGCTACCTAGGACTTCTCATGGTCTAGACACTTTAAAAGCACTCCGTCAATGGTTCGGCGGTACAGTGTGTTGTCTACCAACACGAATTTGAACGCTTGTCACCGAACCTTCCGATCAACCCTTCGGCTAGGGTCTTTCAAATACTGGACGATTGGGATTCTCCAATCGCTCTTACAGATTTCAGATGGCTTCGCTGGTTCACCCTCTGGAAGAACTTCTAAAACACCGACTTTGGGGAGCCCCCCGAGCCATTTCAGCTTCTGCCGAAGCTCGGCCGAAGTGTCCGCTCGGAGTGTGCTGGGCCGAAGCCCTTCGGATGGTTCAGACTCTGGAGAGCCTTCCCCATCCGAGAGACTACGTACTATAGGCTTTGGCATGCTGGACCCCTTGGTGGGCGGAGCACTCCGATCCAGGGGCTCCGACATGTGATGGCCCTTGGCGACCCGACGGCTTTGACCTGAAGGGTGCGCCGGTCCAGCGTTACTGGCTTCGGCAATGAGACCGCACATCGGCTTTTTCAACACAGAAAATATCCCTCTCCTGTCTTGGTAGCCAGATGGTTGCTGAGCCAAATCATTAGCAATTGAATTGGCTTCTCTTGATACGTGAGATATTTTGAAATCATCAAAAGTAGCAACTATGTCTAGGCACTTGTCCAAGTAGTTATTGAGCAAGCCATTAAAACATTGAGCATTCATGGCTACTTGTTGCACTACTAATAATGAATCACCGTACGCGTGAACATGCTTAGCTCCTACAGACTCTAATAGTTCAAGGCCTAGCAACAAAGCTTCGTATTCGGCTTGGTTATTAGTGAAAGAAAACTCTAGTCGGGCCGAGGTCTCAAAGCACATACCATTAGGTGATATGAGAACCACTCCAATACCCTGGCCATTCTTGCAAGCCGAACTGTCAAAATAGATTCTCCATGGCACTACCTCAACTAGAGCAATAGAATCACTCCAGCTAGCATCTATGTGATGATCAACTATGAAGTCAGCTACGACTTGGCCCTTCATTGCCCTTAAGGGCTCGTAGGCCAAATCATACTCAATCAACGCGTAAGCCCATTTTCCGATTCTTCCACTTAGAATCGGCTTTTGCAACATGTGCTTTATAACATCGATTTGGCAAACGACGACACATGTGGTGGGGAGAAGATAATGATGCAACTTGGTGCATGCGTGATAAACATAATCGCTCCACGAATGCGTACCTAGTTTCGGCGTCCAGTAGGCGGCGGCTCAGAAATGTGATGATGTACTCCTTCCCCTCCACCTTCCTGGGTCAGCACGGCTCCAATCACGCTGTCTTCAGTGGCGATGTATAGCTGAAATGGAATCCCGACCTTGGGTGCTCTCACCACGGGCGGTGATGACACGCATTCTTTGATCTTCTCAAAAGCACTTTGTTGGCTTGCCCCCCAAGTAAACTCGGCTTCATTTCTTAGTCGGAGTATGGGGACAAAGGCATCAATCTTGCCGGACAAGTTGGATATAAAATGACGCAAATAGTTCAACTTGCCTAACAACTTTTGTACATCTTTTTTGCATGCCGGCACTGCAACGTTTGTAATCTTCTCAAGTCTCTTGGGATCAATCTCTATACCTCTCTCATGAATCATGAACCCTAAGAACTTACCTGCCGACACGCCAAAAGCACACTTGAGTGGGTTCATTTTCAACCCATACTGCCGCATTCTATTGAAAGTAACCTTCAAATCGGCTAAATGGTTTCCCATAGCGTCCGATTTGACCGCGACATCATCGATGTAAACTTCTAACATGACTCCTAACAAGTCGTGAAAGCTCAATTTCATAGCGCGTTGATACGTGGCGCCGACATTTTTCAACCCAAAAGTCATGACGACCCATTCGAATAAACCGACAAAACTAGGGCATCGAAAGGCAGTCTTATAGACGTCCTATTCAGCCATAAAGATTTGATTGTAACCGGCATTGCCATCAAGGAAGCTTAGTACCTTATGTCCTGAAGCGTTGTTGATTAGCATGTCGGCTATTGGCATTGGATACTCGTCTTTTCGAGTGGCTCTGTTCAGATCCCTGAAATCGATGCATACTCGTATCTTGTCGCTCCCTTTCTTCTTTACAGGCACAATGTTAGCAACCCATTCTGCGTACCTGCATGGCCTAATAAATTCAGCCTTAAGTAGTCGTTCTACTTCCTCCTTAACTCGGTCATAGACGGCCGAATTAAAGCAGCGGGGAGGTTGTTTATAAGGCCTAAACCCGGGTTTGATGGGCAGCCGATGCTCCACGAGCTCGCGGCTTAACCTTGGCATTTCTCTATACTCCCATGCGAAACAATCTACATACGACTGAAGTAACTTTATTACTTCAACCTTTTCCTCGGGCTACAAATGTTGGTTTACAAAAGTCGGCCTTAGGACGCTACCATTACCTATATCAACTTCCTCCAAGGGAGCGGTCGACGCAAAACCTTGCCCTAACTTTTCTACCTCGCTAAAGTCCTTGATGGCCTCGGCAATACCGTCTTTATTATACCGATATTGCTCCACGCGAGACTTTAGCCAATCTAGATTATTCTGGCCAGACATGACTACTAATACAAAAATAGCCGTGCTACCCCAGCCGGCTTTACAGAGACTGGTACAAACTGTCCTCCGGATACACTAACAAAGTCATAATCTGAAAGATCTCTGCCTGATAGACACTCTACTTTGTTATGGACGGCGTCAACCGACACATCGGCCAATGCTACTTGGGCCGATGTATCCGCGTGGATGACCTCCACCTCATCACCGTCCCACTGTACCAAGCACTGGTGTAGGGTAGAGGGGATGCAACAGTTTGCATGGATCCAGTCGCGTCCGAGAAACACACTATAGTTACCTTGTACGTCGACGACGAAGAACGCTGTTGGCAACGTCTTGTTGCCCACCGTCAACTCCATAGAGAGTACTCCCTTGGCTTCGAAGCTCTCGCCGTTGAAGCCGTTGAGCATCAAGTTGGTCTTCTTCAGGTCATCTTCATCCCTACCAAGTTTCTTCAACAATGAATAAGGCATTAGATTAACCGTGGCACCGCCGTCGATGAGCATCCGGGAAATCGTCTTCCCATCAATGTGACCCCCGACATAGAGAGGCTTTAGATAGAGAGCCGAGTCCTTGGGTTTCTCGAAGATGGCATTGCGTGGACCAAGGTTCAACTGAGCGATCTCGGCCTCATCCCGCGGTGGTGCGAACTCGGCGGGTAATGTGATGATGTTGATGTCCATCGCCTGAGGTGCAGGTCCCTCAGAGATGGGTGAGTAATCATCGTCAAGCAAGTCATCCTCATCATCGCTTGGACTGGGAGCCAGGTTGTTTATCTCAACCGACTTCTCTCTCCATACCTGCTTTGTGGCTGGCCGAGGGCGGATCTCTTCGAAGATAGCATCGCGCTCGGCCTCAGCTACCTTCTCGCGCATTTCCTGTGCCCGCAGCCTTTGTACGCGTCTCTTTTGTGATTTTGACATACTCGGGGGAGCCCAAGATGGCTTCGGCTTGGTTCCTGGAGCTACTGTCTGACCCCTGTTAATTCTAGCTGAAGTGTGTCCTTCGGCCTCGGGCATCCTGTGTTCGAAGGGGGCTTCGCTGCGAACCCCGTCGAATGGATCGGCCTTGTTCGGCCGATCGAAGCAAGCTTTGGTGCGGAGTTCGGCCGATCGAAGCAAGCTTTGGTGCGGAGTCCGGCCGAGGCATGTGGCTTACCTCCGTCAGACCTTGACGACAAAGTCTTCGGGATCGGGACTTCCTGAGACCCAACTCTGATAGTTATGGCTTCAGACACCCTAACTTCGGCCTCCGCGTGTTCACGCCCTTCGGCTTCGCTCTGTAGTGTCCGATTCGGAGTTACCACAGACAGCCTGTGGACGAGGCCTCCCTCCATTGCGTCCGTTTGCCCCTGCCATCCATAATACTCTGAAGGAAAGCAAGGCATAGGGTTAGTCTGCGGAGGGTACCCTGATCCAGATACGTGCGGAGCCCACGGGGTTCCCGCCCAGTCATACGGCGGAGGCAACAGAGGCTCTAGCGGCCTCGCCCACTATGAGCCGAACCCGTTGCCCGGAGTGTGGTTCGGCCAAGTTGAAGGCATCTCGGACCATACCAGCGAAGGGTCCTGCCAGGCTGGAGGTATGTTTGGCCAGTACGGGCCGAAGCCTCCCATCGGAGGAGTCCACCATGGTGCGGGGTTCGGCCATTGGGGGCCGAAGCTGTCGCATGGGGGACCTGACCACTGGGGTGCAGAGTTGTCGCTCGGGGGGTCCGGCCATTTTGGCTCGGAACCACCGTGCGGAGCACCAGGATACCTCGGCCCGAAGCCTTCGTGCGGAGGGTTCGCAAACTTCGGTCTGAAGGTACCCTTCTAAGGTTTTGGCCCCTTTGGCCGCTTTGACTTGGCATGCAGACCTGCTTCTTTAGCTCTCCTCTAATGCTTGTTTCGCAGCATATTATTTGTTACCTTCGGCCTCTTGCGAGCCTTAGCCGAAGGTGCATTGACATTCTGTTTCCACACTCCTACCTTGGGGTTCTTCGGCACGAGTGTGCGAGTACGTGGTTCCCCAATAATCACATCTTTTCCTTTAGCGGACTCGGCCTGTTCTGGCCGAATCAACACCTTCTTCTCGCCGAGGTAGACGGCGTTGACTGGAAAATGATCTTTATCTAGCTTCATTTTTGGATCATGGTCTATCTTCAATCGTCCTTCCTCTATGGACGATTGTATCTGCCGTCGAAAAACATTGCAATCATTAGTATTATGAGAATGTGAATCACGCCACTTACAGTACGGATGCTTCTTTAACTCGTTGGCAGACGGGATAACCTGACCCTTAGGTAACCTGAGAAGCTGACTTTTTAAGAGGAAATCAAATATTTTATCACATTTAGTCACATCGAACGAGTATTTGACCTCATTAAGTCTATTCTTTGTGGGGTACGGTCAAAGTTTGGAGTACGTGACGGGTTTGCTTTTAGCGCTCGTAACCCATTCGGCCGCGTACATGTCGGTCGAATCCTCCTCTTCTGATTCCTCTTCATCGGAGCGTTCCGTGATGTGGATTTTGGCCCTAGGTTTGCTAAACGTCTTAACAAATTTCTTGTCTTTGGCATGGCCTTCTTGGACGAGAGCCTGTTGTACAATTTGGCTAACTTCTAAAAAGCTTTGGTTATCTAACCTCTCTTTAAGTTTGGAACGCAACCCATTAAAAGCTAATTCCGCCAAGTCCCTTTCTGAGATATTAATACTAAAACATCGGTTTCTGGTATCCCTGAAACGCTTGATATACTCAGAAGCGCTCTCACTAGATTTTTGTTTAACCGATGTCAAATGCGAAAGCCTAAGTTCTGTTTCACTCATGTAGAAATAATCATGAAACTTCTGTTCTAAATCATCCCATGTGTGGATGGAATTCGGCGGGAGCGCCAAAAACCAAGTGAAAGCTGTGCCGGATAGCGAGAGAGAAAATAGACTAACCTTTAGGGCGTCTATCCCGCTAAACTCTCAACAGTGTGCCAAAAATTGACTGACATGCTCTAGTGTGGTCCTGCTACCCTCACCATCGAATTTAGTGAACTCAGGGATCCTATAGCCACGGGTGTAGGGTACTATATCAAGATGATCGGGGTATGGTTTGCGATAAACCCTAACTCGTCCCTTGGGCACGAAGCAGACACATTCCCTAAATAGTGCGCGGATCCGCTCATCTAAATCATCTTGGTAGCTCGTTTGCATGCGCCTTTCATGTGGGGCGTGACACACGGTGGGATATCGGCATGTCGGCCATTTGTTTCTTCCCTACATGCTATTTGTATAGTGTGCTCATGTCCGGGCGCCTGCATGTGTCGCACAGGTAGCACGGGTATTGGCGCAGGTGTTGTGTGATATGCAGTGTTAGTTTGTACATAAGTATAATGATTGGTCTCGGCCATGAGTGGTGAGGCCGAGGACATGTTCGTGGGAGGTGTACTAGCTATAGGAACTAGGGTTGCAGCCTCGGTGAAGCCGAACCTTCTAAGAGTCGCCTCCACATGGGAGCTAACTTCCGAATCTAAGCGGTTGGCTAGCGATGCACTAACGGCCTGATCTACTGATGCGGCTATTTTTTGCTCAATTTCTAAAGAAGATAAGTGAGGCGATACCGGTGTTACCTTGACCTGAGTGGGGTCGGGAGTGACGATGTCACGCTTGACGAAGCCTGCACGTGTCTTGATGTAGCCTCCAAGCATCATGTCCTGGAGCACCTTTAGCCTTGCCTCGATCTCTGCTCGATCTCCTGCGGGGATATCTTCAAGAGTAGGTGACATTACGTTGCGGTTGTTGATATCCGTGCCTCCTATTGCATACATCGGTGGTGTAGATGTAGTAGTCGAAGTATATGTACCGGCGGCCGATGTAGACGTACTCATTGTGTTGATGTAAGTCTTACCCAGCGGAGTCACCAAAAAAGTGTGTTGACAAGGAAACGTACCCCCACACTTGTGTCAGTCCGTTGATCCAAAAGTGCACGGATACTTCGGGACGGGCCTAAGCGTGATGTGGCACCAACACCGTGTTCCGACTACCCTTAATAGTGATAAGGGGGGTGGAGTCGCCAGTCAACCAGATTACTAGAAATAATCAAATTAGCCGAAAGAAATATATTAAACAAGGGAAAAACAACAAACCAGTCGGAGTCCTCCTGGTTCGAAGTATGATGCGAAGGGTGCGCCGAAGGGTACCTTCGGCGTCTGGTGCGAAGTGCTCCATCGAAGAATACTTCAGCGCTCAGTGCGAAGTGCTTCGCCGAAGGGTACTTCCGCGTTTGGACTGATCCGGCCGAAGATAGACTCCGGACGAATCTGAGCGCGGTGATCACTTCTGAACAGCGGGGTTCGGCGTGAGATCTCTGATGCAGTGGATTATAGAGTAGTGACGCGAAGGCCTCGCGCGAGTGCAACTTCGTCTTGGTGTGGAGTGTAATCGTGCCGAAGTTTGTCACGACGAAGTATGGTGCGGAGCTTGTCTCGAAGCCTGCGGACCGATCGAAGGGCGTCCCGAGGACCTCCGAAACCGATCTCTAAGCTTCGAACACCTCCGGCCAAGGGGCTCCGATAGTGGGAACCTGCAACAAGGATTATGCGAAGTACCAATTTGGCCTTAGGACCGAATTTGCGAGGTGTTGCACAGATAGTGAAGGTAGCAATCTATTACGCAGATTAGCGGATACTTCAAAAGCGAAGTAACAAGGTGATAGCAATCTGTTACGTAGATTAACAGGGACTTCATGGGCGAAGTACCAAGGCTTACCACTGTTCTGTAGTGGCGGACGGAGGGCTTCCATGCAAACCCACGAAGAGGTACAAGAAAGTAAAGGTAAAGTAAAGGTATGATCAAAGCTTGGCTTTGGTTTTGTTTGTGTTGGGGGGGTTTCTACACCGGCCATGCCCCTATATTCATAGAGGGTTAACTCTAATCTAATCTGCTATTAATCCTGCCAGATAGAGATAAATATTGAGCTGGCAACGCGTCCAACTCTATCTCTGCCGAGGTGGGCTTTGGTCAGGCCCGCTGAGGCCAGCTCCTCGGGCCAAAACTTCGGCAGCATTGGCCTCCGAAGGTTCCCGAAGCTTCAGCAACGTGGGCCTCCGAAGGTTCCCAAAGCTTCGGCAACATGGGCCTCCTAAGGTTCCCGAAGCTTCGGCAGCGTGGGCCTCCGAAGGTTCCTGAAGCCTCGGCAGCGTGTGCCGCCGAAGGTTCCCGAAGCTTTGACAGCGTGGGCTTCGGCCAGGCCCGTTGCGGCTTGGTCTTGGGCCGAAGCTTCGATAGCGTGTGCTCCCGAAGCCTCGGTATCATGGGCCTCCGAAAGCCTCCGAGGCTTCGGTAGCATGGGCCTCCAAAGGCTTCCTGGCCGAAGCCCACAGGCTAGCTGGAGGCTTTCGGAGCCCATAACTTGATGGGTTTCGGCCCTGTAGGGCTTCAGACAGAACCTGTACATGTTGTTTCCGGCCCGAATCATCAAAAATTGATATTTTGACAATCTAGCCATTAATGCCATTTTCTGCTATCAACATTAGGTCCCATTGAGTTTGAGCGTGTGAGCCATCTCAGCACTGCTAGAGAGATATGGGCTACCCTCCAGGCACACCATGAGGGGATAGCCCAGGTCAAGGCTCGGCTCTATTAGACCTACCGGCGTGACTATGAAAATGTCACATAGAAGCCGGGTGAATCTATTGAGGATTTGTATGGTCGTTTTCAATCGATCATCAACAAGCTTCGGACCAACAAGGCCGAGGGAGTTCAGCTGGTCTCAGATCATGAGCTGTCGCTCAATGTTCTTCATACCTTCAACCCTAAGATCTAGGAGATCAAGGCATCCTCTATCATTGAGAGCACCTCTTATGATACCTTGATCATCGTAGAGCTTTTCAATAAGCTCAAGGCCATAGAGGTTGACATCCAGTTGAGATCAAATATCACTAGTTCTGGCTCAAAAACCCTGGCCCTTGTGACACCTTCTGATGACTCCTTTTCTTTGAGTTGTAATGGGTTCTCCCTGATGTATATCACTAAGTACCAACTTGATTCACTAGGAGATGATGATTTGTGTCTGTTTAACAACCGGCTGCGTCGTGTCTATGATAAGCGAATGTTCAAAAGACACAGCACAAAATCCGGATGCTTTGAGTGTGGTGATCTAGCTCATTTCATCGCCGACTGCCCCAAGAGGAATGGTTACAAGAAGGGTACCAGTGGTGGCTCCTACGACTCCCGCAAGCACGACAGCTCCACCTTCAAAAAGGGCAAGCCCAAGACGAGGTTCTTTTGAAAGGCCCTGAAGGACTACCAGCATGAGAACAAGAAGCGAGACAAGGCCTTCTTCGTCGAGATGGAGAGAAGCTACTCCAAGAGGTCATCGTCTTCTTCCTCTTCATCAAGCTCAAGTGATGAGGAGATCATGATTAGGAAGGGGAAGGACAAGGATGATCCGACGGTCCTCTACTTCATGTCCTTCGGGGACAAGCTGAAGAGCCGCTCGCACCACAGCCGAAGATCCCGCAAGAGCTTCTGCTCAATGGCTCTTGGGGATAAGGAAGAGAAGGGCTCCCCCGACAACTCCGACGACGACGACGATGAAAAGGTATCCCCCTATGAACAAGAAGTCGTTGAATTGCTTGAAGAGAACTGTCAGGAGTTGAGGTATCGAGAGAAACTACTTAGAGGTGCTAAGAAGAGGATATATGAGCTTGAGAGTGAGCTTGCCGTGGCTAATGGCAGGATTGAGAGTCTATCTTCTTCCCCTTGATTGGGTGGTAGAAGTGAGTGCCCTAACTGTGAGGTGATGTTGTGTGACCTAACGTCCCTAATGTCCAAATACATAGAGAGGGTAGATGAGAGAGACGCTTTCGCCACTGAGCTTGAGAGCGCTCAGCTGGAGCTGAAAGATACTCATGCCACTGTCGTCGTGCCTTGTGTTGACTGCCCATCCCCTCTAGCTAGTTTATCTGAGCTAAGAGCCCAGAGTGATGAGTAGTTGGGCGGGTTGGAGAAAGTCAGAGCTGAGCTGGAGCAGACTAAGCTAGACCTTGAGACATTGTCTGTTCCACCCACTGTTTGTTTGAACTACTTGTCCCTTAGATTGGAGTTGATCAAGCTGAAAGGTGATAAGTCTATTCAAGTTGATAGAGAATGTGAGATCTGCTTGTCTCAGGTGGAGGTGCTAGCTTCCTTGAGAGAGGAGCTAGCTGATGCTCAGAATGAGAACTTTTACCTCCTTTAGATCCTGAGTTGGGTGAGTGATAGAGAGCCACAACTCGGCATGATGACCCAATAGTTCAAGAGGCAGGATGGGTTTGGGGTAGGTTACACCTACACCAAGGTTGATTTTAAGAGTGCTATTAGCCGGGCTGTGGAGTGGATTAAGATGACTCCTGAGTAGAGATATCCCAAGACTCACTCCACAGAGTCTTTCTAGACTAGTTAGCCCAAGGATGGAGTGTTCCAAGAACAACCTAAAGATCCACCCAAGAAGCCCATTTGGATCCCAAAGCCTAAACAACTCCACACTTCTCTTGACTCTCTACTTGGACCCTCTCATACCAAAGAGTCTACACCTAACACCACCAAGCCCAAGAACCCCAAGCCTAAACCACATCCCAAGAAGCCTAACTATCACTGTGAGTACTGTTAGAGAAACGGGCATCTTGAGGAGTTTTGCTTTAGGAGGAAGCGGGTTGAGAGAGCAGAGAGAACTCGAGGTGGACAGGAGTAGTTCTACCAGCAGGGTGGTAGATAGAGAGTCCCTCAACGGGGGGAGAGGCTAGAGGCCAGGCTGCGTCGTGTAGGTGGTGGTAGAGGAGACAGTTTTCATGGCCGTGCTCCGGAGGGTGGTTTTCGCTCCAGTAGAGCTCTAGGATGTTCTGGATACAGCTTTGGACCTCATGGCCAAGACTTTAGGCAAAACCGAGGACCGCGCTTTGAGCCGCATTTTGGTTCAAACTCTTATGATTCTTTCTGCTTTACTTCTTTTGAGCAGATGGCTCGACACTGGTTTAGCTATTTTGCTAAACCTGGTGCCGGACCGTTTTCTCCCACTTATGACCACTAATTGTGCAGTATCGAGGACTAGAGGACGTGTGGATCATGGATTCAGGATGCTCTCGCCACATGACGGGACATTGTAGATGGTTCTCTAGCCTCACTTCCCCGAGATCCAAGGAGTATATCACTTTCGGGAACAATGGTCAAGGGAAGGTACATGGTATTGGCTCAATTCGCATCTCTGATCATTTCTCTTTGAAGAATGTTGCTTTGGTTTGAAACTTGAATTTTAATTTGATCTCAGTTTCGCAACTTCTTGAGGATGATTTAGAGGTTCGCTTTAAGAAGGGCATGTCTTCTATTGTTGATTCTAGAGGATCTTTGGTTTACCAGATCTTACCCTTCGGTAAGGTTTTTCGGATTGATTTCTCTAGTTCTTTTGGCCCTTCTTGTTGTTTGATTACTAGATCCTCCTTTGAGCTCTGGAAGTGGCATAGGAGGTTATGCCATTTGAGCTTTGATCTTCTAGTCAGATTGAGCTCTATGGACCTTATATGAGGATTGCCCAAGCTTAAGATGGAGAAGGATCTAGTTTGCCATCCCTGTCATCATGGCAAAATGGTTGCCGCTTCTCACACACTCGTGACTCAGGTGATGACTTCATACACAGGAGAGCTGTTACACATGGACACTGTTGGTCTAGCTCGGGTATGCTCAGTCGGTGGGAAGTGGTACGCACTTGTGATAGTTGATGATTTTTCTCGATTCTCGTGGGTTTTCTTTTTGGAGTCTAAGGATGAGGTTTTTCAGTTTGTTCATGACCTGATTTTGAAGCTGAAGAATGAGAACAATGGTCGGATGCAAGCAATTCGCTCTAACAATGGCTCTGAGTTCAAGAACTCTTAGTTCGTCAGCTTCTGCAATGATCAGGGTCTTAAGCATTAGTTTTCTGCACCTTACACTCCCCCACAGAACAGCGTTGTGGAACGAAAGAACCGCACGCTTGTCGAGATTGCCAGGATGATGCTCGATGAGCATAGGACTCCTAGGCACTTTTGGGCTGAAGCCATGAACACGGCTTGCTATCTGGCCAACCACATTTTTCTTAGACCTTACTTAGGTAAGACGTCATATGAATTGCGGTTTGGCAGATAGCCCAAGGTGAGTCACTTGTGAGCGTTTGGCTGCAAGTGCTTTGTGCTCAAGAAGGGAGGGCATTTGGACAAGTTTGAGTCTCATTGCTGGGATGGAGTTTTTCTTGGTTATGCGTTGCATTCTCGACGATTCCTTGTTTGGAACCTCGACTCCTAGCAGCTTGTCGAGACTTGCGAGGTTTCTTTTGATGAGTCCATGCCTTCGCTGACTCCTTCGTTTGAGCTTTCTGGAGATGATGAGCTTGGAGAGTCCATCTTCGAGGAAGATGATGACACTCCTGCTGTTGATGAGGGTGGGCCTTCTGCACAGCCTGCAGACCCCACACCTTCTGAGACTTTTATTGAGGATTTGGGTGGACCTCTGATCACTTCTTCCACTTCGATCGAGCCCCCTCAATCGAGTCTAGTGGTGCCAGCTGCTGACTCCGGTGAGGTGACTTCAGATCACCTAACATCCCGAGCAGTTCAGCATGATCACCCCTTAGAGCTCATCATCGGTGATCTCACTGAGAGAACGTTGTGTTCTTCTGTTGACTCACTCGCTATTGGATAAACGCCATGCAAGAAGAGTTTGAGAATTTTGTTCGCAATCGGGTTTGGACACTGGTTGAGATGCCACCTGGATGCAACCCCATAGGCAACAAGTGGGTGTTTAAGAACAAGCAAGGTGAAGATGGGGTTGTGGTGCACAACAAAGCTCGACTAGTTGCCTAGGGTTTTTACCAGAAAGAGGGTATTGATTTTGAGGAGACTTTTGTCCCTGTTGCCCGTGTTGAGTCCATTCCCATTCTTTTTGACATTTGCTGCTTCTAAAGGTTTTAAACTTTTTCAAATGGATGTCAAAAGTGCTTTTCTGAACGGGTACATAGAGGAGGAAGTTTATGTTAGGAAACCCCCCGGTTTTGAGAACCCTAAGTTTCCTCGACATGTTTTTAAGTTGCAAAAAGCTTTGTATGGTCTGAAGCAAGCCCCCAGGGAATTGTATGACTGATTGAAGCAGTTTTTGTTGGGTAGTGGCTTTGTAATGGGTTCGGTGGACAAGACTCTTTTCTTGCTGAAAGATGGCTCAGACTTCTTGATTGCTCAGATTTACGTGGACGACATTATTTTTGGTGGTTCTACTAATGAGCTTGTGTCCAAGTTTTCTGAGCAGATGCACAATGAGTTTGAGATGAGCCTCATGGGTCAGCTCAACTACTTTCTACGACTCTAGATCAAGCATACCAAGGACGACATCTTCATCCACCAAAGTAAGTACAGAGGGGACATGCTGAAGAAGTTTGACTTTGGTGGAGAGCTGAAGCCTCACATGACCCCAATGGGTACATCTGGGGGTCTAGACAAGGACGAGAGTGGCGTTAAGGTTAATGAGAGATAGTATCGAGGAATGATCGGATCGCTGTTGTACTTAATGACGATGTGGCCAGACATTTAGTTTGTCGTGGGACTGTGTGCGCGCTTCTAGTCTTCACCACGCGCGTCTCATCGGTAGGCTATCAAGCGCATTTTCAGGTACCTTACCTATGTGCCTGATCTAGGTCTTTACTATTCAGCATCATCGTCTCTTGAGTTATCTGGCTTTTTCGACGCTGATTTTGGTGGGTGCCGGCTGGATCGTAAGTCGACTTCCGGTACTTGCCAGTCTCACAGTTGGTTTGGATGATTTCCACTCTGCGAGATTTTGGGTTGTTCTACCCTGCTAGAGTTCCTTTGTTTTGTGATAGCACCAGCGCGATTAGTGTAGGGGAAAACCCATGTCTTCATTCAAAAACCAAACATATTGATGTGCGCTTTCACTTTTTGAGGGATCAATATGAGAAAGGTGTCATTGACCTTGTTCATGTTGATACCCATCATCAGTTGGCTGACATTTTCACCAAACCCCTAGATCAGTCTACTTTTGAGCATTTGTGAGGGGATTTTGATGAGGACATCACTTCTCCGCTAGGACACTCAAGGTCCGATCACTAGAGCTCATGCACGACACATGAATTTAGAGGTGAGCTCGTTCCTAAGCATTTCAAATTATGAATTTGAGAATAGATTGCTACCTAATTATTATATTGTGATTAGGAACCAAGGAGAGAACCAGGAGATTCATGAAGAAGGACTTGGAGGCGGGGAGGTACAGCAAGGGAGTGCAAGCCACGTTGGAGATCTGATCCAAGTCAACTTCGAGTCCAATTCAGACTCCAGGACCACCTGACAGTAAAATGGACGCCCGGGATGCATACGACCTCCGATTTGGACGTTCCACATATGGTTGGAAAGATGAGAATATAACCTTTCCAATGGGACCAACCTCACATCAAGATAAAATCGGAGTCGTCGGCAATCCTCAAAACAGTACCAATTTCCAGAACCATTTCGGTGCAGCTGTCACTAATTTGGGCTTTTGGCCCATTTACCAAGTCGGAGTCTGCTAAGGATGTGTTTTAGGGTTAATCCACGTTCATTAGCTTATATAAACAGCAGCCGCCGCTGTCTATCATGGGTTTTGCTTAGATTATTCTATCCAGAACAGTTTCGCCGTCATATCGGTTTGTAGAACCCCAATTTGTGAGTTTAATCATATATCTGCAAGTCGGTTGCATTCTTCTTGGATCTTTCTTGTATTCTTCGATTCTCAGGCAAGGATTAGCCTTCTTGGCAAGTTCAGTCGGACACCGTTTGGTCGATAACCAGAGGAGACGTTATGCTGTGATTGCGGGCTCAAGACGTGTCGTCTAGAAGCTGGGTCGATTTGTGTAGCGACTCCACCAAATCGAGAGATATCAGAACTTTTCGGAAGATTGGGAACCCTAGTTTACATAAAGTGGTATCCAGAGATAGGTTTACCGTCAGGTTCACCTTTCCTTTGTCAAGTTAATTTCTCCTTCGTCCTAGAGTCCACAGAAAAGCCAAAAAAAAATTTTCCCCGTCCTAGACATTGTTAGCCTTTTGCACAATTCTCTTTCAGAGTCCGTAGTGTTGAGTTTGTGTCCAAGTTTGTGTCTTTGTTGCTGGCTAATTCGTGTCTTAGATTGGTTTGTGTGTTCCCTTTTCCGCTGCACAGTTTTTCCACCCCACTGATTCACATCGGCTACCGATTCCACCACCAATAGACTTGCTTTCGGAGGGTCCTCATTGAAACGGGCATAACTTTTCGCTCGGAACTCCAATTGAGTTGAAATTTTTACCACAGAAAGATCTCAAAAAGTTGAAAATGGCGAAACCAGCTTTGCTGGTATTGGTGATTTAAAAAAAATAAAAAAATCAGGAAGACCTTCATTTCGGGCTCCGAAGTTTCAGCAACCGTTTTTCCAAACGATCCAAGATCTGTAATGATAACATCTAACATTGGTTTGAGCTGATACTTATTGTTGTTCTTAATATTGGTTCATAGTGTTTCTGGTACCTGGTTGCAAAAAAAATAAACAAAAAGATAAACAAAAAAAAGAGAAGAAACAAATAGAGATACTTGGTGCTGATACTTGTTTTGCTGTTGTCGTGCTGACATTGTCCTTACTTTTCATTATGTCCATCCTTGTTTCTTTCTTGTTGACGCTACTGTTCTTAGGACACGAGGAGACCAGCAATTAATACTAATAGTTTGAACATTTATTCAGCATTACTATCTATTATTGAATTGTGTCCCACTCACATAGCTAGCCTTCCTATAGCTCCACATACACCTTCTGGACGGCTGGTTTTTGATCCTTGCAATCACAGAGCACGCCTCCCAGGTATCCTTTGTCTTGCTGGTGGGAACCTTGTAATAGCTTGGTAAGGTGTTTCCTCTTGCGGTGTTGATTAAAAGAGAGGCACCACCAGTCTGTGTAGTATCTTATTAGGGATAACCTTCACTGTTTGTTCATGTTTTTTTTGTGTCTACAATAGCAGCTGATGATGGAGGTGCCACCCCAAAGGACTTCAACGAGTGTGTGAGCCAGGGTCAATTACGTGATGCCCTTGAGCAGGGGCATAAGGCGATGACAGAAGCTCTCACCTAGACAATCACCACTGCCATCAAGGACCTCAGACTCCAATAGTCCCTTGAGCGCTTGGATCAACGGATATCCACTCTAACCGACATGGTGGTTGCATTGGAATCTCGCCCCCCACCCGATAGAGATGAGGACGTGGATGAAACAACTAGAGATGCGCGACTTCGACATCGTCTACGCACAAACACCGTAGGTATGGATGGTAATCATAACCGTGCTCACGATGACCCTTATGCTAAAATTAAATTCAGTATACCTTCATTTTCCGGACATTATGATGCTGAGGGATATCTTGATTGGGAGATGACTGTTGAACAGAAATTTAGTGCCCATCTTGTACTTGACCAACATAGAGTTAGACAAGCCACTAGTGAATTTAAGGATTTTGCTATCATTTGGTGGACTGGTTTAACTTCCGCGGGGCTTGCACCTACTACATGGGATGAACTTAAGGTTGCTATGCGTGATAGATTTGTTCCCCCTTCTTATAATAGAGATCTGCGTAAGTGCTTGATGCGCTTAGAACAGGTCGATAATTTTGTGCAGACTTATTATGGTGAGCTTCAAAAGGGTTTGATGCCTTGTGGCATAGTAGAGGGCCTCGAGGAGTCTATTTGTCGTTTTTACTCAGGATTGCGGCATGAAATTCAGGACATAGTGGATTATAAGGAGTTTAACAATGTCAACCAGTTGTTTTAGTTGGCTATGTTTGCAGAAAAAGAGTTGCAGGGATGTGCTTTGCAGGACAAGAGCAAGGTCGGCACCACATACACATAGCGTTCGACGACATCTTCCGGCCTGACCAAGCCCTCCTCATTTTGGGTGCCCCCTCCATCAAGCAAATGACCAACAGATGTCGGAGTGGCTGCACCACCTAAACCTTCGGATTTAGGTAAAAAAATTGCAGGTTCCAGCGGCAAGTGCCTCCTCCATGCCTTCTACATGACGCACGCCTGGCATTCAGTGCCATCGCTGCCTCGGATTTGGCCACGTGCAGAAGGATTGCCCAATTCAGCGGACATACATCTCTACGGACGACGGGTACATCAGCACCTCCGACATCTAAGATGATGTGACACAAGATGCGACAGCGGACGAAGGCGATGTCCTTTGTAGCGTGGAAACGGTGAGTTTTCGGAGCATCATCGTGCACCGCGTGCTCAACACAGTTGCAACAACCAGAGAAGCTTCAATGCCACAACCTTTTCCAAATCTTCTTCATCATCCACAATCGACGAGCACGTTTCATCATTGATGGATGTAGCTGCAATAATTTGGTGAGTTCATATTTGGTAAAAAAGCTTGACTTGCCCAACCGTGCTACTAGTTTGAATGGTGGTAATTCTAAAAATCAACAAGTGGCTAAGTCTCTTTACCCACCGAAACAAGATAATCAAATTAAATTAAAGGGTGTTGTCATGCTTACTAGAAAATGTGACCTTGCTGAAAGTTCTGATGATGATGTTTGCTATGCTTTGGCTTGCACGCAGAACTTGTTCTCACTTGATTTACATTTCTAGTTCAATACCTCCTACTACCACTAACCTTTTGTAGGAATATGAGGACATTTTTCCATCCGAGATACCCCCGGGGCTACCTCCTATTAGAGGAATAGAGCATCAAATTGATTTGATTCTGGGTGCAACATTGCCAAACCGTGCTGCTTATAGAACCAACCCCGAGGATACTAAGGAAATTCAGCGACAAGTCCAAGACCTTTTGGACCACGGGTATGTACGTGAAAGTCTTAGCCTTTGTGTCGTTCTTGTACTTTTGGTTCCTAAGAAAGATGGTACTTGGCGTATGTTTGTTGATTGTAGGGCTATCAATAATATTACTATTCGGTATCATCATCCTATTCCTAGACTTCACGACATGCTTGATGAATTATGTGGCTCTATAGTTTTCACAAAAATTGAATTGCATAGTGGTTACCACCAGATTCGAATGAAACTTGGCGATGAGTGGAAAACAACTTTTAAAACCAAATTTGAGTTGTATAAGTGGTTAGTAATTCCTTTCGGTTTAACTAATGCCCCTAGTACTTTCATGCGCTTAATGAATGAGGTTTTGAGGGCTTTTATTGGTCAATTTGTGGTGGTTTACTTTGATGATATCTTGATTTATAGCAAGTCTTTGGATGAACATATGGATCACTTACGTGCTATTTTTAATGTTTTACATGATGCATGTTTATTTGCTAACCTTGATAAGTGCATATTTTGCACGGATCGAGTATCTTTTCTTGGATATGTTGCCACTCCACAGGGAATTGAGGTGGATGAGACAAAAATTGAAGCCATAAAGAGATAGCCGACCCACAAATCCATCACACTGGTGAGGAGTTTTCTTGGTATTGCAGGTTTCTATCGCCGCTTTGTTCCGGATTTCAGCACCATCGCCGCGCCGCTACATGAGTTGACAAAGAAGGGTGTGGTGTTTCGTTGGGGACAAGCACAAGAGGAGGCACTTTGAAGAACAAGCTAACACATGCGCCACTACTACGAGTTTAAATTTTGGTAAGACATTTCAGCTTGAATGTGATGCTAGTGGAATTGACATTGGTGGTGTGTTGATCCAAGAAGGTAAGCCTGTTGCATACTTTAGCGAAAAATTAAATGGTCCTGTTCTAAACTACTCTACGTATGATAAGGAATTGTATGCTCTTGTACGTTCTTTAGAGACATGGCGTCATTATTTGTGGCCTAAGGAATTTATTATACATTCTGATCATGAATCGCTTAAGTAACTTCGCTCTCAAACAAATCTGAATCGTAGACATGCTAAATGGGTTGAATTTATTGAGTCCTTTCCTTACGTCATCAAGCATAAGAAAGGGAAGGATAATGTCATTGTTGATGCTTTGTCTAGGCGCTATACTTTGTTGTCCCAACTTGATTATCAGATTTTTGGACTTGAATCAATAAATGAACAATATGCACATGATCCTGATTTTAAAGATGTGCTGCTGAATTGTAAATAGAGACATACATGGAACAAATTCATGATGAATGATGGGTTTGTGTTTAGGGCTAACCGCTCGTGCATTCTAGTTGGTTCTGTTTGCCTTTTGTTGCTGCAGGAAGCACATGGGGGGAGGCTTCATGGGGCACTTTGGTGCTAAAAAGACAGAAGATGTTTTGGCCTCACATTTCTTTTGGCCAATAATGAGGAGAGACGTCGAGCGGTTCGTCGGTCGCTGCAATACATGTCAAAAAGCTAAGTCTCGATTGAATCCACATGGTTTATACATACCTCTCCCTGTTCCTTCTATTCCATGGGCGGATATTTCTATGAATTTTGTGTTGGGATTTCCACAGACAAAGAGGGGGAGGGATAGCATTTTTGTTGTTGTGGATCGATTTTCTAAGATTGGACATTTTATACCATGTCATAAAAGTGATGATGTTGTCCATATTGCTAACCTCTTTTTCAAAGAAATTGTACATTTGCATGGTATGCCTTCTACTATTGTTTCAGATCGTGATGCAAAATTTTTGAGTCACTTTTGGTGTACTTTGTGGAACAAGTTGGGTACCAAATTATTATTTTCTACCACTTGTCACCCACAAAATGATGGCCAAACGGATGTGGTCAACTGCACTTTAGGCTCCATGTTGAGGGTTATTTTGAAGAAAAATTTGAAGATGTGGGAAGAATGTTTGCCTCATGTGGAGTTTGCATACAACAGAGCAACACATTCTACCACCAAGGTAAGTCCTTTCTAGGTAGTGTATGATTTTAACCCTCATGCTCCTATCGATATATTGCCTTTACCTACCAGTGAGAGAATACATAATGATGCTAAAGAACGTGCTTAATTTATTTTGAAACTGCATGAAACAACTAAGGAAAACATTGAAAAGATGATTGAAAAATATAAGCTTGCTGGTAGTAAAGGTAGAAATTTCCAGATTTAGTTTGGTTACACTTGAGGAAGGATATATTTCCAGATTTAAGAAAGTCTAAGTTGATGCCTAGAGCTGATGGTCCTTTCAAAATACTTGAGAAGATTAATGATAATGCATATAAACTTGAGTTGCCTCGCGAGTTTGGGGTCAGTCCGACCTTTAACATTTCAGATATGAAGCCTTACTTGGGAGAAGATGATACGTTAGAGTCAAGGATGACTCCAATTCAAGAGGGGAAGGATGATGAGGACATCACTTCTCCGCTGGACATTCAAGGTCCGATCACTAGAGCTCGTGCACGACACTTGAATTTAGAGGTGAGCTCGTTCCTAAGCATTTCAAATTATGAATTTGAGAATAGATTGCTACCTAATGATTATATTGTGATTAGGAACCAAGGAGAGAACTAGGAGATTCATGAAGAAGGACTTGGAGGTGGGGAGGTACAGCAAGGGAGTGCAAGCCAAGTTGGAGATCCGATCCAAGTCGACCTCGAGTCCAATTTGGACTCCGGGATGCATATGACCACCAATTTGGACCGTTTCACATATGGTTGGAAAGATGGGAAGATATCCTTTCCATTGGGACCAACCTCACATCAAGATAAAATCGGAGTCGTTGGCAATCGTCAAAATAGTACCGATTTCCAGAACCATTTCGGTGCCGCGTCACTAGTTTCCATATGTTTAGATAATAATTTAGTAGTTTCCATATGTAATAAGTTGCCACATATTTGGAATGTCCCTAGGTCTATAAATACCCTACAAACTTCAGTTGTAAATCAGTTTTGGTTGAATATAAAGTTTATCTATGCTACTTTGTCATTTGAAGCCGTGGTCGGTTAGATTGCCTTTTTGCTGTTCCAGAACTCACCCCTTGTATCCATGCGAAATTAGTGTGAGTGCACACTTGTTCATATTTTTCTTGCTAGTTCTCGATTGCATGCAGGAACAAGAACCCTGGTGGTTTGGTTGATCGTGCTCTGTAAAGATCACAAATAGTCTTGGAGTTAGTCTAGCGATTGCTAAGGCGCAATGTCCCTGGATGGTTGTAGTCGGATCATAAACAAATTCTCCTTGTACCAATCAACTTATCCTCTCATTAAAAGTTTGGGCCACCCAAGTGCCCATTAGTGGGTCCTCGCTGTCACCGAATTTGACTTCTAGTATGAATCGGCTAAAGCCAATTCATGTTGAGGCAGTGAGTCATGTTGAGCCAATACCATGGACCTTATTCTTCGATGGATCGGTGTGTCAGCATGGATGTGGTATAGGACCAGTAATTGTCTCCCCATGGATGTCATCATTTGAATTTGCGTACACTATCAAACCTTTCTCCACCAATAACAAGGCCGAATATGAAGTAGTATTGAAAGGGTTACAACTATTGGAATAAGTGGGCTCCGATACAATAGAAATCCTAGGGGACTCTCTACTAGTGATGAGGCAACAATCAGAGAAATACGAGTGCAAAGACGACATGCTAAAAGAATATCATGATTGCTGTCAAGCATAATATCATGCTTCCGAAGCGTAACTGTTGGCGTAAAAGATTACGCTAACAGGTTTCTATGTATTAGAAACTTACAAATAAAGTTGTTTGCGAAGTAAACTATTTCAAGCGTTCGGAAGGATAATAGCTTAAAACAGTTCGAAGATGTATATTGAATAACTTGTATTCGATCCTTTTTACAGGGTAAAATGGGGGGTATTTATAGGCCCAAACATTAAGGAAAAGACCGTTTTACCCCTCTATTACAACTGACATAGTGGAAACTATTTGGTACCTCAAATAGGGCTAAAATGGTAAAAGACTAATCTAATAAGAAAGAAGATAAGTCTTCCATCCTAGCTGGCAAGGAAACTCTCAGAAGAGTCTTAGTTCGAAGATATACTCCGAACTAAGGTTCGCCTTCGTACTTAGAACTTAATCCACAAATATTCTGGAGTTATATGCTAGAAACTCTTGATTCAATCTTCTGCCTTTGTCTTGTTATCATGGTGGCTCTGAGGATGAAATATTTTCCCCCAACAGTAGCCCCTCGAATACGCTTCTCCGGTAAACCTGTGATGTTAGGAGAGCAGTATACGCAAGAGAAATAATAATGCGCAGAGACTAACAATTTTAGTTAACCTTCGAAATATGTGAAGATTCGAAACTTCAAATTAATTTATAAGAAAGTTATGTTCAAACTATTTTTTAGAATTAACCTAAAAAGTCTGAAAGCTTTTTTGACTTAGAATAAATAGCCGTTGGCTTTTTCCTCAATGGAATTCAAGGGAATGAGTTAAGTTCGGAGAAAGATAACGGTTAGGAATGCGAAACGACAGTAGAAAACGGTAAAAAATCGTGGCCTGGGCTATAAATAGGGGGCCCAAACCCTCCCTGAGTACCGTCTCACCGCTTTCGTGCAAACAAAACCGTACACAAACCCTAGCCTCCATTTCTTCTTCAAGCAACCAGAGCGAATCCATGGCGAAGACCAGTTTCAAGGTTCTCGGAGGGTCTTCAGCCTTGGCTCGGCAGCAGGCTGCGGTTGCGGCAGCGACGACGACATCGGCAACGACGGCCCCGACTGCAACAGTGGCGGCAATTGCGGCGCCGGGGAGAAATCCCCAAAACAATGATCCTCAAGATCTTCTTCCGGCCTCAACGAAGTATGCGGATCAATCTTTCCAGCTAGGACCTTCAACCTGCAAAAGAGAATCCCTCGCAGCAGCGGTAGAGGGGAAGATTAGTTCGGAGATAGTGATTCACAAACCTGGTAAGGAAGCTATTCCTTCGCCAAGGCCCGGAGAAGTAGTTGTCTTTGAAGCCTTCTTCGAAGCTGTATTAGGGCTCCCAGCTGTTGACTTTCTGGCCGAGGTACTGGATTTATTCCATGTCACTCTCCCCCAGCTCTCTCTGAATGCGATAGCACGCCTTTCCATCTTCGAGTGGGTGTTGCGAGCTGAAGGCTACGAAGGAAGAGCAGAAATCTTCGCAGCCTTACACCGGGCTTCTTTCCAACCAAAGACCTTCGTAGGCCCCGGAGGTGAAAAAGCGGTGGTGGCCTTCGGAAGTATTAACTTCAGGCTTTGAGATGAGTATGCTCTCCGATTTCCTGCTAAGGCCATCAATGCCAGATGGTATTCGGATTGGATCCTCCGATGGTTTTTTGCCGAAGTCGGAGCAGGAAGTGGCTTAGCTGGACCTCTTCAAGACATATACTTCCGAAGAGAAGCTCTCGTCCATCCGGACCTAGGCCAGCTCGAAGCTCGCCTTAGCCTACTTTAAAGGATTAGCCAACGCCTGAGTATGAGGGATTTGGCAGAGGAGTTTATCGGACTTCAAATCCCTCCTCTAATGGCTAATTGGCCAATCACCTTAGAAGAAGATACGAAAGGTGGCCTTCGAAAAATTTCTTCGAACTCGAGCCCTGTAGGTAACTTTGAAAACAACATGTTAATATATATTTATTTGAAAAAATAACCAACATCAACTTATCTTTCAGCCTCTCTAGCTCCTATGACTTCAGAGCAAATCGTACGGGCTTCGAAGAAAATTCTGGGAGTCCCGACTCCGGCTGAGAAAGAATGGAGAATTAAGTTGGTAGGTGTCTGGGAGCGATCCAACCGAGTATGGGGGCTACTCAGAGCTGTTCCCCCTCCTCTTGTGGATATGGTGCCTTCGGAACAATGGCCCAAGAAAAGGAAGGCCGAAGTTGGAGCCTCAACTTCTGCCAAGACTACATCAAAAAAGGTAGCTCGGAAATCAAAAAATGTGGTGCCTCCGAACCCAGTGGCTTCGATCTCTGATTCCTTGAAGGATGAAGGCATAGTGCTTGTTGACTTGATCGACAAGGATGCAGCAGATGCAAGCATTGATGATGTTGCAAGTGTGCCGGAGCTTCAAGGCAACCTTGGGCAAGCTAGGACTTCGGCTGCTCAAGGAGACTTATCACGAGATGAAGCCCCTATGGATGGAGGTAGAGTCGAAGTTGCTGTAGAACCAACTTCGATTCCAAGTGAAGCAACGATGGTAGCTCTCGAAAAGGCTCCAACAGTCGAAGCTTCAGCTGCGAATTCTGACTCTGATGAAGACTGCGGGGTAGCTTTTGACCCGCCAAGCAGTCCAATGCTCACCCGCCGCCAAAACTTCTAAGGTAAACTTCACATAATTCTTCTGTTCTTTTTTTCCTGCAAAATTATACAATGCATAATACCTTTGCTTCAACAGGATCTGCTTCAATGGAAGAAAACCTTCCCGAAGATGTAAATCCTGGGACTTCGGCTACTCTGAAGCCAATTCCGGAAGTCGCTCAGATGGGACCTGGAAAAGGCAAAGGCAAAATGGACCCCTTCCCTGCTCCGAGCTCAGGATTAACTCCGTCTGAGTCGACAGACGGAAGCCAATCTACAGAGGAGGGCCAAACTGCCGAAGTTCCTGATGAAACAGCTCAGTGCTCCGGCCCCTCGCTGAATGAAGACGACCAGAGGGCCTTGTCTATGCTCCCTCTTCTAGCTCCTTTTTTGGAGCGAAGAACCGGACTTCGGACTTTGCTCGAGCCTTTGGACCGAGCTAGTCGCGAAGTTGGGGAGACAAACTTGGTAGCCATTTTGAGTGAGGCTGAGGGTTCGGAGCTCAATGCTGCCATGGAGCGTGCAGCGTACCAGGTACGAAGTATCTGCAAAATAAAATTAATCTTATATACAAATAATTTCTCACCTTGGTTTTTTCTCTTTGCAGCAAATAGTCTTGGCCAGAGCTGCGAACATTTCAAACGAACGTGGAAATCTTCACCTTCGAGAGGAAATCACCACTCTTCAGAGAAATCTAAACATTTCTGAAGGTCGAGTTTCCCAGCTGGACAGCATGGTCTCAACAGAACGGAGAGCTAGGCAAAGCTTGGAGGCTACAAATAAAGAGCTCGAAGAAGAACAAATTGTGCTTCGAGCGGAAATTGAAAAGATGCGGGTGGAGCATGCTATGGTGGGAGCTGAGCTTGTCAGGCTCCGGGAAGAAAAAGCCAAAACTGTCGAGGAAGCTAGCCACCTACTCAACCAGAAAAATTCTTTAGCTACAAAGGAAGCTAGGCTCTCCGGAGTGGTGGAAGAATTAACTTCGGCGAAGGATGCCTTAATCGAAGACAAGCTGAAGTCGGATAAGGTAGCTGCGGAGGTCATGAACCAACTGCTAGGTGTTCTAGAATACTTCGGTACTACTGGGACACTTCCTTCAGATGACAACATCACTCTGTTGTGACGGCTAAAGAGGATCCAAGGAGCAGCGAAGCAAATGAAGACAGCAGGCATTCGATACGGAGAAATCTCCAGACAAGTGGCTGCTATCGGCATACTTTGTTACTACGAAGATCTGGGCATATTGATAACTCTGAACGCAGAGGGGGCTCCCATTACCTTTGACGACAATCGGCTTCTTACTCCTTCCGAAGATATCGCCGCTGCTTGGGAAGCCTTCCAAACTTCATGGAGAGCCGAAGGTCGCACTGTGATCAAGGCTTGGATTGACGAAGGGCAACGCTAGAAGCAAGCTCGGTCGCATGCTTCGAGCAGCCAGCCTCCGCCAAACCTGCAGGTCTAGAAATGCCTTAGGATCTTAACTATGTAAAGAATCATGCTTTTTGTACATTTATGAATGAAAATTTGCTTATCATATTTTTAGGCTTCAACTCTTATGGAAGATGTCGAAGTATTAAATGTTAACGAAGAACTCCGCCTACTATGGGCTACCTTCGATCTTTTAAAACTTCACAAGCGACCTCGATTTTTAGTTCCTCGAGATAGCTCCGGTGCAATTACACCCGAAGTAAGCAAAGATATACTATCTTATATTAAAGAGGAAGAAAAAGAAGTTAACTTGGAAACCTCATCTTCCGAAGACATGCATGGTCTGAAGATGATGAAACTCAGGGTAAAAATCCTGAAGAACTTGGGAGCTGGGAAAGGAGCCCCAAACGACTCCGAACTTGGGCCGAGCTTCAACAAGAACAAAAAGACTTTAGAGCTTCGAAGGGAGGCAAGAGAGTTAAACGTAAAGTTGTTAGAACTCCTGGCTCTGGAACTAGTCGTTCCAACCTTAGCTCTAGAGATCGAAGGGGTCTTCGATTCCTTCTCGGTATAGAAACCGATTTTTCATGATGTAATCATAATTTGTTCGAATAATAAATATTGATTTAAAATTGTCTCCCTATTTCCCAGCCCATCTTTGGGTGTAAGCAACTTCAAATTATATTCAAAGATGGTTAGGCACAAAGAAAAACTTAGGAGTACAATTTTGGGGACTCGGAGCCCCTCAGCAATTTAAAGATTAGTTAAAATCTTATAAAATGTCTTCGACTATTTGAAGTCTGAAGATTGGTAACTTAGTACCTTGTGTTTTGAAAGAAATCACGTTGGATAACTTTTTGGACACTTTAGTGTCCCAAAGAATTGGTCACTTTTAACCTTTTTCACAGATATTCGAAGCTCATGAGCTCAAACTCTGTTAGTTTTGGCCTCCTTCGGCTCTTTCTGCGAATTCTATCAAACCGGTGATTTGGAATTCGCAGTGCTCTCCTTGGACTCTTTTTATGGATGCCTTCAAGCCGGTGGCTTGGACTCCGCATTATTTGGTCTCCTTGGACTCTTTTTACGGATGCTTTCAAGCCGGTGGCCTGGAATCCGTTTTTTCAGTGACTTCCCACCTCGTCGGAAGCTTCGGACCAGTGGTCCAAAGTCCGAAAAATATGACTCAAATTAATGACACTTCCCTCCTGGTCAACTCCGCTATTCCAGTGCGTCCACTAGAAGTGGGAAGTTTATGGGGGGTAGGCATTATCTGAACCATATGCTTTATTGATTCGAAAGGTGTTTACAAATGATTACAAGGAGCCCCTATGCGAAATATCGCTTTAGGTGCTCCGCATGCCATGTATGAGTTAGCTCTTCACCTTCTAAAGTAGCTAACTTAAAAGACCAAGGACACCCTAATTGGACAATTATATATGGACCTTCCCACTTATTTCCTAATTTTCCTTGTGCTATAACACTTCGCAATACAAGATTACCTGGCTTAAGCTCATTAATCTTGACTTTCGGGTCGAACCAAGTCTTCGTCCGCTACTCATACTTTGTCAAATTGGCTACAGCTCGAAGTCTTGTCTCTTCTGTTAAATATAGCAAAGATTGTCTTTCTCCTTCTATTTCCGGTTCGGTGCTACAAAGTGATCCTCCTTTGAGCTCTGTTGGTGTCATAGCTTCATCTCCGAATAATAGCCTGAATGGAGTGAAACCCATGGACCTCGTTTGAGTGGTCCGAATCGACCACAAAATCTTCGGAAGTTCTTCGGTCCAGAGTCCTTTTTCCAATCCTACTATCCTTCGATTTAGCCCTGACAAAATATTACCATTGGCTCTCTCTACAGCTCCGTTAGACTGAGGATGTCGCACAGCAGCAAAGCATAGCTGGATGCCTAGATCTTCGCAAAATTTCTTGAAAGGTTCTGCATCAAATTGTGTTCCATTATCAACTGTGAGTTGTCTAGGCACTCCGAACCGGCAAATGATATTCTTCCAAAAAATTTCTGTACATTGTTCGAAGTGTAGCTGTTAAGGGCTCTTCTTCTACCCACATAGAAAAATATTCAATTGCTACCACTGCGAACTTTAAATTTCCTTTTGCTGCTGGGAAGGGACCAATCAGATCCATACCCCATCTGGCCATGGGCCATACTGGAGCAATAACTTGAAGAGCTGTTGGTGGGCGATGACTCCGTCGTCCCATCCACTGACACCCTTTGCAGGTGCGGACTAAGTTCTCCGAATCAGCTACTATAGTAGGCCAATAAAGCCCCTGGCGAAGTGCTTTTCCTACCAAAGCTCGAGGGGGCAGATGGCTACCGCAAAGTCCATGGATTTCTCGAATAATTTCTTGACATTCGGCTTGAGAAATACATCGGAGCAGAGGGGAACATACTCCGGCCTTCGTAAAATACCGTTGATTATGTGATAATTCTGGGTCCTAAGCTTTAACCTTGAAAGTTGTGACTCCTCAAACAAGCTTGTTCCTCCTTGCAACAGTTCCATAATTGAATTTCTCCAATCTGTACATGGAATGCAAAGGATTTCTGCAGAAGGAATTTGGGGCACCGAAGGTGCACTGAGTTTCTCATAAAAAGCCTCTTCTGGTACATCCATAGCTTCGGCTGCAGCTTTTGCTAAAATATCAGCATGCACATTTCTGCTCTAGGAATACTCTGAATTGAAATCCCTTTAAATGCTGCTTCGATCTTACGGATTTCTTCCAAGTACTTTGCAAGCTGTGGATGCCGGACTTGAAAACTCTTGTCCACGTGCCCTGCTACAATATGAGTGTTGGCGTAAAAGATTACGCTAACAAGTTTCTATAGAATAGAAACTAACAAACGAAGTGTTTGCGAAGTGAACTGTTCTAAGCCTCCGAAAGGATAACAACTTAGAATAGTTCGAATGTGTGTATTGAATAACTTGTATTCGGTCCTTATTACAGGGTGAAACGGGGGGTATTTATAGGCCCAAATATTAAGGAAAAGACATATTTACCCCTCTATTACAACCGACATAGTGGAAACTATTCGGTACCCTTGATAGGGCTAAAATGGTAAAAGACTAATCTAATAAGATAAAAGATAAGTCTTCCATCTTAGCTGGCAGAAAAGATATCAAAGTGCCTTAGTTCGAAGATATACTACGAACCAATGCCTATCTTCATACTTCGAGCTTGACTTAGGACATCTTCGAAGACGGACGTCTGGGAACCTTCGAATCCATTATCTGTCTTTGTGCTATTACGGCAATAACCCAGAGGATGGGATATTTTCCCCCAATAGTAGCCCCTCGAATACGCTTCTCCGTTAAACCTGTAATGTTAGGAGAGCAGTATACGGAAGAAAAAATAACCAGGCGTAGGGGTTATTAGATTTTAATTCATCTTCGAAATGTACGAAGATATAAAATTCTAAGTCAGTCTTAAGACAATTACTTTCGAACTATCTTAGAATTGACTCAGGAAGTTCGAAAGCTTTTTAGACTTAGAAGAAATAGCCGTTAGCTTCCTTCTTCTAACGGAAACTGTAGAATGCGTTAATTTCGGAGAAAAGTAACGGGCAGGAATGCGAAACGGCATGGACTAACGGTAAAAAATGTAAAGTCTAGGCTATAAATAGAGGGCCTAGAACTTTCTTGATTACCTTTCCGCTGTTCTCTTGCAAACAAGCACCCTTTGAGCCCTTCGAGCCCTTTGAGCCCTAGCCTCCATTTTTCCTCCAAAGCAACCTAGTAGCTCTAATGGCGAAAACCAAGAGTTCTGGACCCCCTTCGTCTTTGGCTCGGCAGCAGGCAGCTGCAGCAGCAACGGCTGCGGCGTTGGCGACGGCGCCTCCAACACCCGCAATGACATCCATGGCGGCAGGAGGGAGAAATCGCCAAAATGTTGATGATCAAGGTCTCTGCCCGCCATCAACGAAGTACTTAGATCAATCCTTCCAAGTGGGATCTTCTACCTGCAAGAGGGAATCACTAGCGGTCGCGGTAGAAGGGAAGATTAGTACCGGAGTCATGATCCGCAAGCCTGGAAAGGAACTCATCCCATCGCCAAGGCCCGGAGAAGTGGTTGTCTTCGAAGCCGGCTTAGGCCTTCCAGCAGTGGACTTCTTGGCCGAGGTACTCGATTTGTTCCACGTCACCCTTCCTCAACTTTCTACGAACGCAGTAGCTCACTTAGCTATCTTCGAATGGGCGTTGAGAGCCGAAGGTTGTGAGGGGAGGGTAGAGATCTTCGCTGCGCTACACAGAGCGTCATGCCAGCCAAAAACCTTTGTAGGCCCCGGAGGTGAAAAAGTGGTAGTAGCCTTCGGAAGTATTAACTTCAGGCTTCGGGATGAATATGCCCTTCAATTTCCTGCTAAGGCCATCAATGCAAGATGGTACACCGACTGGGTCATGAGATGGTTTTATGCCGAAGTTGGGGCGAGCAATCCTCTGGCCGGACCTCTAAAAGAAATCCAATTCCGGAAGGAAGCCTTAGTGCATCCAGGCCAAGGTCAGCTCGAAGCTCGCCTCAGCCTACTTCAGAGGATCAGTCGAAGGTTGAGCATGCGAGACTTAGCCGAAGAGTTCCTCGGGATACAAATCTCTCCACTGATGGGCGGTCTCCATATTTGATGATAACCAGAATACGCGTCAAGAAAGCTTAATAACTCCGAACCTGCGATGGAGTCGACCAATTGATCAATTCGGGGCATGGGGTAGGGGTCACGAGGGCATGCTTTATTCAAGGATGTGAAATCAATGCACATGCGCCACTTTCCGGAAGACTTCTTTTTGACGAAGACTGGGTTGGCTAACCATCCTGTGTGAGCCACTTCTCTGATAATCCCAGCCTTCAACAATTTCTCAACTTCGTCTTTTGCTAGAACAGCTCTTTCTGCAGACATTTTTCGGAGTCCTTGCCGAACGGGCCGGGCCTTCGGGTTTACAAGCAAACTATGCTCAATGATATCCCGATCGACTCCGGTGATATCTACGTCAGACCAAGCGAAGACATCTGAATTCTCTTCCACCACCTTTTCCAAGGAGGTTGCAACTTCTGGAGGTAAATCTTTACCAAATTGAAATGTATATTCTTTACCATCTTTAACAATGACCTTCGCTGCAATCTCTCCTTCAGGGCTTGGTCTCGGAAAGGATTTCGTTGAAGCTTCGGAAGGGGCTGAAAGATTTTCTTGTTTATCTTGCACATTGTTTACTTGTCTTGGATCGAGAGGGGGGCCATGACCATATTCCGCTCTCCGAGCGATAGCTTGATCTCCGAAGACAGTAAGGACTCCTGCTTGTGTGGGCATCTTCATGCACAAATAATTGTGATGCGCCACAGCTCCGAACTGGTTTAGCATGCCTCTTTCGAAGATGACATTGTAAGCATACGGGGCATCTACAACATCGAAGATTACTTCCTCAGATCGGGCCAACAAACCTTCTCCGAAGGTAACTTCCAGGCCTATTTGACCAAGTGCATCAAGCGGAGGTCCTGCGAAGCCTTGCAAAGGACGAGCCGCTGGAAGGAGATGCTTTCTGGAGATGCGCAATTGATCGAAGGCTTGAACAAAAATAATGTCTGCCGAACTGCCTCCGTCAATCAACACTCTTCGAACTTCAGTGCCCGCAATATCAGCAGTAATAACAAGTGGGTCTGCATGCGGGAATTTAATGCTAGCTGCGTCCTCCGCAGAAAAGGATATCGGCACATGAGACCACTCCGGCATAGCAGCTGCAGACGACGAAGTCCCAATATGGCCCACTTCTCTGACGTAATCTCTTCGCTGTCTTTTTGACATGCTTCCGAGGGTACCTCCTTCGGAGATGGGGAGGACTACTCTTTTCCCTCGGTCTTGCCCTTCCTCTTGCTTCGGAGGTGGCATAACATTGGCCACTGGAGGGTGTCTTGCGGCTTCAAAGTTTTCTATTCGCGCCACAGCCTGCACCGGCTCCGGGCGCGCTGTAGCTGGAACTCGGTTGGTAGTACCTCGACCCGAAGTTCTCTCTAGATATTGTCCTCTTAGAGTGAGTATAGCCTTGCAAGTATCAGTTGCATGGCTTCGATTTTCACCATGAATGCAGCAGAAAAGGGTCTGGCCTTTGCCAGGCGTTTTCCCTGGCGGCCTCCAGCCGCTGACCTTGTTCCCCGAAGGTTGTGGAGCTCTCTGCGTGAACTTTTGCGGGGGTGCAATGTTCAAGACTTCAGAACGAGGGTGCTTTTGCCCCCTTCTTCGATCATGTTGAACTTCAAAGACTGGTTCTTGCGGCTGTGCCGATGTTTTTACTTCTACTTTTACTTCTTGCAATATGGATGAAGTAGCTGCAGTTCTTCGAAGCCAACCCTCTTCCGACCTCGCATACTCCTCGAAGTATGACATCAACTGAGAAACCGAGGATATGCTTTTCCGATGGAGCTTATCCAGGAGGCCTTGATGAGTAACACCTTCCCGAGCTGCATCAACTACCGAAGATGCAGACAACCCTTGGATCTGCGACTTCGTATGAGCGAAGCGCTTGAAATATTGCCTCAATGTCTCTCCAGGGAGCTTCTTCACCTGGAAAAGGCTTCCCGTTGACATTGGAGGCACGAAGGTGCCTTGAAAATTGCTTACAAACTTCTTCTTCAGCTGCCCCCATGAATTGATTGATCCTGGCTTCAAAGACCAGAACCACCTTAATGCCACTCCTTGAAGAGCTAAATGGAAGCACTTTGCCATGGTGTCTCGAACTCCTCCACTAGCTTCAATTGCTAGGGCATAAGAACGAACAAACTCTCCGGGATCTTCATCTCCAGCATACTTACAGAGCTTCGAAGTCTTAAACTTCGGATCAAAGCGAACTTTCTGCAGCTCAGGATGTAGTGGAGATTCACTATCGAAGGAGGCGTTCTCCGGGGCTTCGGGATAAATGAGTTCGTCATCTTCAGGCACTTCTGGGATAGCTGGGATGGCTTGAGAGCGAAGCCTGTTCGCAGCTTTTTGCCGCCATCTTGCTACTTCAGCTTGAAGGTTGGCCATTTGAGTGGCCATATCTCCAAGATTGTCTTCATCTCCTCCGGAAGGATCTTCCGGGTCTTGAGAACTGGTAGGATCAGTTCGAAGTGGGATTGAAGGTGGAAGAGGTACTCCAGGTGGTCGAAGTATGGAAGTAGTTGGAGGAACTCCATATGTTCGAGGGATGGAAACTCCTTCCGGAGTTTGAGGTGGAGAGAATGTCAAAGGCCCTCCGACCTCAACCGTGTTGGATGGTGCCTCTCCGGAGATCCGAGAGGACCTCCGAACAGGGTTACGAGGTGCGCTCCGCTTAGGAGGCATGATGTAAGAAGTTGGTAGAGAACGAAGTTTCTCGGAGTAAGTTCCCCACGGACGGCGCCAACTGTTGGCGTAAAAGATTACGCTAACAGGTTTCTGTATAATAGAAACTAACAAACGAAGTGTTTGCGAAGTGAACTGTTCTAAGCCTCCGAAAGGATAACAACTTAGAATAGTTCGAATGTGTGTATTGAATAACTTGTTTTCGGTCCTTATTACGGGGTGAAACGGGGGGTATTTATGGGCCCAAATATTAAGGAAAAGACATATTTACCCCTCTATTACAACCGACATAGTGGAAACTATTCGGTACCCTTGATAGGGCTAAAATGGTAAAAGACTAATCTAATAAGATAAAAGATAACTCTTACATCTTAGCTGGCAGAAAAGATCTCAAAGTGCCTTAGTTCGAAGATATACTCCGAACCAATGCCTATCTTCATACTTCGAGCTTGACTTAGGACATCTTCGAAGATGGACGTCTGGGAACCTTCGAATCCATTATCTGTCTTTGTGCTGTTACGGCAATAACCCAGAGGATGGGATATTTTCCCCCAACAATGAGAATCTATCTTAATAACAACTCTTGTAGCCCCTATAGCACGTGCTTTTCGAAGTCCCAGCAAAATCCCTTCATACTTTGTTATGTTGTTGGTAGACTTGAAATTGAGTCTTGCGGAGGACATTGCCCTTTGCCCTGAAGGCGAAATTATCATTGCTCCAACACCTACTCCGGATGCTTGGAAAGCTCCGTCAGAGTAAATAGTCCAAATCCCTTCAGTTGGTTGCTCCGGAGCCCACACTGCAGGAGGAGTCCACTCTGCTACAAAATCTGCCAACACTTGTGACTTAATTGTTGTCCTTGCCACAAAGGATATGCCGAAGGGTGCCAATTCAACGGCCCACTTCCCAATTCTTCCAGTGGAGTCTTTACTTCGGAGCATATCTCCCAGAGGATACGAAGTTGGTACAATTACATTATGTGCCAAAAAATAATGCCTCAATTTCCTCGAAGCCATTATCAGAGCATAAGTGAACTTCTCAAGCTCGGAGTATCTTGTCTTCGCTCCTAACAATGCTTCGAACACAAAATAGACTGGATTCTGTACCAACTTCCCATTGAAATCCATCTCTCTAACAAGGACTGCGCTGACAGTAGAGCCAGTAGCTGCAAGATAGAGGAGTAGGGTTTCATCCGCAATAGGCACCGTGAGTGTGGCAAGATTATTGAGATAATTTTTAATATCTTCGAAGCTTTTTTGACACTCTGGTGTCCATGCAAAATCTTTGGACCCTTTCAATGCTTTAAATATGGGCAAGCTTCTCTCTGCGGACCTTGACAAAAACCTGCTATGTGCTGCAAGACGACCAGTCAGCTTTTGCACTTGCTTTAAATTCTCCGGAGGAGCCATCCTTTGCAGCGCAGTTATCTGAGTAGGGCTAGCTTTGATTCCTCTGCTCGAAACTAAATACCCTAACAACTTTCCAGCCTGAGCCCCGAAGATACACTTTTCACGGTTAAGACGGATCCCACATGCCCGAAGGCTATTAAATGTCTCTGCTATGTCTAGGCTATGTTGGTGCTTTAAAGCACTCTTTATTACAACATCATCCATATAGGCCTCCACATTGCGACCTAATTGATGACCTAAAGCCTTAGAAATTAGCCTCGAAAAAGTAGCCCCGGCATTTCTTAAGCCAAAGGGCATTCTTACATAACAAAAGACTCCTGAAGGAGTTACGAAGCTTGTCTTGATTTCATCTTCGCGCTTTAGCCAGATTTGATGATAGCCGGAGTACGCGTTGATGAAGCTTAATAACACCGAACCAGCAGTGGAGTCGACCAACTGATCAATTCGAGGCATGGGGTAGGGGTAACGGGGGCATGCTTTTTTCAGGGATGTAAAATCAATACACATGCGCCATTTACCGGAAGATTTCTTCCTAACGAAGACTGGGTTGGCTAACCATTCCGTATGAGCCACTTCTCTGATAATCCCAGCCTTCAACAACTTTTCAACTTCTTCTTTGGCAAGGATGGCTCTCTCCGTAGACAATTTTTGGAGTCCTTGCCTAACAGGCCGAGCCTTTGGATTCACAAGTAAACTGTGCTCAATAATATCCCTACTGACTCCGGGGATATCTTCATCAGACCAAGCAAAGATATCTAAATTCTCCCCAACTACTTGCTCTAACGAAGTGGCCACTTCTGGAGGCAAGTCTTTGCCAAACTGAAAAGAATATTCCTTGCCATCCTTGACAATGACCTTCGTTGCAATCTCTCCTTAAGGGCTTGGCCTTGGGAAGGACTTCTTCGAGGATTCACTTGGAGCAGAAAAAACTTCTTGGGTTATCTTGCACACTGTTCACCTGTCTCGGATCAAGAAGAGGGCCATGACCATACTCCGCTCTTCGGGTGGTAGCCTGATCTCCGAAGACAGTGATCACTCCCGCCTGTGTGGGCATCTTCATACACAGGTAATTATGATGGGCCACAGCTCCGAAATGATTCAGCATGACCCTTCCGAAGATGACATTGTATACATTTGGAGCATCGACAACATCGAAAACCACTTCTTCTGTCCTGGCCAGTAGCCCCTCTCCAAAAGTAACTTCCAGGCCAATTTGATCGAGAGCACCAAGAGGGGGTCCTGCGAAGCCTTGTAAAGGACGGGCTGCTGGGAGAAGATGCTTCCTGGAGATGCAGAGTTGATCAAAAGCTTGAACAAAGATAATATCCGCCGAACTCCCTCCGTCAATTAGCACTCTCCGAACCTCTGTCCCTGCTATGTCGGCAATGATGACGAGCGGGTCTGCATGTGGAAACTTAATACCAGCTGCATCATCTGCAGAAAAAGATATCGGCACATGGGACCATTCAGGCATAGAAGCTGCAGACGAAGAAGTTCCAATATGGCCCACTTCTCTAACATATTCTCTTCTCTGCCTCTTCTACATACTTCCGAGGGTTCCTCCTCCGGAGATGGGGAGGAGTACTCTTTTGCCTCGATCTTGTCCCTCTTCTTGCTTCGGAGGTGGCATAATATTGACCAACGGAGGCCGTCTTGCAGGGTCGAAGTTTTCTATTCGGGCCACAGCCTGGATAGGCTCTGGATGCACTTCGGTCGGAACTCGGTCAGTTGTGCCTCGACCCGAAGTTCTTTCCAAGTACTCTCCTCTTGAAGCAAGTATAGATTTGCACGCATCAGTTGCGTGACTCCTATTTTCACCATGGACAGAGCAGAAAAAAGCCTAGGCTTTGCCAGCCGGTTTCCCTGGTGGCCTCCAGCCGCTGGACTTGCTTCCTGAAGGCTACGGAGCTCTCTGGGTAAACTTCTGCGGGGGTGCAATATTCAAAACTTCTGAATGAGGATGCTTTTGCCCTCGACGCCTGTCGTGCTGAGCTTCGAAGCTAGGCGCTTGTGGCTGTGTTGAAGTTTTCACCTCCAACTTAACCTCTTGCAGTATCGACGGAGTTGCAGCAGTTCTCCGAAGCCAGCCCTCTTCTGACCTCGCATATTCTTCGAAATAAGACATCAACTGAGCAACAGAAGATATCTTTTTCCTGTGAAGTTTATCAAGGATGCCTGCATGAATAACTCCCTCTCGAGCAGCGTCAACTACAAAAGATGTAGTTAACCCTCGAATTTGCGACTTTGTGTGAGCGAAGCGCTTGAAATACTGTTTTAAGTCTCTCGAGGGAGCCGTTTCACTTGGAAAAGGCTTCCTGTTGACATTGGGGGTACGAAGGTACCCTGAAAGTTGCTCACGAACTTCTTCCTCAACTGCCCCCATGATTTGATTGATCCTGGCTTTAGAGACCAGAACCACCGCAGTGCCACTCCTTGAAGAGCTAGGGGAAAACATTTGGCCATAGTATCTTGCACTCCCCCGCTGGCTTCAATTGCTAATGCATAAGAACGGGTGAACTCTCCAGGATCTTCATCTCCAGAATATTTGCAAAGCTTTGGCGTTTTGAACTTTGGGTAGAAGCGCACTTTGTGCAACTTAGGATGCAGCGGAGATTCAGTGTGGAAGGAAGCGTTCTCCGGGGCTTCGTGATAAGGAAGTTCGTCATCTTCGGGTACTTCGGGAATAACTGGCGTGGCTTGAGAACGAAGCCTATCCGTGTCTTCTTGCCGCCACCTTGCTACTTCAGCTTGGAGACTGGCCATTTGAGCGGCCATATCACCAAGACCATCTTCATCTCCTACGGAAGGATCTTTAGGGTCTCGAGAACTGTACGCATCAGTTCGAAGTGGAACTTGAGGTGGAAGAGGGACTCCGGTTGGCCGAAGTATAGATGGAGTTGGGGGAGGAACTCCGTATGCTCGAGGAAGGGGAATCCCTTCCGGAGTTTGAGGTGGAGGAAACGCCGAAGGCCCTCCGACCTCAACTATGTTTGAAGATCTTGCTCCAGAGGTCCGAGGAGACCTCCGAATAGGACTACTACCTGCACTCTGCTTGGGAGGCATGGTTTGAAAACTTGGTAGAGAACGAAGATTTTTTGGACTAAGTTCCCCACGAACGGCGCCAACTGTTGGCGTAGAAGATTACGCTAACATGTTTCTAAGGATTAGAAACTAACAAATGAAGTTGTTTGCGAAGTAAACTATTTCAAGCCTTCGGAAGGATAATAGCTTAAAATAGTTCGAAGATGTATATTGAATAACTTGTATTCGATCCTTTTTACAGGGTAAAATGGGTGGTATTTATAGGCCCAAACATTAAGGAAAAGACCCTTTTACCCCTCTATTACAACCGACATAGTGGAAACTATTCGGTACCTCAAATAGGGATAAAATGGTAAATGAATAATCTAATAAGAAAGAAGATAAGTATTCCATCCTAGCTGGCAAGGGAACTCTCAGAAGAGTCTTAGTTCGAAGATATACTCCGAACTAAGGTTCGCCTTCGTAGTTAGAACTTGATCCACAAATATTCCAGAGTTATATGCTGGAAACTCTTGATTCAATCTTCTGCCTTTGTCTTGTTATCATGGTGGCTCTGAGGATGAAATATTTTCCCCCAACAGTAACTCTTACTCATATCCCAAGGGAGCAGAACTCAGAAGCAAACGATTCAGCTTAAACAGTGTCAGGATATAAGCCGATGGCCAGGTTGATCGAGGTGGAGATTACGGAGATAGAGGTTGATGATTGGAGGTATGATATCATTCATTATTTGAAAAAAAACCTTAGACATCGGCATGTTGGTGTAGTTTTTTGTAAAACGTGTGGCCTAGGGGATCTGCTTAACTCCAGTGTAGGTGCTATAATCTTAGAGAAAAAAGAAGTTTTGAGCGTGCTAATTAGTTTGACCCTCCAACTGATAAGGAGTCAAAGAAGACAATAGCATTATTATCAAAGCCAATTAGCTGTCAAGTCGACGACTATGGTGAGGACAAAATAATTGTGAATGAATACGCCAATCAGCCATAAGGTTGATGACTACTATAGGGCTATCGGGCTGAATATGTCATCGGCTGATAGGACGAAACAACGACGAGCGAGGGCCAATGGGTATCTCCCGAGCACACATGATATAGAGCGTGGAATTAAAGATAACCTATACCAGCTTGTACTCCGATAGAAATAAATAAAACACATTGGATAACATATCAGTATCACTAAAATCATCATAATAACAAGATTGGACATAACCAAGATAGTAGCTAGTCACGATGAACTTAATAATACTTCAAAGTATCAGGCATGCTTTATTTAGATGAATAGTATAGAGCATGAACCAGACACAATAGAAAGAGATGTCTGGTCTAACCGATGAAGCCTCAGACTATGATACCTAAATCACATCAATCTAAGGGATCAACCTGATGCAACCTTAAACCTAGCCAATACACCGGGATAAACTGCGACCACACTGACTCAGTCGATGCTTTTGAGAGATTGATATGATGCAACCTTAAAGAACACTGACATCACCGATACGATCATCGGGGTTGCGGGACTCACCTCTTCACCGGAGATCGAAATGATGCAGCCCGGATCCGAGTGCAGAATCCCATTGGGATTAACCATGGGAAGCCAAGGGTGATGATGATCTAAAGAGTAGTTGTTTGTAGAATGGTTTAGTTTTAACTAGCTAATTAATTAGATACATATTCATCCTTATCATCTCTCTCCTTCATCGACTCCTTCATGTACGGTCATATTGTAACAACATGGATGAGTTTCTTTGACCATCTTTGAGCAGACCTCTTTCATTTTTGTTGACCATGTGACATATTTAGTGGGCTTGGGCTTTACAAAATCTTGGCATCAACACATGGCCCCTAGTTTCAGAGCATCAAAGGGGTAACCGATGCTTCAAAATTATCGGTCATCATCGCCCTCTGCTATCATGTCCTTTAAGACGCCTTCGCAATGTCTTTTAAAATTTATCACTATTAGACAAAACCCTTCATCTTCCAATACTTCATATATAATGTGTCAGACATTGGATTTTCCTTCCTCTTCCTCTCATTTTTCTTCAGCCATGAATGACTATGATGGATGTCGCCTGGTCTGATGCATCTACTTTTCTTTGTGGCGGTGTCGGACCAGACTTTATTCCACATAGTTGTGCATTGACATTTATAGGCCGAAGATTTTACTTCCTCCGATCCCGGACCTATAAACATCATAGCATTTCGAGAACCGTACTCATTATTAACCTTTTGCCGAATGTTGGAGGTGATCCCACCAAATCCACCAGGATTGGCTTGACCCGGTTTACCGAGGAGTCGCCTTTCATTTTGTAAGTAGCTGCCGACTACCTCACTTTCCACTCCACGCTCTTTGTCTTCGCTGCATTTTCTTCCTTTCAGGCTTGCCGCTGTTCTGTTACTAGCGCCCCTACAATCTGTCATGCTCGTCGTCTTCGCCTTCTCTATCGACCTTCGGGTTCAACTCCTTCATGATGGAGACCAATTACAGGATCCCAAAGATAAGTTTTCGGCATTTCTTCGTTCTTCTTGGTTTGTCCGCCGTTTTTCTTTACCATCTTCCCTTTTTCTTTTTTCTATAGAACTTGTGAAATCATGTTTTGATTCCTCTGGTCGAACACCCAACATGCTATTTTCTGGGTCCGATGGGTGTGTTTAAAGCAAAAAATGGTATTAATGGTCAAAATTGTCAAATTATCACTTTTTGGGAATTTGGGCAGAAAAAATGCTAGACCTGGCACAGGTCGGTCCAACCGGCCATGTAGGCCCAGTGTTATCGGACATGTAGGCCTGGTCTTACCTGTCATATGTGTCCCATCAGATCGGCTCAAATCTAATTCCGAGTTAGATTAAGTGATTTCGGGGTATTTTTATCCCTAATTAATTTCTAATGACTTGGACTCGTATCTAACTCAAATTAGAGCACATGCACGTAATGTCCAACCCCTATAAATATAGGAGCAAGGCAGATTCATGGCTCTCTCCCCCAAAACCATAATAGATCCAATCTATTATTTTTACCTTGAATAGCACTTTTACCTTTCAATCTACTTTCCTTGCCCTAGGATTAGCTTAGTGTCGTAATCATGTAAAGCCTTGTTGATTCACGTGTGAATCATCCGTTTCATCCATGTAATGGATTTTATCGCTTTATTGGTCTTTATGGGTAATTCGGTCTCTTGGCTGAATTACCTCTGAGTTTTTGTGTTTTTTGCAGTGTTTCATCTTCTTCTTCATCGCTAAACCATTTTCTACCGAGCCTTCTTCGCCGGCAAGATCACCGTCAATCCAATTTGCTCACTACATCGTTGGTCGGTCTGACTGGCCAACTATAACCGGACCAACTGGGCCTTGCTGGCACAGGCCAGTCAGACCAGAAGTACTAGGCCAGTCTAATCGCTAGCCCTATCCGGTCTGTTTTTTCCTCTGGTTGACCCGTGAAACATCTTCACCGCGTCGTCGATTCGACCGTCGGTTGTAGGCTAGTCTGACCACTGCCATCCAGTCGGTCTGACTGGCAGCCCTAGGACGGTCTAACCATGTGTCCCCTATTTAGTCCAATCGGTTCTTGTTGGCCGATTAGATTTAATTCCTTTCACTTCGGTTAATTGGAATATTCTGACAATCGGATTGCCTAGTGACTCCACCCTCCCTTTTCACTATCAAGGGTCATCAAAATGTGACGTCGGTGTCATGTCACGCTTAGGGTCATTCCTAAGTATCCACGTGCTTTTGGATTATCGAATCGGCATCAGTGTGTTTGGTGCTTTGACCGTTAGGTTTTAGTGTAAACACACTTTTTGGCGACTCCGCTGGGGAGAAACATGCCAAGCACTACTACATCAGTGACGGGTGTGTCAACTACATCTAAATCAATGGAACCCTCGACACCAATGGATCTGGTGGTGAGCGCCAAGATTGACGACATCAACATCATCATCCCCACCCTCGATGACCTCTCCAAGGAAGATAGGACAGGGACCGAGATCGAGACCAAGACAAGGGAGCTGCAAGCTCTCCTACTTGGGAGCTTCAACAAGACCCACGGGGGCTTTGTCAAGCACGACATCGACATCCCCGACCACTCCAGGTGCAAGGTAACACCGTCATCTCCTCGACTATCTTCTCATGACGTTGATCAAAAGATAGCCGCTACAGTGGACCAAGCTGTTAGCGCTAATATTGCAAATCATGTATAGGCCATAGTCGACTCTAGAATGGAGGTGATGTTTAGGAGATTCTTCTTTTCTGAGGCCGCTTCTCCAACTCCGATCGCAAGTGTACCCTCTGTTCATCGCATATATAGTAGAACCGATGGGACTACCAGAAAAGTCGTAGCATGTACGGCAACATATTCAATGACCGAGACCACGTATGGCCCTGTCGGTCAGACTGACCCTTTGACTGGCCAGACAGCTTGTGCCAGCCTCAGCAGCCGACAACATTTGGTCAGACGGGCCTTCATGCTGGTCAGACCAGCTACTATACCCTCGGTTAGACCAGCCCCAAGACCGGTCATACCACCCCTGCCACCGCCCACGCCTACACTACATTTTCCCGTGCTACCCAAACCTCCTGCTCCCGCACATGCAAATAGGCCCGAGAATGTCTCGTATCATGATACGACACGATAGGAGGACCCGCATGGCTGACAAGCTGATATACAACCACGTGTCGTGCCCCAACATGAGAGACACGTGCAGGCAGTAGGCGTAGATGACATTAAGGAGCGGATTCATGCACTATTTAGGGAATGTGTGGGTTGGACACCTAAGGGTCGAGTTGGGGTTTGCCACAAGCCATGCCCCATCCACTTTGACACTATCCCGTACCTACGAAACTTTACGGTTCCCAAATATAAAAAATTTGACGGTGAAGGTAGCAAGACCACCCTAGAGCACATAGGCCAGTTCCTAGCGTAGTGTGGCAAAGCTAGTGGGTCGGATGCATTGAAGCTTAAACTATTTTCTCTATCGCTTTCCGGCACCACTTTCACTTGGTTTTCGGCATTACCACCAGACTATTTGCAGACATGGGCTCAGTTGGAGTAGAAGTTCCATGACTATTTTTATACTAGGGAAACCGAACTTAGACTTTCACATTTGACAATGGTTAGGTAGAAGACTAACGAGAGTGTATTTGAGTACATTAAGCGCTTTAGGGACACTAGAAACCGATGTTTCACCCTGAACATTTTTGATAAAGACTTGGCTTACCTAGCTTTTAAAGGTTTACACTCCGAACTCATGGAGAAACTAGATGGCCAAGATTTCTTTGAAGTTAGTCTAGTTCTGCAGAAGGCTCTAGTTCAGGAAAGCAGGGCCAATAGTAGAAAATTCACTAAGACCTTTAACAAGCCCAATGCCGAGGTGCATGTCATGGAGCACTTCGATGAGTATTACTTAGCCGACATGTACACCGCATAATAGATTTGGTGTAGTAAGGCCAAGCCCATTACTTGCTCTGAGTTACGACCATCTCCTACAAACATTCAGTCCAGTGAAGTAAAGTATGCCTTCAACGCGACAAAGTGTGACAAAATATTTGATTTTTTGTTGAATAAAAAGCTCATCAAACTGCCGAAGGGTCACGTCATTTCCATTCTACTAATGATTGCATTGTTTTTCGTCAACAGGTTCAATCGTCCATAGAAGAAGGACGATTGAAGTTTATATTGACACAAAAAATGTGCCCCCACACTTGGGCCGGTTCGACAATCCAAAAACGTCGCTAAACGTTGATGTCACATTCTAACAATCGTTAAACCATGGTAAGGGGATAACAGAGTCGCTACGCAATCAAATAATAAAAAATCTAAAATTAATCAATTAACCGAAGTGTTGGAAAATAATTAAAACGATAAAAAACCTAACTAAACCCAACCGGCCAAAAGAGGGCCGTTCAGACCGAAGCCTGACAGGCGGTCGGACCGTCTAGAGAAGTCTGATCGAACCGAAGGTACACTGCCGGTCTGACCGGTAGTGTGAAGCCCTCGCCGAAGGGGGCCTTCAGCACACGGATGCGAAGGGGTCCGAAGACACCCCAAAGGGACCTTCGGCCTATCAGCCAGTCGGACCGTAGCTTCACCCCAGTTGGACCGAAGATCTTCGGAGGCCCCAAAGACGACGTGAGTCAAACTTGATGTAAAATTAACTCTGGTGCGAAGCAGTCTCCGGCGCGAAGGGCGTTTGAAGTCTCTTGTAGCATCCGGTCAGACCAGCCTCGTGCTGCTTGTCGGACCACAGCATGCCAATGTGACAAATGACGGCATGACACAGACCGGTCGGACCAAGGGGTGACCTCCGCTCGGACGACCGACGACCGGCGACCGCCTTCTCATGGATGGATCATTCCCAAACTTCTTGGAGAAGTCAGGGGTAATGAAACACTGCAAAATATACAAAGAAATCGAAGCAATTCGACCAGAGAAAAAAATTACCACAAAAAAGCGATAAAAAATGATATAAATCCGTTACGTGGATGAAACGGACGATTCACGAGCAAACCAACAAGGAATTACCATGATAACGACGTGGCGGACAGATTGTTTACGGCGCAAACCAGCAAAGATGTACGTGCTAAGCTAAAACTAGGGCAATAAAGTAAATGCGATTCATGGAAGATAATAGACTGGATCTATTAGGGTTTTTGGGTGGCTCCTTGAATTGGCCTTGCCTCTATTTATAGTGGTGGGTCATGAGTTACTGGGGTCTAATCTGAGTTTGACATGGGCTCCAAGTCATCCAAAATTAATTAGGGATAAAAATATGCCGAAATCAGTCGTTTGGAGTCAGACTCGGGTTGGGCTAGTCTAACTGAGCCCATATGGCCGGTCAGACTGGGCCTACATGGCCGGTTGGACCGGCCTATGCCAGGTATCGCCATATTTTTGGTAAGATTACCAAAAGTGATATTTTTGATAATCTTGACCATTAATGCCATTTTTGCTACCAACATATGCCCCCTGCATTTTGGCCAACTTTCACAATGAGCTAAGGGCGATATGCTTTATATCGGCCTTTCGACACTTCAAGTGTTTTGCCACACACTTGGGAAGTTCTTTTTCAAATACCTACCATTCAAAGCCCTATGAAATTGCTCTCCTTGAAGTGACTCCAATAAATACGTGTTACCTAGAGCGATTTCAACAACTCTAAAAGGACCTTCTCAACTAGGCGACCATTTGCCAAATTCTGGGCTCTTAGTGCCTAAAGGAAAAATTGTCTTCCAAACCATGTCACTGACTTGGAACGATTTTGCTCTTACCTTTTTATTATAAGCCCTAGCCACTCTTCTTTTGTCTCTTTCTATTGCTTCTAGAGCTCTCAGCCTCTTATCGGTCACCTCTTCTACATTATCCTTCAAAAGAGTTTCATACTCATCAACTGATAAGCCATCTTGCTTAAGTAATCTTAAAGAGCCAAGATTTACCTCCACGGGCAACACGACTTCTTGTCCATACACCAACTCATATGGACTTAGTTTAGTGGCACCATGCTTTACAACTCTACATGTCCATAATGCTTCAGAAAGCACTTCATGCCACCTTTTAGGAAACTCTTCAATCTGTTTCTTAATGAGCTTAATCACATTTTTATTACTAGACTCGGCCTGACCATTGGCCTGAGCATAGTATGCTCAAGAGTTTACCAACATTATACCATAAGATTCGGGAAAATCACATACTTCTTTAGAAACAAATGAAGCACCCTGATCTATAGTAAGAGTTTGAGGAATACCAAATCTATGTATAATGTGCTTCAAGATGAAATCAATTACCTCATTTTGCGTCATGTTTTTGAGAAGCACGGCCGATGTCCTTTTGAAGAGGAAGGATAAATTTGGCCGATGAAGTCCAAGGCCCAACCTCAGAACGACCATGGTTTGATAATGGGGTTGTTGGGGGAAAATACTTCATCCTTAGGCTCATTGCTACAACAAGACAAAGGCAGGTGATATAATCGAAGGTTCCCAACGTCTAACTCCGGAAGTATACTGGAACAAGTTCGAAGGATAGAGGCGAACTCTAGTTCAGAGTATATCTTTGAACGTTGCCTCTTCGGAGAGCTTCTTTGCCAGCTAGGATGGAAGACTTATCTTCTTTCGCGTTAGATTAGTCTTTTACTGTTTTAGCCCTATTAAGGGTACCGAATAGTTTCCAATATGTCGGTTGTAACAAAGGGGTAAAAGGGTCTTTTCCTAAAAGGTTTTGGCCTATAAATACCCCCCGTTTTACCCTGTAATCAGGATCGAAGACTGAGTTATTCAATACACATCTTCGAACTGTTTTGAGCTATTATCCACTTCGGAGGCTTAAAATAGTTTACTTCGCAAACACTTCGTTTGTTATTTTCTAATCTCTAGAAACCTGTTAGCGTAATCTTTTACGCCAACAGTTGCTTAGCTAGAAGAGTTCTCTGGCTATGAAGGCAGCTAGGCTATCTGCTGTGGTAGATGAGCTGACTTCGTCAAGGGATGCTTTGATTGAAGATAAGGTGAAGTCGGAAAAGGTAGCCGCGGATGTCAAGAACAATATCTTAGGTGTTCTAGAGTACTTCGGTACTCTTTGGACACTACCTTTGAGTGACAATGTCCCCCTGTTGCGACGGCTAAAGATGATCCAAGGAGCTGCGAAGATGATGAAGACAGCAGGCATTCGGTATGGAGAGATCTCCGGCCAAGTGGCTGCTCTTGGAGTACTTCGCTACTACGAAGATCTAGGGCTATAGATAGCGCCAGATTCGGGGGCGGCTCCCATTACCTTCGACGAGAACCAACTACTTAACCCTTCTGAATACGTGGACGTAGCTTGGCAAGCCTTCCAAGCTTCACGGAGAGTCGAAGGTCGAACAACAATCAAGGCTTGGATCGACGAAGGGCATCGCCAAAAGCAAGCTAGGTCTCAAGCTTCGAGCAGCCAGCCTCCGCCGGACGCGCACGTTTAGCTTTGTTTTAGGAGCCCTACTATGTAAAAATTACGCTTTCATATATTATGAATGAAAATTTATTTATCATGTTTTTAGGCTTCTCAAACTCGTTCGGATGATGTCGAAGTATTAAAAGTTACCGAAGAACTCCGCCTGCTATGGGCTACCTTTGATCTTTTAAAACTTCACAAACGACCTCGATTTTTGATTCCTCGAGAAAGCTCCGGTGCAGTTGCGCCCGAAATATGTAAAGATATATTATCTTATATTAAAGAGGAAGAAAAAGAAGTTAACTTGGAAGCTTCGTCTTCTTAAGACGTTGAATGGTCTGAAGACAAAAATATTGTTGAAGAACAAGGAAAGAAGCCTAAAGAACTTCGAAGCTAGGAAAGAAGTCCCGAGCGACTTCGAACTTGGGCTGAACTTCAATAGGAACAAAAAGATTTTTGAGCTTCAAAGGGAGGGAAAAGAACTAAATGTAAAGTTATCAGGACTACAGGCTCTGGAACTAGTCGTTCCGGCTTTAGTGACAGCTCTATAGATCGAAGAGGTCTTCGATTCCTTCTTGGAATAGACACAGATTTTTCATAATGTAATGTAATCTGTTCGAATAATAAAGATTAATTTTTAAAATTGTCTCCCTACTTCCTAGCCCCTCTTAAGGCGTAAGCAACTTCAAACTATACTCGAAGATGGTTAGGAGCAAAGAAAAAAGTTAGGAGTACAATATTGGAGGCTCGGAGCCCCTCAGCAAGTTAAAGATTGATTAAAATCTTACAAAATGTCTTTGACTACTTGGAGTCATAAAACTGGTAACTTATTACCTTTTATTTGAAATAAGTCACTTCGGACAAACTTGTCGGGAACTTTAGCGTCCCAAACGATTGGTCTCTTTGGACTCTTTTTACAGATATTTGAAGCTTATTAGCTCAAACTCTGTTTTGTTTTGGCCTCCTTCTGCTCTTTTTGCGAATGCTATCAAACCGGTGGTTTGGAATTCGCGGTGGTCTCCTTGGACTCTTTTTATGGATGCTTTCAAGCCGGAGCTTGGAATCCACTTTATTTGGTGTCCTTCGACTCTTTTTACGGATGCTTTCAAGCTGGTGGCTTGGAATCAGTTTTTCAGTTACTTTCCCACCTCGTCGGAAGCTTCGAACCAATGGCTCGATGTCCGAAAAATTGGTTCAAATTAATGACACTTTCCTCCCAGCCAACTTCATTCTTCCAGTGCGTCCACTAGAAGTAAGAAGTGTTTGAGAGGTAGGCATTATCTGAACCATGAACTTTATTAATTCAGAGGGTGTTTACAAATGGTTACAAGGAGCCCCTATGCAAAATATCGCTTTAAGTGTTCCGCATGCCATGTATGTGCTAACTCTTCCCCTTCTAAATTAGATAACATAAAAGAACCAGGGCGTCCTGGGCGGAGAATTATGTATGGACCTTTCCACTTATTCCCTAATTTCCCTGGTGCTATAATGCTTCGCAAAACAAGATGACCCGGCTTAAGTTCGTTAAGCTTGACCTTCGGGTTAAACCAAGTCTTCGTCTACTGATGATATTTTGATAAATTGGCGACAGCTCGAAGTCTTGTTTCTTCAGTTAAATAAAGCGAAGTTTGCTTTTCTCCATCTATTTCCGGTTCGGTGCTACGAAGGGATCCTCCTTTAAGCTCTGTTGGCATCATAGCTTCATCTCCGAATAATAGTCTGAAAAGAGTGAAACCCGTGGACCTTGTTTGAGTGGTCCGAATAGACCATAGAATCTTCGGGAGCTCCTCGGTTCACAATCCTTTTGCCAATCCCACTATTCTTCGATTCAGCCCTGACAAGATATTACCATTGGCTCTTTCAACAGCTCCGTTAGACTGAGGATGTTGCACTGCAGTGAAGCATAATTGTATGCCAAGATCTTCACAAAACTTCCTGATGGGCTCTGCATTAAATTGTGTCCCATTGTCAACTGTAAGTTGCCGAGGCACTCCGAACCAGCATATAATATTTTCCAGAAAAATTTTTGTACATTATTCGAAGTGATAGCTGTGAGGGGCTCTTCTTTGACCCACTTGGAAAAATACTCAATTGCTACCACTGCGAATTTCAAATTTCCTTTTGCTACTGGGAAGGGGCCAATAAGGTCCATGCCCTATCTGGCCATGGGCAACACTAGGGCAATGACTTGAAGAGTTGTTGGCAGACGATGACTTCTTCTTCCCATCGATTGACAGCCCTGGCAAGTGCGGACTAAGCTCTCTACATCAGCTACTATTGTAGGCCAATAAAGCCCTTGGCGAAGTGTTTTTCCTGCCAAAGCTCGAGGGGCCAGATGGCTACCGCAAAGTCCTTCATGAATTCCTCGAAGAATCTCTTGACCTTCGGCTTGAGATATGCATCAGAGCAAAGGGGAACATACTCCGGCCTTGTACAAAATACCGTTGATTATATGATAATTTCGAATTCTGAGCTTCAACCTCGAAAGTTGTGGCCCTTAAGGCAAATTTGCTTCTCCTTGCAATAATTCCATAATTGAACTGCTCCAATCTGTACTTGGAATGAAAAGGACTTCCGCAGAAGGGATCTGTGGTACCGAAGGTGCATTGAGCTCTTCGTAAAAAGCTTCTTCTGGAATGTCCATAGCTCCGGCTGCAGCTTTCGCCAAGATATCAGCTTGCGTATTTTCAGCTCTGGGTATACTTCGAATGGAAATCCCTTTAAATGCTGCTTCAATCTTACAGATCTCTTCCAAATATTTTGCATCCTGTGGATGTCGAACTTGAAAACTCTTATCTACGTGCCCTACTACAATTTGAGAATATGTTTTAATAACAACTCTTGTAGCCCCCAAAGCACGTGCCTTTCGAAGTCCTAACAAAATTCCTTCATACTCCGCTGTATTATTGGTAGACTTAAAGTTGAGTCTTGCGGAGTACATTGCCATTTGCCCTGAAGGCGAAATTATTACTGCTCCAACACCTGCTCTAGATGCTTGGAAAGCTCCATCAGAGTATATGGTCCAAATTCCTTCACTTGGTTTCTCCGGAGCCCATACTGCAGGGGGAGTCCATTCTGCCACGAAGTTTTCCAACACTTGTGACTTAATTGTTGTCCTTGCTACGAAGGAGATGCCGAAGGGTGCTAATTCAACAACCCACTTCCCAATTCTTCCTATGGAATCCTTACTTCGGAGCATATCTCCCAAGGGATACAAAGTTGGTATAATCACATTATGTGCTAGGAAATAATGCCTTAACTTCCTCGAAGACATTATCAGAGCATAGGTGAATTTCTCAAGCTCAGAATACCTTGTTTTTGCTCCGTACAATGCTTCGGATACAAAATAGACTGGATTCTGTACCAACTTCCCATTGAAATCAAATTCTCTAACACGTACTGCACTGACAGCGGAGCCAGTAGCCTCAAGGTAACGGAGTAGGGTTTTGTCCGCAACAGGCACCGTGAGTGTAGCAAGATTACTGAGATAATTCTTAATATCATCGAAGCTCTTTTGACACTTCGGTGTCCATGCAAAATCATCGGACCCCTTCAATGCTTTGAAAATGGGCAAACTTCTCTCCGCAGACCTTGCTAAGAATCTGCTAAGTGTTGCAAGATGACCAGTCAGCTTTTGCACTTGCTTCAAATTTTCAGGAGATGCCATCCTTTGCAATGCAGTTATTTGAGTAGGGCTAGCTTCGATCCCTCTGCTTTAAACTAGATACCCTAACAACTTTCCAGCTTGAGCTCCGAAGATACATTTTTCGGGGTTAAGACGGATTCCACATGCCCAAAGGCTATTGAATGTTTCTGCTAGGTCTAGGCTATGTTGGTGCTTTAAAGCACTCTTTATTACAATGTCATCAATGTAAGCTTCTATATTGTGGCCTATTTGATGACCTAGAGCCTTAGCAATTAACCTCAAAAAAGTTGCCCCGACATTTCTTAAGCCAAAGGGCATTCTTACATAATAGAAGACTCCCAAAGGGGTTACAAAGCTTGTTTTGATTTAATCTTCGCACTTTAGCCAAATTTGATGATAGACAGAATACACGTCAAGGAAGCTTAATAACTCCGAACCAGCAGTGGAGTCAACCAGTTGATCAATTCGTGGCATGGGATAGGGGTCACGGGGGCATGCTTTATTTAAAGATGTAAAGTCAATACACATGCGCCACTTCCCATAAGATTTCTTCCTAACGAACACTAGGTTGGCTAGCCACTCTGTATGAGCTACTTCCCTGATAATCCTAGCCTTCAGCAACTTTTCCACTTCATCTTTAACAAGGAGGGCCCTCTCCGCAGATAGCTTCCGGAGTCCTTGCCGGACAGGCCGAACCTTGGGGTTCACAAGTAAACTATGCTCAATAATATCCCGACTGACTCCGGTAATGTCCTCATCAGACCAGACAAAGACATCTAAATTCTCTCCAACTACTTTTTCTAACGAAGTAGCGACTTCTAGAGTCAAATCTTTGCCAAACTGAAATGAATAGTCTTTGCCATCTTTGACAATAACCTTCGTTATAATCTCCCCTTCAGGGCTTGGCCTTGGGAAGGACTTCTTCGAAGGTTCGCCTGAAGCAAAAAAATCCTCCAGGTTGCCTTGCACGCTGTTCACCTGTCTCGGGTCAAGAGGAGGGCCATGACCATATTCCGCTCTTCGCGTAGTGGCCTGTTCTCCGAAAACAGTGAGCACTCCTGCTTGCGTTGGCATCTTCATACACAGATAATTATGATGCGCCACAGCTCCGAACTGATTCAACATGCCCCTCCCGAAGATAACATTGTATGCATACGGGGCATCCACAATATCAAAAATCACATCCTCCGTCTTGGCCAGTAGCCCCTCTCCGAAGGTGACTTTCAGACCTATTTGGGCGAGGGCATCAAGAGGGCATCCTGCGAAGCCTTGCAAAGGACGAGCTGCTGGGAGAAGATGCTTCCTGGAGATACAGAGTTGATTGAAGGCTTGGATGAAGATAATATCCGCGGAACTCCCTCCGTCAATCAGTACTCTCCAGACTTCAGTCCCTGCTATCTCAGTAGTAATGACAAGTGGATCTGCATGTGGAAACTTTATGCCTGCTGCATCATCTGTGGAAAAAGATATTGGCACATGGGACCATTCAGGCATGGCAGCTGCGGACGAAGAAGTTCCAATATGGCCCACTTCTCGGACATATTCTCTCATCTGCCTCTTTGACATACTTCCAAGGGTCCCTCCTCCGGGAATGGGGAGGACTACTCTTTTCCCTCGATCCTAACCATCTTCCTGCTTTGGAGGTGTCATAACATTGACCACCAGAGGTTGTCTTGTAGGGTCGAAGTCATCTATACGCCCCACAGCCTGGAAAGGCTCCGGACGTACCTCGGTCAGAACACGGTCGGTAGTGCCTCGACCAGAAGTTCTTTCAAGGTACTCACCTCTTAAAGCGAGTATAGACTAACACACATCAGTTGCGTGACTTCGATTCTCACCATGGACAGAACAAAAGAAGGCTTGGGCTTTGCCAGCCGGATTCCCTGGCGGCCTCCAGCCACTGGTCTTGCTTCCTAAAGGTTGCGAAGTCCTAGGGGAAAATTTCCGCGGAGGTGCAATGTTCAATACTTCTGAACAAAGATGCTTTTGCCCCCGACGCCTGTCATGCTTAGATTCGAAGCTAGGCCCCTACGACTGTGTTGAAGTCTTCACTTCTAGCTTGACTTCTTGCAGGATTGACGAAGTTGCAGCAGTTCTCTGAAGCCACCCTTCTTCTAACCTTGCATACTCTTCGAAATAAGACATCAACTGAGCAACATAAGATATCTGCTTCCGGTGAAGTTTATCAAGGAGGCCCGCATGGGTAACTCCCTCTCGAGCTACATCAACTACGGAGGATGTAGTTAACCCTCGAATTTGTGACTTCGTATGAGCGAAGCGCTTGAAATACTGCCTTAAAGACTCTCCGGGGAGCTGCTTCGCCAAGACCGTCTTCATATTCTCCGGAAGGACCTTCCGGGTCTTGAGAATTGTACAGATCAGTTCAAAGTGGAACTTGAGGTGGAAGAGGAGCTCTGGTTGTCCGAAGTATGGATGGAGTTGGGGGAGGAACTCCGTATACTCGAGGAAGGGGAATCCCTTCATGGGTCTGGGGCGGAGGAAATACCGAAGGTCCTCCAACCTCGACCGTGTTCGAAGATCTTACTCCGGAGGTCCGAGGGGACCTCCGAGTAGGACTACGACCTGAACTCTGCTTTGGAGGCATGGTTTGAGAACTTGGTAGAGAACAAAGTTTTTTGGACTAGGTTCCCCACGGACGACGCCAACTGTTGCCATAAAAAATTACGCTAACAGGTTTGTAGAGATTAGAAACTAACAAATGAAGTGTTTGCGAAGTAAACTCAGTCTTCGAACTGTTTTGAGCTATTATCCACTTTGGAGGCTTGAAATAGTTTACTTCGCAAACACTTCATTTGTTAGTTTCTAATCTCTAGAAACCTGTTAGCGTAATCTTTTACGCCAATAGGGGTTAAGTAAAGATGCAAGAGCCAGCTGGATATTACCAAACCTTTGACAAGCTTCACATCCCCTACAATACTTAAAGCAGTCCACAATCATGATCAGCCAATAAAAACGCGCTCTTTTGAGCATCCAACTCATTTTCTGGTCCGACCGATGAATACTCGCGGGGTAAATTAAAGTCAAGCATCAGTTTTTCTTGTGTGAAAAATCTACCTTTTTTAATTTGGTAACCCGATGCTTGTTGAGCCAAGTCATTTGCTATTGAATTGGCTTCTATATACACATGTGAAATCTCAAAATCATCAAGAGTAGTAATTATGTCTAGACATTTATCCAAGTAGCTATTTGGCAAACCATTAAAACATTGAGCAAGTCTAGCTACTTGTTAGACTACTAATAGAGAATCACCATATGCATGAACATATTTAATACCCATAGAGCTTAGCAATTCAAGTCCTAACAATAAAGCTTCATATTCAGCTTGATTATTAGTACAAGAGAATTCTAATCGGGCCAAGGTTTTGAAACTCATACCGTTAGGAGATATGAGCACAACTCCAACACCTTGGCCATTTTTGCAAGAAGAACCATCAAAGTAAAGTTTCCATGGTATTACCTAAATCAAAGTAGCATCACTACTCCAATTGACATCTACATGGTGATCAACTATAAATTAGCGACGACTTGGCCTTTCATTGCTTTTAGGGGTTCATGAGCCAAATCATACTCAATCAAATCATAAGACCACTTTCCGATTCTCCCACTTAGAATCGACTTTTGCAACATGTACTTTATGACATCAGTTTGACAAGTAACAATACATGTGCCAGATAGAAGATAGTGCCGAAGCTTGGTGCATGCATAATAAAGAGACAAACATAAATGTTCTAAAACACGTACCTCGTTTCGGGATCCAATAGTCGGTGACTTAAGAAAGTGATGATGTACTCTTTTCCCTCTTCTCCTGAGTTAGCACATCTCCTATCACGCTATCCTCTACAACAATGTATAGCTGAAATGGAATCCTGGCTTTTGGTGCTCTAACCATGGGCAGTGATGACAAGCACTCTTTAATCTTCTCAAAAGCGCGTTGCTGACTTGCCCCCCAAGTGAATTCTACTTCGTTCTTTAGCCGAAGTATGGGGACAAAAGCATCAATCTTTCCATACAAGTTAAATATAAAGCGGTACAAAAAATTAACCTTGCCTAGCAACTTTTGCACATCTCTTGTGCATGCCGGCGCTTCGCAGTTTTTAATCTTCTCATGCCTCTTGGGATCAATGTCAATACCTCTTTCATGGATCATGAATCCCAAGAACTTGCCTGCCGATATGCCAAAAGCACACTTGAGAGGGTTCATTTTTAAGCCATACTGACGCATCCTATAAAAAGCAACTTTCAAATCGGCTAAATGATTTCCAGAGCATCCGATTTGACTACAACATCGTCTATGTAGACTTCTAGCATAACTCCTAGCAAGTCCTGGAAGATCAAGTTCATAGCACGTTGATATGTAGCGCCAACATTCTTTAAACCAAAAGTCATAACAACCCACTCAAACAAGCCAACAAAACCAGTGCATCGAAAGGTGTCTTGTAGGCGTCCTCTTTAGACATAAAGATCTGATTATAACCAGCGTTGCCATCAAGAAAACTAAGTACCTTGTGTCATAAAGCATCGTTGATCAGCATGTCGGTTATGGGCATGGGGTACTCATCCTTCTGGGTGGATTTGTTCAGGTCCTTGAAATCAATAACAAAATTTTTCCACTCCTTTTCTTCTCTACAGGCACAATGTTAGCGACCCATTCACCATACTTGCATGGCCTAATAAACTTAGCCTTAAGTAATCGCTCTATCTCTTCTTTAACTCGGTCATACATAGCCGAATTAAAGCAATGAGAAGGCTGTTTATGAGGTCTAAACCTGGGTTTGATAGGCATCCGATGCTCCACGAGGTCATGGCTAAGTCCCTGCATCTCGCTATACTCCCATGCGATACAATCGACATACGAGCGGAGCAATTTTATTAGTTCTGACTTTTCATCAGGCTGCAATTTTTTGTTTACAAAGGTCGGACTTGGAATACCACCATTGCCTATATCGACCTCTTCTAGACGATCAGCCGATGCAAAACTGTGACCTAACTTTTCTACTTCACTAAAATCTTCAATGGCTTCGACAATACCATCTTTGGAAGACTGATACTGCTCCACACGAGACTTCAACCAATCAAGATTAGTCGTACTAGACATGACTACTAGTTTAGAGATAGCCGTGGTACACTAGCCGGCTTTACAGACACGGAAACAAAACACCCATCGGACACGCTGACAAACTCGTAATCTGAGAGATCTCTACCTGATAAACACTCTACTTTATCATAGACGACGTCAATAGATAAATCGGCCAAAGCTACCAGGGCCAAAGTATCAGCTGGTACAACCTCAAGATCGTCGCCATCCAACTAGATCAAGCACTGGTGCAAAGTAGATGGAATACAGCAATTTGTGTGAATCTAGTCACGTCCAGGTAGTACACTGTAGTTACCTTGCACATCGACGATGAAGAACGCCATCGGCAATTCCTTGTTGCCGACCGTCATCTCCAGAGAAAGTATGCCCTTGGCCTAAGAGTTCTCGCCGTTGAAGCCATTAAGCGTCAGGTTAGTCCTCATCAAGTCATCTTCATTCTTGCCGAGCTTCTTCAACCGAGAGTACGGCATCAGGTTGATGGTGGCGCCTCCATCTACAAGCATCCTCGAGATTAGCTTTCTATCGATGTGCCCCTTGACGTAGAGAGGCTTCAAGTGACGAGCTGTATCCTCGGGCTTCTCGAAAATAGCCTCTTGCGGGCCGAGGTTCAACTAGGCGACCTTTGCCTCATCATGTGGAAGAGAAAACTCAGTGGGCAGCGTGACGATGTTTACGTACATCGCCTGAGGAGGGGGGCCCTAGGAGACTGGCATGTAATCGTTGTCCATCATTGTCCTCGTCATCGCTCGGAGTAGGGGTCGGGTTGTTTACGGCAACTGGCTTCGGCTTCCATACCTGTCTTGCTGCTGGTCAGGGACGGATCTCCTTGAATACGGTGTCTCACTCATTTTCGGCTTTCTTTTCATGCATCTTCTGGGCCCAAAGGCATTGTATTCGCATCTTCTGGAACTTGGTCATACCCGGTGGTGCCCACGATGGCTGCGAATTAGTGCCAGGCGATACAACTTTGCTCTTGGAGTTTTTGGCCGAATGGAATTGCCCGAATTGTCTTCAGTAGTTTTGCGCTTGGCGGGGTTGTGTTCCTGCCTCCTATCGGCCGAACCGACCTTGCTTGGCCGGTATGACCAGACTTTGTCGGTCAGATTGGCCATGGTGGGTTGGTGTAACCGACTAGTGTCGGTCTCCTGTAAAGGGTTGGTCAGACCGGCCACAGCATGCTGGTCGGACCGAAGTGGCGAGGGCGGTCTAACTGGCCCTAGGGCTGCGGCCAAACTGGCCATCTCCTCGGGTGTCTTCGGCGGTTCGACTTTGCCTTGCTCCTCGGAGGTCCTCTTAGGGATTGGGATGTCCTAGGACCCCACCTTGATGATGATAGCTTTAGAGTGTGCCTACGGATGTCCTCATGGTGTGACAAATAGCCTAGAGAAGATGTTGCTGTTTGGATCACCCATCTGACCCTACATGTTATAAAATCCGAGTGGCACAAATGGAGCAATATAATATGGGGTAGGGTACCCAGGAGGTGGAATGTAACACGGAGGCCATGGACCAATGGTATGGTGGAGGAAGCGGTGGCTCCAATGGCTTCGCCCACCGTGCGCCGAACCCACTCTTTTGAGGTGGGCTCGACCTCGCTGGAGGTCTATGGTCGATTGGACCTACCAATGAAAAACATTGCAATCGTTAGTATGAGGTCTATGGGAATGAGAATCATGCCACTTACAATAAGCCCATTTCTTCAAGTCGTCGGTCATCGAAATGATGTGACCCTTCGGTAACCTGATGAGTTTGTTCTTCAACAAAAATTCAAATATCTTATCGCATTTGGTCACATCAAAAGAATACTTCACCTCGCTGGGCCGACTCTTAGTCGGAGATGGCCGTAACTCAGTACAAGTGATGGGCTTGGCCTTGCTAGACCAAGTCCACTCTACGGTGTACATATTGGCTGAGTCATCCTCGCTCTCTGATGATTCCTCATCGGAGTGCTCCATGATGTGCACCTCGGCGTTGGGTTTGTTAAATGTCTTGGTGAACCTTCTACCATTGGCTCGGCTTTCCTGAACTAGAGCCTTCTACAGCACTTGACTAACATCAAAGAAATCTTGGCCATCTAGTTTCTCTTTATGTTCGGAGTGGAGACCGTTAAAAGCTAGGTCGGTCAGGTCTCTATCGAAGATGTTCAAAGTACAACATTGGTTTCTACTGTCCCTAAAATGCTTGATGTATTGGGAGACACTCTCATTAGTCTCCTGTCTAATCGATGTCAAGTGTGATAGTCTAAACTTTGTCTCCCTTGTATAGAAGTAATCATGGAACTTCTGCTCCAACTGGGCCCAAGTCGGGACGGAGTTCAGCGGTAACGCTGAAAACCAAGTGAAAGCAGTGCCGGAAAGTGATAGAGAAAACAACCTATGTTTCAAAGCATCCAAACCACTAGCTTCACCACACCACGCTAAGAACTGACCTACGTGCTCTAGGGTGGTATTGCTACCTTCACCATCAAATTTTGTAAACTCGGGCACCCTAAAGCCTTGTGGGTATGGGATGGTGTTCAAGTAATCGGGGTATGGCTTTTGATAAACCCTACCTCATCCTCTAGGCGTCAATCCAACAACATCTCTAAATAGCATGCGAATCTGCACATCTAGGTTATCCAAGCCTCCTGCCTATGCGCGCATCTCGTGTGAGGGCACGACACGCGGTGGTATATCATGGTGTCGGCCATGCAGCTCCTCCTCTTGTTGTGGCTCATGATATGGGACATGATCGAGCCTATGCGGTTGTGCGGGAACAGGAGGTGTGGGCAACACGGGGACAGGTAGTGCAGGTGTGGGCTACGGTGGTGGCGTGTAATATGCGGCAGGAACAGTCTAATCGGCCATAGGGCTGGTCTGATCGAGAGCGTAATGGTCGGTCAGACCGACCTGATGGCTAGTCTAACCGACTATTGTCACCTGAGTAATCCGTCACATGTCGGTCTGACTGGCCCAAGGGCCGGTCTGACCGACAGGGTCATGCAGGGCCTTGGCCATGGGTGGTGTGGCCAAGGACGCAATGACCTTTCTGGTACTCCCATCGGTTCTACTGTATATGCGGTGAACAGGGGGTACACTAGCTATTGGAGTGGGGGAAACAACCTCAAAAAGCTGGATCGCCTAACCATCGCCTCCATCTTCGTATCCAATTTTGTGTCGACCATGGATTCTATGTGCTTTGCAAAGGTAGCACTAATGACCTGGTCAATAGTGTTGGCTATCTTTTGCTCAAGGTCCTGGGAGGACATTCTAGTAGACGATGGTGTTACCTTAGCTCTAGAGAGGTCGGGGATGTCTCTGTCATGCTTGATGAAGCCCCCTCGGGTCTTGGTGAAGTGGTAAGAAAAAGGGTTTGTAGCTCCCTTGTCCTAGCCTCGAGCTCTGCCCTATCCTTCTCGGAGAGGTCCTCAACAGTCAATCTCCGAGCTCCCCACCGAATCCATCGATGTCGAGGGTCCCACTGATGTAGAGGTAGCAGGTGTACCCGTCACCGATGTAGATGTGCTTGGCATGTTAGTCCCCAGCGGAGTCGCCAAAAAGTGTGTTGACACAAAAACGTGCCCCCGCACTTGGGCCGATTCAATGATCCAAAAATGTCGCTAAATGTTGATGACGCGTTCTGACAATCCTTAAACCATGGTAAGGGGATAACGGAGTCGCCATTCAATCAAATAATAATAATTCTAAAATTAATAAATTAACTGAAGTATTGGAAAATAATTAAAACGATAAAAAACCTAACTAAACCCATCCGGCCAAAACAGGACCAGTCAGACCAAAGCCTAACAGGCGGTCAGACCGGCTAGAGAAGTCTGGTCGAACTGAAGTGAGGAACCAAGTGAGGGTTTTCACTATGGTTGAAGGTTATGATGAGTGATTGACAGAGTTTGCTATGATATTCTTGTATGGGTGCTTCGAAGTGTGTGTGTGTCTATGCTTGTCTCGTATGTACAAGGTTGAGATACTCATCAACTATCGATGGCAAGGGATTAGGGTTAGACAGGGAGTCTAATGCCAGATGGTTGAGGATGTCAGTGAGAGTTGAGAGTGACCTCAGATGTACCTATGGAGACCAAGAAGGACATGGGATAACGGTTAATCGATACGAGGTGTCGTTCGATTCAGCGAAAGGGAAGCTAGCACAAGTGACAAGGCGGCTCAATGGATCGAGAGCGAGAGAGACTTGCTAGCAGTCGAGTTCACGGACTGACAATGATCGTCGACGATCTGGGAGGCTTTGTCAGTTTTTTTGCTGAAAACCGTCTCATCTCTAAATGTTTTTAGAATTCCAATAATTAAGAGTTTATTTTCATTTACTAATTTAGATTAAGTGTAAACTTTTGGTATTTTTCATAATTTTAAAAATTCTGAAAATATATTTGTTGGCATAAAAGATTACGCTAACAGGTTCTTTGAGATCAAGAACAGACAAACAGTGAGTTCGTGTTTAAGAACTATTTCAAGCCTCCGTATTGGATAATAGCTTAAGTAGTTCGAATATGTGTATTAGAATAGCTGAGTATTCGATCCTTGTTACAGGGTAAGGAGGGGGGTATTTATAGGCAAAAATGGCTAAGGAAAAGACCTATTTACCCCTCTATTACAACCGACATAGTGGAAACTATTCGGTACCCTGAACAGGGTTAAAATGGTAAAATCTACCCGAGGCAAGTAGATAAGCCAAACATCTTATCAATCTTGTCGTTTGGCTCCGAATCCTCTTATCTTGCGGAGGTTCCTTCGGATCGTAGATCGAAGCACCCTTCGGCTTAACGACTCCTCCACCTTCGAGTATGAGCTCATGAGCTCTGAAGATGATAAGTCCTTTTGAACTGTTAATCTCTAAGTCCTGAAAGTGAAGCTTTTTCCCCCAATAGTAGCCCCTCGAATACGCCTCTCTGAATTTGACCTGTATAGAAGGAAGGCAGTATACGCAAGGAACATTTTCATATTCTGAGACCTAGAGAAAATTGAACACATTACAGTCTTTCGGACGGTCTTTGATCCGAGGCATTCAGACCACGACTTTGAGTCCCCAACCACCGTGTGAACGCTTCATGGGAAAGAGAACCGTTATGAAGTCCAAACGTCATGAAGATCCATTTGATTAGGACCGATACTATGCAAGTAGTCGTTTTGCTCTATAAAAGGTAACTGTCGAAATTTACGGTGGACTCACACCGTTTCGCTCCCTAGACCCACCTGCCAGCGACGGAAGTCGAACCTGTAGTGGGAATGCAATCGAAGCACATCAACTATCGGATGGTTATAAAAAGGGGATTGGAATTTACGCAGAACTTTTTACCGTGCCTAGCATCCGCAATTCACTTTCTTCAACCTTCAATTCTCACAACTTCCCGATACACCGAGCCATGGCGAGGACCAGCCACACCGTGCCAGCGGCAGTGGGCACTCTAGCACAGAGGCAAGTGTGGGCAGCTTCAGCCGTAGCAGCAATGGTGGGAGCTCCGGGCGATGCCTGGCCCAAAAACACCCGGGAGATCTGCCCGCCATCCAAGAAGAAGATCCCCCAAAGTTTCATCATCGGTCAATCTACAAGCACTGCAGAATCCATTGAAGAGACCATGGAAGGGAAGCTGGGGACCGGAATGAGGAATCGAGTCCCCGGACCGAAATCAACCCCGTGGCCATGGAGCGGAGAGGTCGTGGTCTTCGAGGCCTTCTTCGAAGCAGGCCTGGGGCTTCCGGCTATCGACTTCTTATTCGAGGTACTGGACATGTTCCACATCACCTTGCCCCAGCTGTCTCCCAATGCCATCGCCCGTCTGGCTGTCTTCGAGTGGGCGCTTTGGGCCGTAGTGTGCGAGGGGCGATCGGAGGTCTTCACCGCCACCCATGAAGCCATCTGCCAACTAAAGCCGCAAGATGGCCCCGGGGACACCAAGATGACAACGGCCTTCCGCAGTGTCAACTTCCAGCTGCGGAGGGAGCACGCTCAACATTTTCTAGCGAAGGCCATCAACGACCGATGGTACACTAACTGGATCCTTCGGTGGTTCTACGCCGAGGTTGGAGAAGACTCCCCTCTCGTGGGACCCCTTCAAGAGATCTGGTTCCGGAAGGAGGCGGAGGTTACCCCAAAACCTAGCCTGCTCTCAACGCGGCTAGGGCTACTGACTTCGGTGGCCAGCCGCATGAGCATGCATGATCTCGCCGAAGAGTTCATTGCTCTTCGAATTCCACCCCTCGGGGCAAACTGGCCGATAGTGTTTCAACATGCTTCGGAGGGTGAGCTCCGAACTCTAGGTAAGACTTCGACTCTCCTGCAATAATATGTTAGATGACGAAAATAACATACTCATAATATGTTACCCTTTTTCCAGCTGCCCCACTAGCGTTAGCTCCAGAGCAGATAGCACGGGCCACTGAACGGGACCTCGGAGCCCCTACGGTGGCTGAAAGGCAGAAAAGGATGCTGCTGGTGGGGAGCTGGGAGCGCTCCAATAGGGTGTGGGGAGCCCTCAGGATGGTGCCTCCTCCTCTGCCGGACTTCAACCTGGCCGGGGTGGCCCCTCGGAAAAGGAAAGCCATCACCGAGCCTCCGAAGAAGGCCGGCAAGACCCCCACCAAGTAGAAGAAGGTGGTGAAGATCCCTCCTCAACTGACCCCTGCTTCGTCTGCTTCATCCTTGGGCATTAGGAGCTCGGCTTTGGAGGATTCCGGGAACAAGAGCTCCAGCGCCAAACTGGCGAAGGCCTTCAAGAACTACCTCCTGGAGGGCGACAAAGATGTGGCAGGGGTCCCAACCGAAGATTCTGCTCGGGAGGCTGCAGAGGTAGACACGGCACACACTCTTGCGCCCGCTGTCGTGAGATCGGAGCTGGAGACTATCGCCCCCAACTCGCCCGTAGCTGGGGTGATCACGACGGAGGTTGCGGTTCCTGTGGACGCTACACCGGAGAGGACTTCGGGGGATGACCTCGATGAGATTCTCCAGATGTACGAAGTCCTGGAGGACCCGATGATTTTACCTCACGGTGCCTCTGAAGGTATACTTCGAATCTCTTCCCTCGGTCGATTCCTGCAACAATTTTTACTCGTAAATGTTCATCAAATGTACCTTGATGTTGTAGATACATCAAAGGGCGACGAAGCCCCGGCTGCACACGAAGCTCTAGCCTCTTCGGAGGTTGCGGTTCCGTTGGACACTTCGGCTCCACTGGATGCCCGGGCTCTGGTGGCAGGGGCCATTTCCGCCGACGCGGCTCCGGTGGTCGGGGCCATCCCTGCCAACGTGGCTCCAGCTGAAGGGGTAGCCGCCGAAGGAGGAGCTACCTTCGCCGGAGTCGAGCCTCCTGTCTTCGTGCTGAGGAGGGGCAAAAGCATGTCAAGCCTCAGACTCCCTCCTGCCCCGACGACGGCACCCTCTTCCAACGAGCCTTCGGCAAGCAACTCAGAGGAAGAGGCAAGGACAAATGATCGCCAAGCTCTGTCTTGGCTCCCTCTGCTAGTTCCTTTCCCGGAGGGGCTGACGGACCTCTGGGCACTTCTGGGGCCTTTGGCGGAGAAAGGCCAGGAAGTCGCTAACTCCGACTTTGTCTCCGTTTTGAGTGAAGCCAGGGCCCCGGAGCTTAACATGGCCCTCGAAAGGGCTGCCCTTCAGGTATAAGAAGTACCGCAAATATTTTTAATTAGCAAATGTAAACACCTGGTACTTACTTATTCTTCTTGTAGCAATTCGTCCTTGCTAGAGCAGCACTGACTTCCAATGAGGTCGAAACTAACCGACTCAAGAGGAAGGTTACCACTCTCCAATCGGCTCTTAAAGGCTCTGAAGAGAGAATGCTTCGGTTGGAGGAAGAGGTCCTCGAAGAACGGAGGGCTAGGGCCGAGGCCGACGAAGCCCTCTGACTCGAAAGGCAGATAAGCGACACACTCCGGACCTCAGCCCAAGAAGCTAAAGCCGAGTGCTTGGTGCTCCGAGCGGAGGTCGAGAAGCTCCGGCAGGCGGCAGCCACTTCGAGCACCCAACTTGTAGAGCTCCAGGGCTCTCTTAACCAAGCGATGGCCCAGAAGAGCTCCTTGTTGTCCCGGATGGCCGAAGTGTCTGCTACTACTACGGGGTTGGAGGCAGCGGAGAACAAAATGCCATGGTGGCAGAGCGTACCTTGGATGCCCTTCAAGGTACCTTGGAATATTTTGGCACTATGTGCCCTTCGCCTTCTACTGCGGCCAGCGAGCCCCTTGACCGGAAGTTGAAAAAGATTCAAGTGGCGACGCCGCTGATGATGGGCTCCGGCATTCGGTACGGAGAGATCTCCGGACAGTGTGCTGGAATAGGAGTCCTCCATCACCTCGAAGCCCTTCAAATTCCTATCGCTCCGGTCAGGGGTTCGACGCCCGGATGCTTTGCCTCCGAGAGCTTTTTGCATCCTTCAGTAGATGTAGCCTCGGCTTGGGAAATTTTCCGGTCAACCTGGAAGACAGACCACAAGGCTGCAGCTAAAGCTTGGATCGACGAGGCCCGTCGGTAGAAGCAAGCACAAACGAGGCCGCCGCTTCTAGCCTCACTAGCTCCGACACCTCCTGCTCCGCCAACCGACCGACAGATCTAGCTCGTAGGGCACTAGATTATGTATAAGAAATCTTGTAAAGCCCCTCGTATTAATGAAAAGTTATAAACAAAAGACTCGTTTGGGTGTTTTATCTTTTTGGTTCTGTCATGCCTTTCGGAAACTGACTTCGAAATATTCGAAATTAACGAAGGGCTCCGGAAGCAGTGGTCAATCCTTGAGAGCTTAAGGCCTTACCGCTGCTCCTGCTTCTCTGTTCCTCGTGGAGACAAGGGGGAGGTAACCCTCGACGTTTTTCAAGAAGTCCTATATTTCATCAAGGAAGAGGAAAAGGAGAAGGCATCTTCATCCTCCAAACATATTGATAGGTCTGACTTGGACTACTATGCCGAAGACCCTGCGGAGGCTAACTCCGAAAGACTTCTGACTTGGGCCAAGCTTCAACAAGAGCAGAAGAAATTGCGAGCCTTGAAGAAGAAGAGAAGTACTCGAACTAAAAGGACAATCCCAGCAGCTTCTAGCTCCGAAGGTCAAAGTATCCATAGAGGCCGAAAGGGTCTCTGATTTTACTTATGTTGGGACCAAAATTTCTCTTGATGTAAAAGTATGACATATGAATATGAATTGTACTGAAAGCATCTTGTTGTTCTTTACCCTCCTACCTCTCCTTGTGGGTGGGGGGCCTTACGCGTTGCAATAAGGTCTGTCGGACACAATGACGTGCACAACAATTCGATGCTTCGCACAACACTTAATGACCATACTTATCTTTTCGTATAGTTCTTCAAACATAGGTTTGTATTATGATTTGTGTAAGTGTCGGAGCTGAATCTATATATGTAGGCTCCTATACTAGTCGCTTAGGACTTTAAAAGTGCCTCATTGGCCGGAGCCTTGAAACCTTATTGCTTGGTCACCTTCGACTCTTTTACAGATGCTTCGGACCCGGAGGCCAAAAATCTGTTTTTTTAAAGTCCTTCGACTCTTCTACGGATACTAACAAGCCGTAGCTTGGGACCCGTAGGCTTGCCACCTTCGGCTCTTTTACAGATACTTCGAACCCGGAGGCCGAAAATCTGTCCTTTTAAAGTCCTTAGACTCTTCTACGGATCCTAACAAGCCGGAGCTTGGAATCCATAGGTTGGCCACCTTTGGCTCTTTTACAGATACTTTGAACCCAGAGGCCGGAAATCTGTCCTTTTAAAGTCCTTAGACTCTTCTACGGATCCTAACAAGCCGGAGCTTGGAATCCGTAGGATGGTCACCTTCAGCTCTTTTACAGATACTTCGAACCCTGAGGCCGGAAATCTGTCATTTTAAAGTCCTTAGACTCTCCTACGGATCCTAACAAGCCAGAGCTTGGAATCCGTAGGTTGGCCACCTTCGGCTCTTTTATAGATACTTTGAACCCGGAGGCCGGAAATCTGTCCTTTTAAAGTCCTTAGACTCTTCTACGGATCCTAACAAGCAGAGCTTGGAATCCGTAGGCTAGCAACGAAGCCCTTGAACCCATGGTTCGCGGGCTGTTGCCCGGGTTCTGAGAAAGATGGTTGACTCCGCAAGCATCTCCGTCCTCCTGATGCATCCAATAGGAGTAAGGGATATTCGAAGAGCAAACAAGATTCGACCCTCCACTTTATTTAAAAAAGGAATTTTTACAAGTGATTACAAGGAGCCCGTAAGCGTAGTAACGCTTAAGGTGCTCCGCATGCCATGCATGTTTCAATTCTTCCCCTTCTAAATTAGCTAATTTAAACGATCCGGGGTGCCCTGAGCATAGGATAATATATGGTCCTTCCCATTTATTTCCTAGCTTCCCCGGGGCTATTACACTTCGCAAAACTAAATGACCTGGTCTAAGCTTGTTCAACTTGATCTTTGGGTCACACCATGTTTTTGTTATGCCTTGGTACTTCGTCAGATTGGCGACAACTCGAAGCCTTGTTTCTTCTGACAAGTCCAGCGAAGTATTTCTTTCATCTTCATCTCCGGGATGCACTACACGAAGGGATCCACCCCTGAGCTCCGTAGGAGTCATGGCCTCATCTCCGAATAGTAGCCTAAATGGGGTAAAGCCCGTGGACCTGGTTTGAGTGGTTTGAATGGACCACAAGATCTTGGGAAGCTCTTCGACCCATAGCCCCTTGGCCAACCCGACAATCCTTCTATTCAGATCGGAGAGAATGTTCCCGTTGGCTCGCTCGACGACTCCGTTGGAGTGTGGATGGCGCACTGCTGCGAAGCATAACTTAATGCCCAGTTCTTCACAAAATTCTTTGAATGTGTCAGCTTCGAACTGGGTTCCATTATCCACCGTAAGCTCCCTTGGCACTCCGAACCTGCATATAATATTTTGCCAAAAAATATTTGCACATTCCTTGAAGTGATAGCAGTCAAAGGTTCTGCTTCGACCCACTTTGAAAAATATTTGATTGCTACCACTGCAAACTTCAAGTTGCCTTTGGCCATTGGAAAAGGGCCTATGAGGTCCATTCCCCACCGAGCCATTGGCCATACCGAGGCAATAACTTGAAGTGGAACTGGCGGACGGTGGCTTCGCCTTCCCATCCATTGGCAGCCCTAGCAAGTTCGAACCAACTCCTCCGCATCTCTTGCAATTGTTGGCCAGTAGAGCCCCTGCCAAAGTGTCATTCCTACTAGAGCACGAGGGACCAGGTGGCTTCCGCATAATCCTTCGTGAATGTCCCGAAGTATGTCTTGGCCTTCGGGTTGGGAGATGCATCGGAGTAGAGGAGAACACACTCCGGCTTTGTACAATATTCCGTTGGCAAGCTTATAATTTCGAGCACTTGCTTGCAATGTTCGGACATCTGGACCCTCTGAAGAATCTATGCCACCTTGCAAGATATTCATTATCAGAGCCCGCCAAACTGTAGCTGGAATGCAAAGTACTTCTGCAGAGGGTAATTGATTGACTGCAGGCTTGACTAGTTCTTCATAGAAAGCACCCTCCGGGAGGTCAAATGCTCCGGCTGCAGCTTTTGCTAGAATATCTACGAGTTGATTATCTGCTCGAGGGATACTTCGAACAGAAAATCCTTTGAATGCTACTTCAGTCTTGTGGATTTCTTCGAGGTATTGCACTAGATGCGGGTTCTTTGCTTGAAAGCTCTTGTCAACATGCCCCGCGACGACTTGGGAATCTGTTTTAATTATTATCCTTGCTGCTCCAAGTGCCTTTGCCTTTCGGAGGCCTAGCAGGACCCCTTCATATTCTGTGATATTATTGGTGGTCTTAAAGTTGAGCCTCGCAGAATACATGGCCTTTTACCCTGACGGTGATATGATGACCGCTCCAGCTCCGGCACCAGATGCCGGATAAGCTCCATCAGAAAATATTGTCCATAAACCTTCGGAGGGCTCCTCCGTAGCCCAAACTGCATATGGCGTCCACTCTGCTACGAAGTCGGCTATGATTTGGGATTTGATAGTTGTTCTTGCTGTGAAGGAAATTCCGAAGGGGGCTAGATCGACAGCCCATTTTCCGATCCTACCTGTAGAATCTTTGCTTCGGAGCATATCACCATGAGGGTACGAGGTAGGAATGATTAGATTATGTGCCAAAAAGTAATGCCTTAGCTTCCGCGAGGCCATCACTAGGGCATAAGAAAATTTCTTGAGCTCGGAGTATCTTATCTTAGATCTGGACAAAGCTTCTGAAACAAAATAAACTGGATTCTGCACTAGCTTTCCCTTAAGCTCAACTTCCCTGACCAGTACTACACTTACTGCGGAGCCTGTTGCTGTGAGATAAAGGAGGAGTGTTTCCTCCGGGAGGGGCACAGTAAGTGTTGACAGGTTTCCGAGGTATGCCTTAATATCATCGAAGCTCTTCTGGCACTCCGAAGTTCAGTTTAAACTTCCGGACCCCTTTAGGGCTTTGAAAATTGGAAGGCTTCGTTCTGCAGACCTAGCCAGGAATCTACTAAGAGCTACGAGCCTTCCTGCTAGCTTCTGGACTTGCTTCAAATTTCCTGATGGAGCCATTCTTTGCAGTGCACTTATCTGCATTGGGCTAGCTTCGATTCCTCTGCTAGAAACTAAGTACCCTAGCAGTTTCCCTACTTGTGCCTCGAATATACACTTTTGAGGATTGAGGCATACTCCACATGCTCGGAGGCTCTCAAACGTTTCAGCTAGGTCTAGACTATGCTGGTGCTTTTGAGCACTCTTTATTACAATGTAATCCATATAGGCTTCTACATTCCGGCCTATTTGGTGACCTAGATCCTTAGCTATTAAACGTGAAAATGTGGCTCTGGCATTCCGCAAGCCTAAAGGCATTCTTACATAACAAAATACCCGGAGTAAGCATCGAGGAAGCTTAACAATTCGGAGACGGTTGTGGAATCCACCAGCTGGACTATTCGGGGCATAGGGTAGGGGTCTCGCTGTCATGCTTTATTTAATGAAGTAAAGTCAATACACATGCGCCACTTGCTCGAGTCCTTCTTCCTTACAAAGACTGGGTTTGCCAACCACACGGTATGGGCTACCTCCCTGATGATGCCAGCCCTTAACAATTTTTCTACTTTGGTCTTGGCGAGGCTTGCCCTTTCTGCAGACAGCTTGCAGAGCCCCTAGTGCACTAGACTAGCCTTCGGGTTGACAAGCAGGCTATGCTCGATGATACTCCAATCAACCCCGGTGATGTCTTCGTTAGTCCAGGCAAAGACGTCCAAATTTTGCTTGACGACTTCTTCCAACGAGGCAGCTATCTCTGGGGATATCCCCTTGTCGATCTGTATTGGGTATTCTTTGCCATCCTTTGAAATTATCTTCGTCACGACGTCACCTTTCGGGCTTGGCTTAAGGGAGAGCCCCTTCGAAGAGTTCGAACCCTCCGGAACCTCTTTGGTGTGCTTCGCCACACTATGTACTTGCCGGGGGTCCAACGGCTGGCCGTGTCCATACTCCATTCTTCGGGCTATAGCTTGGTCTCCTAAAACAGTAAGAACTCCACCTTGCGTGGGCATTTTGAGACAAAGATAGTTGTGATGCGCTATAGCTCTGAATTGGTTCAGCATCCCTCGTCCGAAGATTGCGTTGTAAGCATAGGGGGCATCGACGACGTTGAAGATCACCTCCTCTACCCTGGCCAAAGGGCCCTCTCCAAAAGCAACCTTGAGGCCTATTTGGCCGAGGGCATCGAGAGGCGGTCCTGAGAAACCTTGAACTGGCCAGGCCGCTGGAAGTAGATGTTTCCGAGGTATGCACATTTGATTGAAGGCCTGGACAAAAAGTATGTCTGCGGAGCTCCCGCCGTCCACCAGGATCCTTCGGACTTCCACCCCTGCTATATCTGCGGAAATGACCAAGGGGTCAGCATGGGGGAACTTCACCCCCGCGACATCGCTGGCAGTAAAAGAAATGGGCACATGAGACCATTATGGCATTCCTTCCGTGGAACTCGAGGTCCCAATGTGCCCTACATCGTGGACGTATTCATGCCGCTGCCTCTTAGACATGCTTCCGAGGGTCCCCCCTCCGGAGATGGGCAGGACCACTCGCTTGCCGCGGTCTTGTGGGTCTTCCTGCTTCGGTGGTGGCATAATGTTGGCCACCGAAGTTGAATGGGCGCTTCGGGGACACCGGCTCGGGCCACGATTTGCACAGGCTTCGACCGTGCCGCTGGTGGGGCTCGATCTGAAGTACCCCTCCTGGTACTTCGCCCTAGGTAGTCGCCCCGAAGGGCTAACACCTACTTGCAATCCTTTGTGTCATGGCTTCTATTGTCGCCATGCACGCAGCAGAAAAAACTCTGGCGCCTGCTAGGTACTCTTTCTTGAGGCTTCGGCGCTCCAGCCTTGAAGCCTTGCGCCTGTTGATAACTGGCGGGTGCGTTCGGAACGGAGGGTGCGATGCTTAGCACCTCCGAACGGAAATGCTTCTTTCCTCGCCTGTGATCGCTGAAGCGATTGTCCTGAGGGTGTTGCATCGAAGCTGAGGCTTCGGGCTCCGTCCTCACTTCTCGGAGGGCTAGTGCAGGTGCTACGGCTTGTCAAAGACATCCCTCCTCCGCCTTGGCATACTGTTCGAAGTACGCCATTAGCTGTGCCACGGATGACACAGGCTTCCGATGGAGCTTGCTGAGGAGATCGAGGTTTAGCACCCCTTCGCGGGCGGCGTCGACTACCTAAGAGGTAGACAATCCCTTGATCTACGACTTGGTGTGGGCGAAGCACGTGAAGTATTCTCGGAGTGTTTCCCCTGCTCACTGCTTCACCTGGAACAAGCTCCCTGTTGACATTGGAGCCACAAAGGTACCCTAGAAGTTGCTTACAAACTACCTTTTCAACTATTCCCAAGACATGATCGATCCTGGCTTCAAGGACCAGAACCATCGGAGGGCCACGCCTTCGAGAGCGAGGCGGAAACATTTTGCCATAGTGTTGCGCACCCCTCCGCTTGCTTCTATTGCCAGGGCATATGAACGAGCAAATTCTCCGGGGTCTGACCCGCCGGAGTACTTGTGCAACTTCGAGGCCTTGAACCTGGGATCGAAGGGCACCCTTTGCAAGTCCGAATGTAGTGGAGACTCCTCATCAAAAGATGCGTTCTAAGCCTCCTCTGGGACTTGAACAGCTTTGGGAATATTGCGAGCACCACCGTCTTGGGGCCCTTCTGGAATCTCGGTGAAGGCTTGGGAGCAGAGGCGATCAGCGACCTCTTGCCTCCATCTAGCCACTTCCTCCTGAAGCTGCGCTATCTGAGTAGCATCGGCCTCAGGAAGGCCTTTGTCTTCGTCAGAGGGTAACTCCGGGTCTTGGGAACTGACATAATCAGTTTGGAGCACCGTAGGAGGAGCCCGAGGGCCTCTAGGCACTCGACGCCCCACGGTGCCCTCGGGACCCGTTGGAACAGCTGAGGGTCCGGCTCCGTTGGTCCGAGGGGACCTTCAGAGAGGACCTGAGGATTGGCTTTGCTTGGGAGGCATAGCCAGCAACAGAGAGGTCCGAAGACCGAGGTCTTCGATTAGTCTGGGAAGGTGAGGGAAGACCTTCGAACCGCACTAGGAAGCCCCTTACCGAAGGGTGCGCGGAATCTTGAGACTCCGAGGCTCCATCCGTAAGTGCTCTTCGAAGTGCAGTCAGCAGTAGAGAACTACCTTCTAGAACTAGGTTCCCCACAGACGGCGCCAACTTTTGGCGAAAAAGATTATGCTAACAGGTTCTCTGAGATCAAGAACAGACAAACAGTGAGTTCGTGTTTAAGAACTATCTCAAGCCTCCGTATTGGATAATAGCTTAAGTAGTTCGAATATGTGTATTAGAATAGCTGAGTATTCGATCCCTGTTACAGGGTAAGGAGGGGGGTATTTATAGGCAAAAACGGCTAAGGAAAAGACCTATTTACCCCTCTATTACAACCGACATACTGGAAACTATTCGGTACCCTGAACAGGGTTAAAATGGTAAAATCTACCCGAGGCATGTAGATAAGCCAAAAATCTTATCAATCTTGTCGTTTGGCTCCGAAGCCTCATATCTTGCGGAGGGTTCCTTCAGATCGTAGATCGAAGCACCCTTTGGCTTAACGACTCCTCCACCTTCGAGTATGAGCTCATCAGCTCCGAAGATGATAAGTTCTTTTGAACTGTTAATCTCTAAGTCCTGAAAGTGAAGCATTTTCCCCCAACAATATTAAAAGTATATGGTCAAAGTTGTAATAAGTTAGAGTCAAAACCTTGGGTATTTTTCAGAATATGTTATTCTCCTCCATGGTCTTTTAATTAATCTGAAAAAACTCAAGGGTTTCTTTGTATAGTTTTCCCCTAGGGTATGCCTATTTAAAGGCCTTCATACCCAAGGGTTTTGGTTGCCCATTTTCAATAGAACCAGAAATTTTTCAATGCTATTCTTGCATCAAAAATTCTGGCTACTTCGATGGATTGTTGTCTTGTATGTTCTCTTGAACCATGATTTGATTTCAGGTGGGTTTTTCTTACAGTGAACAGTGAATACCTTCTGGATTACTTGTTTCGGCTGAAAAGCTACAGGAAACAAGGTGTTTTTGTTCAGTTTATCTAAGAAAACTTTGTTGTGTTAATTCATCTATATACTGAAGTTTTGCAAGTGTCTCTTGTTGCTTTTGAGATTGCTTCTCCGGTTGCTTGTCTATACAAGATATAGTGCTGTGACGCACTGTAATTTTTGTCAAACGGCTGCAATGCATCACTGAACAAGAAGTGTCTGATTGTGCCATCTTTCCTTGCTCTGTTCTTTCTTCCTTTCAGTTCTGATAGACTATTTCTAGTTGACAGCAAAGAACAAATACTGCTGGCTTAGTTATTGTTCTTTGAAGCAAAAGCAGCAAATCATTCATAGAACTTTGGGTTGTTCATCCTTACAGAGATATTTTTCTTCATCCTTTTTGATGACTGAATTACTGTGAGATTTTTGATAAAGAACAATACATGATGTATTCTGTTCAGTCCATCAAATTCAGGTCTCTCATCTTCTGCCAGAATTTTATGCTGAACTAGTTTAGAAACTTGAATCATTTGATGATCTGGTCACCAAAAGGCCTGCAATTGCTACAGAACGGGGTTTCTTGGTGTGATACAGGAACATCATTTTACTGTCAAGAACACTTTAACATCAGCAGGTTTTTTGGTTCTGTTTTATTCTTATCTGTGTTACAGATGTGTTTGGTTCTTTTGCCGACCAAAAGTGAACTCACCAGACTTTAGTTCGTTCAGTGAAAAAGTGGTCTGATAACCACTTTCTAGCTGATGTCATTTGCAGTTCAGAAAAGTTAAACCAACACTGTTATTTTTTTGAGATTTCTACTGCTTGAACTGTGATTGAGGTTCAGTTTTATCTCTACTTTTGAAACCTTGCTCATGGCTGATAATTTCTGCAATCTTACATTTAGGATGAGTTATATGTTTCATCAGACACTATATTTGAAATGTTAAACATTCAGTTTTTCTGCAGTATGTGCTGTTAAGTGTGTAGACTGACTATTCAAGCACTATTCATCATCCTGTTTTCAGCTTTTTGAGTTGTATACAGTTCTTACTTTCAAACTGCTGAAATATATTTGCTTCCTGAATGTGTTTGATTGATTGAATTAATCACACCTTGTTTATGTTGGCTATTCTATTCTCACATACATGGACAAGAGTCAAATGAACACCGAGAAATTGATTAAGTGTGTTTTCACACCTTGTCGGATTTGCTACAGTGATTTTCGATTATAACTGATGTTTGAAATCTGTTAAAAACCAAAGTTGATATTAACAAGATCACATTTAAATATTACTTGAATGCTGAATTGATTTATTTACTCTCTTTTGGATACTCTACAGTAGTGGTTTACCTATTCTGTTACAGTGGAATCCGGCAAAAGTAAAAAATCAGTTTTTAGAGGTCGACTGAATTAATTGGTGTTTCAAAGTACAATTGAAAGGATAGTCAACACTTTATCAACTGATTCAAATGAATTATTCATCTGAATCTTTAATCGAACATAAATTTAAATCTACAATTTTTAGAGGAGCGTTGTGTGTCTTTGGAAAGGCCATCTATTTTAATTAAAAAAATTCAAGGCACCTATTCACCCCCTCTAGTCGTCATTCTGATCCCACACGAAGGTACACTATCGGTCTGACCGGCAATCCGATGCCCTCGCCGAAGGGGTCTTCGGCACATGGATGTGAAGGGGTCCGAAGGCACCCCGAAGGGAGCATCGGCCTATCAGCCGGTCTGACCAAAGCTTCAACCCCGGTCGGACCGAAGATCTTCGGAGGCCCTGAAGATGACGTGAGACAAACCCCAATGTACACTACTATAAAGAGACACTGTAGCGGTGGGCAAAAATGTACTGTAGTGGCGGGCAACCAGTCCGCCACTGCTAAGGCCAACAGTGGTGGCGAGCAGGTGGACGTCAGCGTGGCCGCCACTACTGCTAGTCGAAGCAGTGGCGGGCAGATGACATCAGCACGCCCGCTACCACTGTGTCAACAGCAGTGACGGGCACGCTGACGTCATCTGCCCACCACTACTATGGCTAACATCAGTGGCAGGCAGATGACATCATCCTGCCCGCCACTACTGTGTTTTCCCCATTTTACAGAAATGTTAAATAAACCTTAATTCAAATAGTCTCCAGAATATATATTCAGAAATTCACAGCTCCACAGCAGTAACAGAACATAACAAAAACACATTGTATTCACAGCTCCACAAAGCCATTCACAGCAGCAACAACATCAACATGTACAACAACAACATCAATTTACAAATTTACAAAGTTCACATTTATCACAAATTAAGTTTACAAAGTTTACATCATCGGAACTTCAAAATTAACAATTGTTCACCCTCAAGATTCACAGCTTTTATTCACAACTCCACACAGCCATCCACAACAGTATACATGATTATTTTGTTTAATGTTTCTTCTCGGAAGGCCAACTCATATCTTGCACATCTTTTTTTTTGCTTCTCAGCTTCAAAATTCTTATCGATTAGTTGTACTTTCCTTTTAGTTCTTCTAGCCCAATCATACAGAGTTGGATGCTTGGCCACTTCACCCTCAGGATCGAAGAATACTCCAAGCTCATGAAGAACCGCATGCATCGTGAAGCGGCACATCCTTGATATGATGTGGTACATTTCTGATTCTGAGAGTTGGTTCTTCTTGGCAACGGTTGATGGACCTAACGTCTGCATACGTAACATATCAGTACATAAGTTGCAAGTTATATTAGATTAACAGACAATAAATCAACATACTTCTTTAGTATCCTCAGATAGTGCCCGCGCAAACTTTCCTAAGTTATTGCTCATGAAATCACAAGTATAATACCCGCAATGCACCGAACCAAGAGATTGTTTGTGACACTTAAAAATAGACAAAGTTAGAACGATATATAGTTTGGCTTTATCAATTGAATTAAGAAATTTCAAAATATAATATTATCGGATAGTTGGTTCTGATTAGCATATCTTTCGGCCTCCGTGGATCATGTGGGCCACCTAACCTTTCCACGTAATATTTGTATGTACTTTGAATAACATTTAATATATCTTGATATTATTTTTTCGGTTTGTCGAGAGAGTCAATCACATAAACCCTTGATTTCTTCGGGTATATCAGAAGTGCAATCCAATGATCACTATCGAAAGAAGTAATATATGATTATGTTAGTTTCATAATCAATAAAACGTGATTAAGTGGATATACTGGGTATACATACTTAAAGTTATATGCCCCACTTATCATTTCTCTATCCTTCCATTGAAACATGCACTGCGCAATGTACAACGCGGCACAATTCCTTTTACTCTTCTTAAGTGTGTCTTGGTCTTTATTGAACATCTTCCTTTGAAACTTTTTTCGACCCGCAGTCTAGTACTTGTCATCGTTCTGGTTTAGTACTGGGTTCAATGCACTTTGGCTTATCAATGATGGGTTCAAGTACCCATATTTATTAGACCTGTCACAACATGAATTCAAACTACATATGTTATGAAACAAGAGTCAATATAAGATATGATTGATTTTTGCGGTGTATTGACAAAGTAAAAAGTACTTGCATGCACCAGAGCATCATGCTTGTGATGTCGGTTCGCTTCAGACGGAACATCCGATGGAAGTCATCGAAAAATAATGCAAGAGTAAACTCTCAGTAGTTGAATATTTCTTTTGGAACCTTCACTTCTATTTGTGTAGCTCCTAACGAAGACGCTTCGAGGTACTAGTCATGAAATGTTCTCATCTGCCAGGACATACTCTTAAGTACTCGTTGGGGTAATAATGGTTTGCCTAGTTCATATTCGATATAATCCTCATCTCCGTAGGTCCATTTATCAACAGAAAGTGAGCCCGCCTGCTTTTGTACTAGAGCCTTTAAGGGAGCCACAATGGGCGTAGAACGTGTTTGCCTCATAGTAGTAAAAATTTTAAGCATTTCAGATTTTGGCGCAGAACACTGCCCAGCTTGAACAATTGTCTTGTGGATTGCGGGCTTTGGAGCGTGCATCTTGTTTTTCAGGCTCGACCACTAGCACTGGCTCGACCAGAACTGGCTCTGGCACTTTAGTGTTGGGCTCAGTGGGCTCAGGAAATAGCACTAGCTCGACCGTAACTGGCAGTGGCATTTGATCAAGCTCGACTGCTGGAACCGACACTTCCACTTGATCAGGCTCGGCCAGTTTAGGTTATGTCAATTCTGCCACTTTATCGGGCACTGGCTCATTCTCTTCCTCTTCCTCTATCTCATGCTCATCAACAGGTGATAAAGATCCTATGTTTTGCACCTCGTGAGATGAAGGATATGCGGGGGATTGCGATGAGACAATAGGCGATTTACTCTGAGAACTTGTCTACAGTAATTTGATATCTCGGCTCGCCCATATAACAAAGTTATTCAGCGCATCTCCGATTGTCTCAATCCCCTCATCAGGCATTGGGAGATCCAAGGGGTCATTGATAAATCTGTTGTTGGTGATCTCATTGACCTAAACCTTGGTATACTATGCAGGAATAGGACGATTGTGAAATAAATCTGTGGTCATAGCAATGCCTCGTGCAGCCTCTTGGGAATGCCCTTTGCGCCCTATCGGTACATGCAGGCTGCATGGTGTGTCCTCTTTGATATAATTTATAGGAAATTTTTCTTGTACTAAGCCAACACTGCTTGGTACATCAAGTCATACCTCTGGCACAATTATTTGTCCCGCTGCATCCTGCATTATGTTTGGATTCTCATTGATAAATTCAAAAAAGTGTCGCCCTCCTTTTTCTTGAAAGTATTTTTCCAGGGTGCTATAGAAGAGACACCTCGGGTGCGCCCTCGATGTTCCTCATTTTCGAGAGTATATGTAAGCTGGTCATTACATCCCTCAGGTTTGAACTTTCCAGCCTTCTCCAACTCAGCAATTTCATGTGCTTTCTGAAATACTTACCTAGTCCGTCAGTCAGAGGGCATATATTGGCCCTCTCGTGTTTTTTTCTCTTGACCTAGGAGCCATCTCTTAGTGCACTGATCAGCACCTGAAAACTGTTCAGGTAACCCAGCCGCATGGGCCTCCTCCTCCTGTATACTCCACTCATCCTCCTTGGCCTTATATCCACCTGGCCCAAGTTTATGTGGGAACTTATTGTTTTATTAAGTTCTATGAACATGATGCTCTCTTGTTTGGCTTCTTTCGAGCAATGTTGCATTTTGAATTCGTTCCATTCATTTGGCATTATAAAGTTGTAGTCGTTCAGCGACGACTCTTCTTTCTGAAGGTATTGTGTGTTCAATTTAGCCCTAAATGTACGAAGAGACTTCCTGATAGTCTTCAATGTTCTAGCTTTAGCGTATTCTAAGCGATCTTCTAGGAATTTATAATGCACTTTTATATGCTGCCACAATTCGTTCTTTGTAGCTTCAGGGACACTCTTCCAGTTTTTCCAAACTATCTTACATCGCTCCCTGGCGGGACATCCACAGTCGTTACGCCACTTAGCTGTGATTTCTTTCGGCTTCTTTGGAACCCCATCAACATGCACTTCTTCAACCTCATAGATAGCTGTATGCAGCTTGTTCTTCTCCCTTTTTCCTCTCCTCTTCGCATTTGCAGAGGATGTAGTGGCAGTGGGCTCAACATCTGTTGGCTCAGATGAACTATTCATAGTTAAGAGACTAATGTATCCGAATTTTCGTTATGCAAAAAAGGTCCACTGTCATATTTTCATGTACGAAACAATGCACAAAGTGGTTGAGGCTTGAGCATATTTTGTGTTGTTTTTTAAATATGTTCATTGCTACCATGGAACCATGGCACATCCATTGCCTGGCAGCAGCACAAGAAAGAAGAAGCTGTTGAAGGGAATGGACGTGTTACATGGCTTGATGACATACATGAGATAACTCAATAACAATTTGCATCATAGGACTCTAAAGGATAGTAATATAATCTAAATAGGACTATTGAAGATCTAATCCCTAGCAGTGCTCTAAAAGGCGCAAGGCTCTAGTCGGGCGGCGGCCTGGCGCCTAGCGCCTAGAGGCGCCTAGGGGCCACCTAGGGCAGAGCCAATTTTTCTTTATTTTTCAGTTCCTCGGGGGTTTCTTGGAATAAGGCAGGAAAATATAGTGCTACTAAACTAATCCTCAAGTTAGGAGATTGTGTTGTTCTCTCTCTCTAGTGTTGTTGAGGCCTCAGCATATTTTGTGTTGTTTTGCAAATATGTTCATGGATTCCATGGAACCCATGGGCACATCCATTCACTACTAGCATCATGAGAAAGAAGAAGTTGTTGCAAGGAATGGATGTGTCTCATGGCTTTGATGACATACATGAGATAACTCAATAACAATTTGAATCATAGGCCTCTAAAACGAATTGCAAAACAGGAAAAAATACATAGAATTGCAATAGAGAAAAAAGACCTCTCCGGATATGGGAAAGGGTGGCTTTTCCTACTGCAAAATCATCACATTGCAAATGTAAGATATGGCATTTGAGAACTTGGTAAAGAACTTTGTGGAAAATGAGCGCCTTGGAGCCTCAGCCTGAAGAAGGCAACAATGTCAACAAGAAGGCAATTGCCAGATGCCAATAGCAGCCATTAGGTGAGAAAGTGGAACTAACATTTTTTATGTACAAATACATTAGCTAACAATATTGATATAATGGTTAAAGAATATCACCAGAACAAGGAAATCAGATAGAGTTCATCAGTGGATCAAAAAACAACAAATGTTATATATTTGTTCATATTTATGCATTAAGGAAGGGCTTGTTGAGGAGGATTCCATAAAAAGCCAGAAAGATTGTAAAAGTTAGGATTTATGATTATGCATTGTACAATAAATGTACATGTCACAATAAGTCATATAAACACCTATCTATCTATTATGATATTAAAAGATAGTGAAATTACCAAGTGAATCAGATAAAAAAAGAACGATATGCGCCATTTGATCATGGTTGGTCTAAATTATAAGAGAGTAAATTGATCAATACTACTATACAAAGTACAATTGTATTTATAGAAATAGAAGTAAGAGTTGTATATCAAATCCATTGGTTATCATCAGAATATATGCAGCAACAAGTGAAATAGCCATTGTAATGCCCTACTACAAGAAGCACTACTACAAACACTCACTGTGGTCGCGTGCTCCTAGGGGGGCCATGGGCTCCGAGGGTGGCGGCGACGAGATTCCAGGACGATGGCGATGGGCTCTGAGGGCGGCGCGGTCTCCGGGAGTGACGGGCGGAGTTTGGCAGCGACGGGCTTCGGGGACGACGGCGACGGGCGGAGTTCAGTGGCGACGGGCTTCAACGACGACAATGATGGGCTCTGAGGGCGTCGCGGGCTCCGTGAGCGGTGGCAACTGGCGGAGTTCAACGCGCGGGAGTTAGAAATGAAACTAGGTTTTCGGACGGCGAGAGTAAAAATTTTATATAGGTGTATTAGGAGTGGCGGGCATGATGATGTCATCAGCCCGCCACTGCTATTTTCTCTTAGTAGTGGCGGGCAATGATGTCACCAGCCCGCCACTACTAATCCGCCCGCCGCTGATGCTCGACTTAGTAGTGGCGGGCCGATGACATCATGCGACCGCCACTACTAAAAGTAATAGAAGTGGCAGCCTGGTGACGCCAGCATGCCCGCCACTGATTACACCCGACCGCCACTGCTAATAGGGGTTGTAGGGATTATCTAGCATACGCTTCCTACATTGTCGAGAAACACTTTGTAGCGTAGTGGTGCGGGGGATCGCTTGGGGCCATGCGGTTCGAGGTTTGAACCTTGCTACCTGCAGGCGGTTTGAGGTTTGAACCTTGTTGGTGGCCTCCAAACATTTTTTTTCATTTCTGTTCTAATTTCATCACTTTTTTTATTGATGTTTAAATTCTCGTTTGAACTTGATTTTTTTAAAAATAAAAATACATCATAACTTATAAAATTTAAAAAATTTGTATTTTTCCGCCTCACTTTACTGTTTTTTATTTCACTAAGAAACCATATATTCTCCGGGGATGAATTAGGGTTCAGAGATGAAATGACTGAGGTTTGAAAGCAAAATCTATAGTTGATTTTTCCTTTGAACTTGAAACTTTTTGTACAATAAAAAACAACAAAGCTATTCTAATTGCAAAAATTGGTATTTTTCTGCCTCAGTTTACTGTTTTTATTTCATTAAGTGTGTTTTTATGATCAAAGTCAAAATAAGTTAAATTTGAACTACAAGTTATGGAAAAACCTCAGTCATTTCATCTCTGAACCCTAAGTCAAAATAATTAACCAAAATTTATGGAAAAACCATATTCTTGTTTTTGACTCTATTACTAGTTATTATCCAATAAATTTAAAACCATGATAAAAAATGTAGGTTGCCACAACACTCGATCGACAACTTGTATTTTTATAGTTTTTAATCCTAAAAAAATAAATAAAGTCTAAAAAAGATGAGACTTGTCATGTTGTTATGATATGATCGATCCATATATATTGTCATAAAAAATAAATTGTTTCGAGAAAATAATCATGTAGTGCGTTAAGAAACCTGAGATTCTCCGGGGATGAATTAGGGTTTAGAGATGAAATGACTCAGGTTTGAAAGCAAAACCTATAGTTGATTGTTCCCTTCAACTTGAAACTTTTTGTACAATAAAAATACAACACCAATATTCTAATTGCAATAATTGGTATTTTTCATTAACAGAAATTGGTATTTAAATGCAAATATGTCCTGGTAGTGGTAGGGATTATCTAGCATACACTGCCAACATTGTAGAGAAAGACTTTATAACGCAGTGGTGGAGGGGCTCTCTTGGGCCATGCGGTTTGAGGTTCGAACCTTTCTGCCGGCAAGCGGTTTGAGGTTAGAACCTTGCTGCTGGCGCCCAAACAACATTTTTATTCTGTTAATGTACTTTTTTAAATTTTTAGCACTTTTTTTATTGATGTTTAAATCCTCGTTTGAACTTGAATTTTTTTAACAATAAAAATACATCATAACTTATCAAATTTCAAAAATTGGTATTTTTCTGCCTTAGTTTACGTCACTCGACATAGTACTGGTGGGCCGACGACGTCATGCGACCGTCACTACAAAAAGGAATAGCAGTGGCGGTCTGGTGACATCAGCATGCCCACCACTGGGTACACGTGCCCGCCACTACTATTAGGGGTAGTAGGGATTATCTAGCATACGCTGCCTACATTGTCAAGAAAGACTTTGTACCGCAGTGGTGCGGGGGCTCTCTTGGGGCCATGCAGTTCGAGGTTCGAACCTTACTGCCGGCAGGCGGTTTGAGGTTTGAACCTTGCTTCTGGCCTCCAAACATTTTTTTCATTTCTGTTCTAATTTTCAGCAATTTTTTATTGATGTTTAAATCCTCATTTGAATTTGATTTTTTTTAACAATAAAAATACATCATAACTTATAATGTTTTTTAAAAAAATGTTATTTTTCTGCCTCGGTTTACATTAGACATGTATTAAAAAATTGCTATTTTTCTTTCTCAGTTTACTATTTTTTATTTCATTAAGTGTGTTTTTATGATCAAAGTCAAAACAAGTTAAATTTGAACTACAAGACATGAAATAATTAACCAAAATTTATAGAAAAACTATATTCATGTTTTTGACTTTATTATTAGTTATTATCCAATAAATTTAAAACCATCAGAAAAAATATAGGTTGCCACAACACTCGATCGACAACATGTATCTTTATAGTTTTTTAATGCTCAAAAAATCAAATAAAGTCTAAAAATTATGAGACTTGTCATGTTGTTACGATATGATCGAGATTTTGGAGCGCAGTGGTGCGGGGGCTTGCTTGGGGCCATGCGGTTCGAGGTTCCAAACTTCACACATCACGTTTATTTGAAAGCAAGTAAATAAACACAAGTCTAGGCTGGGGATACTAGCTCACACATCGAACCGCACACCAAACCAAAATGCAGTACCGGTCCAAACCCAAAAGAAAGATATGGTTTGGATCTTCGTCTTCTTCCTCGGCACAAACCCAACCTATTTCTGGTTAAACAGATGAAAAGCCTCAACTTGCCAATCCTCAACCAACTTGGCATCATCAGGCAGTCTGAACTGCTGTCCATGTTCCTGAATAAGAAAATACACGCGGCGACAATAGTGAGAACAACTTATCATACATGCAACAATGTAAAAATATCGTTCAATGACTGAATTGGTTGATAAAAATATAAAATTTACATAAAAGATGATCTTGCCTCCTGCCTCCTCTTGCTGCCGCATTGCTCTGCATGCCTCCCTTTTCCACTGCTAGCCTCGGCATGTTTCCCTCTGCCACTGGTTGTCTCATCATTCTTCCATCTGCCAGCACTTACCCTAACTGGTTGCGAGGATCGCGAGTCATCCTCCGAGTCGGAGTCCAATATGAGAATCACTTTCTTCGCCAAGCAACTATAAACTATACCATGTACCTTAAGTTTACCACATTTACAAACCTCACACATGCCACTTGATATAGAGTTTGAGGATCCACTGTTTGGTTCAATCTTAGGAGGAGCCATCATGAACCGGCAAGGAGGGCGCTGTCGTCGAGATTGGGGGTCGACGATGAGGCCGGGTGGAGGGCGTTGTCATCGAGGTTGGGGGTCGGGAATGGCTAGTGGGAAATTTGTGGGCAACATATATACTTTGGTTAATTAATCTCGTGAATGGCTCATGTATATATGTATATATAGCATCTGCAATTTTTTTTCACAATGATTCGGTTTTTATAGTGCATTAAAAAACATTATTGTTATAGTGCATTCTACTAGTAATATTATACTAAATTATATTACCATGCATAAATTAATATAACAATCAGAAATCATTTTAACCCTAAGCTCGGATAAAATAAGACCAAAGGTTAATAATCATTTACTGACTAGCAGCGACGGGCAACGAGGATGGGCTCTAGGGGCGGCGCCGACGGGCTCTGAGGATGGTGGTGAAGGGCGAAGGGCGGCGGCAACGTGCTCCGGGACGGCGGCGATGGGCAGAGGGGGCGACACAGGAGTTTAGGGTTTAGAAATGAAACTTGGTTTTCGGACGGCGGGAGTGAAAAGTATATATAGGTGTATTAGTAGTGGCGGACATGCTAATGTCATCCTACCCGCTACTACTATTTTTTTTAGTAGTGGCGAGCCACTGACGTCACCTGACTGCCACTACTAAAAGGAATAGTAGTGGGGGCTGGTGACATCATCCGACCGCCACTACTAATAGAGGTAGGGATTATGTATCTAACATATAATACACTGCCTACAATGTCGAGAAACACCTTGTAGCGCAGTGGTGCGGGGCTAACTTGGGGCCATGCTGTTCGAGGTTTGAACCTTGTTGCCGGTAGGCGGTTTGAGGTTTGAACCTTGCTGTTGGCCCCAAACAATAAAAATTTTCAAAACTTTTTATTGATGTATAATTAAATCCTCGTTTGATCTTGAACATGTTTTAACAATAAAAATACATCATAAAATACATGTATTAACTATAATTAAATAATAACCTATATTACGCATGCTAATAAACATATATGATCTAGCATTGCACTAATTTTCCATCGCCATCGGTGCGTAGATAAGGAATCACAGAGCCAAATGACAGGTTTGCTTCAACCACATTGATCCTTGATATGTCAACGAAAAACGGCACCTCATCAAACTGATTGTATTCTTCTTCGTCTTCGACTCCATAAACTCCAACAATTCTTTGTTTTCCTGGAGCAACGATGTATTTTTCTTGTCTTTAGGATCAAGTATGTAAAATACTTGTGCCACGGATTGAGCGAGTATCCAAGGTCATCTTTATAAGCCACCTTATTAAGGTGAACTATCATAAACCCGTAATCATCCTCCTCCACACCTTCTGGATGTCTGACCCACTGGCACTTAAATACAGGGATTTCTATAGAGTTCCCATAGTTAAGTTCCCATATTTCTTTGATGTATCCATAGTAAGCATTCTTTTGTCCAGTGATGTCTTCTGCATCTGCTCTGACACCACTATTTTGGCGCTGACTCTTTTGATCCTTTGCTTTGGTATAGAATGTGAAACCATTGATGTCATACGCTTGCCATGTTTAACCATGCTCAATGGACCGTAAGACAATATATTTATCATCATCTCTTCGTCGGTTTCTACAATCGAAAGGTTTAGATCCCTCAGCCATGATGTGAAATGAATTTTGTGTTATTTCATAATCAATTGTTCATTGCAATCTTCATTCTTTTCACGAAGCTCTTGCAGGTGTTGTTCAACATATGGTCTCATAATCGCCAACTGATGCATTACACTGTAATGTGATTCTCTGATTGTTTGGTAGCTATTGTCTCACACTACTAGAAAACACCCCCTGTAGATACGCTGTAGTAGTAACGCCATTAAAAGCATCTCTACGTCGACATGTAAAGATGTTTTTTGACACGATTTTAAAAATGTGTCCGATTGTTACGATATTAGACACGCTTATAGTGTTATTAGTCATATAAAGATATTTTTTAACACGCTATTGAAGTCGTCTCAAAAGGACACGACGTTAGACACAATTTAAAGCATCATTATCCCATAGAGACATTGTAAAGCGTATGAAACATTTGTTTATAGCTAGGTATAGATGCTTTCTAACATGATTTGAAAAGCGTAGTGAATTGATACAAAGTATAACATGCTGTCAACCGCGAAAAAGCATGTAGATTAGTTGTAAAGCGTATCAAATAACCATAAAAAAACTGACACGGACATAGACGCGCTTTGAGGTGTCATTATCCTCTTGACACAGTTTAAAGCGTATCAAAAAATTGTTTATAGCTAGGTATAGATGCTTATAAGCATCTATACAAATTGATACAAAGTTTGACATGCTTATAAGCATAAATAGCATGTACTAAAAATTGTGTACAACTGAAATTAAAAAAAATGTGCCTCATTGGACTTGAACCCGGGTTGAGAGCTTTAGAGCAACGCAGCCTTACCATTGAGTTAGGAGCATATTTGTGATCTATTCACTAGACAAACCATATAAACATATTATTAGCATCTGCCACTATTAAAACTGAATCGCAATCATGTTTTATCCTGTTTTAGCGCAGCCACTGCCGTGCCCTCCCTCGAACGCGCCGTGCCGCCTCCTGGTCGGCCTCATCAGCCCACGCCGCCGCTGGAGACGCAACGCGCCGCTCCCTCCCTCCGCGCATTGCGTCGCACTGCCACTCACTCCGCGTACTGTGCCGAACCGCCCCTCCCTCTGGTCACTCTGCCGCGCCGCTCCTCCCTCCGCCGCACCGCCCCTCCCTCCGCCTCACCGCCGCGCCCCTCCCTCCGCCGCACCTCCCCTCCCTCTCTCTGTTGCTCGATCCTCCACCTACAACTGCTTGGATGTTTGCTTCTCTGTACAATGGAGACCCATTTTTTCCCTGTACTAGTGTAGTATATGTGTGCACTGTCGTCAATTATCAAATCGAGTTTAAAAAAGGAGCAACATCATTTAGATGATGGATTATTGGACTTTAAGTCCATGTGTATTCTTCGAGGGGTTTAATTGGGGAAGAAAGCTAGTGAATATATCCTCAAATTAAGGGCCAGTCCATGCTCACAGTTGGTAAATTGTTGTTACATTTTTTTACAACCATGCTGTAATGTAAATGTATGATATGATTGAGCTTCCTTGTTATTTGTTGTCGTGGTTTGATTTCTTGAAGCATTTGCTGTAATGTAACTGTCTTTTAAATTAAGCATGATTTGTTTGATTTAAATTCCACATGTGCTTACATAGGGTGATGGATAGAAGTTGGATGAAAAAATCTAGACGAGAGACTTCATATGAAGATGGTGTTGAGGAATTTTTGAATTTTGCTTATCAGGACCTTCCACCTGACAGTGAGATACTGTGTCCATGTAAAAAGTGTAAGAATAGAATAAACCAGACTCGTGATGAAGTTAAGACACATCTGAGGTGTGACGGTATTCTTCAAGGTTATACCTCTTGGGTTCATCATGGTGAGAATTATGAAAGACCCACAATTGCATTTGATGATGTGCCTAATATGACCACATTGTCTGCCACGGGTATAGTACAAGGTCACCGGGACGGAGGATCGGATAGCATTGAAGAACTACTACATGCTGCATTTGGTAGGGCTGCGGGAATGCTTGAAGGTGAGGCAGATGATTTTCAGGCAAGATTTGCATGTATGGAACATAATGCCCTAGAGGATATTAATGTGAATTCAAGTGAAGGCGATGATTTGAGGAGGGATCATAATATATATGCAAGATTCTTAAAGGATGCACACGTAAGGTTATACCCTGATTGTAAGTACTCAAGGTTGTCTTTTTTGGTGCACTTATATCACTTGAAGTGCTTACATGGTTGGTCACAAGAATCATTTGCATCACTATTGGGTCTACTATCTGCTGTGCTACCTCGTGAAGCAAATCTGCCTAAGACATATTATGAAGCGAAGAAAATCATACGTGGACTAGGTCTTGATTATGTGAAAATCCATGCTTGCCTTAAAGATTGCATGCTTTTTAGAGGTGAACATGCCAAAAACGATGTTTGCCATGTGTGCGGGAGCTCTCGTTGGAAAGTTGTTAAAGAGAATTTGTCATCAGCTAAACCAAAGGGGAAAAGGAAACCAACAAAAGTGTTACGGTATTTTCCATTGATACCTAGGATCCAGAGGTTATTTTCAACGACGAAAACTTCAGATGATATGCGATGGCATGAGGAGGCACGAACAAAAGATGGAAAACTACGACATCCAGCAGATGGTGAAGCTTGGAAAGAATTTGACGATAGGCATCCTGAATTGGCAGCAGATGCTCGAAATGTACGCCTTGGTCTTGCAAGTGATGGATTTAACCCCTTTGGGAATCAGAATTTGAAGCACAGTACATGGCCAGTAATGCTCGTTCCTTACAACCTACCACCTTGGATCTGCATGAAGCAAACATCTTTCATGTTGTCAATGATCATCCCTGGACCAGATTCTCCTGGTAATGATATAGATGTATATTTGCAGCCCCTGATTGATGAGCTTATACTGTTGTGGGATGGAGTTGAAACATTTGATGCCTCTTCGAAAAAAGAGTTCCATCTCAAAGCTGCACTTTTGTGGACTATAAATGATTTTCCAGCATTAGGTTACCTAAGTGGATGGAGCACAGGTGGTACATATGCCTGTCCTGCTTGTGGTCCAGCGACAAAATCATTTCGCCTGAAGCATGGTAAAAAGTCGTGCTATATGGGTCATCGTCGATGGCTGCCAGAAAATCACAGATACCGAAGGCAAAGGATGCAGTTTGATGGCTCCATAGAGACTGAACTTGCACCTAAAACAATGAGTGTCAGCACTATTCTTAAAATGTTAGAAGGGAGAGAGTTTGTGCTTGGGAAAAAGGTGAGCATAGCAAAGAAGGACAAGAAGAAAAGCAAGAATAAGGAAGTGGCAGATGAAAGTGCTAAGAAACGCAAGCGTAAAACAAAAGGACAAAATAATGAGTCAAATGGGAGTGTTAGTCAGGAGGTGAAGAATCCTAAAGATTGGTTGAAAAAGAGGTCAGTGTTCTTTAATCTACCATATTGGGAACAGAATAGATTAAGACACAATCTAGATGTAATGCACTTAGAGAAAAATGTGAGCGACAACTTTATCTCGACTTTGTTAGCTATTTGTCATAAAACAAAGGATGACCTTAATGCACGACTAGATTTAGTTGAACTTAGAATTCGAGAGGATCTTCATCCTGTTGTACATAATGATGGAAAGCAGACGATTCCTGATGCACCTTTTACCATGTCTAGAGAGAAAAAGGAGATCCTTTGCTCAGTAATAAAAAACCTTAGGACCCCTGATGGATATGCATCAAACATATCTAGGTGTGTGAACATGAAAGACTTTACATTAAGTGGACTTAAGAGTCATGACAATCATGTTTTACTACATGACATTCTACCGGTGGCGCTCCGATCCTGTTACCCTAGCAAAGATGTCATGAGGATAGTTGTTGAACTATCTAATTTCTTCAAGATGTTGTGCTCCAAAGTTATAGATGTTGATGAGTTGGTAAAGCTTCAAGAGAGTATTGTGATGACACTATGTGATATGGAAAGAACTTTCCTGCCATCATTTTTTACTGTGAGCGTGCATTTGATGGTGCATTTGGTAGATGAAGTTAAACATGGTGGCCCTGTTCAGTACCGATGGATGTACCCCATGGAAAGGTATGAAACTTCATTTAGTTTGCACTGTTGTTGTCAATAAATCATTTCGACAACTTACACATGTTCATAATTGCATATTTGCATATAGGTTTTTTGTTCGGCTAAAGGCACTTGTCAAGAATAGAGCTCACCCAGAAGGATCAATTGCTGAAGGATATTGCATGGAGGAATGCTTGGACTTTTGTTCAAAATTTTTAGAAGTAACAACTCGTCTTACTAGGCCATCTAGAAATCCTGAATCTTCTCATGAAAAAAAAGGCTTGTACTTGTTTGATAGTGCTGGTGAACCAATTGGAAAGTGTATTGTGGTCAAAGTTGATAAGCATGTTCTTGTTCAGGCACACAGATATGTCTTGCGACATTTCGATGAACTTGAGGATTTACGTAGGTCTGTTCTTATATTTCTCCAGGTTTTGGTTATTTTGTAGTAACTTATTGATGACATGACACTGATCCTATTCTTGTAGAGAGTTCTTGGAAGAGGAGAAAAGCAAGCTGGGGCCATCAACCAATTTGACACCTTGTTCCATTGAGAAGTTGACCGATGAACACTTTCCTGATTGGTTAGAGCAAAAGGTGTGTACATCTTAAATTGGTGCATTGTATGCACACACTATTAATTAATAGCTGAATTGGATATAATTAAATGCATTTGTACAAACAGGTTATCCTAGGGGATGGAAAAAGCATAACGGCAAAGGTTAGAGCATTGGCTGCAAAACCTAGCAGATATTGTGTGAGATGCAGTGGATTCTCTATTAATGGTTTTAGGTTCCACACTATGAGCCGTGAGGCTGCACGCTTGACACAGAATAGTGGTATAGTGAACATCACACATGATGGTGTGCATTATTATGGTAGATTGTCAGATATAATTGAATTGTCATATGCAGAGTACAAGGTAGTGCTTTTCAAAGGTGAATGGTATGATGTTCATCATCAGGCTGGGATACGAAAAGATGAGTTTGGATTTACCCTTGTGAATTTTTCTCGAACGATACACACAGGACAAAAATTAGAGCATGATCCTTTTGTCTTCTCTTCACAAGTGCAACAAGTATTTTATGTCCAAGATCCAAGAGCTGAATCGTGGTACACCGTGGTGAAAGTTATACCACGTGATAATTTTGACATGGGTGCTGAATTGTTGGAAGAGGAAACAGATTAGATTGCATAGTTGACAATGTAAACTTTATTCAGTTCTGAATTGATTGCATAGTAAAAGTTATGAATTGGTATTCAGTTTTTAAGTTCTGAAATGTTGATGTAAAAGTTCTGAAATGTTGATTGTAAAAGTTCTGAAATGTTGATTGTAAAAGTTCTGAAATGTAGTTCTGAAATGTTGATGTAAAAGTTTTGAAAATGTTGATGTAAAAGTTCTGAAATGTTGATGTAAAAGTTCTGAAATGTTGATTGCATAGTGTAAAAGTTCAGTAAACTTTGTTAAAAGTTCTGAATAGGGGTATGTTAAAAAATCCAAAAACCCTGCTGCTCTTTCTGAGGTTCGAACGCCCGACCTGATGTTCAAACAATCTGTCCTATACCATTGTACTATCGATGCTTTCCTGAGAGTATTGTGCAAGCAGCGTATTTTTATGTATACTTTTATTTAGTATTTAACCCTTCGCCGCCCGTGACGCCTCCTCTTCTCCCCAATATTCCCCAATCCTCTTTCGTCGCGCGTCGAACCCTTCGCCTGCCAGAAGCCCCGCCGTCGCCGCCGGGCGCCGTCGGGCGGCCGTCGTTGGTTGGCCGCCCCCTCAGACCCCCGCCACGTTCACTCTCTCGCGCGCTTGGGGGCTCCCTGCGCCGCTGCGACTTGGTGGTTGTGGCCGTTCGTGGCCGCTCGCCAGACCTCGAGGTGCGCCTCCACTTTATCATTGAACTTATCTCTTTTGTTGATTGAAGAACAGTGCCTATGCTTGAAAGATAGCTGTTCAGTTCAAGTAATTTCTCACTGGTTTTGCTAGAATCATTTTCTGAGTATTGTGAACTTATTTGAAGTCTTGAAGATATATCCTTCTAATTTTTATGTTTCTTGTGAGTATTAGTATGAAGTATCAGTTTTTAGTTTGGTTATCTATAGCATTTCTGAAATTTAGTGCACTGCATCAAATCTTAATGTTTACTTGATGTTTCAAGTGAAATGAGTAATCAAGACTGAATGTCCAAGCTTGAATGTTGGTTGTTTCTACTGATTTTTCCTAAAACCTCTAATTACTTTGGAGCATACTGGTATTTGTGAAATGAGTAATCAAGCTTGAATGTTTTAGTCTGAATTATGTAGTGTCACTACTGCTATGAGTGGGGGATACTTAATACTGATATTTGATTAGTAGGGTACCATAAACATGAATCACCATATTTGTGATTTCATTTTGTTATAAATTCAAGCAGTGAACATATCCTTCTGTTTTTGTCTAATCAGTGAACATATACCTTTGAGCTCTTTTCATCTAATTTGACTATTCATTTGCCGAGAAGCCGAGCATTTTTCTAGTGATGGGTCCTCCTAACAAAGAGTTGAAGAGGGACAAATTGGGGAGGTTCCGGCGTCATACGAAACTCGAAAGAAAGTATGTGGTTCCAAGAGTGAACAGAACACTGGGTCATCTACTACATCAAGCGGGGTCTGTGAGGTCTGCCAGTGTGGTAAGGTTAAGGTAGAAGGCCGCCCTTGCGATTGCGCGCCAACGTCCAAAAGGAAGCATGTGGTTCTTCAGTTGGACTCGGACTCGGACGACGACATGCCGCATCAAGGTAAAGGGCAAACTGTAGAGGCAAGTCGTGCCAAAGGGCAAACTGTTGAGGCAAGTCATGCCAAGGGAAAAACTGTAGACAGAAGTGGTGGCAAAGGAAAAACTGCAGACGGAATTGGTGGCAAAGGAAAAACTGTTGAGGCAAGTGGCAGCAAGATGACTGTTGAGGCAAGAACTTCTGATACTTCAGTTATTTTACATTGCTATATCAGTGTGCATTCATAGTATATTTAATATTTTATTTATGAGTTACTTATCTGAGTTTCAATGTTTATATCTTCTTGCAATCATGCAGGACTATCTAGACCTAATGCTTGTACAACTAGACTGCGTGATCGAGAAGCTGGACGTAATGATGGACAAACTTGACATAGTGATCGACAAGATGTGTTCTAAATGACATGGACAACGACGTGATAGTTAGTTAGTGGTGGTGGATGTTGTCATCTTTTGTTTAGTTAGGTGTGGTTGTTGTTGTTCATGATCGATCGTATCTTTTGGTTACTTAATGATGGATGTTGTTATCGATAGATCGCTGGTACCTTTTGTTAGGTTGGTGGTTGAACTAATGACTGATGGCTGCATCATATATGTAAGAATTACTAATGGCACATCTAATTGACTGCATGTGGTATCTTTACTTAATTTGACTGATCAGACTGTATGCTTCTGTCATGCTATCATCTTTAGTTAATCTGAGAAAAATTCCAACTTTTCTGGTGCAAATGCAAATTTGCAAAAATTTCGTTATCATGTTGTATATGCTGGTTTCATCAGTTAATTTGCCCACAAGGCAACACTATCTTCAAAATACACTAAATACCAACTTTAATTTTTTTATAATCAAAGTACAACTTATCTCCTTCCACATAAAATGTTTGTAATTTTGTATAACCATTTAATTTGCTATTTTGAACACATTAGTCGTGTTCCTACGATTTATATCGAAATATGTCAAATTTTTTGTCCCCATACACTAAATTCGAAGTTTTTCTGAAAAACTATGTTGTGAAATTAACTCGATCGGTAATGCGGAGGTTAAGGGTTCTTAAATTCTAAGAAAATCAAATAAAGTCTACAAAATACGAGATTTTTCATGGTGCTATTATATTATACTTACATTCTACGATGAAAATTTGAAAATGTTTCAACGAAGTTGTGACATAGGATGTTAAGAAACTCGACCTTCTCATGACAGGAATTGAATTACAGTTTTCAAAAGGAATAGGTTCGGGTCGAAAGCAAATTTATGATCAAACAGTCATTTCAACTTTAATTTTTTTATAATCAAAGTACAACTTATCTCCTTCCACATAAAATGTTTGTAATTTTGTATAACCATTTAATTTGCTATTTTGAACACATTAGTCGTGTTCCTACGATTTATATCGAAATATGTCAAATTTTTTGTCCCCATACACTAAATTCGAAGTTTTTCTGAAAAACTATGTTGTGAAATTAACTCGATCGGTAATGCGGAGGTTAATGGTTCTTAAATTCTAAGAAAATCAAATAAAGTCTACAAAATACGAGATTTTTCATGGTGCTATTATATTATACTTACATTCTACGATGAAAATTTGAAAATGTTTCAACGAAGTTGTGACATAGGATGTTAAGAAACTCGACCTTCTCATGACAGGAATTGAATTACAGTTTTCAAAAGGAATAGGTTCGGGTCGAAAGCAAATTTATGATCAAACAGTCATTTCAACTTTAATTTTTTTATAATCAAAGTACAACTTATCTCCTTCCACATAAAATGTTTGTAATTTTGTATAACCATTTAATTTGCTATTTTGAACACATTAGTCGTGTTCCTATGATTTATATCGAAATATGTCAAATTTTTTGTCCCCATACACTAAATTCGAAGTTTTTCTGAAAAACTATGTTGTGAAATTAACTCGATCGGTAATGCGGAGGTTAATGGTTCTTAAATTCTAAGAAAATCAAATAAAGTCTACAAAATACGAGATTTTTCATGGTGCTATTATATTATACTTACATTCTACGATGAAAATTTGAAAATGTTTCAACGAAGTTGTGACATAGGATGTTAAGAAACTCGACCTTCTCATGACAGGAATTGAATTACAGTTTTCAAAAGGAATAGGTTCGGGTCGAAAGCAAATTTATGATCAAACAGTCATTTCAACTTTAATTTTTTTATAATCAAAGTACAACTTATCTCCTTCCACATAAAATGTTTGTAATTTTGTATAACCATTTAATTGCTATTTTGAACACATTAGTCGTGTTCCTACGATTTATATCGAAATATGTCAAATTTGAACTACAAATACCTCAAACTATGTGCCAAAATTATAGAATAATCATATTCATGTTTTTCTGCCCGTTTTTTTGAAAAAAAACTATGTTCTATAACTTTATAGAGTCTTAAAAAAGGAACAAAATTTGAGTAATGTTTGTTAAGATGAAATACTTGATTTTAAATTTGTATTGAACGATAGAAACATATTTAAAAAACAAACTAAAAATATGGTGACCTCCAGGGATCGAACCTGGGTTGCCATCTTACCAACTAGCGCCTACATCCATCAGTGCTACTGTTAATTCTTGATAATTTTGCACATGCAATTGTATTTTGTGCTAGTAACGAATACAGTACCGAAATTTTTTGGCGCCAGGTTGCGCGCCAAACATTTTTACCTCCTGTACATTGCAATCCTTGCCTTATTCAACACCCGGAAACCTCGCAACCGCACGGCAACCGCACCTGCTATACATCCAATTCTCCTTTTACCTCTCCTGCTATACATCCAATTCCCCCTTTACCGCTCGGGCGCCGGCAACCGCATAGCCGCACCTGCTCGTCGGCATCCGCAAGTTCTCATCAAGTTCTCGTCGTCACAATCTCCGCTCCAGGTATTGCCATGCCTTCGTCCCAATCTCCGGCCTGCTTATCGATTTACTGCTTATCGTCGCGCGCCATGAGTTCAGATATGACATTGAATTAGGGTTCCAAGAAATTTAATACCTTCGACATGTAATCTTTCATGAAATCATATGTGCTGTATTGTTGAGAGTTTGTAGAAGATGAGTATCTCTTGCTGGTATTCTGTTCTGAAATATTTGGAGGAATCAGACTGGTATTCTGTTCTGTTTCAAAATCCTGCTGGAGCTATCTGCTGATTGATGATTTGTGTTCCAACTTGATGACTTAAATCTTTGTAACTTCTGATCAGATCATGGTAAGACCACTTCGACGGTTAAGGAACTTGAACCTCCAACAAGAAGAGGAGGCAGAACCTATTGAGAATGGGCAGGATGACTTAGCGGAGTGTGAGAATGAGCAGGATAACTTAGCGGACTATGAGAATGGCCACTCCAACTTACCAGAGCATGGCAACGACGAAACATTGCAAAGTCCTCCTGATGTTGATGGCTTATTAGCGCGGCTTCCAAGCCAACATCCGCGAACCCCAATAAATATAATATGTGAGTTTCATGTTTTTATTGCATATCCAAATTCAATGTCAACATAATCTATTTCCTATATGTAGGGCCAAATGGAGATGTCAGACAAGTTGTAGGGGAGTTCAGAGTTTCAAATTTAGTGGATTTACAAGGAGGAAAGGTTATGGTAGGGACTGATGAAAATGGTGTCCCAAATGAAAGGTCAGCCTCTATTCTTGGACAATACCTTGGACAGATAGCAGAAAAACCATCATTAGCGCCTTTACACATTGAAAGATGGGACAATGCTATGTTCAATACTCACAAGCAACAGATAATCAAAGATGTGGAGGTAAAATTAATGTTCCTAGCTAGTTCAATCAAAAGTACCTCAATTTCCATCCATCTAGTAACAGCTACCTCTACTTTTTATAGGAAAAGTTTCAGTTCCCCCGCCAAACGCTAAATCTTACAAGGGATTGGGTGCTAAGGACTGTTAACAATAGGTGGCGATCCTACAAATCAAAGTTGAAGAAACAATATTACAACCGTGAAGAGAGATCTCTAGATGAAATCATAAATGGGAAACCAAGCAAAGTGCATGAACTTCAATGGAAAGCCCTTGTTGGATTTTGGTGCCGAGAACCACATAAGGTACCACCCTTTTATTCATCATTTATATGCATGATGAAAGTAACGAGTGTAACATCACTTCATCACTCTTTTATTTGCAGAAAGTATGTGCGATAAACTCTAGGATCGCCAAAGAACAGAAAAATACACACACATCTGGGAGAAAAAGCCATGCTAGGCTTAAAAAAGAGATGGTGGGATATATTCATCCCAAGTTACTTCTTGTATTCACATTCATCTAATTCAGATCTGTAATGAGCCCCACTTTTGTATGTTGTGCAGGAAGTTAACCATAAAAGGAAGATTAATAGGCTTGAATTATGGGAGGCTGCTCACAAGAAAAAGAATGGCAGATTCACTACTCACAAAGTGGATGCACTAATGGTACATTTTATGATCCTAAGCATTTATGTTCGATCTGAATTTCTGTTTACCATTTTTTGACCTCGCACTGTTTTTATTTCTATAGAACGCATCCTATGAGGAATTAGAAAAAAGGCAACAAATGAACAATGGTAATCTTTCAGCGCAAGATTTTAATGAGGTCTTCAATAGGATAGTTGCTAAGGAGTTAAAAGCACGAGGGTACTATGATGATAAGTACTGGAGTGAAGTTCGAGTGTCCCAAGGTCTAACTTTTGTCACTCAAACTGCGGAAGAAAGAAGGTACCAAGATAAACTAAATGAAATGGAGAATAAGATGAAACGCATGGGTGGTTTCATGAAGCACTGGCTTGGTTTCATGATAAAAAAGTTTCCTGAAGAGGATTTCATAAAAGAAATGGTAGCCAATCTACATGATGATGAAGTAAGCATTTGTTTCTTTTTCAGAATGGCAACTACATATTTTTTCTCATTGATAGCAGTGATTACAAGTAAGCCCTCCTTCTCTTACTTGTTTTTTTTCAAGGATGAACCTGTAGAACCAGAAATTCATAGTGATGACAACGCTGCACACACAATTGGTAATGTGCACTCTCCGACAAATGAAGTGCAGGTAATACATCACCTACTTTCTGTCATGTGTACTCATCTACATCATTACTATTAAAGTTTATACTAATGGATTATGTAATATGGTTTATTATACTTTGCAGCACGATACATCCACCGAAGACCGTATGCCTCTACCTACTGACCATGTGGTTGCAACGGTATGCAGTACATCATGCAAACTAAATCTCATAGTAATTATGTAATTTAATTCCCAACATTTCAACATGCTTATAAGTACTGTGTTATGTTCCTTGTTTGGCTCTTGTTTACTACAGGAGGAACAAATTCATGGTTCTGTTCATGAAGGTAACTATGTTAATGCAGCCACAAATATTTCCCAAGATCCCATATTGACAAACATGGTATGTCTACACTAACATTGCAATGTTAATCTATATTGGCTGAACTTATTTTACTGATGATGTATTTTGACTAATATAAGTTATGTTTATTCTAGAGGACTCGAAGAGTTAAAGCCCCTAGTTTGAGCCAATCTGATTCGGTATGCTTCTATTCTTCTTGTTTCTTTTGTAATTAAATTATTTAAATTACAAAATCTTACCTTATTGTTTTGCAAAATGGTAGAGCCGTTCTCCAATCTATCTTATTTCCCTAAGAAACAAAGGAAGAATTGTGGCCAAAGCGCGGTTGGTGACAACTGATTGGAAACGAGAGATTGGAGGAACCATGCTTGGAAAGGAATACGTTGGGGTTTATGTTGAAGGTCTTGAAAATGTTGATGTTAGAAATAAAGGAGATGAGCTTATACCTAGACCTATTTTTGAGATTCGTACACTAGTAGATGCTATTGGCTATACTATACCTTGGCCCCGTTCACATGTAAGCTTTTTTTAAAGAATAAACCTTCAATTCCGTAATATCTTCAACTTGTGGTATTCATCTAACCTCATGCCCCATTGCAGGTGAAGAAAATTACAATGGAGACCAGCAAGAATCCACAATGAAGCATAGTTTATATTTGTTAGTGAAATAAATTTAGAAATATTTGTGTGATAGTCACTATTTTTATGTTTCTTTAGCAAGGCAATAGTCTTGTTCACAATAACTTAATTACTGCACTAGTTGGTTCAAAGTACTCATCATATCATTTATTTGCAAATTATTATCCAAATAGAAAATCTGCTTTGCTCGCTTTTTTGGTTTCATATTATGGCCATTGACCTACATACAGTGTACCATGCACTTGGCACAGTTCATGGAAAGGTGTGGACAAGAGGACTAATGTTTCAATGGTTAGTTTTTTCTTTACCATTCTTGTCTTCCTGCCATTTAATTTCATGTTGATCACCAATTTACTTATATTATGTTATTAGCTTCCTTTCTCTGTTGTGCTTGAATAATTGAAATTTGTCCATATAACTTCATCAGATTATGTTTATTTATCACCCCTTATTTGTTAGGCCTCACTATAGTTTTTTGATAAACTCATTCTCTGAAACACTCATATGTATAAGTTTCTTTGCTGCATTTCATCCTATCCTGAATTGGCTCTAGTTCAATTTATGGTTATTTGCTAGGTAAGACAATTGATGTTCCTGCTATTAGTACACTTGCAAATTCAATGTTTCTTTTCCCCTAAAATATGTTGATATCTGAAAGATACTTCATTTCGACTTCCACTTTGCATCTCCCTACATATGATTTATGGCATGGGTTATATACTAACACATATTAATAATTTTTCAGGTCATAGATTATTTTGTGCCAATTATTTCTAGGGTACAATCTGTGATGTCCTGGAGTGCAGCTAAAGGAGAAATTTGCTATGTACAAGAACCTGAAGCCATGTGGTTTACAGGGAAAAGATTCACACTGAAATGATGAGCCAACACTCCTGGTGACCATGATGCTGAAGTTTTGTTGAACAAGAGTTAAACATATGTTCAGTTTGGACAGGCTTTTGCATGAATAACGCCATCCCGTGCAAATACATGTACCAAATTTGTATTTGCCATGATGTGCATTGCTTTCTTACAATATTTATGCATATGTATTACAAAGATTCATGTTTATGATACAGAGTTGTCAAATGAAATGAAATTGTTAGCAACTTTTCCTTATTGGCTTGCATTGATACTGATCAAGGGAATGCAATAATGATTGACTTCAATATGTAGTCTGTGTATTCTGATTGGTCCATATTTTTGGTGAAGCAAATAATTGTTGGTCAATTATTTCCAATAGATCATTTATTTATAAAACATTATCTGATAATAAAATATAAATATATATTACAATTATGTATGCAAATAAAAAATCATTATATATTAGTACACATGAAAATATATGTATCTATAAACCGTCTCTATAATTCTTAATACACAATGTGATGTAACTTGTAAACATGTCTATATCCGTAGACGCGTAATTATAATGTATCTATGATATTGTTTCTACATTTGTTAACACGCATTGTGGTGTTAATACAAAACGTGTCACCTGCCATATCATCCGCCATGTCACGTGCCATGTCAATTGCCACGTCATCTTCCACGTAATTTGCCACATCATCCGCCACGTCATCTTCCACGTCATGTGCCACATCACGTGCCACATCATCTGCCACAGTCACGTTCCGCCCTCTACAAATTCGTCTCTATACTTATTACTGCGCAATAAGGCGTCCTTACAAAACGCATCTATATTATTAGACATAATTTGTATATGTATCTATAAATTGTATCTACATTTATTAACGTGAATGAAATGTCACAATGCTACGTAACTACATCACTACAGACGTTTTATACATGTGTCTGCTAAATTGTATCTAACTTTATAGATATGCAAATAACGTGTTTATAGACTGTCTCTTTCTTTCATAGCAACGCATAAATAATTCATCTCTACAAGGTCTGACGCGGTACGTACGAAGACGCTTCTAACACGCTTTATGAAAGCGTGTCTATATTGACATAGAGATGAAATAAAGCGTGTCTAGACCCTAATTCTGGCGTAGCTACAGGGGGTGTTTTCTAGTAGTGTCATATGATTTTCCTGCCTTTAGTTCCTTTACTGGTGAGTCTTCCATGGTGCCGGGACACGAGAACTCCTATTGGTTTTCCATCTCTTATGTAATCTGCGTAGCACTCAATTACTTCCTCAGTCATGTAGCCCTCTATCATGGAACCCTCTGGATAAGCACGATTACATACCTATCCCTTGAAGATAACCATTAGACGATAGTACGCATACATATTGTGTAGGTACGTTGGACCGATAACAAAGATTTGGTCTGCTATATGTATCATATAGTGCTCCATAATATCAAAATATGATGGAGGAAAGCACATCTCAAGTTGACACATAGTCTCCCTCATTTGTTTACGTAATTCATTTAACTCTTCAGTGTCAATCACCTTCTTTGATATGACGTTGAAGAAGTGACACATGCGTGTTATCACCATCTTCAGAAATGAATGTTTGATTCCTCTTACTGTGATGGCGACGAATAGCCCAAGCATAACATGACAATCATGAGTGTTGTAGCCGCTCATCCTCAAATCTGCTACAGAGATAAGATTCTTTATATTCGTTGAGAATCATGTTGTAACTCTGATTCCATATAGACACCTGCAGATTGATCTTTTCTTGTCAATTGTGAGGTTATAGCTAGCAGCCGGAAGGAAAAATTTTCCATTGGCCCTTTCCTGTGGGTGAAGCTCGAGTCTAATTCCGAGAGTTTGAAGGTCCCTTCGTACTTTGAGTCCATCTTTTGACTTGCCCGATATGTCTAACAAAATAGAGATGGTGCTTTTGAAGACATTCTTCTCAACGTGCATTGTATAGATAGCATGACCAATCTCTAACTCCTTCCAATAGGGCAAATATCTAAAGAAGATTGACTGCTTTTTAAATGGAGTGTCCTTTGAAATTTTTTCAGATTTCATCCTCTTATTTCCGAAAACATCTTTGATATTCTTCACCATTTCGAATAGAAATTTGCCGTCTCGATGTCGTGGAGGCCGTCCAAGCTCAATTGTACCATCGAAATGGTTCCTATTCCTTCGATATTTGTGGTTTCATGGTAAAAATATGTGCTGTCGCATATATATCGTCTTAACGAATGATGGAAGATGCACAAATTCTATCTGGTCCATACACACCACACATGTTGTCTTTCCATTAACCTGTCCTGTTAGGGACATACGTCCCGGGTTGTCAGCTATGGTGCAAAAGATCATGGCTCTTAGATTGAAGTGCTCTTTCTTGTGCTCATATCCTTAATCAAAGGTTCTAGAAAGATATGAATGTCATTGTCCGGTTGTTTTGGACCAGAAATTAGAGTAGTGAGCATAAGGTATTTTCTTTTATGGCACAACCATGATGGAATGTTGAACAAGCACAGAAAGACCGGCCACGTACTGTGTGGGTTCCTAATCTCACCGAAGGGATTCATTCCATCCGTGCTAAGTCTCATCCTGATATTTCTCTGATCCTCCGAGAAATATGGATGGGCCAGGTCAAATGATTTCCACTGCCTAGCATCAGTAGGGTGCCGAAGTTTTCCGTCCTTCTTCTGCCCAGCGAAATGCCAGATTAATAGTTCAGCATCTCTAGGATTAGAGAACATACGTTTCAAGTGATCAATCACCGATAGGTACCACATTACTAAGGCTGGAACTTTCCTCTCCGTCTTATATCCGTGCTGGTCTACAATAACATTTTTCTTCCTCTTCTATAACCTCTTATTCTTCTTACAGTGGTCATTGTAGTCCTCCACACAATCATTTTCACGTTTGTATCGACTTGCGTTGCACTGCGGACAGCTCTCTAACAATTCATACTCTTTTGATATAGGATACAGTGGTTCGGGCTTGCATTAATCTTCTGAACACCCAAAGTCAACGGACAAATCATCTTCTTTGCTTGGTACGCATCAGATGGCAGACCATTGGGTTTTAGCAAAACCTTTTTTAGGAGTTGTAAAAGATCTGAAAAAATAGTGTCGGACCATCCATTGCTGGCCTTTAGTTTCATAAGTTCAAGATTTGTGTACAACACAGTATACTGCTTATCACAACCGTGGTGTTCCTCGTATAGAAGGTTTTTCGATGCTTTGTCAAGTGCTTCAAAGTTATCGTAGCCTTTCATTGTAGTTCTCTGCAACAGCACCTCAGGCGCAACATTTCGCATTAGTTCCTACACATCAAAGGCACCATCATCATCATGTTGATCAACATCATGTGTTATGTCGGATGATGTATGATCACAAACTCTTCTATGTTGATGAGCATCTTGCGGCACATTAGAATCATCAGGAGGGTTTTGAACCATCTCACCATGTTTCGTCCATATATAGTAGTTCTTCACGAAACGTTTTTTCAACAAGTAAAATCGTATGGTTTCACGATCTGAACACGGATACATCGCTTTGTTTTTATAAACTTTACAAGGACAATATATTGTCATTTCACTCTGACAGGAAGCATATTGTGCGGTAGCTTTAGTAAATTCAGTTACTCTGTTAAAATATACCACTACATCTCCATCGTTGGACGAGTATATCCAGGACCTGTGCTCCGTCTAAAACATATATATTATTTTAATAAATATTAATAAATTCATTATTGTTAATTTTTTAATTTAAAAATTGAAAATATATTGATTTATCTGTCATAACAACATTAATTAAAAATGCTTTAATTCAAACTATTTATTAAGTAGAAAAAATAGTAAATAAATGAACTACATTGGTTTCTCTCTCCAAACAACATAACTCTAGATCTATAATCATAAATCAAATTAAAAAAGAGATTAAAACGACGTAAAAATATATACAAGTGATGAATAATTGTGAGGAGGGTCATATTTCTTCATTTGGGAGAAAGAAACACAATAAATAGAAGAATATTTGAAAATTTCTATTCACAAACCCTAAATTAGTAAAACGCAACTCATTATATACATGATTAAATACAAAATAAATGTGAGATTCGTCATGGATTTACCTCCTAGAATGAAATTCTTCAAAATAAATGAAAACAAAGCCTCCCCCTCTTTATCTATATTTTTGTCGCCATTGTACGACCCAAATTAAATGCGAACTCCCATAGCCTCGGGCTCGGGGAGGAAGAAGGTCCGCATTTATAGCCAGAATAGTAGTGGCGGTCGCAAGTGATGTCATCAATACATTAGTGGCGAACAGCGTAGCAGCGGCGGGCAGCACCAGCGCCCGCCACTATTATTGGTAAAGTAGTGCCGGTCCAGGATGACGTCATCAGCGACCGCCACTAGTAGTGGCTATACTAGTGGCGGTCGGTGCTGACGGCAGTACCGACCGCCACTAGTAGTGGCAGTCACCAGTGCGGCAGCGCCTAGAACCATTGTAGTGGCGGGCGTCTAATAGCCTGCCACTACATTGTTTTTGCCCAACGCCACTACAGTGGCGGTTTGTAGTAGTGGTAAAATTACCTCCAGCGAGAAGTAGCCTCCAGCGCGAAGGGCGTTCAAAGTCTCCTATAGGATCCGGTCAGACCGGCCTCATGCCGCCGGTCGAACCGCAGCATGCCGGCGTGTCAAATGATGACACGGCACAGGCCGGTCGCACCAATGACTCCTGGAAAGTGGCCTCCGGCTCTGGCGACCACCTACTCATGGATGGATAATGCCCAAACTTCTTGGAGAAGTCAGGAGTAATGAAACACTGCAAAATATACCAAGAAATCGAAGCAATTCGGCCAGAGAACCAAATTACCACTAAAAAGCGATAAAAACCGATAGAAATCCGTTACATAAATGAAACACACGATTCATGAGCGAACTGACAATGATTTACCATGATTACGAAATGGCGGACGAATTGTTTACAGTGCAAACCAACAAAGATGTATGTGCTAAGCTAAAACTAGGGCAAGGAAAGTAAATGCGATTCAAGGAAGATAATAGATTGGATATATTATGGTTTTTTGGGCGGTTCCTTGAATCGGCCTTGCCTCTATTTATAGAGGTTGGTCATGAGTTCCTAGGGTCTAATCTGAGTTAGACACGAGCTCCAAGTCGTCCAAAATTAATTAGGGATAAAAATACCTTGAAATCGAACATTTGGAGTCGGAATCGTGTTTGGCCGGTCTGACGGAGCCCATATGGCTAGTCTGATCGGGCCTACCTGGTCAGTCAGACCGGGCCTACATGGCCGGTTGGACCAGCCTATGCCAGGTCTCGGCATATTTTTGGTAAGATTACCAAAAGTGATATTTTTGATAATCTTGACCATTAATGCAATTTTTTTCTATCAATAGTTGGATTCAAATCCTAAAATGAAGCTCGACTAGGACCCCTTTCTCGTAAACAACACTGATCTCGATGCGAAGAAGGTGCTGATTCGACCCGAGCAGGCTGGGTTAGCTAAGGGGAAGGAGATCATTATCGGAGAGCCTCGTACGCACACACCCGTGCCGAAGAACACTGAGGTAGGGGTGTGGAAAGTGAACACAAATGCATCGTCTTTGGCTGCGGTTTCCAAGAAGCTGAAGGTGACATATGATATGCTACTACAAAAACACAAGAAGAGGGCCGAGAAGGCAATCATTTTGCCAGGACCTCCAGCGAGGCCGAACCCTCCTCAAAAGATTAGGTTTGGCCCACGATGGGCGAAACCATAGGAGCCATTGTTTCCTCCACCACTGTATCATCTGACGATGGCATAGTGGCCTCAGTGTTACTTTTCACCTCCTGGGTACCATGCCCCATACTATATTTCTCCATTTGTACCCTCCATGTTTTATAACATGCAGAATCAGATGGGTCCGGTGAGGGGTGACATCTTCGACACATTATTTGTAGCACTGTGAGGGCATCCGAAGGAGATATCTAACAACATTGTGGTCAAGGTGGGGGTACCAAGACATCCCAATCCCTAAGGGACCCCTTGAAGCAAGATGGAGGCGAACCACAGAAGGCGCACAAGGAGAAGACCGTCAGTCTCACTATAGCCCTAGGGCCGGTCAGACAGTTGTCACCACCCCGATCTGACTGGCCTACAACAGCTAGTTTACTAGCCTTTTTCAGGCACCCGACACTAGTCGGTCAGACCGGCCCACCATGGCTTGTCCAACCGATAGCACCCTGTCAGACTGGCCTAGCAAGGCCGGTCCCACCGATAGTACACAGGAAGATGTCTCCGCCAAGCGCAAAATTTTCGAGGCCTATCAGAGCAATTTTTAGTTTGGCCAAGAATTATAGGAGCAAGTTTGTGGTGTCCGGCACTAAGAAGAAACCTTCATGGGCACCCCCAGGTATGACTAAATCATAGAAGAGGCGGCTACAACATCTTCGAGCCTAGGAGATGCGCGAGAAGAAGGCCGAGGACGAGTGAGACACCATTTTCGAGGAGATCTATCCCTGACCAGTGACAAAGCAAGTTTGGAAGCCCAAACCGGTTGCCATGAACAACCTGGCTCCTACTCTGAGCAGCGATGAGAACGATCTAATGGATGACGACTACACGCCCGTATCTGAGGCCCATGGGATAAGGCCGAGGTCGGCTAGTTGAGCCTTGGCCCATGGGAGGCCATTTTAGAGAATCCTAGGGATACGGCTCGTCACCTGAAGCCTCTCTACATCAAGGGGCACATCGACGGGAAGCCGATCTCAGGGATGCTTGTAGATGGAGGCGCCACCATCAACCTAATGACGTACTCTCTGTGGAAGAAGCTCGGTAGAAGTGAAGACGACCCGATGAAGACTAACTTGACATTGAACGGCTTCAACGGTGAGAGCTCCAGGGCCAAGGGTGTAGTTTCTTTGGAGCTGATGGTGGGCAACAAGACATTGCTAGCGGCGTTCTTCGTCGTCGATGTGCAAGGTAATTATAGTGTACTACTTGGGCATGATTGGATCCATGCCAATTGTTGTATTCCTTCTACCTTGCACCAGTGTTTGATTTAGTGGGATGATGATGATTTAGAAGTCATACTAGTTGACACTTTGGCCCTGGTTGCTTTGGTCGATGTGTCTATCGATGCCGTCCATGATAACGTAGAATGCTTGTTAGGTAGAGATCTCTCATATTATGACTTTGTCCGCGTGTCTGAGGGACGATTTGTTCTATTGTCTATAAAGTCGGCTGGTGTAGCTCACCTGTCTTTAAACTAGTTGTCATGACTAGTAAGAGTAATCTTAATTGGCTAATGTCTCGTGTAGAGAAATATCGGTCTTAAAGACGGTATCGCCAAAGCCATTGAAGATTTTAGCGAAGTAGAAAAGTTAGGTCAAGGTTTTGCATCGGCCGACTGAGGAGCAATGCTGAATAGCGTGGGCCTCATGGCTCCAGAAGTGATGAGTCATTGTCAACGATAATCAAAGAGGATAGAAGAAGAAGAGATCTGCTGTTTCATGGGCCGCGTGTGACTCAGGTACACGGGTAGCAAGCGACTGTCGGGCAGAGGAGGCTGCGAAGTCGGGCTGGCCCAATCCGGGTACATGGGCCAGAAGCAGTAGAAGACCCACTGGGCTGTTGACCAGGGTTGACTCAGGTACACGGGCGGTGAGTGATTGCCGGGCTGAGAGAGCTGCGGAATCGAGCCGGCCCAATCCGGGTACCTGGTGCAAAGTCGGTGGAGGCTTTGTCAGTTTCGGCGCAAAACTGACAACCGTTGATTCTGTATCCGACTGTCCTGAAGAGAAGCCGTAGTCGCTACGAAAGCTTAGCTTCCGGATAAGTCATCTGTAACTCTAGGCCCACAGTCAGTCAGTCGTGTCTGTAAAAATAGCTAAGGGCAGTAGAGTCTTTTCCTTTATTCTTGCGTCTGTAAAAAACCCTAAGGGGCAGGTGGAATGTTCCTAGTGTTGGGAGCCTATTAATAGGACCCCAATCCCTAGGGTTTGGACTACCCTTTTGGCTGAATTCAATACTACTCCTTTGGGTCACTTTTTGTCTCTTGCCTTGCCTCTCTCCTCTCATGTTCTTGCTTGCGCCGCCAGGCATTTTTCCCCTGTTTTGTTGCCCTGCATTCATTGTTCAGTGAAGTTTCTAGTCCCAAACCGTGTGCAGCAACATCAGAGTTTTATTGGCTTCGTTTCTCTCACACAGCAAGTTTTTCCATTGATTTTGAGGCTTCGGAAGCTTCTCTATTGCGCGTGTTCTTCGTGAGTAGTAGTACTAGTTCTTGCTGTTGCAAGTAGTATTGCTACTGTTGCTACAGTACGCTGTGGCAGCTTTTTACTTTCTATTGCGCAGCTTTTTGATCAAAGTTGACAGGCTCTAGAAACTTTTTTGTCTGCTTTCTGGCGAAGCCATCCTCTCTGTTCGAAGCCCCTCAGCTCCGTGAGGCAGGCTTCGATCCGACCTACTCGAAGGCTTCGTTTCGAACTTCGAACTTCGTTTTGTATTCTGTGCTGCTAGCTTCGAAGTACTCTTTGAACGGACAGCATCGCATACTTCGAACGACAGTGCGAAGGTACTCCGGCTCTAGCTGTTCGAAGTCCACACTTCGATAGGTTTCGAAGTTGGCTTCGAAGCTTGTCGTTCTGCTAGGCTTCGCTTTGGTTTCTTTGTGGCGTGTGAGCCTTCGCCTCTTTTGTCGAAACTTGCTCTTTACGAAGGTAGAGTGTAGGCTTCGAATTTGGTGCCTCTGTCGTGTGACAGGCTTCGCTTCTTTGTTCGAAGATAGTCCGTCTGTGTGTTGTGTTCGAAGTATTTTTGTTCGAAGGATTGGCTTCGAAGTACTCGGTTCGAAGCTGTGTTCGAAGTCTTGCCTTCGAAGTACATACTTCGAAGCAGACTCCGACTTTGTCATACTTCGCTTCGAAGCATACTTCGATTCTTGTCACTTCGAACTAAGCTAGACCAAAACATACCTTCGGCATTTTGACAACACCTTCAACAGACTTCGACTACCACCTCCGAACCAGTCTTCGATCTGCAAAGTAGGCCTCGACCTCCGAAGCAGGCTTCGGCCAGTGAAGCAGGCTTCGATCTGCGAAGCAGGCTTCGCCGAGTTTCGAACAGGAGACAGATTTGAATAGGTAACTTATCTTCTCACTCATAGTGCACCGAGATTGCTTTACTGAGAAGTTTGTCTTGCCTAGTCTTGCGTATATTGATTATCTATCTATTAGCACTGCTTTGATAGTCTTCTGTTTGTCATCAGTTGCTTCTAGGCTAGATACCTTTTAGACTTAGGCTATCTGTTTATTTTCTGCTGCTTAGTCTTTTGAGGTGCGTTGGGTATTGGGAACAGGCCATAGATTCAAAAGAATTTTTAAGGCGCCCATTCACCCCCCCCCCCTCTGGTCGCTACTTTTGGTCCTACAAGTGGTATCAGAGCGAGGTTAGGGTTTTTCCATACCTTAACCGGTTCTAAACCCCAGTAGTGACCATGACGTCTCCTGGCAAGGTCCCGTCCTTGGAAGCCTATGGCTATAATTATTGGAAGACTCGCATGCGAGCCTATCTCATGAGCTAGGGCTCGGACATATGGGACATTTGCGTTCACACCACGTTTGTCATTTTGCCAGTCGCTGAGCATGGTACTGCTGGTATCATTGCTCAGCATCTGAGCAACAGTAAGGCTGTGAACATACTCTTTTCTGGTTTAGGTCCCACTGAATTTGAGTGTGTCAGCCATCTCTCCACTGCGAGAGAGATTTGGGCTACCCTCAAGGCACACCATGAGGGAACAGCTCAGGTCAAGGCTCGGCTCTATCAGACCTACCGGCGTGAATATGAAAATTTCACACAGAAGCCGGGTGAATCTGTTGAGGCTTTGTTTGGTCATTTTCAGTTGATCATAAACAAGCTTAGAGACAACAAGGCTGAGGGTGCTCAGTTAGTCTCAGATCACGAGCAGGCGCTCAAGGTTCTCCATACCTTGGACCCAAAGATCTGGGAGATCAAGGTATCCTCTATCGTTGAGAGCACTTCTTACGATACCTTGACCATTTCTGAGTTGTTTAGCAAGCTGAAGGCCACTGAGGTAGATATCCAGCTGAGATCAAATCTCACTGGTTCTGGATCAAAATCCCTGGCCCTTGCTACACCTTCTGTTGATCCCTCTTCTATGAGTTGTGCTGGGTTCTCTTTGATGTCTATCACTGAGGACCAGCTAGAGTTATTGGGAGATGATGATTTGTGTCTTTTTAACAACCGGGTGCGTCGTGTCTATGATAAGAGAATGTTCAAAAGACACGGCACAAAATCCGGATGCTTTGAGTGTGGTGATCCAGGACACTTCATCGCCGACTGCCCCAAGCGCAATGGATACAAGAAGGGCACCGGTGGCAGCTTCCATGACTCCGGCAAGCACGAGAGCTCATCCTTCAACAAGGGCAAGCCGAAGACTCGATTCTTCAAGAAGGCCCTGAAGGACTACCGGCGAGAGAACAAGAAGCGCGACAAGGCCTTCTTCGCCGAGATGGAGAAGAGCTACTCCAAGTGGTCAACGTCTTCTTCCTCTTCATCGAGCTCAAGCGATGAGGAGATCGCCATCAGGAAGGGGAAGGACAAGGACGATCCGGCGGGCCTCTGCTTCATGGCCTTCGGAGACAAGCCGAAGAGCCGCTCACACCAGCGCCGAAGATCCCGCAAGAGCTTCTGCTCAATGGCTCTTGGGGATAAGGAAGAAAAGAGCTCCTCCGACGACTCCGACGACGACGACAACAAGGTATCATCCTACGAGCGCGAAATAGTTGATTTACTTGAGAGCAATCGTCAGGAGTTGAGATATCGGGAAAAACTGCTTAGGGGGGCTAAGAAGAGGATAGATGAGTTAGAAAGTGAGCTTGTCATGGCCAACGGCAGAATTGAGAGTCTATCTTCTTCCCCTTGCTTGGGTGATAGCAGTGAGTGCCCGAAGTGTGAGGTGCTTCTGTGTGACCTATCGACTCTGAAGTCCAGGTACACAGAAAGGGTTGATGAGAGGGACGCTTTGGCCACTGAGCTTGAAAGCGCTCAGCTAGAGCTGAAAGATGCTCAAGCCACTGTCGTCGCACCCTGTGTTGATTGCCCATCTCATCTAGCTGTCTTAGCTGAGCTGAAATCCAAGGGCGATGAACAGTTGGGTGATTTGGAGAGGTTGAGAGCTGAGCTTGCACAGACTAGGCTAGAGCTTGAGACATTGTCAGTTCCACCCACTGTCTGTGAGAACTGTCTGTCTCTTAGAATGGAGTTGATCAAGCTGAAAGCCGAAAAGTCTGTCCAAGTAGAGAGTGAGTGTGAGACCTGCTTGTCTCAGGTGGAGGTTCTAGCTTCCTTGAGAGAGGAGCTAGCAGATTCTCAGAATGAGAACTTTTACCTCCGTTCTATCCTGAGTTGGATCAGTGCCAGAGAGCCACAGCTTGGCATGATGATCCAGCAGTTCAAGAGGCAGGATGGGTTTGGGGTAGGTTACACCTACACCAAGGCTGAGTTTGAGAGTGCCATTAGCCGGGCAGTGGAGTGGAGTAAAATGACTCCAGAACAGAGATACACTAAGACCCACTCCACTGAGTCCTCCCAGGCTTGTCAGCCCAAGGATGGAGTGATCCATGAACCACCTAAAGCTCCACCCAAGAAACCTATATGGGTTCCAAAGCCCAAACACCTCCACACTTCACTTGACTCTCTTCCTGGACCCTCTCGGCCCAAGAAGACCACACCAAACACTACCAAGCCCAAACATCCCAAGCCTCAACCACATCCCAAGAAGCCCACCAATCATTGTGAGTACTGTCAGAGAAACGGGCATCTTGCGGAATTCTGCTTCAGGAGGAAGCGGGTTGAGAGAGCAGAGAGGGCTCGTAGTGATCAGGAGCAGTTCTACAAGCAGGGTGGTAGACTGCGTGTTCCTCGGCGCGGGGAGAGGCTGGAGGCCAGGCCGCGTCGTGTAGGTGGTGGTAGAGGAGACGACTTTCTTGCCCGTGCTCCAGTTGGTGGTGTCCGTTCTGGCAAAGTTCCAGACCGTGTTGGCTATGGTTTTGGACCTCGTGGCTGCAGGGTTAGGCAGAACCAAGGACCGCGCTTTGAGCCGCGTTTTGGTCCAAACTCTTTTGATGGTTTTCACTTTCCATCTTTTGAGCAGATGGCTCGACACTGGTTTAGCTCTTTTGCTAAATCTGGTGCCGGACCATTTGCTCCCACTTACAGACACTGATTGTGCAGGACCGGGGACTAGAGGATGTTTGGATCATGGACTCAGGATGCTCTCGCCACATGACGGGACATCGCAGATGGTTCTCCAGTCTCACTCCCCCGAGCTCCAAAGAATACATCACGTTCGGGAACAGCGGTCAAGGGAAAGTAAGTGGCATAGTCTCAATTCGCATTTCAGATCATTTCTCTTTGAAGAATGTTGCTTTGGTTAAAAATTTGAACTTCAACTTGATTTCTGTTTCGCAACTTCTTGAAGATGGTTTGGAAGTGCGTTTTAAGAAGGGTAATTCTTCTGTGGTTGATTCTAGAGGGTCTTTGATTTGCCAGATTTTACCATTCGGCGAAGTTTTTCGAATTGACTTCTCTAGTTCTTTTGGCCCTTCTCGCTGTTTGATTGCTGGATCTTCTTCTGAGCTCTGGAAGTGGCATAGGAGGTTAGGTCACTTGAGTTTTGATCTGCTAGTCAGGTTAAGCTCTATGGACCTCATCCGAGGATTGCCCAAGCTTAAGATGGAGAAGGATCTAGTTTTTCATCCCTGTCGTCATGGGAAAATGGTTGCCGCTTCTCACTCACCTGTGACTCAGGTGATGACTTCGTATCCGGGCGAGCTTTTACATTTGGACACTGTAGGTCCTGCTTGGGTACGCTCAGTTGGTGGGAAGTGGTATGCACTTGTGATTGTTGACGACTTCTCTCGATTCTCGTGGGTTTTCTTTTTGGAGTCTAAGGATGAAACGTTTCAGTTTGTTCATGACCTGATTTTGAAGCTGAAGAATGAGAACAATGGTCGGATGCGAGCAATTCGCTCCGACAATGGCTCTGAGTTCAAGAACTCTCAGTTCGTCAGCTTCTGTAGTGATCAGGGTCTGGACCATCAGTTTTCTTCTCCTTACACTCCCCCACAGAATGGCGTTGTGGAACGAAAAAAACCGCACGCCAGTCGAGATGGCCAGGACGATGCTTGATGAGCACAGGACTCTTAGGCGTTTTTGGGCTGAAGCCATGAACACGGCTTGCTATCTGGCCAACCGCATTTTTCTTAGAGCTTACCTTGGTAAGACATCATATAAATTGCGGTTCGGCAGACAGCCCAAGGTGAGCCACTTGCGAGCATTTGGCTGCAAGTGCTTTGTGCTCAAGAAGGGAGGGCACTTGGACAAGTTTGAGTCTCGTTGCTGGGATGGTGTTTTTCTTGGCTACGCTTTGCATTCTCGAGGTTTTCGTGTTTGGAACCTCGAATCCCAGCTGCTTGTCGAGACTTGTGAGGTTTCATTTGATGAGTCCTTGCCTTCTTTGACTCCTTTTGAGCTTTCTGGTGATGATGAGCTCGGAGAGTCCATCTTCGAGGAAGATGAGGATACTCCAGCTGCTGATGAGGGTGGGCCTTCTGCATCCCCCGCAGAGCCCACACCTTCTGAGACATCGACTGAGGTTGAGGGTGGACCTTGATTACTTCTTCCACTTCGATCGAGCCCCCTCAGTCGAGTCCAGAGGTGCCTGCTGCTGACTCCGGTGAGGTGACTTCGGATCACCAGGGAACCCGAGCAGTTCAGCGTGATCACCCCTCAGAGCTCATCATTGGTGATTTGACTGAGAGAACTTTGCGTTCTTCTGCCTCTCTTGCTGTGTTTGCTGAATCTGCTTTTGTTGCATCTTTTGAGCCCAAAGATGTTTCTCATGCTCTTTCTGATTCTAATTGGATTAATGCTATGCAAGAAGAGCTTGAGAATTTTGTCCGCAATCGGGTTTGGACATTAGTTGAGCCGCCACCAGGATGCAACCCCATAGGCACCAAGTGGGTATTCAAGAACAAACAAGGTGAAGATGGGGTTGTGGTGCGCAACAAGGCTCGACTAGTTGCCCAGGGTTATTGCCAGAAGGAAGGTATTGACTTTGAAGAAACCTTCGCTCCTGTTGCTCGTCTTGAGTCCATTCGTATTCTTCTAGCTTTTGCCGTTTCGAAGGGTTTTAAGCTTTTTCAAATGGATGTTAAGAGTGCTTTTCTGAATGGGTACATAGAAGAGGAGGTTTATGTTAGGCAACCCCCCGGTTTTGAGAACCCTAAGTTTCCTCGACATGTTTTTAAGTTGCACAAAGCTTTATACGGGTTGAAGCAAGCCCCCAGGGCTTGGTATGACCGGTTGAAGCAATTTTTGTTGGGGAAGGGCTTTGTGATGGGTTCTGTGGACAAAACTCTTTTCTTGCTCAGAGATGCTTCAGATTTTTTAGTTGCTCAGATTTACATGGACGATATTATTTTTGGCGGTACTACTAATCATCTTGTGTCCAAGTTTTCTGAGCAGGTGAACAATGAGTTTGAGATGAGCCTCATGGGTGAGCTCAAGTACTTCTTAGGGCTCCAGATCAAGCAGACCAAGGACGCCACCTTCATCCACCAAGGTAAGTACACTCGTGATATGTTAAAGAGATTTGACTTTGGTGGTGAATTGAAGCCGCAGATGACCCCGATGGGCACTTCTAGGGGTCTGGACAAGGATGAGAGCGGCGTCAAGGTCAATGAAAGGGAGTTTCGAGGGATGATCGGTTCGCTGTTGTACTTGACGGCAACAAGACCGGACATACAGTTCGCCGTGGGACTTTGCGCGCGTTTCCAGTCTTCACCACGCGCGTCTCATCGGTAGGCTGTCAAGCGCATCTTCAGGTATCTCACTTATGCGCCTGATCTTGGTCTTTTCTATTCAGCATCATCTTCTCTTGATTTATCTGGATTTTTGGATGCCGATTTTGGTGGGTGCCGGTTGGATCGCAAGTCCACTTCCGGTACTTGCCAGTTTCTTGGTTCTTCTCTTGTCTCTTGGTCTTCTCGAAAGCAATCTGGAGTTGCTCTTTCGACCACAGAGGCTGAGTACGTAGCTGCTGCTAGCTGTTGCTCATAGTTGGTTTGGATGATTTCCACTCTGCGAGATCTTGGGTTGTTCTTTCCTACCAGGGTTCCATTGTTTTGCGACAGCACCAGTGCTATTAGTGTAGGGAAAAACCCGTGTCTCCATTCAAAAACCAAACATATTGATGTGCGCTTTCACTTCTTGCGGGATCAATATGAGAAAGGTGTCATTGACCTTGTTCATGTTGATACCCATCATCAGTTGGCTGATATTTTCACCAAACCCCTAGACCAGTCTACATTCGAGCGTTTACGAGGGGATTTGGGTGTTGTGTATCCTTTTAGGATATTTTGCGTCAATTTTCTTTCTTCTTTACTCTTTTCTTGAGTCTTTCCGTGTGTGTTCATATCTTGCATATTCACATACACACTTTTGAGCTCGCTTCTGTTATATGATTGAACTGCTTTACTTATTCTAGCTGGTACATGCTTTTGATTACTTGTCGATGATCATGCTTTGCTTCAGTTCAATTGATATGTCTGATATCTGTCATATGCATGGCTTTTATGCTTTAAAATTGAAAAACGATCACCATTGCTTCTGGTAACTAGCATGCGTAGGCTGAATGTTCTTGCTATCTGTTAGATGCCTTGTAGCTAGTTTCTGACTTAGATGCAAATATGCAACTTGGACATTTGTATGCTTTAAACATGGAAATGTGCTATAAAAATGATGAAAATTCGAGAACAATGAAAATTCCATGCCTTTTTGTGCATAACTTGAAAAGATCCAGGTGGGTTTGCTTTGTCGCATTACATTTGTTCTGGACTGCATACCATAGCACTTTGGTATGAACTAGGACAGTGTAGTGTATGCCAAGACCAATGTCTTAAGCTTCTGATGGTCCAGTTCTGGTCTAGGCTTGACTTGGTCGGTCAGCATAAGGTTTGACATGCAAATAACCCCTGGCAAAAATGAAAAAGCGAAAAGAAAAGCTTGAAAATTGAAATAATAACAAGTTTGCTGAAGCACTTTGTTTTGGACAATGCTTATCTTGGTAGATATCAGTTAGCTTTTGCATCTCATGCTTTACCTTGCTTGTTTATTGGAACATGTGGTGATGTTTTTGTTTGCAAAAACTGAAAAATGCGTGCAAATGACTTTCTTTAGATATCATCTGTTGCACTGATCATGCCATGTATCGTTACAATATGTCTTTTGCTGTATCTGTTAGACGTTGTAATTGCAGTCAATCATATCTGAGAAGCATGCTTTCTACACTCCTTATGCACTCCAGTTGAAATCACTGCATATTTTGAGGGGGAGTTGCATTTCAGGGGGAGTCTGTGTCTCTATTGAGTGCTTGATGAGTTCACTTGTCAACAAGGGGGAGAAAATTTGGGATCAGAGTTTAAGGGGGGAGTTCTTACTCTGTTGATATCCTTGTTATTCTTCTGAAATCGCACTCATTTTGAGCTTTTACGTTTTGGTTAACCATAATGACCGCTTCTTGCTTTTGTTCGGCTTTTGGTCATTAGGGTTAAAATTTTTACCTTATTTTTCTTCTTCTCTATTTTCTTGTGTTTTTGTTTTTCATGTTTCCACAGTTGTTCGCAGTTGCTGAAGAGCTGAAGAAGAGGAGTGTTGACAATGCACTCATCAAGGGGAGATTGAGGAGCTATGCTGAATAGCGTGGGCCTCATGGCTCCAGAAGTGATGAGTCATTGTCAACGATGGTCAAAGAGGACAGAAGAAGAAGAGATCTGCTGTTTCATGGGCCGCGTGTGACTCAGGTACACGGGCAGCAAGCGACTATCGGGCAGAGGAGGCTGCGAAGTCGGGCTGGCCCAATCCGGGTACATGGGCCAGAAGCAGTAGAAGACCCACTGGGCTGTTGACCAGGGTTGACTCAGGTACACGAGCAGTGAGTGATTGCCGGGCTGAGAGAGCTGTGGAATCAGGCCGGCCCAATCCGGGTACCTGGTGCAAAGTCGGTGGAGGCTTTGTCAGTTTCGGCGCAAAACTGACAACCGTTGATTCTGTATCCGACTGTCCTGAAGAGAAGCCGTAGTCGCTACGAAAGCTTAGCTTCCGGATAAGTCATCTGTAACTCTAGGCCCACAGTCAGTCAGTCGTGTTTGTAAAAATAGCTAAGGGCAGTAGAGTCTTTTCCTTTATTCTTGCGTCTGTAAAAAACCCTAAGGGGCAGTTGGAATGTTCCTAGTGTTGGGAGCCTATAAATAGGACCCCAATACCTAGGGTTTGGACTACCCTTTTGGATGAATTCAATACTACTCCTTTGGGTCACTTTTTGTCTCTTGCCTTGCCTCTCTCCTCTCGTGTTCTTGCTTGCGCCGCCAGGCATTTTTGCCCCTGTTTTGTTGCCCTGCATTCATTGTTCAGTGAAGTTTCTAGTCCCAAACCGTGTGCAGCAACATCAGAGTTTTATTGGCTTCGTTTCTCTCACACAGCAAGTTTTTCCATTGATTTTGAGGCTTCGGAAGCTTCTCTGTTGCGTGTGTTCTTCGTGAGTAGTAGTACTAGTTCTTGCTGTTGCAAGTAGTACTGCTACTGTTGCTACAGTACGCTGTGGCAGCTTTTTACTTTCTACTGCGCAGCTTTTTGATCGAAGTTGACAGGCTCTAGAAACTTTTCTGTCTGCTTTCTGGCGAAGCCATCCTCTTTGTTCGAAGCCCCTCAGCTCCGTGAGGCAGGCTTCGATCCGACCTACTCGAAGGCTTCGTTTCGAACTTCGAACTTCGTTTTGTGTTTTGTGCTGCTAGCTTCGAAGTACTCTTTGAACGGACAACATCGCATACTTCGAACGACAGTGCAAAGGTACTCCGGCTCTAGCTGTTCGAAGTCCACACTTCGATAGGTTTCGAAGTTGGCTTCGAAGCTTGTCGTTCTGCTAGGCTTCGCTTTGGTTTCTTTGTGGCGTGTCAGCCTTCGCCTCTTTTGTCGAAACTTGCTCTTTACGAAGGTAGAGTGTAGGCTTCGAATTTGGTGCCTCTGTCGTGTGACAGGCTTCGCTTCTTTGTTCGAAGGTAGTCCGTCTGTGTGTTGTGTTCGAAGTATTTTTGTTCGAAGGTTTGGCTTCGATGTACTCGGTTCGAAGCTATGTTCGAAGTCTTGCCTTCGAAGTTCATACTTCGAAGCAGGCTCTGACTTTGTCATACTTCGCTTCGAAGCATACTTCGATTCTTGTCACTTCGAACTAAGCTAGACCAAAACATACCTTCGGCATTTTCACAACACCTTCGACAGACTTCGACTACCACCTCCGAACCAGTCTTCGATCTGCAAAGTAGGCCTCGACCTTCGAAGCAGGCTTCGGCCAGCGAAGCAGGCTTCGATCTGCGAAGCAGGCTTCGCTGAGTTTCGAACAGGAGACAGATTTGAACAGGTAACTTCTCTTCTCACTCATAGTGCACCGAGATTGCTTTACTGAGAAGTTTGTCTTGCCTAGTCTTGCGTATATTGATTATCTATCTATTAGCACTGCTCTGATAGTCTTCTGTTTGCCATCAGCTGCTTCTAGGCTAGATACCTTTTAGACTTAGGCTATCTGTTTATTTTCTGCTGCTTAGTCTTTTGAGGTGCGTTGGGTATTGGGAACAGGCCATAGATTCAAAAGAATTTTTAAGGCGCCCATTCACCCCCCCCCCTCTGGTCGCTACTTTCGGTCCTACACCGACCCTCCAGAAGAGGTAGATATAGGCGATGGTAGTATTCCAAGGTCGACTTTTGTAAATCAAAATTTGTAGGCTGATGAAAAGGCCGGTGTTTATGCATCGTCGAGTATGCCTGGACTTAGCCGCGAGCTCGTGGAGCATCGTCTACCTATCAAACCCAGGTTTAGGCCTTATGAAAAACCCCCTCGTTGCATTAATTCGGCCATGTATTACCTAGTTAAGGAGTTGATAGAACGACTACTAAAGGATTAGTTTATTAGGCCATGGAGGTATACTGAATGGGTTGCTAACATTGTGACTCTAGAGAAGAAAGGGAGTGGCAAAATTTGTGTATGCATTGATTTCATGGATTTGAACAAGGCCACTCCAAAGGATGAGTACCGCATGGTAATAATCGACATGTTGATCAAGGATGCTTCAGGAAACAAGGTACTAAGTTTTATTGATGGCAACGCTGGTTATAATCTGATCTTTTTGGCCAAAGAGGACGTTTACAAAACGGCCTTTCGATGCCCCAGTTTTGCCGGCTTGTTTGAGTGGGTTGTGATGACTTTTTGTTTAGAGAATGCTGACGCTATATATCAACGTGCTATGAACTTGATCTTTCATGACTTGCCAGGAGTTATGCTAGATGGCTGCATAGATGATGTTGTATTTAAATCGGATGCTATGGTAAACAATTTAGCCGATTTGAGAGTTGCTTTTAGAGAATACATCAGTATGGCTTAAAAATGAACCCACTCATGTGTGCTTTTGGCATGTCGGCGTGCAAGTTCTTAGGATTCTCGATTCATGAAAGAGGTATTGAGATTGATCCTAAGAGGCTTGAGAAGATTAAGAACTTTGAAGTGCCGACATGCAAGAGAGATCTGCAAAAGTTGATAGGCAAGGTAAATTATTTGTGTCGCTTCATATCTAACTTGTCTAGAAAGATTGATGATTTTGTCCCCACACTTCGGCTAAATAATGAAGCCGAATTCACATGGGGGGCAAGTAAGCAATGTGCTTTTGAGCGAATTAAATAGTGCTTGTCATCATCGCTTGTGGTAAGAGGACCGAAAGTCGGGATTATGTTTCGGCTATACGCTGTTACAGAAGATAGCGTGATAGGAGATGTGTTGACTCAGGAAGTGGAGGGAAAGGAGTACATCACCACGTTCTAGAGTTGTCGTCTTTCGGATGCCGAGACGAGGTACATGTTCTTAGAGCGTTTATGTTTATCACTTTATTATGCATGTACCAAGCATTGCCACTATCTTTTATCTGGCACATGTATTGTTACTTGTCAAACTGATGTTATAAAATACATGTTGCAAAATCTGATTCTAATTGTGTGAATCGGAAAGTGGGCTTATTCTTTCATTGAGTACGATTTGGCTTATGAACCCCTGAAATATATGAAAGGCCAAGACGTCACAAATTTTATAGTTGATCATCATGTAGATGTCAATTGGAGTAAATGATGTTGCTCTGATTGAAGTAGTGCCTTGGAAACTTTACTTTGATGGTTCATCTTGCAAGAGCAGCCAAGGTGTTGGAGTTGTGCTCATATCACATAGTGGTATGAGTTTTGAGACCTCGGCCCGATTAGAATTTCCTTGTACTAATAATCAAGGTGAATATGAAGCTCTATTGCTAGGACTTGAATTGTTAAGCTCCATGTGTGTTAAATATGTTCATGCATATGGTGATTCACTATTATTAGTTCAGTAAGTAGCTAGAACTACTCAATGTTTTAATGGCCTGCTAAATAGTTACTTGGATAAGTGTCTAGACATAATTGTTACTTTTGATTATTTCAAAATTTCACATGTGTCTACAGAAGCCAATTCAGTAGCAAATGACTTGGCTCAGCAAGCATCTAGTTACCAAATTAAAAGAGGTAAATTTTTCGCACACGTGCATAAGAAAAACCAATGTTTGACTTTATTTCACCACGTGAGTAAAAGCACATAGGTCTGACCGGCATGACATGTGCGGTCCAACAGCAGGTGTCTAGTTGGTCTGACCAGCCATGTCAATCCAGTCTGACCACCCTATGTTGTTTGCCCGATAATGGCCGGTCTGACGGGCCTTCTATGGCTGCTCTTACCTCCCCATGTAATGAAATTTCAGGACATGGGGGTACGTTGAAATTTGTGATTTGAACACCAATTCGAGCGAGGATTTGGTGAGTACTTCAGGAAATCATGAGGATGATTGGAGAACTCTAATTATTCAGTATTTGAGAGATCCTAGTAAACGGGTTGATCGGAAAGTTCAGTGACAAGCGTTTAAATTTGTGTTACTTGATGATGATTTGTATCGCGGAACAATTGATGGAGTTCTTTTGAAAAGTTTGAATGTCGTTCAATCTTGACATGTTGTGGGTGAAGTACATGAAGGTCTTTTAGGTACTCATTAGTCGGCCCAGAAAATGAGTTGGATGCTCAAAAGAGCGGGTTTTTTATTGGCCACTATAACTAAGGACTATTTTAAGTACTATAGAGGATGTGAAGCCTGTCAAAGGTTTTGTAATATTCAACTTACTCCTGCGTCTTCTCTTAATCCTTTTATCAAACCATGATTGTTCTGAGGTTGGGCCTTAGACTTCATCAGCCAAATTTATCCCTCCTCTTCAAAAGGGCATCGATTCATGTTGATGGCTATGGATTACTTCACCAAGTGGACCAAGGTCATGCCCCTCAAGAATACGACGCAAAACGAGGTAATTGATTTTATCCTGAAGCACATTATACATAGATTCAGTATTCCCCAAACTCTTACCATAGATTAGGGTGCTTCATTTGTTTCTAAAGAGGTGTGTGATTTTGCAAAATCTTATGGTATTAAGTTGATAAACTCTTCACCATATTATGCTCAGGCCAATGGTCAGGCCGAGTCTAGTAATAAAACTATGATTAAGCTTATTAAGAAAAAGATTGAAGAGTTTCCTAGAAGGTGGCATGAAGTGCTTTCTAAAGCATTATGGGCATGTAGAGTTTCAAAGCATGGCGCCACCATGGTAAGTCCATATTTATTGTTGTATGGACAAGAAGACGTTTTACCCGTAGAGGTGAATCTTGGCTCTTTGAGATTACTTAAGCAATGTTGGAACAATTGCGTTAGTTCCAGCAGGTTTTTTTGTGGTGGAGTGTGATGTGGAGAATGAACCTCGAAGGGTTCTAACAGAGGGAGAAAGAGGTTTATACTGGTTCGGGCCTCTCCTAGGAGATAATAGCCCTACGTCCAGTTGTGGTGGATTTGGCATGGTATGCCTAGTGTGGAGCAATAATTCCAGGGTCTCTTGGCCCCCTGCCCCCCCCCGGGTCCCCTGTTACAAGGGCTTGGCCCTGCTTTTATAGGCACGCAGGCCCTAAGGAAAAGACCAAAATACCCTCTACAAGCCCCTAGGCTCATAGGGGTAGACAGGGAAAGAGAGGTAGCTACTGCACAAAAGTATCTTGCAGCTTTACAGCTTTACAGACGTGTCAGGCTGCGCCAGGCTTTTGACCAGCTAAACGACATACCAGGGGCGGAGGGGCCCCCTGTATGGCCTGTACACTTAGATATTTCATAGGCTTCGAAGCAGGGGCCGGAGTCTTTTCGGCAGAGGCTGCGTAGAGGGCTTCGGAGTGCACCCCGGAAGGGGGCTTCGAAGCATGCTCCGAGCAAGGCTCTGAACAAGGCTCCGGACAAGGCTCCGAACAAGGCTCCGGACAAGGCTCCGAACTGGGGTCTCGGAGCCTTGACCTCGAACTGGGCTCAGAACTGGGGACCTCCAAACCGGCCCTCCAAACCGAGGGCGGCCTCCGAACTAGGCTGCCGGAGGGAGGCCTACGGCGCCCTTCACCCGGAGGGTGGCCTCCGGCGCTCTTCACCCGGAGGGTGGCCTCCGAAACGAGGCCTCCGAACAGGGGCTTCTGGAGGGCGGCCTCCGAACTGGTCCCTCCGAACCGAGGGTGGCCTCCGAACTGGGCCCTCCGAACCGAGGGCGGCCTCCGAACTGGACTCCTGGAGGGCGGCCTCCGGCGCCCTTCACCCATAGGGCGGCCTCCGAAACGGGGCCTCCAAACCGGCCGGGGAGGGTCCGAAGACTAGCTCTAAGGAGCACCCAAGGGGGACTCGAAGGCTAACTCCGGACAGGGCTCGAAGGCTAATTCCGAAGACGGCCCGGAGGCTGGCTTCGCAGTTAGCCTGAGACTTAGCCTCTGGCGGCCTTCAAGAGATCTTTTAGCGAAGTATGACTTCGACAAGCTTAGTTTTAGCTTAGATTACGTTACACGAAGCGAGGCTTCGGTGCGTGTTTAGATAGCGAAGCAAGGCTTCTGGAGCTTGGTCCTGTAGTGAAAAGGATATTTGGTGTGGATTCACCAAACCTGTGATAAGACGAGCCACCTTCGACTCTGAGCCACCTTCGACTCTGGGTCACCTTCGACCTTGGGATGCTTCGGGTGCGGAGCCCGGAATCCCTGGACGCGTCGGGCCAGTGGCCCAGAGTCCTTTTAGCCCACTGCTACGGGCCCGGAGGCACTGTGTAGCCTTCAGAGGGGTACTCCAGTTTTTATAAAGCGAAGCGGGGCTTCGAGTTTTAAACAAGGTGAAGCGATGCTTCGAGTTTTTGATAAGGCGAAGCGAGGCTTCGATTTTTAAGTAAAATGGGGCAAGAACTTGCTGTGAAGGCGAAGCTAGGCTTCAGATAAATATCAAAATGATTGCGAAGTGGTACATCGAAGTGGTACTTCGGATGGTGGACATACCTCGCAAGGTGGCCGAAGGTTGACCTCGTAGCCCCTGGGGCTTCGACGACCTCCGGCATGTGGAGCGGAGCCCCTTGCCGGAGGGTGAGCTCCGGTATGCGAATGACGGAGGAAGGCGAAGACGGCCTTCGAGCTGCGCCCGAAGCCCCTTGTCGGAGGGTGCGCGAAGCAAGAAAGCTCCGAAGCCCCCCCTCAGGAGTACTTCGAGTTGCAGACAGTGGTAGAGAACTTAGCTTCTAGGACTAAGATCCCCACGGACGGCGCCAACTGTTGGAACAATTGCGTTAGTTCCAGCAGGTTTTTCTGTGGTGGAGTGTGATGTGGAGAATGAACCTCGAAGGGTTCTAACAGAGGGAGAAAGAGGTTTATACTGGTTCGGGCCTCTCCTAGGAGATAATAGCCCTACGTCCAGTTGTGGTGGATTTGGCATGGTATGCCTAGTGTGGAGCAATAATTCCAGGGTCTCTTGGCCCCCTGCCCCCCCGGGTCCCCTGTTACAAGGGCTTGGCCCTGCTTTTATAGGCACGCAGGCCCTAAGGAAAAGACCAAAATACCCTCTACAAGCCCCTAGGCTCATAGGGGTAGACAGGGAAAGAGAGGTAGCTACTGCACAAAAGTATCTTGCAGCTTTACAGCTTTACAGACGTGTCAGGCTGCGCCAGGCTTTTGACCAGCTAAACGACATACCAGGGGCGGAGGGGCCCTGCTGTATGGCCTGTACACTTAGATATTTCATAGGCTTCGAAGCAGGGGCCGGAGTCTTTCGGCAGAGGCTGCGAAGAGGGCTTCGGAGTGCACCCCGGAAGGGGGCTTCGAAGCATGCTCCGAGCAAGGCTCTGAACAAGGCTCCGGACAAGGCTCCGAACAAGGCTCCGGACAAGGCTCCGAACTGGGGTCTCGGAGCCTTGACCTCGAACTGGGCTCAGAACTGGGGACCTCCGAACCGGCCCTCCAAACCGAGGGCGGCCTCCGAACTAGGCTGCCGGAGGGAGGCCTACGGCGCCCTTCACCCGGAGGGTGGCCTCCGGCGCTCTTCACCCGGAGGGTGGCCTCCGAAACGAGGCCTCCGAACAGGGGCTTCTGGAGGGCGGCCTCCGAACTGGTCCCTCCGAACCGAGGGTGGCCTCCGAACTGGGCCCTCCGAACCGAGGGCGGCCTCCGAACTGGACTCTTGGAGGGCGGCCTCCGGCGCCCTTCACCCATAGGGCGGCCTCCGAAACGGGGCCTCCAAACCGGCCGGGGAGGGTCCGAAGACTAGCTCTAAGGAGCACCCAAGGGGGACTCGAAGGCTAACTCCGGACAGGGCTCGAAGGCTAATTCCGAAGACGGCCCGGAGGCTGGCTTCGCAGTTAGCCTGAGACTTAGCCTCTGGCGGCCTTCAAGAGATCTCGAGGGCTTTGCCCCGGAGGGCTCCGAAGGACCTTGCCCGGAGGGCTTCGCCGGGGCCCTGGGGCTTCGCCCCTGCAAGCTCCGTCACGAACCTTGAGGCTTGGGAACAGCTTCTTGCAGTGGAAATGGGCCTCGGCAGTGTTGGGCTTCGGGCTGAAGGCTGCCTGATGCTGACGTCATTTGGCCCCTGTACAGGGGAAATATATTCCCCAAACAAGCAAGATGACTTATTGGTAGATGAGAATGAAACTCTTTTGAAGGATAATTTGGAAGAAGTGATCGATAAGAGATTAAGAGCTCTAGAGGCAATAGAAAGACACAAAAGAAGAGTGGCTAGAGCTTATAATAAGAAGGTAAGAGCAAAATCGTTTCATGTTGGTGACTTGGTTTGGAAGACAATTTTACCTTTAGGCACTAAAAGCCCAAAGTTTGGTAAATGGTCACCTAGTTGGGAAGGTCCTTTTAGATTTATTGAAATCTCTCCAGGTAATGCATATTTGCTAGAGTCTCTTCAAGGAGAGTGATTTCGTAGAGCTTTAAATGGTAGGAATTTAAAAAAGTACTTCCCAAGTGTGTGGCAAAATGCTTGAAATGTTGAAAGGCCGATATGGAGCATATCGCCCTTATCTCGTTGTGCTTTTGGCTCACTAAAGTTTGCCAAAACACATGGGGGAATGTGTTCATAGCAAAAAATGGCATTAATCATCAAAATTGTCAAAGTATCACTTTTGGGTAATTTGGGCCGAAAATATGCCAAACTTGGCACAGGCCGGTCCAACCGGCCTTGTATGCCTGGTCTGACCGGCCATGTAGGCCTGGTCTGACCAGTCATATGGGTCCGGTCATACTGGCCCAAATCTGAGTCGGAGTCAGTTTAAGTGATTTTTGGGTATTTTAATCCCTAATTAATTTCAAAAGACTTGGACTCATATCTAATTCAAATTAGAGCCCAAGCACGTCATGTCCAACACCTATAACAATAGGGGCAAGGCCGATTCTAGGCTCTCTCCCATGAAACCCTAATAGATCCAATCTATTATTTTTACCTTGAATCAAACTTTTACCTTTTAATCTACTTTTCTTGACCAAGTATTAGCTTAGCACGTACATCTTTTTGATTTTTAGATGTAAACTCTCTGTCCATCGCGTCGTAATCATGGTATGCCTTGTTAATTCACGTGTGAATCATCCGTTTGATCCATGTAATGAATTTTTATCGCTTTATTGGGTTTTATAGGTAATTAAGTCTCTTGGCCAAATTGCCTCTAATTTTTAGTGTTTTTTGCAGTGTTTCATAATCCTTTGGTTCACCAAACCTTGTTATACCAAGACATCTTCGTCGACGAGATCACCGACAATCCAATCTGCTTGGTGCATCGCTGGTCGGTCAGACTATAGCTGATTCGACCGGGCCTTGCCGGCACAGGCCAATCCGACCGATAGTACTAGGTTGATCTGACTGCTAGTCCCTAGCCTATCTTTTTTAATCTGGTTGACCTAGGCACCATCATCACCGCGTCGCCGGTCCAACCATCGATTGTAGGTCGGTCTGACCACCGCCTTCAAGTCGGTGTGACCGGCAGCCCTAGGTTAGTCTGACCGTGCGTCCCCTATTTAGTCCAATCGGTTCTTGTTGGCCGATTAGATTTAATTACTTTCACTTCGGTTAATTGGATTATTCTGACAATCTGTTTGTCTAGCGACTCCACCCTCCCTTGTCACTATCAAAGGTCATTAGAACATGACATCGGCGTCTTGTCACTCTTAGGGTCATTCCTAAGTATCCACGTGCTTTTGGATCGTCGAATTGGCGTTGGTGTGTTTGGTTCTTTGACCGTTAGGTTTTAGTATCAACAGGGTGGTCCCGATCCCACTTACGTTATCAATGCCGAGACTAATCGGATCCCCTTCACACACTCTTCTATGCTTCCCTATGACTGGACCAATAGTTTTAGGTCTTTCCCTTCTCCCCTTCTCGGCTAGCGTGATTGGTACCTTAGGATATTGGTCGCCCATTGCTTATCTTGGGATGAAATCGACATCGTCCACTGTATTGGCTTCTCCATCATGGAACCCTACAAGAATGAGTCGTTGCTTGCCACTGCCTGCTATCTTTGGTCCGATACCCTCCACACTTTCACCTTTGGTCACGGTTTGATGGGCCCATGTAACACCCCAAAATTCCAAAACAATAAAAACATTAATTAAATCAATTTCCTGGATTTTATATTTCTGAAAATACCTTTAATATTCTTTTACAACATTTTGAACTACATCATCGAGTTAATGACCAAACCAGGAGCTGAAAATTTTTGTATAAACTCCCAAGACCAAGATCAATTTTTGAGAATTTTTATAAATTTTTATCAACCTTGAAAGTAGCCCTATTATTTTAAATCAATTTCTGCAATTATTTTTAATCAGAAAATATTTTCAAATAGTATTGGGCCTTCCCCCTCCCTTCTCTCTCTCCCGGCCGGCCCAGCCCGCCACCCCCGCCCGCCTTAGGCTGACAACCCGACCCCACCTGTCGGCGCCGATTACCTCCCCTTGCACGCGCGCCCGACATCGCGACCCCACCCGTCAGCCCTCTCGTTCGCTCGTTCGCGCTCACTAGCAGGTGGCCCCCACCTGTCGGACCTGTCGTCAACCTCGCGTCGCCGCCCCCAAATCACGCCGGCCGACGACCCCCGCCTCGGATCCGCCTCGATGCCCCCCTCTTAAATCCATCGCCATTAAACGCTCCCCCGCACCACGCTGACCGTTTCCCCCAACATTTCACCGCGTCATCGCCCCCAGATCAAGCGCGCGCATGCATGGCAGGAGCTTGCCGGCGTTGAAGAGAGACTTTACTCTCGGCCTCCCCCAATTACGCCCCCTCTGCCCCCGCCGACGACCCTATATAAGGCCCCTGGCCGTCCGCAATGCACCCCTACGCCAATTCACAGCGAGAACGAACAGAGCGCTCCCCCTTTCGTTTTTAACACCTCACCGCCGCTCCTACTCCAGTCACCATTCACCGTCGCTAGTAACCTTCCCCATCCTAGCCAACCCCACCATCGTGACCGCAAGGACGTCGCCGACCCCGGCCGCCCCTCCGCCATCGACGAACCCCGCCGGATCGCCGTCGCCACCGAGGACCCGAACGCCTCACCCGCCTCCGCTCGTCGCCGACCTCGCTCCGTCGACCTTTCTTCACCGCAAGGGTACCCTCGTGATCCTCGCAATGTCCTCTTTCCATTTTAGGCCATCGCTCGCCGTGGCCCCTGGCCCGCTCGCCGTCGCCGGAGAAGACGACCGGCACGGGCTGAGTACCCGTGCCGTGTCGGATTCATGCGCGACCGTGCGATCTGGATCCAACGTTTACGATTAATTCCCGCATGCGATTTAATCGGATCCGTTAGATCTTGGCGAAGGGGTACGTTATAATCTCAGCCGTCCGTTAGTTTTAAAATCCCGCATCGCATCTAAGCCGTTCATCGCGTACCGGTTCGATGTTTTAATCTTAGCCGTCCACGTCAACTTAAGCACCCTGCCTCGCCCTCGCGCGTTTGATCTGGATCCAACGGTCCAGATCAATCCGGCGCACGCGCACAGTGCGCGGGTTCACCGTGGGCCTGGCTCACCGTGGACCCGAGGGGATTTAAATTTGAAAATAAATTCCAGAAAATGTTTAAAACTTGTAAAATTCATATCCGGCGCATTTGAACTCTAAAAATTGCCATTCCAATTTCAAAAAATTCATAATATTATTTTCTACCTGTTCATGCAATAAAAACAGTAGGTTTACTTTGGACATTTCATGTTTATTCAAATGCCTTTAGGGTTAAAATATAAATTCAAATATTTAAACTCCAGAAAAATTTATATTTATTCCTTTCTGTTCATGTACTGAAAACTACTAAATTAACATGAACTTTTCATCTTAAAATTTATTAGGAAACTTAATATGAGACTATTCACATTTAAACACCCCTTTCTAAAAAGGACAACTTTTGATTTTAATTCCTTTAAAATTATTTATGAAATACATTTTAGAACCTTAACAACTTAATTTATTTTTAATCAAACCAACTTTGCTTATTATGAATGCTATATTGTTTGATTGAATGTTGTGTTCATTGTATTTTACTTTATTATATTGGAAAGACTACGACACCACCGAGGAGCTGGAATACTTCCCAGAAGTCCCTCCCTCGCCTTTCGCTGAACAAGGCAAGTCACCAAACATCATTCTTGAACATGTTGAACCTATGTTTTATTAAATTATCGCTAAAACACATAGGTTATACATGCATTAGTCAAATGAAACCCTTACGATATATTTATTTAGGATCCCCCGACCTTGATGTGCAACCCAAGACATGCTATCTCGCCTAACCTCCTTGTCGACATATGGTTAATGTTATTAGCTAGTGTCCAATGTATTGGCACGATCGCTATAGGATAAGAATGAGTCGTAGCAGAATGGTTCTACTATATGATCCCCAGTACTTCTTATCCTTGGAATTCTGTTGGTGATGAGTTATGGTTGTGAGTGTATGCATGGTGGGTTCCGGGTGCAAGCTAGGGCATTGGTCTGTAGCACCCGGGGCACTATAAGGACCCGTCTGAGGGATCCGTTGCAATACACTTCCGTACTAACCACAAGTCTAGTGGGTAAGTCCTAACTAAGGTATGGAGTGTTCCAAACCGAGGCCACCATTTGGAGATGGGTCAAGCAGCACCTGCGGGTGGCTTGTACCGACGTGGCGCAAAAGGGGGTGCGACGTTAGCCGGGAGGTGGCCCGCGCGCCGGCGAAACCTAGAGCGGGTGGTTATCGCTTGGAGCACTCCATGTCAAGGTTTTGGCACGAGTTCCCGTGGTATGGGTCATCTCGTTTGGGATGAGTGCGTGCCTTATGGGTACAGTAGTACATCTCTGATCAGAGTCTTAAATCTTTTCGAAAAGTCGAGCCCACGGTCAAGGGCAGGTGGCGTGACATCCCATAGTTAGTTTACTTTGAATATGTATGTGCATGTTGGTTGACATGTAAGGACTGTTGTGCGAGGAGGTAAAACGTACTCCTCGAGTTAGGAGATGATGTTGATGCTCATGTTTACTTTTCCACATGATTAAACTTGATTACACTAAATGCAATAACTGAAAATGTACTTTTCCGCACTGTTAGCCATTACCCTTCCTTGTTTATTATCATGCATTATTATTTGCATTTGCGGTGGCTTGTTGAGTACTTTTTGTACTCATACCCGTTGGACCCCACAGAGGATGTCTACTATGAAGACAGTCTGGAGTAGCGACCCAGTCAAGCAAAGATCCTGAAGAAGAAGTTCATCATGCTATTTACTTTTATTACTATTTTTATTTCAACACTTATGTAATAATATGGTCTGCATACCATGAATGCTTGTCGTATGTACGTTGTCGCATGATGAACCTCTTGTATTATTGTTTTTCTTTGGAAATTCAATAATGTTCCAATTTCGATAAATCGGGGCCTTACAAGATGGTATCAGAGCCGACTTGACTGTAGGAAGCCAAACAGACCCACCTAGCCACTAGCTGTAGTAAATTATATCTCGAAAACCTACTTTATAAACTTTGTTCCTCCCCTCACTTTTATTCAACTTGCTGTTTTGTAGATGCCTGTTTACCAAGTCCACAGCTATTGCCGCCACTACGAGGGCTTCGTCAGGGAGCTCCGGATGATGCTCACGTTCCTCGGGTTCCTCTTCGAGCCCGAATTCCAAGGGATCTACTTAGAGGAATTTGCCGGACCTTGCGACGTCTCCCTCACCGTCCATGGCTCCGGAGAGCATCTGCCGCCCTACACCACCATGCTTGGGGGCCCGACTTTTGACGTCACGTGCCAACACGTCGCCCTCCAGGCCCTTATGGAGCTGAGGATGATCTACGACGATCGTCTTCAGAACTCGTCCTTCCGGCTTGTGCCGAAGCGTACTCCCGGCGCCTACCGAAGTATCTACCTCGGAGTTCACTCCGTGCGCGATCCGGTCATGGCCCGGCAGTCGCGTCTTCTGCAGGCTATGGACGATCTCCATACCGAGGCGGTGCTCGACGCCGATGAGCACCATGAGGTGGTCGAGTTTCTTCGTGATGAGGACATCACTTCACATGATACACACATGGAGCCTCCACCTACAATACTACAAGGACCAATCACACGCGCCCGTGCCCGTCGCTTGAACTATGAGGTTAATTCTTTCCTTAGCAACTATTTCAATATTTGTTTGGATGGGATGCTACTGAATTCTAGTGATATTTTGTTGCTTAGGAACATGGGAGATGGAATACAAGAATTGGAGTTGAAGACGGAGCCGCACGGATGTTTGAAGTCAAGATTTCGCTGGTTCGGACTACATCAACCACCCTGCACCAAAATGGGCATAACTTCCTCATACGAAGTCCGATTGGCGCATTCTTTGACTTTTTGGAAAGCTGAGGAGAAGACGGATCGTTTGCCGTTGGTTTCACCTCATTTGGAGTCTCGAGTCGTCCTGTGTATTTAAAACAGTACTGCGTGACTAGAACTGGGCCATGTTGGTCATAATCTGAGTCTGTACGTCTTCTAGCCCACAGCCCAAGTCTGTTCCCCTTCCACAGGCCGCCGCCCTATATATTCTCACGCCAGCCAACTCTAGGGTTAGGTTTTGCTTTGTTGCATCTACACTGTTGTGTTTAGATCCCGCCTCTTGCACCGGACCGATTGGCTGCTGCATTGGCGTTTGTGAAACCTCACCTTATCTTCGTTTGTCTGTGATTTGGCATTCGATTTGTATCCTTCCTGTTCTTGCTTGTGTTCTTGGGTTCGCTTGCAGGAATTAGCCTTTGTAGCGAGGTCAATCGCGTTCTGCGTGGTTGATAACCAACGGAGACAGTGGTGTAACGATTGCAAAGTTTTGATCCGCCGGACCGGAGCCTTGGATCGCCAACGTCGAGATTCTCCACCAACCCAAGTTTATCCTTTACCTATCGGAAGATCGGGACCAATCTCCCATCAGCTGGTATCAGAGCTCAGATTTCCCGTTAGGTAATCTCGATCTGCTTTTGTTTTACCCAGAGTCCAGAAAACCGCACCAAAAAAAATTCCCCACCGAGAACCCCCTTTATGCCTTGCGATTTTAATTTCAGTTTTAACTTGGTTGAGTTCGTGTTCTTGGTCGAGTCTTGTTGCTGGTTTAGTAATCCCTCTGTGTCGTTTGAGTAGTAGTTGTTCTTGTGTCTCAGATAAAATTCCCCACCGAAAAACCCCCTTCCGCAACCCTATTTTGTTTTCCACATCCAGTCTCTTGTGACCCCCCTTCAGTAAAACAGGCATAACTTTTCGCTCGTTTGGCAGAAAAATCTGAAATGTTTTGAGCGTGTTCCTGACCCGATTTGGGGGGTACCCTAACCGACAAGCCCTCACCAAAATCTCCAAAAAAAATCGGGAAGATAAAGAAAAAAATTGGACAAAGTTTTTGCTCGCCGGACAGCAAACTTGTTTGAATTTTGTGAGCCACATCCCACCTCAGTTGTAGGTGCCAATTTTTGTGGTTACTCCTCTGGTCATCCTTGTTTCAAAAAAAATAGAGTGAAAAAAAAGGAGAAAAAAAAATATATAAAAAAAAAGAGAAGCGGTCCTGTTATTTGCTTGTCCGAACTCTTGTCCGAACTCTTGTCCGAACTCCTGTCCGAACACTTGTCCGATCTGAGGAAGGCTTTGGTTGTTTGTTGCTTGTCCGAACTCTTGTCCGAACTCATGTCCGAACTCTTGTCCAATCTGAGGCAGTCTTTGGCTGTTTGTTGCTTGTCCGATCTCTTGTCTGAACCTTTGTCCGAACTCTTGTCCGATCCGAACAGCAGCAAAAAAAAAAAATTGCACATACCCTTGTCCGATCACTTGTCCGATCTCTTGTCCGATCCCTTGTCCGATCTATAGAGAGCTGATTTTGACCTGTTTTTCCTCCCTTTTGATTTCGGGGCACATAGATTCCCTCTATTGCTTGAACTTTCACATTGGGAGCACTACAGTCAGCAACTTTGACGAGTACTAGGGAATACTTATTGAACTTGGTTTAACTGTTATTATTATCGCTAATCCTTGCTACTCACTTGCCTTCCAAGCTACACATTTCTCTTGGTCAGGACAGGTTCATTTCTTGCAATTGTACACCACCCTCCACTTGGTTCATCACCTGTAGGCCGGTGACCTCACTGCGGCGTGGTAAGAACACTTGCAAGCGTGGGTAAGGTGCTTGACGGATTGCTTCCACCCCACACCCACCACCAGACCTAGCTGTTTTACATAAGGATTATTCTTTGTTGCTGTATCTTTTCACTAACATGGCAGCACTTATTGTACAACGTGACTTGAGCACTCACATGGACCAGGACGACCAGGCACAACGGAACAATATATTTCAGACCGTCTTCCTCGTCAATAACCGTCGTGCGCGTGTCATCATCGACAGCGGTAGTTGCAACAATTTGGTGAGCCTCGACGTGGTAACTAAGCTTCAACTTCCCACACGTGCACATCCACACCCTTACCATGTGCAATGGCTCAACGACAGCGGTAAGGTCAAGGTAACACAAACTGTTCACATCGAATTTTCCATTGGTACATACTTTGGAAGTGCTGATTTTGATGTAGTACCAATGCAAGCATGTTCTCTGTTACTTGGTAGACCTTGGGTATATGATACTGATGCTACACACTATGGTAGGAGCAATAAGTACACATTTATGTATAAAGGAAAGAAAGTTACATTGCTTCCTATGACTCCTGCTGAAATTGTGAAATTTGAACAAGAAAAATGTGCTAGGGACGCACAAAAGAGCAAACAACTTTCTGAAAATCAGCAAGTAGCTAAAACACTTTCGAGGCAACAAAAAGAAAAAGTTGTTTCTCCTTCCTCATCACAAGTTATTAATCTGAAAGGATGTGTCATGCATGCAACTAAAACTAACCTTGCAGTACGTAGCTCTCTTGGTCTTGCAGGTTTCAACCGGCGTTTTGTGAGAGATTTCAGCACCATAACCGGTCCTTTACCTGAGTTGACCAAGAAGGGAGTTACTTCTACTTGGGAGTCAGCACAAGAGCAAGCTCTTGCCACACTCAAGGATCGCATTACACATGCACCTCTACTTCAGCTACCCGATTTTAGTAAGCCTTTTGAGTTAGAATGTGATGCTAGTGATTTTGGCATAGGAGATGTGCTGCTACAAGAAGGTAAACCCGTGACCTATTCTAGTGAGAAATTGCATGGTCCACAATTGAATTATTTTACCTATGAGTGTGAATTATATGCCTTAGTGCGTGTGCTTAAGACTTGGCGACATTACCTTTTGCCTGAGGAGTTTATTATACATTCTGATCATGACACACTCAAATATTTGCGAGGGCAAGCTAAACTGAACCATAGACATGTTAAATGGGTTGAATTTATTGAATCTTTCCCATACATTGTGAAATACAAGAATGGCAAAGAAAATGTGGTTGCTGATGCATTGTCTCGCATGGTTGTTCTTTTATCTCAACTTGATATTAACGTTCCAGATTTGGAAAGTTTGAAAGATTTGTATGTTGTAAATAAAGAATTTGCTGAACCATACACTAAATGTAATGAGGACTGGAAAACATTTCATGTTTATGACGGTTTCTTGTCCCATGCTAACAAGCTATGCATTCCAGATTCGTCCGTACATTTGCTGTTGTTGCAGGAATCCCATGGCGGTGGATTAATGGAACATTTTGGGAGAGAAAAGACTTTGGCCCTGCTGTCCAATAATTTTTATTGGCTAAAGATGCGGAGAGATGTTGAACGATTTGTGCAACGTTATGCCACATACCATAAAGCTAAGTCCAAACTTAACCCATATGGTTTGTATACTCCACTTCCTGTTTCTAGTGCACCTTGGGAAGATATTAGCATGGACTTTATTGTGGGATTGCCTAGGACAAGGAGGGGGAGAGACTCCATATTTGTAAGAGTGGATAGCTTTTCTAAAATGGCACACTTTATTCTCTGTCACAAGACCAACGATGCTTCACATATTGCTGATTTATTTTTCAGGGAAATTGTGAGATTGCACGGGATGCCTAGAACCATCATTTCAGATCATGATGTGAAGTTTATGAGTTACTTTTGAAGACAATGAGGAACAAGCTTGGCACAAAATTGCTGTTTTCAACAACTTGTCACCCGCAAACTGATGGACAAACAGAGGTGGTAAACCGTACACTCTCCATGTTGTTGCGAACAATGATTAAGAAGAACTTGAAAGAGTGGGAGGACTGCCTTCCACATGTTGAATTTGCATACAATAGAGCTGTTCACTCAACAACACAATTGTGCCAGTCTGAAGTGGTGGATGGTTTTAAGCCAATCACACCACTTGATTTGATGCCACTTCCTTTTCAAGAGAGAGCAAACATGGAAGCAACTAAGCGTGCAGAGTTTGTGAAAGCTATGCATCTGAAGACCAAGAAAGTTATAGAAAAGAAAGCACGCTATTTTGCTCAAAGGACAAATAAGGGAAGAAAGAAGATGTTTTTCAAACCAGGAGATCTTGTTTGGTTATACTTGCGCAAGGATCGTTTTCCTGATTTGAGAAAGTTTAAATTGATGCCCCGTGCTGATGATTTAAAACCCTATTTGGGACCTGACGATGAGCTTGAGTCGAGGACGACTCCAATTCAAGAGGGGGAGGATGATGAGGACATCACTTCACATGATACACACATGGAGCCTCCACCTACAATACTACAAGGACCAATCACACGCGCCCGTGCCCGTCGCTTGAACTATGAGGTTAATTCTTTCCTTAGCAACTATTTCAATATTTGTTTGGATGGGATGCTACTGAATTCTAGTGATATTTTGTTGCTTAGGAACATGGGAGATGGAATACAAGAATTGGAGTTGAAGACGGAGCCGCACGGATGTTTGAAGTTAAGATTTCGCTGGTTCGGACTACATCAACCACCCTGCACCAAAATGGGCATAACTTCCTCATACGAAGTCCGATTGGCGCATTCTTTGACTTTTTGGAAAGCTGAGGAGAAGACGGATCGTTTGCCGTTGGTTTCACCTCATTTGGAGTCTCGAGTCGTCCTGTGTATTTAAAACAGTACTGCGTGACAGAACTGGGCCATGTTGGCCATAATCTGAGTCTGTACGTCTTCTAGCCCACAGCCCAAGTCTGTTCCCCTTCCACAGGCCGCCGCCCTATATATTCTCACGCCAGCCAACTCTAGGGTTAGGTTTTGCTTTGTTGCATCTACACTGTTGTGTTTAGATCCCGCCTCTTGCACCGGACCGATTGGCTGCTGCATTGGCGTTTGTGAAACCTCACCTTATCTTCGTTTGTCTGTGATTTGGCATTCGATTTGTATCCTTCCTGTTCTTGCTTGTGTTCTTGGGTTCGCTTGCAGGAATTAGCCTTCGTGGCGAGGTCAATCGCGTTCTGCGTGGTTGATAACCAACGGAGACAGTGGTGTAACGATTGCAAAGTTTTGATCCGCCGGACCGGAGCCTTGGATCGCCAACGTCGAGATTCTCCACCAACCCAAGTTTATCCTTTACCTATCGGAAGATCGGGACCAATCTCCCATCACTTCGTGAGGAGACGAAGAACTTGATCCAGCAGAACGGCGAGCTGCAACGCAAGATCATGCAGCTGCAGAAGGACATTGCGGAGATGGTCCCTCTCCTTCCAAGGAAGAGGAAACCCATCCGTGAGCCCGTCCCGCGCCCCAAGCGGATCCCACCTCACCCCTCCACCGCCGGACCATCTACTACCCAGCGCCCCTGCACCACGCCCCGACCTCATCTCCGACCCCATCATCGAGAACTTTCTCGAACCCACCATCCCTCAGGAGCCGCGTACCCGTGGTTCCGAGAGCACGGAGACCGCCTCCTATGGCGATTAGGCGTTAGGATTCGCTACTTTAAATAAAGCAAAATTTTGTATGTGGTGCCATATGCAACGAGTTGTGTGGTAGATGGAATAAAAGCTTGGTTGTAATGAACAATTTTCACCACTTCATATATATGCATGAGCCTTCCGATATATTTTTAATTATATTATTGTTCCATCATATTTTTGCCTTATAACATCGTATATTCAGAAACTGGCCGACCACCAAAACACCGGCTCCAACAACAGAGAAGGAGGAAGTCGTGACGCGCCCGAGGGTGTTGTACCCAACTGGGGTGCAACGGGCCCGCGTCAGTCTGGGTCGCCATCCGCCAACCACCCAACCTTGGCGGAGATGATGGCGAATCAGAACCAACTGATCACCGCCCTCCTCACGTAGATGCAGCACCAGCAGGCTCAGTTGGACTGCTTGCAGAACGGAGAACCCGCCCCTCGCGCACTAGCACCTGCACCCACTCCTCAACTCTCGGAGTTTCTGCGCATACGCCCGCCCATCTTCTCGAGCACCACCAACCCCATGGAGGCAGGAGATTGGCTTCGCACCATCGGGAAGAAGCTTGATCTCCTCCCCTGCACCGACCGGGAGCGAGTGGCCTTCGCCACTCACCAGCTCCAGGGTCCCGCCGCTGAATGGTGGGACAACTACCGTGAGTCCCAGCCAGAGGACCACGTGGTAACATGGGCAGAGTTCACCATCGCCTTTCGTGCTGCTCACGTCCTCGCCGGTGTCATCGCGGTGAAGCAGCAGGAGTTCCGCGACCTGCACCAGGGCAGTCGGACAGGCATGGAGTACCTCCATGAGTTCAACCGCCTCGCCCTCTACGCACCAGAAGAAGTGCGCACCGACGCCCTCCGTCTGGCCAAGTTCCTCCGGGGACTTAAGGATGAGCTGTCTATCCAACTCGTCGCCACTGACTACGCCGACTTCCAATGGCTAGTCAACAAAGTGCTCATCCAAGAGACTGAGCAGAACAAGTTGGACCTCAAGAAGAGGAAGATGATTGCCTTCAAGCATCAACAGGCGAATTCCCAGAGGCCCCGCTTCGTTCCTCCGCCACCAGCGCCCGCCTACCATCCTCGGCCCGCCTACAGGCCACCTCACGCCGCCAGTGGATCCAATGCCGGGCGTCGTCGCCCCGCTCTACCAGCTCTGGCCGCTCAGCCGATGTCAGCCGCCAAGGCCCCGATCTTGAAGGACCGTCAAGGGAGGCCGATCGTCTGCTTCAACTGCCGCAAGGAAGGGCACTATTCGCACCAGTGTCCCCACCCCAAGCAGCCCCAAGGCGCGGTGCCCAACCAGGCGGTGCGTGCCCTCGTAAATCACATCAACGCGGAGGAAGCTCAGGAGGCTCCTAAAGTCGTGCTCGGTACGTTTACCGCAAATTCCGTACCAGCCATAATATTATTCGACTCTGGGGCAACACACTCTTTCATCTCAGAAGATTTTGCGAAAACCAATGAATTGGAAGTACTCCCTCTATCCGTCCCCATGATGATTGCCACTCCAGGCAATAAGACCTTAGCCCACTTATACAGTCCTAAGGTTAAGATAGAGATCCAAGGAGTATTGTTCTGGGCAGAACCAGTTCTCATAAAGTGCACCGGACTAAACCTCATCCTAGGGATGGATTGGTTAATGAAGCATAAGGGTGTAATCGACTGTGCCAACAAGTCAGTCACGGTGACCAACCCTGAAGGCGAAGCCATCACCTTTCGGATGACCAGCCGCAAACCACTCGAAGCATCGCTCCACACGCTAGGTCTTGAAGAAGTACCTCTAGTCAAGGAGTTCATGGACGTCTTCCCAGAAGACCTACCAGGGATGCCTCCCAAGCGGGACATCGAATTCAGAATCGAACTTGTCCCTGGGACCACTCCAATCTCCAAGCGCCCATACCGGATGGCCGCTAATGAACTAGCCGAAGTCAAGAGCAACATAGAAGACCTGGAGCAGAAAGGCTACATCCGACCAAGTACCTCACCCTGGGGTGCACCGGTCATCTTTGCCTTAAAGATGGACAAGACCAAGAGGATGTGTGTGGACTATAGAGCCTTGAACGATGTAACCATCAAGAACAAGTACCCATTGCCTCGGATCGATGATCTGTTCGACCAACTGAAGGGATCCTCGGTGCTTTCCAAGATTGACCTCAGGTCAGGCTATCACCAGTTGAGGATTAGGGAGGAAGACATACCCAAGACCGCCTTCACCTCCCGCTATGGACTCTACGAGTATACAGTGATGTCGTTCGGACTCACGAATGCCCCGGCATTTTTCATGAACATGATGAACAATGTATTCATGGAGTTCTTGGATAAGTTCATCGTGGTATTCATCGAAGATATCCTCGTTTACTCCAAGACCAAGGAAGAACGTGAGACTCACCTCCGTTTGACCCTCGGAAAGCTAAGGGAGCAGCAACTGTACACCAAATACAGCAAATGCGAATTTTGGTCGTCTGAGGTGAAGTTCCTCGGCCATGTTATATCTGTCGGAGGAATAGCAGTGGACCCAACCACTGTGGAAGCAGTAACCAACTGGCTGCAGCCTACGACCGTGACCGAGATCCGAAGCTTTCTCGGATTGGCCGGGTACTATCGCCGGTTCATCGAGAATTTTTCCAAGATCGCCAAGCCGATGACCAGACTTCTACAGAAGGAAGTGAAGTTTGAATGGACCCCAGATTGTGAAGAGAGCTTCCAGACTCTCAAGAAGAAGCTCGTGTCAGCCCCGATCCTGACCCTGCTAGACATCCAGAAAGATTTCCACATCTACTGCGATGCTTCTCGCCAAGGTTTGGGATGTGTCCTGATGCAAGACGGGAAGGTGATATCCTATGCCTCCCGACAACTGAGACCACATGAGCTGAACTACCTGACCCACATCCTGGAGTTAGCAGCCGTGGTTCATGCCTTGAAGATATGGAGACATTACCTTGTGGGGAATCGGTGTGAGGTCTTCACCGACCACAAGAGCCTCAAGTACATATTCACCCAACCTGACCTAAACCTCGGGCAAAGGAGATGGTTGGAACTGATCAAGGATTATGACTTGGGCATCCATTATCATCCGGGCAAGGCAAATGTGGTGGCAGATGCCCTTAGTCAAAAAGGGTATTGCAACGCCATCATGATCCAGGACCAGGCTCCTTTACTTTACAAGGAGATGGAAAGGCTGAACTTAGGGATCACCACCCGACCGTACCTCGCTACCTTGGAGTCTAGGCCTACCTTGATTGACCAGATCCGAGAAAAGCATAAGGAAGACTCGGACATCTTGGAGATCCAGCAGAACATGAGGAAGGGAAAAGCCCCCGGATTTTCCGAGGACGAGCATGGTACCATCTGGTTCGGAAACCTGATCTGCGTACCCGACAAGCCTGAGTTGAAGACCCTCATCCTTCAACAAGCCCACGATACTCTGTACTCCATCCATCCCGGGAGTACAAAGATGTATCAAGACCTAAAGGAAAAATATTGGTGGGTCAGCATGAAGAGAGAAATAGCTGAGTATGTGGCCAAGTGCGACACATGCCGGCGAGTCAAGGGAGAGCATCAAAGACCTGCCGGATTTCTTCAACCCCTCAAGGTCCCTGAATGGAAGTGGGAAGAGATAGGAATGGACTTCATCACGGAACTACCTAGGACCCAAGCTAGTCATGATTCTATCTGGGTGATCGTCGACTGACTCACCAATGTGGCTCAATTCATTCCGGTCAAGACAACTTACACTGTCACCAAGTTGGCTGAATTGTATATGACCCGGATAGTATGCCTTCACGGAGTTCCTAAGAAGATTGTATCTGACCGCGAGAGTTAGTTTACCTCCAAGTTTTGGAAGAACCTTCAAGAGGAACTCCGCACCCGGCTGAACTTTAGCACCGCCTATCATCCACAACAGCTATCAAGCCAGCCTGCAAATGTCCCCGTTCGAAGCACTCTACGGACGTAAGTGCAGAACGCCGTTGCTCTGGGATCAAACTGGAGAGTCACAACTGTTTGGGACCAATATGTTAAGAGAAGCTGAAGAGAAGGTCAAGATGATAAGAGACCGATTGAAGGCAGCCCAATCCCGGCAGAAGAGCTATGCCAACAACCGTCGAAGAGACCTAGCCTTTGAGGAGGGTGATTATGTCTATCTCCGAGTCACTCTCCTCCGTGGCACTCAAAGGTTCAACATGAAAGGCAAGCTAGCACCTCGCTACGTCGGACCCTTTCAGATCCTCCGACGGCAAGGAGAAGTGGCATATCAACTTGAACTGCCTCCATCTTTGGCAGGAGTTCATGATGTGTTCCATGTCTCCCAGTTGAAGAAGTGTCTTCGCGTGCCCACCGAGCAAGCCGATCTTCAATAGCTCAACATCCAAGAAGACTTGACCTACATAGAGAAACCCATCAAGATCTTGGAAACCAAGGAAAGGGTAACCAGAAGTCGTGTAGTTCGCTTATGCAAGGTTCAATGGGACAACCACCCCGCCGAAGAAGCTACATGGGAAAAGGAAGACGAACTGAAAGCCCAGTTCCCCGAGTTATTCGAGTAACGTTCCAATCTCTAGGACGAGATTCTTTGTAAGGGGGATAGGTTTGTAACACCCCAAAATTCCAAAACAATAAAAACATTAATTAAATCAATTTCCTGGATTTTATATTTCTGAAAATACCTTTAATATTCTTTTATACCATTTTGAACTACATCAAAGAGTTAATGACCAAACCAGGAGCTGAAAATTTTTGTATAAACTCCCAAGACCAAGATATATTTTTGAGAATTTTTATAAATTTTTATCAACCTTGGAAGTAGCCCTATTATTTTAAATCAATTTCTGCAATTATTTTTAATCAGAAATATTTTCAAACAGTATTGGGCCTTCCCCCTCCCTTCTCTCTCTCCCGGCTGGCCCAGCCCGTCACCCCCGCCCGCCTTAGGCTGACAGCCCGACCCCACCTATCGGCACCGATTACCTCCCCTCGCACACGCGCCCGACATCGCGACCCCACCCGTCAGCTCTCTCGTTCGCTCGTTCGCGCTCACTGGCAGGTGGCCCCCACCTGTCGGACCCGTCGTCAACCTCGCGCCACCGCCCCCAAATCACGCCGGCCGATGACCCCCGCCTCGGATCCGCCTCGGTGGCCCCCCCCTCTTAAATCCATCGCCATTAAACGCTCCCCCGCACCACGCCGACCGTTTCCCCCATCATTTCACCGTGTCATCGCCGCCGGATCAAGCGAGCGCATGCATGGCAGGAGCTCGCCGGCGTTGAAGAGAGACTTTACTCTCGGCCTCCCCTGATTACGCCCCCTCTGCCCCCGCCGACGACCCTATATAAGGCCCCTGGCTGTCCGCAATGCACCCCTACGCCCATTCACAACGAGAACAAACAAAGCGCTCCCCCTTCAGTTTTTAACACCTCACCACCGCTCCTACTCTGGTCACCGTTCACCGTCGCTAGTAACCTTCCCCATCCTAGCCAACCCCACCGCCGTGACCGCAAGGACGTCGCCGACCCCGGCCACCCCTCCACCGTTGACGAACCCCGCCGGATCGCCGTCGCCGCCGAGGACCCGAACGCCTCACCTGCCTCCGCTCATCGCCGACCTCGCTCCGTCAACCTTTCTTCACCGCAAGGGTACCCTCGTGATCCCCGCAATGTCCTCTTTCCATTTTAGGCCTTAGCTTCGACCGCCATCGCTCGCCGTGGCCCCTGGCCTGCTCGCCGTCGCTGGAGAAGACGACCGGCACGGGCTGAGTACCCATGCCGTGTCGGATTCACGCGCGACCGTGCGATCTGGATCTGATGGTTACGATTAATTCCCGCGTGCGATTTAATCGGATCCGTTAGATCTCAGCGAAGGGGTACGTTATAATCTCAGTCGTCCGTTAGTTTTAAAATCCCGCATCGCATCTAAGCCGTTCATCGCGTACCAGTTCGATGTTTTAATCTCAGCCGTCCACGTCAACTTAAGCGCCCCGCCTCGCCCTCGCGCGTTGGATCTGGATCCAACGGTCCAGATCGATCCGGCGCATGCGCACAGTGCGCGGGTTCACCGTGGGCCTCGCTCACCGTGGACCCGAGGGGATTTAAATTTGAAAATAAATTCCTGAAAATGTTTAAAACTTGTAAAATTCATATCTTGCGCATTTGAACTCTAAAAATTGCCATTCCAATTTCAGAAAATTCATAATATTATTCTCTACCTGTTCATGCAATAAAAACAGTAGGTTTACTTTGGACATTTCATGTTTATTCAAATAAATATTCAAATGCCTTTAGGGTTAAAATATACATTCAAATATTTAAACTCCAGAAAAATTTCTATTTATTCCTTTCTGTTCATGTACTGAAAACTACTAAATTAACATGAACTTTTCATCTTAAAATTTATTAGGAAACTTAATATGAGACTATTCACATTTAAACACCCCTTTCTAAAAAGGACAACTTTTGATTTTAATTCCTTTAAAATTATTTATGAAATACATTTCAGAACCTTAACAACTTAATTTATTTTTAATCAAACCAACTTTGCTTATTATGTATGCTATATTGTTTGATTGAATGTTGTGTTCATTGTATTTTTCTTTATTATATTGGAAAGACTACGACGCCACCGAGGAGCCGGAATACTTCCCGGAAGTCCCTCCCTCGCCTTTTGCTGAACAAGGCAAGTCACCGAACATCATTCTTGAACATGTTGAACCTATGTTTTATTAAATTATCGCTAAAACACATAGGTTATACATGCATTAGTCAAATGAAACCCTTACGATATATCTATCTCGCCTAACCTCCTTGTCGCCATATGGTTAATGTTATTAGCTAGTGTCCAATGTATTGGCACGATCGCTATAGGATAAGAATGAGTCGTAGCAGAATGGTTCTACTATATGATCCCCGGTACTTCTTATCCTTGGAATTCTGTTGGTGATGAGTTATGGTTGTGAGTGTATGCATGGTGGGTTCCGGGTGCAAGCTAGGGCATTGGTCGGTAGCACCCGGGGCACTATAAGGACCCGTCTGAGGGATCCGTCTGAGATGGGTCAAGCAGCACCTGCGGGTGGCTTGTACCGACGTGGCGCAAAAGGGGGTGCGACGTTAGACGGGATGCGGCCCGGCGCACCGGCGAAACCTAGAGCGGGTGGTTATCACTTGGAGCACTTCATGTCGAGGTTTTGGCACGAGTTCCCGTGGTATGGGTCATCTCGTTTGGGATGAGTGCGTGCCTTGTGGGTACAATAGTACATCTCTGATCAGAGTCTTAAATCTTTTCGAAAAGTCGAGCCCACGGTCAAGGGCGGGTTGCGTGACATCCCACAGTTAGTTTACTTTGAATATGTATGTGCATGTTGGTTGACATGTAAGGACTGTTGTGCGAGGAGGTAAAACGTACTCCTCGAGTTAGGAGATGATGTTGATGCTCATGTTTACTTTTCCGCATGATTAAACTTGATTACACTAAATGCAATAACCGAAAATGTACTTTTCCGCACTGTTAGCCATTACCCTTCCTTGTTTATTATCCTGCATTATTATTTGCATTTGCGGTGGCTTGTTGAGTACTTTTTGTACTCATATCCGTTGGACCCCACAGAGGATGTCTACTATGAAGACGGTCTAGAGTAGCGTCCCAGTCAAGCAAAGATCCTGAAGAAGAAGTTCATCATGCTATTTACTTTTATTACTATTTTTATTTCAACACTTATGTAATAATATGGTCTGCGTACCATGAATGCTTGTCGTATGTACGTTGTCGCATGATGAACCTCTTGTATTATTGTTTTTCTTTGGAAATTCAATAATGTTCCGATTTCGATAAATCGGGGCGCTACAACCCATCTCTTCTGGATGTTTTTGTTTTGACTTCCCTCGATATCAACTCTCCTTGTGACCTTTTTTCCCTACTATCCAAAATGACTCATCACCTTGATGTGAAATCCACTAGCGACTGTGGCAAAAATATTTTGACGCATAACAAGAAGACCGATACTTTGGAAGGCTGTGAGCATGTTTCCTTTCTCAACCATTGGTTGGAAAGAGTTGTCTTTTGGGGATCCACATTGTTCAGAGATAGCCAAGAATAGACAAACACCAAATTTCAGAATAAAATTGTTCTAAAAATCTGTCTAGAGCTAATTGTTTGCTTATAGGCCAACTAGAACAACACAAGAATCAATTTGAACAAGACAAAGCAGATGTAACAAATTAACTTTTTGTGATCTAGCGTTGATTGTAGGTAATCTCAATTGACAGTGGTATATCTACAACAGATAAGTTCCCTGACAAGACAAAATAACCTAAGAAGAACAACCAAGCAATAAGAAACCTGAAACTGACGAAAAACATAGCAAATTCAATAACTCTTCAACATAAATACAACATCTGAGTCATGGCAGTTATATGTCTCAGCAGCAATTATAGTCCTGTCAGAGCCACAAAACATCTGTGCTAAAATACATGCACATGTGCTATGGATCTAAAAGACAATTCACAATGAACAAACATTGAACCTGTTAATGGCATAGCAACAAAACTCTTACTATGTTGATTTTGGACTTACAATTGCATTGTTACTGGCCGACACAAAATCAATACTATTGGGGGAAATACTTCATCCCCAGGGTCTTAAAGATTATAAGACAAAGACAAATCAGAAGCTTCGAATCTAAGAACTTATCTCTGCACCAGAAGGGTTAAAGCCGCAGGGTCCGTCTAGGCTCTGGTCTGAAGATACCCTTCGAAGGCTTCCTCTTTGTAGTGGAAAACAGCCAGAAGGATGGGATGTCTGTCAAGTTTATCTCCTTCGAACACACTTTACCATTTTAACTCTATTCGGGGTACCGAAATATTTTCCACTATGTCGGTTGTAATTGAGGGGTAAAAAGGTCTTTTCCTTAGAGTTTTTACCTATAAATACCCCCCTTCTCATCCTGTAATAGGCATCGAATATTCAGATATTCAATACACAACTTCGAACAACTTTGAGCTATTATATAATTCGTAGGCTTGAGATAGTACGCTTTCACAAACACTTCATTTGTTAGTTCTTAACCTTAGAGAACCTGTTAGCGTAATCTGTTGCGCCAACAGTTGGCGCCGTCCGTGGGGAACCTAGTTCTAAAAGCTAGTTCTCTGCCACTGCCTGCATTTTGAAGAGCGCTTGCAGAGGGAGTTTGGGAGTCTCAAGATTCCGCGCACCCTTCAGCAAGGGGCATCAAAGTGCATCTTGGAGGCCTTTCCTCGCCTTCCTCAATCGTTCGAAACCTATGGTCTTTGGACCTTAGCTTCGTAAGTCATGCCTCCGAAGCGGAGCCTAGCCACTAATCCTCCCCGAAGGTACCCTCAGACCCACGATGCAGAACCTAAGTCATTCCACAAACTCCCGAAGTGGTCATTAGACTTCGAGCATCTAGAGTCCCTTGGGCAGCTCCTTCGGTGCTTCGAACTGATTATGCCAGTTCCCAAGACCCGGGGGACCCCTCCGGAGGAACCGAAGACCTTTCTAAGGATGTAGCTGCCCAGGTAGCACAACTTTAGGAGGAAGTAGCAAGATGGAGGCAGGAGGTTGCGGACAGTCTCCACCCTCAAGCCATTCCTCCTGCTTCAGAAGTGCATCAAAATGGCAACTCGAATGATTATCCCGAAGCTCCTCAAGTCCGAGAAGATGTCGAGAATGCATCCTTCGATAATGAATCTCCGCTGCATCTGGACTTGCAGAAGGTGCCCTTCGATCCCAGGTTCAAAGCCTCGAAGTTACACAAGTACTACGGAGGGTCCGACCCCGGAGAATTCTCTCGTTCTTATGCCCTTGCAATAGAAGCAAGCGGAGGGGTGTAGAATACAATGGTGAAATGTTCCCCCTCGCGTTGGAAGTTGTGGCCCTCCGTTAGTTATGGTCTCTAATGCCAGGATCAATCTAGTCATGGGAGCAATTGAAAAGGAAATTCGTGAGTAATTTCCATGGGACGTTCGTAGCCCTGATGTCTACTAGGATCCTTTTCCAGGTGAAGTAGTGAGAAGGAGAGACTCTTCGAGAGTACTTCACACGCTTCGCCCACACCATGTCCCAAATAAAAGGCTTGTCTACATCTTCGGTGGTGGACGCGGTGCGCGAAGGGGTGTTGAATCTAGACCTCCTCGGCAAACTTCACTGGAAGCTGGTGTCTTCCGTAGCACAGCTAATGTCATACTTCGAACAGTATGCCAAGGCAGAAGAAGGCTGCCTCTAAAGAACTGTGGTGCCTGTACCCGCCCTTCCTTCAAGAAGTGAAGCCAGAGACAGGAGTCCTGATTCCTCCGCAAGCCCCCTTCGATAATCGCCCTAATGATCATAGAAGGGGAAAGAAACACTTCCGCTACGAGGTATTAAATATTCCCCCTCCGCACTGAAGATGCCTTTCAACTATCAACATGCTAAAGTTAATAAGGCTAGTACCTCGAAGCCACAAGAAAAACCGGTTGGCCGGCGGCTGTCTCTCTTTTGTTGCATACATGGCGAAAACAGAAGCCATGACACAAAAGACTGTAAGTCTATACTGACCCTTCGAGGCGAGTACTTAGGGAGAAATTCAGGGCGAGGTACTGCAGATCGAGCTCCTCCAGCAGCACGATCGGAGCATGTACAAGCTGTGGGATGGGCCGGCAATCCTGAAGCACCGATGCAGCTTTCAGTGGCCAACATAATGCCACCACCGAAGCAAGAGGACCCTTAAGATCGCGGCAAACAAGTGGTCCTACCCATCTCCATAGGGGGACCCTCGGTGCTATGTCAAAGCATCAGTGAAGGGATTATGTTCGCGAAGTAGGGCATATAGGGACTTCGAATTTGGCTGCTGAAATGGTGGAGTGGTCCCATGTACCTATTTCATTTTCTACCCATGACGCTATAGGGATGAAATTCCGCCATGCTGACCCTCTTGTCGTTTCAGCTGACATAGCAGGAGTTGAAGTCTCAATGATATTAGTGGACAGTGGAAGCTCCGCTGATATACTCTTCATCTAGGCTTTTGATCAGATGTGCATTCCCCGAAGACATCTGCTTCCGACAGCTCGCCCACTCCAAGGCTTCACAGGTCCTCCTCTCGATGCCCTCGGCTAGATAGGCCTCGAGGTTGCCTTTGGAGAGGGGCCCTAGCTAGAGTTGAGGAAGTTATCTTTGATGTCGTCGACGCCCCATACGCCTACAATGCAATTTTCGAGAGGGGAATGCTGAATCAATTTGGAGCTATGGCAAATCATAACTATCTATGTCTCAAGATGCCCACGGAAGGTGGAGTTCTTACTGTTTCAAGAGACCAAGCAACATCTTGGAGAGCGGAGTATGGCCACGTTCCACGTCTGGATCCTCGGCAAGTAAATAGTGTGCTGGACCACTCGTAGAAAGCTTCATGGTCCTCACACCCCTCGAAGGGCCCTTCCCTCAAGCAAAGCGCAGAAGGTGATGTGATCACAAAGATGATCCTCAAAGAAGGCAAAGAATATCTAATCCAATTTGTCAAGGAGCTACATTCAGAAATATCTGCTTCGATGGAGGAAGTAGTTCGAGAAAATTTAGATATCTTTGCTTGGTCCGACAAAGATATCCTCAGAGTTGACCGGACCATCATTGAGCATAGTTTACTCATCAACCATAAGGCTCGAACAATTCGCCATGGGCTTCGTAAATTGTCATCTGAAAGAGCAGACCTCGCCAAACCGGAGGTAGAAAAATTGCTGAGAGCTGGGATCATGAGGGAAGTAGCCCACATGGAGTGGTTGGCTAACACCGTATTCATCAAGAAGAAAGGCTCCGACAAGTGGCACATGTGCATCGATTTCACTTCTCTAAATAAAGCATGCCCCCAAGACCCCTACCATATGCCTCGTATTGATCAACTAGTGAATTCTATGGCCGACTTTGAACTTCGAAGCTTCCTGGACGCATACTCCGGTTATCATCAAGTTTGGCTAAAGCGCGAAGATGAAGCCAAGACGAGTTTCATAACTCCTTCCAGAGTATTTTGTTATGTCTGAATGCCTTTTGCCTTGCGGAATGTTGGGGCTACTTTTTCTCATATTATTGCTAAGGCTCTAGGTCACCAGATGGGCCAAAATGTCGAAACCTATATGGATGACATTGTAATAAAAAGTGTTGTCAAGCACCAACATAGTCTAGACCTAGAAAAAACTTTTGAGAGCCTCCGAGCATGTGGAGTTCACCTCAACCATGAAAATGTATATTCGGGGCGCAAGCAGGAAAATTGATAGGGTACTTAGTTTCGAGCAGAGGAATCGAAGCTAGCCCAACGCATATAAGTGCACTGTAAAGAATGGCTCCACTGGAAAATTTGAAGAAAGTATAGAAGCTGACAGGACGCCTCGCAGCCCTCAGCAGATTCCTAGCCAGATCAGCAGAGAGAAGCCTCCCAATATTCAAAGCCCTAAAAGGGTCTGATAGTTTCAAATGGACGCCGGAGTGCCAGAAAAGCTTTGATGATATTAAAGATTATCTCGGAAATTTAACCACACTTACTGTGACCCTCCAGAAGAAACTCTCCTTCTTTATCATGCAGCAACAGGCTCCGCAGTAAGTGCAGTACTAGTCAGGGAAATAGAGCTCAAGGGAAAAGTGGTGTAGAACCTAGTATATTTTGTTTCAGAAGCTTTGTCCAGAGCAAAGACAAGATACCCTAAGGCATTACTTCTTAGTACATAACTTAATAGACCTGACCTCGTATCCTCTTGCTAATATGCTTAAGAGCAAAGACTCCATGGGTAGGATTGGAAAGTGGGCTATTGAGCTAGCCCCTTCAGTATTTCCTTCACTACAAGAACAACTATCAAATCCCAAGTTATAGCTGACTTTGTGGCCGAATGGACTCCGCCCACAATTTGGGCTCCGGAAGAAACCTTAGAAGGGTTATGGATAATATTTTCTGATGGGTCCTATCAAGCATCTGGTTGCAGTGCCGGAGCCATGATAATATCACCGTCAGGGCAAACAGCCATGTATTCCGCAAGTCTCAACTTTAAGTCCACTAACAATATTGCAGAATACGAAGGAATCATGCTAGGCCTCCGAAAAGCAAGAGCACTTGGAGCAACAAGAATTATAATAAAACAGATTCCCAAGTCATCGCGGGGCATGTTGACAATAGCTTTCAAGCCAGGAGTCCACATCTTGCAAAATATTTAGAATAAATCTGCAAGGCAGAGGCATTGTTTAAAGGAATTTCTATACGAAGCATCCCTCCAGCGGATAATCAACTTGTAGATGTTCTAGCGAAGGAGCTTTTTATGAAGAACTTGTTAAGCCTTCAGTGCATCAACTACCCTCCGCATAGGTCCTTTGCATTCCAGTCACTAATTGGCAAATTCCAATTTTGGAAATTTTGCAAATTAGTACATCTTCGCTAGAAGGTCCAGATTTCCGAAGGCTCCAAGCATGGGCTTGAAATTATGAGCTTGTCAACATAATTGTTGGGGGAATAAGTTTTCCCTTAAACAGGGGCCAAATGACGTTAGCCTCTGTAGGCCTCGGGCCTAGAGCCTGACACTGCCGAAGCATGAAGTCGAAGCAGATCCCTCCTGCCAAAGTTATTTCCAAGCAGAAACTAGACCAAGTCTCCACGGTCCATTCGAAGCCTGCCTACGTTAGCCTCCGGGCTTCCTTCGGAGTTAGCCTCTAGGCTCCCTTCGGAGCACTCTGGAATGAAGCCTCCGGGCTTTCTTCAGAGTTAGCCTCCGGGCTCCCTTCGGAGCCCTCTGGAATGAAGCCTCCGGGCTTCCTTCGGGGTTCCCTAGAGACAGCCTCCGGACCCCCCTCCGGTCCCTTCTGAAGATAAGCCTTTGGGAGTCCATTCAGAGTTCAGTTCGGAGCATACTTCGAAGTCCACCTCGAAGTGCTCCAGCCACTACTCCAAACCAGAAGAAATATCTCAACTCCTTTATAGTGTAGAAGCATACCGGGGGCCCCTCCACCCCTAGTATGTCGTTTAGCTGCTTAGAAGTGACGTATGTCTCACACGTTAGTAAAGCTATAAAGTTGTTTGTGCAGTAGTCTAGTCTTTTTCACTTCTTGCCCTATAAGGCCTATGAACTATAGAGGGCATTTAGGTCTTTTCCTTTGGCTTGCGTTCCTATAAAAGTAGGGCCATGCCCTTGTAATGGCCAGATCCATTAGATCCAACAGAGGCAACACTATGCCAAATCCACAGTAGACTGGACGTAGGTCTATTATCCCTTCGGGGAGGCCTGAACCGGTATAAATCCTTTCTCCCTCTAAGAGAACCCTTCGCGGTTCATTCTACACACTATATACTTAGAAACCTGCTGTAGCTAACGCAATTGCTACAATAGTTGGCGCCGTCCGTGGGGAACTTAGTACAAAAAGCTAAGTTCGCTGCCGCTGCCTGTGTCTCGAAGTGCCCTTGAGGGGGGAGCTTCTGATTTTTCTAGCTCCACGCACCCTCCGGCAAGGGGCTTCGAGTGCAGCTCGAAGGCCTTTCTCACCTTCCACCATCCCTCATGCCTCGAAGTGCACCCTCCGGTAAGGGGCTTCGGTCGCATGCCAAAGGCCTCCGAAGCCCTAGGGGCTACGAAGCAAGCTCTTCACCCTCAACTCACGAGGTATGTACATAGTCCGAAGCCCCGCTTCGCTGTGCAAATTTGTGATTATTTCAGTAAATCATCAAAGTCTTAATTCGCCTTAAAATCGAAGTCTTACTTCGCTTTGAAGCAAAACCTTGCTCCAATCTATTAAAAATCGAAGCCTTTCTTCACATTTGAAAATCGAAGCCTTGCTTCGCATTTAAAATCGAAGCCTTGCTTCACATTATCAAAAACCCAAAGCCTTGCTTCGCTTTATTTGAAATTCGGAGCCTCGCTTCGCTTTACAAAATCCGGAGCACCACTCCGAAGGCTACACAGTGCCTCCGGGCCCGTAGCAGTGGGCTTTAGGACTCCCTCAAGTGAAAACTCGAGGTGTCCAGGACATCCGGGCGACGACTCGATGAGTCCGGTATTCCAGGCTCCGGCCTGATGCATCCCATGGTCGAAGGTGGCCCAGGGTTGTAGGTGGCCCAGAGTCGTAGGTGGCTCAACCCATCGCAGGTTCGGTGAATCCACACCAATTATCCTTTTCATTCATTATAGGATCAATCTCAAGAAACCTTGCTTTGCTATCTGAGTAGGCACCGAGGCCTCGCTTCGCTATTCTAAGATCTAAGCATATCGAAGTCATGCTTCACCTAAAATCTAAGTGTGTTTCGAAGCCTTGCTCACGCATATTATAAAAATCTGAGTACACTGAAGCATTGCTTCGCTTCAAATAAATGTGTTCGAAGCCCAAAGAGGCTTTCGGTTGACGCGATATAAGCGTTTGAAGCCGCCAAAAGGCACACCCCTTCGCATTTTTAATTGCTCGCACCATCAACGACTAAGTCCCTAGCTGTCATGCGCTAGGGGGGACCGAAGTATGTATGCGAAGTGTGCGAATGAAATGCGCAGTACGAGCATGACAAGCTAAACATTCGAAATAATCAACTCATGCGAAGCATGCAGACAAAGTATGCGCATATAATAAATCTCATTCATTGAAAGATAATTGAGAAGTACACTTCAAAAACAAAATTACGAGTAGTCTGTATGTAAGCCTAAGAAAAAGAGAGCTCGAGGCCCCGACATGTTCGACCCTCGCTTGCTCTTCTTCTAGACAGGGCCCCCTCGGCTAGAAGACAACCCGTCGGAGCCTGATCTCCCACGGCCGGACCACCCACGCTCTGAAGCTCACAGACCTCACCTTTCGCCTTGCAGGTTTATTCATGTCTAGTATGCAAGCGGTGTCGTATCGAAGGCAGAAAAGTCTAGAGCTTCATCACATTATAAAGCCATACCCGAAGACTGTACCCCCTCACTGCTTAATCCTACTTCAGAACAACTTAAGTCTGGCGAGGATGAAGAACTCCGAAGAGGCTCCGTCTTCCCGACAGCCAGCAGCTCCTAGGCTACATCGAAAATGGCTTCGCCCCTAGGGCCCCTCGGAAGCTTGAACCGAGGGTGGCCTTCGGACCTAGCTAATTCAAGCACCACCCAAAGCTAGCCAAGCTCCTCAGAGTCCTCAAGTACTTTGAATTCAACATCCGAAGACTGAGCCTGGGCAGGTATAAAGTACCCTCGCATTTATATTAATAATCTGATGAGTTATTTACAAGCCTACAACTAAGAATTACAAAGAGCCTAAGGAGGTCTACACCTTCAGAGGTGAAGGCTTCAACGTCGAAGGCTGATATGGCGAGTCTTATGCCCTGGCTCGACGAAGGCGGGAGAGCCGTTGGAGGTCGAGGACTGCATCGCAACCTTGGGCCTTCCAAGGTTCCTAAAGATGGCGCCATGCTCCGCGGACATCTGAAGGCGGTGAAACCAAGTGCTGGCCTCCGAAGGCCACCGAAGTCACCGAGGTTGCCGCCTCGAGGTGGTTGCACCCCGTGTCGTGAAGCATCTGCAACACTCCTTGGCCTGCCACTCAGCCAGCCATCAGAGCGAAGCCCTTCATTGACGTCTTCGCCGTCGCAGCAGCAGTCTGGAGGAACTCAAGGTGTTCCCTGATTGGGTCTTGAGGGTTGATGTCCGGGGCCTAGCACTCAGTGCCCAATTTCTCAAGGACTGTAGGTCAAGCTTGAGGTGGCCTCGTCGACCCCTCGGACCATGAAGTTCTCCAGGCCGTGGCCGACTGCACGAAGTTCAGAGCACTCCACCGCCAGCTTCACCCTATCCTCCTACGAAGCCCGAAGTGCCTCTCGAAGCTTTTTAGTCTCTAAGGCCAAGGATTCCCTCGCCTTTACTGCCTCGGACCTCGCCGCCTCTGCCATTGCTTTAGCCTGCCTTTGCCTCTCAGCCTCCTCCGAGGCTCGCGCTGAAGCGTGTCCTTCTCCTCTGCTAGGAAAGCCATCCGATGGTCCACGGTTCAAGAAAATCCTAAGTATTGAGCAAAAAATCAAGGATGACTCGAAGATCGTGAGAGGCTTCGCTCACCTGGATGATGGCTTTGTGGGCATTTGCGAAGCGGCTCGAGCGGCTAAGCTGTGCCACCAAGCCCCCTTCCCCTATAGCAGTGCAGCCTTCATTGAATGCGTGGATGGCTGCCTCCATCACGGGTCACCTCGGTTGTAGAGGCTGGACCATCTCCGTCATGAACTACTTCGGTGCAAGCTCCCGCAGAGCCGGGCTCCGGTCCACTACCTCGACAATTTCTTCGACTTCCTCTCTCTGGTCCCCTTCGCCGTAGCCGTCCCCTCATCCTCTTCGGATGAAGTGCTCTCAGACTCCAAGCTGCTGCTGCTCTTACTGCTACCGAAAGTCTCCGCGGGCCTCAGCACGACTGGCCTCGTGCTGCCATCAACATCTGTAGAAAAGTACAAGTCAATATTCATGAATGTAAAAAGAAGACTGATCAAGTGTTTACCTTCGTCGGAGGAGATGTCTACAAAGGAGGTGGGAACGATTTGCGCTCCCCAGTCCCTTCACCGGGCCTGAATGAGTCGTTGTTATAGCCTTCGCTGCCACCACCTCGGTCGTCGCCACCGGGGCATCATCCAATGGGAGCTCCGAGCGAACCCTCGAGGCTTCGGGTTCTTCGTCGTCCACCCTCTTCCTCTTGGAGCCACTCAACAAGGGTGTTGGGCTGGCGAAGTCTAGAAGCGCTTGGACCCCCTCGACGCCGAGCCAGGTCCACACTCTGTTCCAGCACTCCCAAGTCCCCACCAGAGCGAGCCTGTGAGTTGTCTCCTTAGGCATTGGAGCCCCAACGACGTGCTCCACAGCTATGATTACCTCCTTGGGAGGCTTTACTTCATGAGCAGCTTCATCAAAGCTTCAAGTTAGCACAAGTTATTTCTGCAAAGTACGAAGATGAAGAAATCGAAGTCCTACGAAGGCGCTCCGCTGACACCTTGCTTGGTCCCTCTGAGACCAAAGGTTGGAAAAGACCCTCTGGCCAAGAGAGCGCGAGGGGTCTGAGCCGAAGGGTGATGAACTCTTTTGCGAGGTCCCTCATGCTCATCCTCGAAGCCACCCTCTGCAGGAGCAGGATTCTTGATCAGAGGACGTCGGGGCTTGTCTTCACCATGCCTTCGCATCGGTAAGAGATGACTGCGTTGGTACTTTGAAGGGGGGAGTTCGCACCCACCGAAGCGTAGAACCACTCCTGGTCCCACTTTGAGTACCATTTTTTGTTGACAGCCCTCACAGAGAACTCGTCTTGATACTCCTTCCGAAGCTGGAAGTTGGTGCTCCCGAAGGCCAATGCTCTCTTGATGCGGTCTGCCCCTCCCTTTGCTTCGGCTGGCAGTTAGCGTTATGGAGGGTGACGAAGACGTTCGCGCGGCCCTCGCAGCCTTCGACCCTCATGACCCACTCAAAAATTGCCAGCCTCACCACGACATTTGGAGATAGATGAGGAAGCTCGACGTTGTATGCCTTCAGCACTTGCTCAACATGTCCATTACCGGCAGCCCAAGGCCGGCCTCGAAGAACGCTTCAAAAAGTACAACCTCATCAGCCTGAGGCCTCGGTATAGCCTCTGACTTCGCTGGCACCCGGAGCTGGATCTCCTCCGAAATCTTCCCCTCGCAAACTCTTCGAACAGACTCCTCCATCGAATCCGAAGCCCTCATCTCCAGCATCTGATCAAATTTATTTGATGGTGACCAAAGTTCCCTAGGCCCCAAGCGCCTCACTGCAGGCTTCACCACCGCCACTACCGCCTGCGCCTAGACAGAGCTAGAGCTCGCGCCTAGAGCTAGGGACTTCTTCGACGCAACCTTCTTTAGCATCTTGTGAGGCTTCGGCAAGAAGGAAACTGAGAGGATACGAAGCCGGCTTCGCGCGAAGCTGAAGGTGGAAAAGGAGAGCGAAGGATGCAAGGGATTAGAGAAGGAAGAAAATGAAGGCGTGGCGGAGACGTGGTGCGGTAAACCCCTTTTAATAGGCGGTAAAACCCCCCACGGTTCCCGCGTCGAAGAATTTTTTTCACCAGCTGCCCCGGCTACCGCAGTCTATGATAGGTGGGCCCGAGGCGAAGTTGAAGCAAACCGTCATGCCCCCCACGATGCAACGGTGAATTTTATAACCGTTACGGGGTCGCTTGGTCTCCCCGAGGTCACCCTGTCAGTCGGAGTAGGCATTTATTACCTGTGCAAGTCGAAGCCCCCTTCAGTCCAAGCTTTGACGACATATCTTCTTCGATGTTACATTTTTAGTCTGTCATTTGTCGAGAGGCGCACGCACCCCTTCATTCCAAATGGCTGTGGGTGAGGGCCTACTGTTGGGGGAATATGTTTTCCCTTAAACACGGGCCAAATGACATCAGCCTCCGTAGGACTCGGGCCTAGAGCCTGACACTGCCGAGGCATGAAGTCGAAGCAGATCCCTCCCGCCGAAGTTATTTCCAAGAAGCAAATAGACCAAATCTCCGGGCTCCATTAGAATTCTGCCTAACTTAGCCTCTAGGCTCCCTTTGTAGCCATCCAGAGTCAAGCCTCTGGTCTTCCTTCGGAGTTAGCCTTCGGACTTCCTTCGGAGCCATCTGGAATCAAGCCTCCGGGCTCCCTTCAGAATTCCCTAGATCCAGCCTCTGGACCCCCCTCTAGTCCCTTCCGAAGCTAAGCCTCCAGGAGTCCATTCGGAGTTCAGTTCGGAGCATACTTCGAAGTCCACCTCAAAGTGCCCCTCAAAGCCATTGACGCAGTCTCCACCCGAAGAGCTCCAGCCACTACTTTGAACCAGAAGAAATATCTCAACTCCGCTATAGTGTAGAAGCATACCGGGGGCCCCTCCACCCCTAGTATGTCATTTAGCTACTCAGAAGTGACGTCTGTCTGACACGTCTCTAAAGCTCTAAAGCTGTTTGTGCAGTAGTCTAGTCTTTTTTCCCTTCTTGCCCCTATAAGGCCTATGACCTGTAGAGGGCATTTAGATCTTTTCCTTTGGCTTGCGTGCCTATAAAAGCAGGCCCATGCCCTTGTAATAGCCAGATCCATTAGATCCAATAGAGGCAAAACTATGCCAAATCCATAGTAGACTGGATGTAGGGCTATTATCCGTTTGGGGAGGCCTAAACCGGTATAAAACCTTTCTCCCTCTGAGAGAACCCTTCGAGGTTCATTCTACACACTATATACTAAGAAACCTATTGTAGCTAACGCAGTTGCTACAACAGGAATACTCTATAAAGCCGAGTTTGTTCTCCCCTACTCCGATGCATCTCACAATCTGAAGGCCAAGATATACTTTGGGAGATTCACGAAGGCCTATGCTGCAGCCATCTAGACCCTCGTGGTCGAGCGGGAAAACACTTTGCCAGGGGCTTTATTTGCCAACAATTGTAAGAGATGAAGAAGCAGTGGTTCGAACCTGCCAAGGGTGCTAGTGGATGGGTAGGCGGAGCCATCATCCACCGACACCTCTTCAAGTTATTGCTCCGGTATGGCCAATGGCATGATGGGGAATGGATCTCATCAGCCCTTTTCCTATGGCAAAAGGTAGCTTGAAGTTTGCGGTGGTAGCAATCGAATACTTTTCTAAATGGGTCAAAGCTGAGCCCTTAACCACTATCACCTAAAGAAATGTGCAAAAATTCTTTTGGCAAAATATAATTTGCATGTTCGGAGTGCCTAGGGAATTAACAGTCGATAATGGCACCCAATTTGAAGTCGAACCTTTTAAGGAATTTAGCGAAGGCCTGGGCATCAAGTTATGCTTCGTAGTTGTTTGCCACCCCCAATCCAACAGAGCTATCGAGCGGGAAAATGGAAATATTCTCTCTGGATTGAATTGAAGGATTGTTGGTGTTGGGGGAAAATACTTCATCCCCAAGGACTTCAAGGTTATAAGACAAAGACAATTTACTAGACCGAAATCCAAGACTTAACTCCGACCTCGCGTATGATCAAGCTCGAAGAATTTGTCCAGACTTCTGTTCGAAGTGTAACTTCAAAGGTTCAATCTTTGGAGCGCATAGCTGCCAGCAAGGATATAAGACTTATCTTCTTTCTAATTAGATTAGTTTTTTACCATTTTAACCCTATTAGGGGTACCGAAATAGTTTCCACTATGTAGGTTGTAACTGAGGGGTAAAAAGGTCTTTTCCTTAATATTTTTCCTCTAGATACCCCCTTTCTCACCTTGTAATAGGCACCAAATACTCATATATTCAATACACATCTTTGAACAACTTCGAGCTATTATCCTATTCGGAGGCTTGAAATAGTCCGCTTCACAAACTCTTCATTTTTTAGTTCTTAATCTTCGAGAACCTATTAGCGTAATGTTTTACGCCAACAGTTGGCGCCGTCTGTGGGGAACCTAGTCCAAAAAACTTCGTTCTCTACCAAGTTTTTAGAGCCATGTCTCCTAAACGGAGTTCAGGTGGTAGTCCCCTTCGGAGGTCCCCTCGAACCTCCGGAGCAAGATCTTCAAATACGGTTGAGGTCGGAGGACCTTCTGTAGTTCCCCCACCTCAGACCTCCGAAGGAAATATTCATCCTCGAACATACGAAGCCCCTCCAAGGACTCCGTCTATGCTTTGAACCGACAGAGCTCCTCCTCTAGCTCCGCTGTACTTCGATCTGACCTATTTAGTTCTCAAGACCCGGAAGATCCTTCCAGAAGAAATGAAGATAGCCTTGGCGACATGGTAGCCCAAATGGCCAGTCTCTAAGCCGAAGTGACAAGATGGAGGCAAGAAGCTACTGATAGGCTTCGGCCCTAAACTATCCCTATCATCCCAGAGTTGCCTCAAGATGACGACTCTCTTATTTATCCCAAATCCTAAGAGAATTCTTCCTTTGATAGCGAGTCTCCGTTGCACCCTGATTTACAAAAGGTGTGCTTCGACCCCAGGTTTAAAACTTCGAAGCTCTGTAAGTACTTCATGGAAGAAGATCCAGGGGAGTTCTCTCATTTGTATGCTTTGGCGATTGAAGCGAGCGGAGGGGTTCGAGATACCATGGCCAAGTGCTTCCCCCTCACGCTTGAAGGAGTTGCTTTGTGTTGGTTCTGGTCTTTGAAGCCAGGATCAATTAAAACCTAGGAGCAGTTAAGGAAAAAATTTATAAGTAACTTCTAGGGTACTTTTGTGCCCCCTATGTCGACGGGAAGTCTTTTTTCAGGTGAAGCAACAACCTGGAGAATCTTTGAGGTAGTTCTTTAAGCGCTTCGCTCATACGAAGCGTAGATAAGAGGACTGTCTGCATCACCCGTTGTCGATGCAGCCCGAGAAGGAGTCACACATGCAAGCCTCCTTGACAAGCTCCACAAGAAGAAGATATCCTCTGTGGCACATTTGATGGCTTATTTTGAAGAATATGCTATGTCAGAGGAAGGATGGCTCCGAAGAATAGCTTCGACTTCACTAATAATCTAGGAAGTCAAGCTCGAGTTGAAGACTTAAACACCTACGCAAGGACCCAACTTCGACATCCAGCATGACAAGCGTTAGGGGCAAAAACATCCTCGCTCCGATGTCTTGAACATTGCTCCTTCTCCACAAAAATTTTCCCCAAGAAATCCGCAAGCTTCAGGAAACAAGGTCAGCGGCTGGAGGCCGCCAACGAAGCCAGCTAGTAAGGGCCAAGCCTTCTTCTACTGTGTTCACGACGAAAACTGAAGCCATGATACCGATGCATGCAAGTCTATACTATCTTTAAGAGGTGAGTACCTCGAGAGGAGTTCTGGTCGAGGCACTACTGACCGAGTCCCTCCTGAGGCACGTCCAGAGCCTGTGTAGGCTATCGTACGCGTATACAACTTTGACCCGACAAGACAACCTCTAGTGGCCAATGTTATGCCACCCCCGAAGCAAGAAGATGGCCATGACCGGGACAAAAGAGTGGTCCTTCCTATTTTCAGAGGAGGAACTCTTGGCAGCATGTCAAAGAGGCAATGGAGAGAGTATGTTCGAGAAGTAGGTCGTATTGGAACCTCTTCGTCGGCACCCACAATGCCTGAGTGGTCCCATGTGCTATATCTTTTTCTGCAAATGATGCTACAGGTATAAAATTCCCACATGCAGATCCCCTTGTCATCACTACTGATATTGCAGGAACAGAAGTTCGGAGAGTGTTGGTCGATGGCGGGAGTTCGGTAGATATTATCTTTGTTCAAGCCTTCGATCAACTCTGCATCTCTAGGAAGCATCTCCTCCCCGCAGCTCGTCCCCTTCAAGGCTTTGTAGGACCTCCTCTTGATGCCCTTGGCCAAATAGGTTTTGAGGTTGCCTTCGGAGAGGGGCTCCTGGCAAGAACAGAGGAATTAATTTTCGATGTTGTAGATGCCCCTTACGCTTATAATGTCATCTTCGGAAGGAGCATGTTAAATCAGTTCGGAGCTATGGCGCACCATAATTATTTATGTATGAAGATGCCCACGCAAGCGGGAGTACTCACTGTCTTCAATGATCAAGCCACTACGCAAAGAGCAGAATATTGTCATGGCCCGCTCTCGACCAAAGACAAGTGAATAATGTGCAAGGCAATTCAGAGGATAACCCTACTTCCAGTGATTCTTCGAAGAAATCATTCTCAATGCCAAGTCCCGAAGGAGAAATCGTAACGAAAATTATTGTGAAAGACGACAAAGACTATTTCTTTTAGTTCGGCAAATATTTGCCTTCGGAAATTGCTACTTGATTGGAAAAAGTAGTCGAAAAGAATTTGGATGTCTTTTCCTGGTCTAATGAAGACATTCCGGGAGTTAGCTGAGATATAATTGAGCACAGCTTGCATGTAAACCTAAGAGTTCGGCAAGTTCGGCAGGGACTTCGAAAGTTATTGATAGAAAGAGCAAGTCTTGCTCAGTCATAAGTAGAGAAATTATTGAAGGTTGGGATTATCAGGGAAGTATCTCATACAGAGTGGCTAGCTAACCAAGTTTTCATCAAAAAGAAATCCTTCGGAAAGTGGCGCATGTGTATTGATTTTACATCTTTGAATAAAGCAGTTATTAAGATTCCTCGACGTGTATTCTGGTTATCATAAAATCTGGTTAAAGCGCGAAGATGAAATCAAAACAAGCTTCGCAACTCCTTTGGGAGTCTTCTGCTATGTAAGAATGCCCTTTGGCTTGAGAAATGTCAGGGCAACCTTTTCAAGATTAATTGCTAAGGCTCTAGGTCACCAAATAGGCCGCAATATAGAAGCCTATATGGATGATATTGTAATAAAGAGTGCTTTAAAGCACAAGCATAGCCTAGACCTATCGGAAACATTTGAGAGCCTCTGAGCGTGTGGAGTCCGCCTCAACCCTGAAAAATGTATCTTCGGGGCTCAAGCTAGAAAGTTGCTAAGGTATCTAGTTTTGAGTAGAGGAATCGAAGCTAGCCCTAATCAAATAATTGCATTGCAAAGAATGGCTCCACCGAAGAATTTAAAATAGGTACAGAAGCTTGCTGGGCGCCTTGCAGCACTCAGCAGATTTTTAGCAAGGTCCGCAGAACGAAGCCTGCCCATATTCAAAGCATTAAAACGGTCTGAAGATTTTGCATGGACATCGGAGTGCCAAAAGAGTTTTGATGATATTAAAAATTATCTCAGCAACCTCGCAACACTCACTGTGCTCGTGGCAGATGAAACACTTCTTCTTTAACTCACAGCTACTGGCTCCACTGTCAGTGCAGTCCTTGTTAGAGAAGTTTATTTCAATGGGAAGTTGGTGCAGAATCCAGTATATTTTGTATCTTAAGCTTTATCTTGAGCAAAAACAAGATATTTTGAGCTTGAGAAGTTCACTTATACTCTGATAATGGCTTCAAGGAAATGCGACATTATTTTTTAGTGCACAATATAATTGTACCAACTTCTTATCCTTTGGGAGATATGCTCTGAAGTAAAGATTCTACGGGTAGAATTTGCAAATGGGCAATCGAGCTAGCACCCTTCGGCATCTCTTTTGTAGCAAGGACAGCAATCAAGTCACAAGTGGTGGCATACTTCATAGCAGAATGGACTCCGTCTGCAATATGGGCTCCGGAAAAATCAAGCGAATGAATTTGGACCATATACTCCGATGGAGCTATTCAAGCATCCGGAGCAGGCATTGGAGCAGTGATAATTTCGCCTTCAGGGCAAAGAGCGAATTTTATTAGGACTCAGAAAAGCGCGTGCTCCCGGTGCTACAAGAGTTGTTATAAAAACAGATTCTCAAACTGTAGCAGGGCACGTTGACAAAAGTTTCCAAGTTCGGCATCCGCATCTTGCAAAATATTTGGAAGAGATCCGTAAGATCGAAGCAACATTCAAAGGGATTTCTATCCGAACTGTACAAAGAGCTAACAATGCACAAGCTGATACCCTCGCAAAAGCTGCAGCCGGAGCCGTGGATATTCCCAAAGGAGCCTTTTATGAAGAGCTTACTTCACCTTCGGTGCCACAAATCCCTCCTACGGAGGTTCTTTGCATTCCGAACACTGACTAGCAGAGTTCGATCATGGAATTATTACAAGGCAAAACAACCTTACCTGAAGGGCCACAACTTTCAAGATTGCAGGTAAGAGTTCGGAATTATCACATTATCAACGGTATTCTTTACAAATCCGGAGTATGCTCCCCCCTACGCCGATGTATTTCTCAAGCCGAAGGCCAAGAGATACTCCGAGAAATTCATGAAGGCCTTTGTGGTAGCCATCTTGCCCCACGAGCTTTAGCAGGAAAAACACTTCGATAGGGCCTTTATTGGCCTACAATAGTAGCTGATGCGGAGACCTTAGTCCGCACTTGCCAAGGTTGTCAATGGATGGGAAGATGAAGTCATCGTCTGGCAACAACTCTTCAAGTTATTACTCAAGTTTGGCCGATGGCCAGATGGGGCATGGATCTCATTAGCCCCTTCCCAGTAGCAAAAGGAAGTCTGAAATTTGCAGTGGTAGCAATTGAATATTTTTCCAAGTGGGTCAAAGCAGAACCCCTCACAGCTATCACTTCAAATAATGTACAAAAATTCTTTTGGAAGAATATTATTTGTAGGTTCGGAGTGCCTAGACGGCTCACAATCGACATTGGGACCCAATTTGACGCAGAACCCTACAGGAAGTTCTGCGAAGACCTTGGCATAGAAATGTATTTTGCAGCCGTGCGTCATCCTCAGTCTAATGGAGTTGTCAAACGAGCTAATGGTAATATTTTATCAGGCCTAAATCGAAGGATAGTAGGATTGGCAAAAGGTTTGTCGACCAAGGAACTCCCGAAGATTTTATGGTCCATTCGGACCACTCAAACGAGGTCCACATGTTTTACTCCTTTTAGATTACTATTCGGAGATGAAGCCATGATGCCGACGGAGCTCAAAGGCGATCTCTTCGCACCACCGAACTTCCAAAAGAAGATGAAATACAAGCTTTGCTAGATTTAATGGAAGAAACAAGGCTTCGAGCTGTTGCTAATTGGTCGAAATATCAGCATCAGACGAAGACTTGGTATGACCCGAAGGTCAAGCTTAGTGAGCTTAAACCAGGTCATTTAGTTTTGCGAAGCATCATAGGACTAGGGAAATTAGGAAATAAGTGGAAAGTTCCATATATCATTCAACGTTCAGGACACCCTGGTTCTTTTAAACTAGCTAATTTAGAAGGTGAAGAGTTAAATCATGCCTAGCATGCGGAGCACCTAAAGTAATATTTTGCATAGGGGCTCCATGTAATCATCTATAAATACCTTCTGAATAAATAAAGCTCATGGTTCAGATAATGCCTACCTCTCAACACTCTCTACTTCTAGTGGACGCACTGGAGGAACGGAGTCAGTTGTTAGGGAAGTGTCATTCATTTGAACCAATTTTACGGACTTTGAACCACTGGTTTGAAGCTTCCAACGAGGCAAGAAAGTCACAAAAAACATATTCCAAGCGACCAGCTTGAAAGCATCTGTAAAAGAGTCAAAGGAGACCAAATGATATGGATTCCAAGCTTCAACTTGAAAGCATCCGTAAAAAGAGTACAAGGAGACCACTAAGCGGATTCCAAACCACCAGTTTGATAGCTTCCATAAAAAGAGCCAAAGGAGGCCAAACAGAACAGACTTCGAGCTAATAGCTTGAAACGTGTGTTAAAAGAGTCCAAAGTGACCAATTTTATCGGATGCTAAGGTATCCAAAAAAAAGTTCGAAGTGACTACATTCAAAAAGGTACTAAGTTACCAGTTTTCAGACTCCAAATTAAGTAGAGTCGAAGACATTTTCGAGGTCTTTAGTGACCATTGTTGACCTTAGTCAATCTTTAATATCATAAGGGGCTTTGAGCCTCCCAAATTGTGCTCCTAACTAATGTTATCTTCGTTGCGCATAACCACCTTGGACCAAATTTCAAAGTTGATTACACCCAAAGAGGGGCTGGGAAGTAGGGAGAAAATTTTGAAACTTTAATCTTTATCATTCAAACAGATTACGTTACATCATGAAAAATCTATGTCTATACCAAGAAGGAAACGAAGACCTCTTCGATCCGTAGAGCTACTGTTAAAACTAGTACGACTTTGAAGGCATCTTGTTTCGGAGCCAGGAGTTTTAATAACCTTACGTTTAACCCTCTTCCCTCCTTTGGAAGCTCGGAAATCCTTCTGCTCTTGTAGAAGTTCGGCCCAGGTCCGAATGAGAAACCATGTTGAAGAATATGGTTTTGATATTCCAGATGTGATGAGTGATTGTCAACGGAAGTCAAAGGAAGGGAGATATGAAGACCTGCCGTGTCTGAGGCGCATGTGACTCAGGTAGAGGAGCCGCGGAGTCGGGCTGGCCCAATCCGGGTACATGGCTAAGAGCGGAAGAGGATCCACCGGTCTGTTGACTGAGTTTGACTCCGGTACATGGCGGCGAGCGATTGCCGGGCTGATGAAGCTGCGGGGTCGGGTCGGCCCAATCCGGGTACCCGGTGCGAAGACGGTGGACGCTTTGTCAGTTTTGGCACAAAACTGACAACCTATGATTAATTCGTTTTTAGGATATTAATATTTATTTTTAAGTTTAGAATATTTTTATTTGAGTCAGGAGATTTTTCTAAGAATATTTTAGTAATTTTCATAATTTATTTTAGAGTTAGTCTTAATTTACCTTAGAGGTAAATTAGTTTTTTCATGTATTAGGAGTTGCCTATAAATAGACCCCTATCCCTCCTAGGGATAAATGACTGTTATTCATAATCAATCTACTACAGTCCAATTTTTCTCTTCTACGTTTCCTCACGATTTTCTCGGGAGAAATTGTTTTCGCCGCGGGCCAGGCGTCGTGGATCCACATCACGTCAAGCGCAGGCTTTCCACGCGCGTGCGTAGTCTTGCGAGTGGGGAAGCAGTGTAGCTGGCAGCTACAACTAGCACGGGACCCACACACCTGAGCAACACAAACGTGTTGCTGCTCATCGCGTGGACCGAGGCCACGACGATTGCACGGCTTCAATGACATAGCAACAGCACCAGGACACCAGCGCGGGCCCCACGGTGGTGGCAGCACACAGCTCATTGCATCGCACGGCATTTATGCAATTTGTCTCTCCCAGGCATGTCACGGTGGAGCAGCTCCTCGTCAATTCTTGGCACGAGTCTCAGCGAACAGCAGGCGGGTCCCACAACTTTTGCATGCACACAACAGGTGTTTGCGCAGATCAAGGCTACATGCGGCCGAGTTCCTTCGGTGTGGCTCACGACAGTGCAGTGCAGAACTTCGGCAGGGACTCTTCATGCACGACGACGGTGACCTGAAGCAGGTAAGTGTTTTCTAATCTAATCTCCTATTTCTTATCTAGATTAATTAGATAGATAATCATCAATTTGTTAATTAGCCTACAGATTTGATTATTAATTTTGTGGTTAATGTTTATCTACTAGAATATTATTAGTACTCGCATAATTTTTATTTAAGTATTTTTAATTTGCTCGTATAAAAAGGAAACAAAATTAATTAAGATATTATTAGTCGCAATAATATTTTTATTCTAGTTTTGAAGTGCAATGTTTTTGGTTTATTTCTGAATTAATTTTTAATGATCCATGTTATATTCGTTTGATTAGTATTTTATTTCTAGACTGAAATATAAATATTTAGTGATTTATCTAGGTGTTTTTATTTGCTGCAGTATTTTTATTTTAGTTTATCTTTAATATCATTTCAATTAAGACACCGGTCATTTTTAGGCTAGACAACTTTAGTTCCAATAATTTGCTTTGCTAAAATTATTTGTCTGGTTAAGTTCGTTTGGGTGTCGGGATTAGGATATAGTTTAGAAAGATTTAAATAGGCGCCCATTCACCCTCGCCCTTTGGTCGCTACTTTTTGTCCTACAAGTGGTATCAGAGCAAGGTTAGGGTTTTCTAATATCTTAACCGATTCTAAACCTAGGTAGTGACCATGACGTCTTCTGGTAAAATACCGTCCCTAGAAGTTTTTGGCTACACTTATTGGTAAAATACCGAAGAGTCGCTCACGTCACAGCCGAATACCCCACAAGAGCTTCTGCTCAATGGCTCTTGGGGAGAAGAAAGAAAAGGACTCCTCCGACTCCTCCGACGACGACGACGATGAGAAGGTATCATCCTATGAACAAGAAATTGTTAATTTACTAGAACAGAACTGTCAGGAGTTGAAATATCGGGAGAAACTGCTTAGAGGGGCTAAGAAGAGGATAGATGAGCTTGAGAGTGAGCTTGCCACGACGAATGGCAAGGTTGAGAGTCTATCTTCTTCCCCTTGCTTGGGTGATAGTGGTGAGTGCCCTAACTATGAGGTGTTGTTGTGTGACCTGACGACTCTTAAGTCCAGGTACATAGAGAGAGTAGATGAGAGAGACGCATTGGCCACTGAGCTTGAGACCGCTCAGCAGGAGCTGAAAAATGCTCATGCCACTGTCGTCGTACCTTGTGTAGACTGTCGATCTCATTTAGCTAGTATATCTAAGCTGAGAGCCAAGAGTGATGAGCAGTTGATCGAGTTAGCTGGAGTGAGAGCTGAGTTGGAGCAGACTAAGCTAGAGCTTGAGACCTTGTCAGTTCCACCCACTGTTTGTGAGAACTTCTTGTCCATTAGAATGGAGTTGATCAAGCTAAAAGCTGAGAATTCTGTCGAAGTTGATAAAGAGTGTGAGATCTGCTTCTTTGAGAGATGATCTAGCTGATGTTCAGAATGACAACTTTTACCTCCATCAGATCCTGAGTTGGATTAGTGCCAGAGAGCCACAACTCGGCATGATGATCCAGCAGTTCAAGAGACGGGATGGGTTTGAGGTAGGTTACACCTATATCAAGGCTGATTTTGAGAGTGCTATTAGTCGAGTAGTGGAGTGGAGTAAGATGACTCCCGAATAGAGATATCCTAAGACTCACTCCACTGAGTCCTTTAAGGATAGTCAGCCGAAGGATGGAGTGTTCCAAGAACAACCTAAAGCTCCACCTAAGAAGAAGATCTCGGTTCCAAAGCCTAAAACTCTCCACACTTCTCTTGATTCTTTACTTGGACCCTCTCACACCAAAGATGCTACACCCAACACCACCAAGCCTAAGAACCCTATGCCACAACAACATCCCAAGAAGCCTGTAACAGCCCCAAATTTTAAAACAAAATAAAATAAAAAGAAATATATAAATAAAGGAATTTCTGAATTTTATTATTAAAGAAAATCCTTAAAGAGCCCTATTAAAGCCAAACATGGATAAATAGTCAAAATTTGGTCTTGAGAAATTTATGGAATAAACTATAAGCCAATAAATATTTTTGAGAATTTTTACAAAAATTTTCCAACAGTACTTCAAGCCTTAAACAAATAAACCAATTTCTGGAATTATTTTAAAAGAAAAATATATTTTAAATGTTGTTGGGCCGAAACCCTCAAAGCTTCCTTGGCCCAGCCCACCCCGCAGCTGCGCTCGCTGACAGGCGGGGCCACCATGTCGGTGCACCCGCCCTCTCTCCACTGCGCGCGCCACGCCTCGGACAGTCCCATCTGCCAGCCTCCGCACGCGCTCCCTCACCCACTAACGTCCCGGGCCCGCGTGTCGGCTCTCTCTCATCCACGCCCGCCCGCTGATAGGTGGAGCCCACCTGTCAGGCCCTTCTTCCTCATTGGAAGGGGATCTCTCCCCTTCCAATTTTAGCCGGCGCCCCCCCTTCCAAATCCGCCGCCGGCCGGCTGTATCCGCCAAATCGAGCACGGGATTGCCTTCCCCTCTCGTCGATGGTCTCTTTCCATCCATTATCCATGCGGAATCGGCTATATGGAAGCCACCCGAGCGTATGGAAGGGCTCGCCGGAGAAAATGGGAAATCCTCTCGGTTTCCTCCTCTCGGCTTTCCTTTTTCCCACCGGTGACCCCTATTTAACCCCCCCCCAATGTCGCCGCACTTCGCCACGCCACTAGAGCCCGAGCCCTCGCCTCCCAGAGCGCTGCCATCTAAGTTTTCCCATTTCCCCTCTGCTTCGGCTCCGGCAAGCTCTCGCCGGCGTTCCGCGCCACCGACGCCCTAACCACCGCCACCACTGTAACCCCCATCACCTCCCCGTCCCCAGCCCCACCTCCGTACGGTCCGACCACCATCAAAGTGCCTCGCCGACACCGGACCCGAAGGCTTCTCCCGCCTCTTCTCGCTGCCGATCGCCGCCACTGTCTCAACGTCGTCGCCGCCGGTACGCCTGAAGCCCCCTTGCTCTTCTGATTCCATTTTTAGCCCTAGCCCTGCCGGAAGCCCTCTCCGCCACCGGGGATCGCTCGCTGCTACTCGGCCGAAGCTGGAGACGACGGCCTCGGCCTCCCCCGTGCTGCCACCGGGCCGGTTGCGATCATGGCCGTCGGATTCAAGGGGGACGGCTACGATTAAAACACCAAATCAACGGCCCAGATAGCCTTGACCGGCGTTGACCGGTACGGGCTCATCTGAGCCCTCCGATCTCACTTAAACGCCTCGCCCCGCCGTGAACCACTGGATCTGGATCCAATGGTCCAGATCTGATCGGCCAACGCGCACAGTGCGCGGGTCCATGGTGGACCTGGCTCACCGTGGACCCACGCCTGCTTTCTGTTTGAAATAAAATTCAGAAAATAGTTTAAACTTCCAAAATTCATATCTTGCTCAAATTAACTCCAAATTTCACCATTTTAATTCTGGAAAATTTGTCTTTTTATCCTCTACACTTTTATGCAATAAAAACAATATGTTTATTTGCCACAAAATATTCTTATTAAAATATAAAGAAAAGACCCCTTTAGGATTTAATTAATATCTCATTTAAATAATTCAGAAAAACCTTTAATAATTTATATATTAAATTCAGAGGACTTAATGACTTTATTCCACTGTTTTAATGCAATAAAAAAAGAATGTTCATTATGCCCACTTTATTCTATTAAATAATTTTATTAGGGTAATTATTTAATTCTTATAATAAAAACTCAACCCCTTACATGAATATCATAAAAACTTATACAAAAACCTAAGGAGACCTAATAACTTAAGTTCAGTATTTTTAAAATAATAATAATGTTATTCTATACCTTTTTACTTCAACTTTAAAAAGGGAAAATAAAAACCCCTTAGGAAAAATAATTATATCAAGCTATAAAATTTAGGAATCTTATTAAAAATTAATCTTAAATATTTAAGTAACAAATCCCTAAAAGTTAAGACCCTATCTCCTTTACTTAATCAAACAACAACGTGTATGCTTGTATGAATGATTTCTTTTGGATTGTTTATTGAATGTCGTGTTTATTTTCCGTATCGAGAAGACTACTACGCCGTCGACGATCCGGAGTCTTACCCCAGGGTTCCACCTTCACCATTCGCGAAGCAAGGCAAGTCATCGAACCCTCCTGTAGAAATAGTTGATCATCATTGAGCCCAGTTTTCATAACTACCGCTATAACTCATAGGATAATATTGCATTAGTCAAACATCAAGCCCTACACTTATATTTATTAGATCGCCGTCCTTGTGTGCAAACCCAAGCCATGCTTATTGAGCCTTAACTCCTTGTCACAATACAAAATATTATATTAGCTAGTGCCCAATGTACCGGCACAACCGCTATAGGATTAAAAATAATGAGTCATAGATAGATGGATTCTGTTATATGAATTTCCCCGTTATTCTTGTCTCTGGATTCTGTTGGAGTTGGCTAAGTTATAAGTATGGTGGGTTCCAGGTGCAAGCTCGGGAACTGGTTGATCGCACCCGGGGCACTATAAGGACCGGTCTGAGGGATCTGTTGCAAAGCACTTCCGTACCAACCACAAGTCTAATGGGTAAGTCCTAACTGGAAGTATGGAACAATCCGACTCGATGCACTATAGTGGAGGGGGCAAGGGGCAAGCCTGCGGGCGACTTGTACCGACGAGGCTCAAGGGGGGGTATGGTGAGGCTCGACGCGTCGAGACACGATACAAAACCCATAAGAGGGTGATGTTGAGTCGAGGAGGACCATATGGAAGGTTTTGGCACGAGTTCCCGTGGTATGGGTCATCTTGTTACACTTTGGTGTAAGTGATGAGTGTGTGCCTTGTGGGTACAGTGGTACATCTCTGATCAAAGTATTTAATCTTTTCGAAAAGCCGAGCCCACGGTCAAGGGAGGGTTGTGTGACTACTCGTAGTTAGTTTACAATTGTTTGAATGGTTGAGTTATTCATGGCATGTAAGGACTGTTGAGCGAGGTGGGGCTGACTGTACCCATCGAGTTAGAAGATGATGATGCATACACATGTTTACATTTCAGTACTAATAAATGGTTTACATTTAACTGCTTTACAAATGATGCTCTTCCCCAAAATTAGCCACTATCTCCCTTGTTATTATCTTGCATTATATTTGCATTCGGTGGCTTGCTGAGTACGTTTGTACTCACCCCGTTGTATTACACCATCAGAGCCCATCTACTATGAGGAGGATGAAGGTCTGGAGTAGCGACCCAGTCAAGGCGAGACTGGAAGAAGGCGTTCATCTAGGACCCTTTATTTTATTAGTTTCTCTTCACCTTTATACACTTTTGTATTAAAGCGATCTACGAACAATGAATGATTGCCCGTATTGTACGTGGTCACATGATGAACGTCTTGGTTTATTGATTTTCTTTGGAATTTCAATAAAAGTCCTGATTTATTAAATGGGGGCGCGATAAGATGGTATCAGAGCCAACTTGACTGTAGGAAGCCAAACAGACCTGACCCTAGGGCTTATATTAACCGTAATTTCCTACTAAATTACTTAACTTTTCATCTTCCGAGATTTTCACAAAAACTTTCTCTCTTTTGTAGATGCCGGTCCATACCATGAGCGGGACTCTTCGTGATGAGGCTGGATTCATCCGCGAGCTTCGCGTGCTCGTCGACTTCTTGGGATTTTCCCATGAGCCTGCGTTCCACGGGATCTTTCCCGATGTGAGCAAGAGCTACTACGAGGTCATGGTTGTTATCCGCTCCTCGTCCACGCAGCCCCCTTTATACACCCACGGAGTTGGAGTACCCTCATTCGTGGTGGCCAGCCAGCGCGCTGCACTTTAGGCCCTCGCCGAGCTTCGACTGGTCTACAATTGCCACCTCCGCGACACCGTTTACCGCTTCATGCCCATGTGCACACCAGGGAGTCACCGCAGCATCTACATCAGCTCCCTCACACAGAGCAACTCCGCCATCGCCCGCACCATGAGACTTCTGGAGGCCATGGACAACATCCACACCGAGGCCGTTCTCGAGGACTGGAGGATGTATGGATCATATGACTGGAGGCCATATGACGGGACACCGCAGATGGTTCTCCAACCTCAATGCCCCGAGCTCCAAGGAATAAATCACTTTCGGGAACAGTGGTCAAGGGAAGGTACAAGGTATTGGGTCGATTCGTATTTCTGATTATTTATCTTCGAAGAATGTTGCTTTAGTTGGAAATCTGAAATTTAATCTAATTTCGGTTTCGCAACTGCTTGAGGATGGTTTAGAAGTATGCTTTAAGAAAGCATGTCTTCTGTTGTTGATTCTAGAGGATCTTTAGTTTGCCGGATCTTACCTTTTGGTAAGGTTTTTCGTATTGATTTCTCTAGTTCTTCTGGCCCTTCTCGCTGTCTGATGGCCGGATCCTCCTCTAAGCTATGGAAGTGACATAGAAGGTTAGGCAATTTGAGCTTTGATCTATTTGTTAGATTGAGTTCTATGGATCTTATCCGAGGATTGCCTAAGCTTAAGATGGAGAAGGATCTACTGTGTCATCCTTGTCGTCATGGAAAAATGGTTGCCGCCTCTCACGCACCTGTGACTCAGGTAATGACTTCGTACCCGGGAGAGTTGTTGCACATGGACACAGTATGTCCATCTCGAGTACACTCAGTTAGTTGGATGTGGTACACCCTTGTAATAGTTGACGATTTTTCTCGATTTTCGTTGGTTTACTTTCTAGAGTATAAGGATGAGACTTTTTAGTTTGTTCATGACCTGATTTTGAAGCTGAAGAATGAGAACAATGGTCTGATGCGAGCAATTTGTTCGGACAACGGATCTGAGTTTAAGAACTCTCAGTTCGTTAGTTTTTGTAGTGATCAGGGTCTTGATCATCAGTTCTTTGCTCCTTACACTCCCCCATAGAATGGCGTTGTGGAACAAAAAAACCGCACGCTTGTCGAGATGGCCAGGAAGATGCTTGATGAGCATAGGACTCCTAGGCATTTTTGGGCTGAAGCTATGAACATAGCTTGCTATCTTGCCAATCGCATTTTTCTTAGAGCTTACTTAGGTAAGACGTCATATGAGTTGCATTTTGGTAGACAGCCCAAGGTGAGTCACTTGCGAGCTTTTGGATGCAAGTGCTTTGTGCTTAAGAAGGGAGGGCATCTGGACAAGTTTGAGTCTCGTTGCTGGGATGGAGTCTTTCTTGGTTATGCTTTGCATTCACGAGGCTTTCGTGTTTGGAACCTAGACTCTCAGATGCTTGTCGAGACTTGTGAGGTTTCTTTTGATGAGTCCTTGCCCTCGCCGACTCCTTCTTTTGAACTTTCTAGAGATGATGAGCTTGGAGAGTCCATCTTCGAGGAAGATGATGACCTTCCTGCTGATTACGAGGGTGGGCCCTCTGCATCGCCTGCTGACCCCACACCTTCTGAGACATCGACTGAGGATGAGGACGGACCTCTAATTACTCCTTCTACTTCGATCGAGCCTCCTCAGCCGAGTCTGGAGGTGCCAGGTGTTGACTCCGGTGAGATGACTTCTCAGCTGAGACCAGAGGAGCCAGTTGCTGACTCTGGTGAGGTGACTTCAGATCACCTATGATCTCGTGCAGTTCAGCATGATAACCCTTCAGAGCTCATCATTGGTGATCTTACGGAGAGATCCTTATGGTCTTCTTGTTGTTATCTTGCTATGTTTGCTGAGTCTGCTTATGTTGCTACTTTTGAGCCCCGAGACATTTCTCATGATCTTTCCAATTCAAATTGGATAAACGCCATGCAAGAAGAGCTTGAAAATTTTGTTCGCAATCGGGTTTGGACACTAGTTGAGCTGCCACCTGGATGCAACACTATTGGCACCAAGTGGGTGTTTAAGAACAAACAAGGAGAAGATGGTGTTGTGGTGTGCAACAAAGCTCGATTAGTGGCACATGGTTTCTGCCAAAAAGAAGGTATTGATTTTGGTCTTTGCTGCTTTGAAAGGTTTTAAGCTTCATCAAATGGATGTAAAGAGTGCTTTTCTAAACGGGTATATAGAGGAGGAGGTTTATGTTAAGCAACCCCCCGGTTTTGAGAACCCTAAATTTCCAAGACATGTTTACAAGTTGCAGAAGGCTTTATATGGTCTGAAGCAGTCCCCCAGGGCTTGGTATGATCGCCTAAAGCAGTTCTTCTTGCAGAAAGGTTTTGTGATGGGCTCTGTGGACAAGACTCTTTTCCTTCTTAGAGATGGCACAAACTTATTGGTTGCTTAGATTTATGTGGATGACATTATTTTTGGTGGTTCTACTAATGAGCTTGTTTCCATGTTTTCTGAGAAGATGCATAGCGAGTTTCAGATGAGTTCTAGATCAAGCAGACCAAGGACGACATTTTCATCCACCAGGGTAAGTATACACGGGACATGCTAAAGAAATTTGATTTTGGTGGAGAGCTAAAGCCACAGATGACCCCAATTAGGGGTACCAAAATAGTTTCCACTATGTCGGTTGTAACTGAGGGGTAAAAAGGTATTTTCCTTAAGATTTTACCTATAAATACCCCCATTCTCTCCTTGTAATAGGCATCGAATACTCAGATATTCAATACACAACTTCGAACTACTTTGAGCTATTATCCTATTCAGAGGCTTGAAATAGTCCACTTCACAAACTCTTCGTTTGTTAGTTCTTAATCTTCGAGAACCTGTTAGTGTAATCTTTTACGCCAACAGTTGGGCTGGCAATGGGGCTGTGGACTGAAGAGCTTCCAAAGATTTTATGGTCTATTCGGACCACTCAATCTAGGTCCACAGGAATCACCCCATTCAGACTATATTCAGAGATGAGGCCATGGCTCCCATGGAGCTTAAAGGTCGATCCCTTCACGTAACGGAGCCTGAAGATGATGATGTAAGGAATACTTCACTGGATTTGTCAGAAGAAACAAGGCATCACCAATCTTACGAAGTACCAAGACCAAACGAAGTCATGGTATGACCGGATGATAAAAGTCAATGAACTTAGGCCAGGTCATTTGGTGTTGCGAAGTGTAATTGCTCTGGGGAAGCTAGCAAACAAATGGGAAGGACCTTATATTATCCTACGCTCAGGGCGCCATGGATCTTTTAAATTAGCTCATTTAGAAGGGGAAGAATTAAAGCATGCATGGCATGCGGAGCACCTTAAGCGTTATTATGCTTAGAGGGTACTTGTAATCAATTGTAAAGTACCTTTCTAAAAATAAATAAAGATGGATATTCGAATTATGCTTACTCTTCAACTATTCCATACCCCTAGTGGACGCATCAGGGGAACTGAGATGCTTGCGGAGTTATACATCTTTCATCGGAACCCATCAAACGGCCTTTGAACCATTGGTTCAAGGATTCCGTAAAAGAGCTGAAGGAGGCCAAAGCCTACAGATTCTAGGCTTCGGCTTGTTAGGATCTTTAGAATAGTCTAAGGACTTTAAAAGAATAGATTTCTAGCCCTATTGGTTCGAAGCATCTGTAAAAGAGCCGAAGGTGGCCAAAGCCTACGAATTTTAGGCTTCGGCTTGTTAGGATCCGTAGAAGAGTCTAAGGACTTTAAAAGAATAGATTTTCGGCCCTACGGGTTTGAAGCATCTATAAAAGAGCCGAAGGTGGCCAATGCCTATGAATTCCAGGCTTTGGCTTGTTAGGATCTGTAGAAGAGTCTAAGGACTTTAAAAGAACAGATTTCTAGCAATATGGGTTCGAAGCATCTGTAAAAGAGCCGAAGGTGGCCAAAGCCTACGGATTCCAGGCTTTGACTTGTTACGATTCATAGAAGAGTCTAAGGACTTTAAAAGAATAGATTTCCAGCCATATCGATTCAAAGCATCTGTAAAAGAGCTGAAGGTGGACAAAGCCTATGGATTCTAGGCTTCGGCTTGTTAGGATCCATAGAATAGTCTAATGACTTTAAAAGAATAGATTCATGATCCTCCCGGTTCGAATCATCTGTAAAAGAGTCGTAGGCGGCCAAGCAATAAGGTTTCAAGGCTCTGGACAAATGAAACACTTCTTAAGTCCTAAGCGACTAATATCGGATCTTATAAGTATAAACTTAGTTCCAAAAGTTATAAACATCACAATACGAACGTACAATTCGAAGAAATATACGAAAGAGTAGATCATGATTACCAAGTATTATTGTGAAGCATCAGGTTGCTATACCAATCATTGTGTATAGTAGACCCTATTGCATTGCATATGGTCCCCACCCACATGGAGGGGCAGGGGAGTAAGGCACAGTCAAGTAATGATTCTCAAAAAAATTATATTAACTGGGTAATCATATTACAAACATCATGATTAAGAAAAATTCTGGTCTTAGCCTAAATAAAAGCAGAGACCGCTCCGACCTCTAGAGCTACTCCTAGGGCCACTTCGGTCATCGGAGTCTGGAGTTCTCAAAACTTTACTCTTAGTCTGAGTGCCTTTCTTCTTCGAAGCTTGCAACTTTTTCTGTGCTTCTTGAAGTTCAGCCCGGGATAGAAGTTTTTCAGAGCTAGCCTCCGTTGGGTCTTCGACTTGGTACTCCGAGTCAGACCAATCAACATACTCTAAGGACGAAGATGCTACTTCCTTATCCTCTTCTTTAATATCAAATAGGACTTCGCTGAGAACGTCGGGTGCTATTTCCCCTTGCTCCCCTCGAGGAACAGAAAATCGTGTGCGCTGGAAAGGCCTTAAGCTTTCGAGGATAGCGCACTGTTGGCGAAGCCCTTCGTTAAGCTTTGGTACTTTGAGATCACGATCTGAAGTATGTAGCAAAACCTAAAAACAAACATTCAAACAAAGGCTTTTCATTCATTAAAATAAAAGGCATTACAAGATCTCTTGTGCGTAGCTAAGTTTCCTAAGAGCTAGACCTTTGGGTCAGTCGGCGGAGCGGTTAGTGGAGTCAGAGCGGAAGGCTTCTTTTGAGCTAGCTTCTGCCGATGGGCATCGTCGATCCAAGCCTTGGCCGCGGCCTCATGGTCTGTTCTCCAGGTCGCCCGAAAGGCTTCCCAAGCTAAAGCCACGTCCAAGGAAGGTCGCAGCAAACCTTCATCAGCGAAGCCTGCTAGCGTCGAACCCTTCACCAGATCCACAGAAACCCCGACGGCTTCAAGGTGTCGAAGGACTCCGAACCTGGCTACTTGCCCGGATATCTCTCCATAGCGAGTCCCGGAGCCCTTCATCATCTTTGTAGCCGCTTGGATCATCTTTAGCTTTCGGTCAAGAGGCTCGCTTGCCGCAGATGAAGAAGAGGGGCACACCGTGCCAAAATACTCCAAAACAACCTGGAGGGTATCCAGAGTTTGATCAGCAACCACGATGTGCTATGCCTCGGCCTTCGTCAGCTTAGAAGTAGTAGCGGAGATCTCAGCTATCCTTGATATCAGGTAGTTCTTCTGAGCCAGCACTTGTTTGACTGAAGTTTGAAGCTCTACAAGCTGAGCGCTGGAGTCTGACTCTACTTTCCGAAGCCTTTCAATCTCGGCCCTTAGCACCATATGCTCGGCTTGGATTTCTTCTATCGAAGATGTGAGTGTAGCACGGCTCTACTATTTGGCCTGGAGTGCTTCCTTCGCAATGGCCTTAGCCCTCCGCTCTTCAAGGAGCTCTTCCTCCAGTTGTAAAGTTTTTTCTTCGGAGCCCTTGAGGACATCTGGAATGTTGTAACCTTCCTCTTGAGCCTATTGGTTTCGAGCTCATTGGAATTCGGTGCCGCTCTAGCAAGGACGATTTGCTGTAAAGAAGCAAAGTGAGTACAATGCAATTTTTATTAATTAAGTATACTTGTTGTATGTTGCATACCTGGAGGGTAGCGCTTTCGAGGGCCAAGTCGAGCTCCGATCCACTGGCCTCGCTCAAGATGGAGACCAGCTCGGAGTTCCCAACCTCTTGGCACTTATTTGCCAAGGGTTCTAAAAGGGCTCGGAGCCCTATCCACTGCTCCAAGAATGGAGCCAGTAGCGGGAGACAAGACAGGGCCGTTGATAGTCTTCAGCGGGATCTTCTTCCGAAGCACCCACCAAATGATCGTTGGACAAAGGCATCATCGTCAAAGAGGGGAGAGGGCCAAGACATGTCTTTCCCTTACCTCTCCCTGGTACAAAAACTGGAGCTGCTACTTCTACCGGAGTAGATCCTCCTTCCAACGTTTCTACTTTAGGCGGAGTCACTTCGCCCGAAGCAACACTGGTCGTTGGAGCCACCAACTCAATCGTAGCCTCATCTCTGATTGGAGCCGAAGCTCCATCAGTGGTTGGAGCCACACTGCTCCTCGACGCATCAGCAAAATTCAAGGTATTTGTTAAATATTTGTTGATGCAGTGAAGTCATTTCAGGAATTTCAAAGGAAGAGTTCAGAGGTATACCTCCGTCCAGACTTTGAGGAAGAATTTCGGGGTCCCCCAGAAACTCGTACATCTAGAGGTATTCGTCGAGGTCATCCTCTAAAGTTTGTGCTGGAGTAGCTGACATCGAAGCCCTGACTTCCATCACCACTACTCCGATTACTGGCGAGTTAAGATTCCCTAGCTCTGGCTCTAGTTCAGCTCCGGCAGGTTCGGAGAGGGCTACCATTGCGGTTTCCACAGTCTCCTAAGGGGGTCTTTGGCTGCAGCTTCAGACTCACCCTCATCGCCATGCAATAGGTAGTCTTCTAGTTCCCTTCCCATTCGCTCATTCAACTCTCTCTCTTCTGACTCCTCTGAAGTGGAGCTCTGGATCTCGAGCGAAAATGGAGAGGATGAAGGCATGGAGGGCTTGGTTGTCTTCTTCACTCTCTTGCTGGAGTCTTGGTGGCCTTCTTATAGGTCACGGTGGTAGTTTTTCTGTTCCGGGAGACCGCTCCCGACGAGTCAAAGTCCGGCACGGGAGGAGGCTCCATTCCAAGAGAACTCCACACTCGGTTGAAGCGCTCCCAGCTCCCAGCTCCCAGCTCCGAGCACCTGTTCTTTAGCCCTGGCTATCTGCTCTAGAGATAACGCTAGCGGAGCCACTAAAAAGAGATAACAATTTGTTAAGCATATTATTTGCTTTATAATCAATGTTAATCTCTACTATTATAAAGCGTGAAGTTATCCGTTTCCTCCGTCCGCCAGCAGCCTCCTGATCGACGCATGAAACACGCTTTTCTCCTCCCACGTGCAGCGCACCGCGGCACATCGGCCTATTCCGCATGCAACCCTACTCTCTCGACCTCCTTTCTAATGCAACCGTCGCACGCTTCCACTAGCCTCCTCCCCAATGTAACCGCCGCATGCACCGATTGACCAAAACCGCTACCATGGCCAGCACTGAGTTATGCCTCCCCTTTCCTATCGCCGTCCTCAGTCCTTCTCGTGTGCCTCACATACCGCGGTGAAGGACCAGCTCCACTAGATGTCGACAACATGTGATTCACTTCTACTCGAGCTCAATGTATGTCTTGGCTTGCCGATTACATCATTTCCCCGCTACCGTGTTGGTTCCATGCATGGCCATGGTGACAATTTTTTTGGGAATTTTTCTGTTTCAGGTGATATGGGATGAGGTCGGCGAGCCTTGCCCAGCCATGGATCCCAACCCTAACCCTCACCCCACCAACTCCTAGCCGGAATCCCTGGAAAAGAGGCTCGTAGCTCGCTCCCTCTCCCTCCGTAGAGCTCACCTTCCCATTGACTTCACCGCCACCAAGATCGAAGAGGATGATGACGACGAGGGCTACCTCATTGCTGCCTCCAGGGGCGGGAGAAGAAGTTGTGCGATAGCTGCCTGGAAGGATGGGGCGGACAATATCGACGACGACAAGGATGTCAACATTGGCCCACCCAGTCCTAGCTGCAGCGGCTACGTCGGTGAGAGGGGAAGCACCCTCGCCTTCAGCGCCGGCGTGGACGATCCCCAACTCCATCCCGACGAATGGCCGCACGACAAGAAGCATCTCGACGAGGTCCCTTTTCACTATGCCCTCTACTTTGGACTCGTACGCCGCCAATTTCGATATAGGACCCCCAGTCCCATCCTAATGATCGATTTTCCTAAATCAACATGATCTCTCCATGCTAACCCATACATGTCTAATCTTGCATGTGCTACTCATGTGTTCAATACTCTTCACAAATTTACTATCGGTCGACACAACTTCCAGGCTTCAACTACTTGCCATCTCTGTCTGACTGTCTTGTTATTTACTTAGCAATTCAAGTTTGCAATGCAGCTCATCCCTACACTCAATGTGTTGCTTCATTTTTTAGAACGACGTTTCTACTTCATGGTGGAAACGGAACAAAACAATTCTTCATCTTGAGAAATTATGGCAAGCTAATATATTCTAGGTGAAGCCATTTATGCATGAGAAATTCACGCACCAGTTGATTATAACTTTTGCATTTTCCCAAGCAAAATCATCACATTATGCATTCCTTTTATCCTCATCTCCTTATTAAACTTTCAGGTATGGAGATGAACATAAGCTTGCTGGGTTTTCCACCACATTGAAAGTATAACCTTTGGTCGCTACCAGACACTAGCTTCAAACGACAGGATGAACTAGAAGGCCATACCTCAAAGGTAAAACCCAGCTAAACAACCACCAACCCAAGTTGTATGTGAAATACTTACCTGGTTTCACTTTGGCAACTAAAGGGTGGCCAACAAATGCAAAGAGGCGATGGGCTACGCCCCTCCTCAACAGAAGGCAACATGGTGGCGATTCCTAAGTTCCTTCGAAGGAGTTGACCTTCTCGCTTTCCACGAGTTTGACTGCTCTTTAGCTTCCTCTCGTGTAAGATACCAAGCATGTTTTAGAGACTAGAGTGATGTTCTTGTTTTTCTTGTTTAGTTTTGTCTACTCATTTTGTTTTGAAATCTTGTTGTCAATAATGTGTATAGGTCCTTTGTGTTCTGTATCGTGATAAGCATCTGTAAAATAGGTCTTGCATGACTGAATCGAATGAAGGAAGTTGAATTACGGTCAAACAGTGCTATTTGGCAATGGCAGAGAGGAAATTGAGTAGAGAATCAAAACCAATGACATCTATTGTATGTTTATGGGACTATTGCATGCATTGTTTACTTGATGGAGTCAAACAATTTGGAATAATCTATCAGCAGTTGATATCTTTCTAACTGATTAGAAATGTAGTAATGTATCAGTATATTATAGTGTTGGCGGAACATATATTTTGTCTCTCGCTTTAATGTTGCAACAAAGCAATAGCGATGTGTTTCATATTTTTTATACATGTGCCTGTGCATTAGTAGTCTATGATGTAATGCTGATATAATTTTATGTGCTTTTTAAATTTGAACCAAGCCAACAGGAATAACATAATACTATTTTATTGGAAATATGACTAAGTTACTGCTTAAATTACGTGTTAATTGTTGAATCCATTGTATATGCAAAGTACTAGAGTTGTTGTATTGAAGATTTTAACCCTTCTTCAACCACTCCTCCGGTAACATAGATTTTTTAATCAAATCAAAAACTGCATGGTTTAAGGGAGGAATTGAATGCAATTTTTCTATAATTGGAGGAGATGAAAAAGAAAAAGGTCGAGCGATGGAACCGTTGATATCATAAACCATATTAAGAGATTTCTTTTGAAATGAGGCCAGCTGATTTTGTTCCCTTCAAAGTTCCCGTTGATCAGTATGACCTATCATTAAGAAAGCTTGGCGAGTTGATGAAAAAGTTTGAATCCCTTCAGAAGGTTATCATCAGTAATGCTCATCTTATGTATTTTCACCGGCATATTCACTATGATGTCTATCAATGGTCATGTTCATTACTAAATGCATTTGAATAAATGCTATTTTATAAATAGGTGTTGATCATTGAAAATAAAAATCCGTTGCAAAGCACGAGCATCTTACTAGTGTATAAGATGCGAAGACTTACCAAGGCTTCGAAGTTCTCCCTCCGAAGCATTTTGAAATGCAATCGGCCACTCGACTCCGAGAGGAGGAATTTGGAGGGAAATGAATTCTTCAGCCATGTCCCGCATGCTCATGCCCTTGGCCACCAAAGAAAGTAACCCAAGCCGAGTTGAAAGCAGGCTTGGGTCCAGAGTTACTTTGGCTTCCCTCTGGTACCATATCTCTTGCAGTGGCCTCGCAAGGCTGGAGTCCTCACCGACTTTGGCGTAGAACCACCGGAGTATCCAATCGGAGTACCACCGGTCGTTGATTGCCTTCATCGGAAAGTTCTTCAAGTGCCCCTTTCGGAGCAGGAAATTGACACTTTCGAAGGCCACCAGCACCTTGGAATCCCCAGGCCCGTGTTGCGGCTTCGACTGGCAGGAAACTTCGTGGGTAGCAGCAAAGATCTCTGACCTCCCTTCGCACCCTTTAGCCCAAAGGGCCCATTCGAGGATGGCCAATCTAGCGATGGCATTTTGAGACAGTTGCGGCAAGGTGATGTGGAACATGTCTAGTACCTTGGCTAGGAAGTCGTTGACAGGAAGGCCCAACCCTGCTTCGAAGAAAGCCTCGAAGACTACCACTTCTCCGCTGCTCGGCGCCGGGGTCGATTCTATTCTAGGGACCTGAGTCCTCATCCCTGGACCTAGCTTCCCATTCACCGCCTCCTCGATAGATTTCACCGAGCTCGTCGATTGCCCAAGGAGAAAGCTTTGCCTCAACGGCTTCTTGGATGGTGGGTGGAGTTTCCGCGGGTTTTTTTGGGCCAAGATGCTCCCGGAGCTACCGCCATTGCTGCTGCTGCAAATCCATCCCATGCTTGCCTCTACACCAGAGTTCCCGCCACTGTCGGCACATTTGCACTGGTCCTCGCCATCGAATTCGTCGCTCAAGAGAGTAGGAGAAGGTTTGAAGGTGAAAGTATGGGGGCTTAGAACCGAAGCTCTCTAAAAGTTACCGCTGCGGTTCGAGTCCTCCTTTTATAACCCCTTCAACTTCGATTGATGTGGTTTGCATATGTATTCACACCGCAGGTTCAACTTCTGCCACTGATGGGTGGGCCCAGAAGGTAAAAAGATGTGAAACCCATGTTAAATTTTTGTTCGTTACTTTCTCAAAAAGAGCCTAACGGCTACTTGAGGGGTAATGGCTCCTTGCGATGCTTCACCTTCGCAACGGTCTGTTTCCTTGTGAAGTCTTCGCACGGGATTCAAGTTTGAAGCTTCAGTCCAATACATCTCCAAAGCTGAAGACACTCCGAATGGTTATAGTACCTTAAATTTCTTCTAAGTCCTTGAGCATGAAAATACTTCTTGCGTATACTGCTGTCCTTCCTATATAGGTTATTCAGAGAAGCGTATTCAAGGGGCTACTTTTCGAGGGAAATACTTCATCCCCAGGGTCTTGAAGATTATAAGACAAAGACAAATCATAAGCTACGAATCCAAGAACTTATCTCCGCACCAGAAGGGTTAAAGCCGGAGGGTCTGTCTGTGCTCCGGTCTGAATATACCCTTTGAAGGCTTCCTTTCTACAGTGGAAAACAACCAGTAGGATGGGACGTCTGTCAAGTTTATCTCCTTCGAATACACTTTACCATTTTAACCCTATTCGGGATACCGAAATAGTTTTCACTATGTCGGTTGTAATTGAGGGGTAAAAAGGTCTTTTCCTTAGAGTTTTTACCTATAAATACCCCCTTCTCATCTTGTAATAGGCATCGAATATTCAGATATTCAATACACAACTTTAAACTACTTCGAGCTATTATCCAATTCGGAGGCTTGAAATAGTCCGCTTTTACAAACACTTTATTTGTTAGTTCTTAACCTTAGAGAACCTGTTAGCGTAATCCGTTGCGCCAACAAATACAGACGAAGAACAGGAGATTCCACAGGAACAAAAATAGTAGCTGAATTATCAGATTTATATTTGATTGTTCTCAATGTTTAGAGGAGAATAGAGAGTATTAGAGCAGGAGCTTAAGGTTTTTGAAATGGATTGATGAATAAAACATCAGAATCAAAAGAGATCAATGCTCAAATCCAAAAAAAATCAAAATTGAATGAAACAGTCTCAGGAATCCTAACAACGTGCTGTGGCAACACATATCAGGTGATTGAATTTTATGTAGCAGATTAGCACCCAATCAAAATAATTCAGAAATTACTACTTAATGAATCAAAATACTGATCAAAAGTTCTGGGACTTTCTCAAGAATAAACAACATAATCGCAATAGAAACGCAAAACTCAAACCTGAAATCAATAATGGAAACAACGAAATCGAAAGCAAAAAGTAATCAATATCAGTATTGTGCTTCTAATACCAAGAACACGGCCCCTGATCCTTGCTTAGGTGGCGCGCTGTAACGCGTCCAGGAGCAAGCTTTGTCACACCAAACTTCAGTCGCTGCTTATTGTTGAAATCTCTTGTAGATAATCGGCACATACGGAAGAACAAGACACGCTACAAGAACAACTCAGCAAAACACGGAGAAAAAGTATGGAAAAACTGAAAAGATGCTTCTCTCTAAAATGTTCTGCCACCAAGAGTTTTGGACAAAAGGTTCAACCTAATACCCTAGGCATGGGGTCCTTTATATAGGCAAGCCTATCAAGGTATTCCCAAAATGCCATTAGGATTTAATGACCATGTATTTACCAAATTGCCATTATGTATTTTCAAAATTATTAATTTTGAAAAATACACAAAAGTATACTCCTAATTTATTACATCATTGACCCTATTCTTTTAATATTTTTCAGAATTAAAAATTCTGAAAATACTAAAAGATTACACTTAATCTAGACTACTAAATAGAAAAATAAACTCATATTTATTGGAATTTAAAAAACATTTTCTGATGTGATAGTTTTCAGCCAAAACCGACAAATCCTCCAAGATCTTCGACATGTGTCACCAGTCCGCGAACTCGACTACCAGCAAGTCTCTCCCGCTCTTGATCCATCGAGCCGCCTTGTCACTTGCACTGGCTTCCCTTTTGCTGACTTGGTCAACACATTGTCTTGATCATCAGTTCATCCATGTCTTTCCTCGCCTCCATGCGTATGCCTGAGATCACTTTCAACTTCCTCCGGCATCCTCGACCATATAGCACCATGCTCCCTGCTTGACCCTGATCACCTACCATCGATAGTTGACAAGCATCTCAATCTTGCAAACATGAGACAAGAAAAACCTGCAACTCCATGCAACCCATACCATTACTCACACAACTAGACAGTCTTGTCAATCACACATCATCAAGATAGAACCTTAGTGCAAGCCTCACTTGTTTTCTCAATCTCCCCCTTGATGAGTGAATTGACAACTCCAAGACAAAAAGAAGTAAATGCATGTTCAGCACACAAGTGACCATGAAAACTCAGAAAAGAGCAAAAATAAACGTGTCACTTGATAAAAGTACTCGGTAAACGGCAAGCAAACTCAAAAGCAAGCAAAAACAGGATCAAAATTCTCCCCCTTTGGCAATGCAGGCATCAAGATAACAACATGAGGTGTGAGGATGAAGTGTAAATGCAAGCTTCTAGAATATGATTAAGTCCAATTACAGTATAAAACAAGCATTTGCCTTGAATAATATCCAAAACTACTATATGATACACTCAGATGAATACAGTCCAAGCATCAGCATGAGCAAACATTTTTATGTTTTAGTAAATAAAAGCATCACTACTCAAACTAGCATGCTAGATACGGCAAGGCAAGAGATGCAAAAGCTAACAAATACTAACCAGATAAGCATATCCTACTACAAGGAGCGTCAACAAACTTCATATGCAATTAATTCAAGCTTTATTTTTTTTTCATTTTTGTGCCATGGGTTATTGGCCTGTCAACCTTATGCTAACCAACCAAGCTAAGCCTAGTTTGAAACCATCAGAAGATTAAAGCATTGGTCTTGGTATACACTTCAATGTCCTAGTTCATACCAAAGTGCTATGGTAAGCAGTCTAGAACAAAGTAGTGTGACAACGCAAACCCACCTGGATCTTTTCAATTTTATCACAACACAGCATGAATATCAATCATTTTCATTTGATTTTAATTCATTTTTCATTTTAATTTTTTATATTTTAATTTTCAGCACAATATTTTTGATAAGATCAAGTTGCGTATTAGCATCCAGGTGAAAAGGACCTAGCCATTAGGTAGGTAGAATATAGCAAATGCACTCTACCTATTCATGCTAGTTTCTAGACTAAGTAGTGATCATTTTCAAATTTTCACAAATAAAAGTCATTCTCATATCAGATATCATATGTATTCAAGCAAACAATAATCAATAATATTAAAGACAATATCCTGAAAGCATACTAAAGTATGCACTTGTAAAAGAAATTAATCATATTACAGAAGCTTATGCAGTGCTACACAACTCCCCCCTCACAAAATACCATAGGGATGACAAATACCAAGCTCTCATCTCGAAAATGCAAAGCGTGAAGCATCGAGAGGATTGGTAAAAATATCAGCAAGCTGGTTCTGGGTATCAATAAAGCGTAAATCAATATCTCTCTTCTCATAAGAAATGATAACACACATCGATGCGTTTGGTCCTAGAATGTCGTACTGGGTTGTTTGCTAAGCTAATCGCGCTAGTGTTATCACAAAACAGTGGAACACCCTTAAAATCCAACCGAAAATCCTACAAAGTAGAAACCATCCACAAAATCTGTGAGCAACAACTAGCGGCAGCTACATATTCAGCCTCAGCTGTAGACTGTGTAATGCTAGATTGTTTGCGAGAAGACCAACACACAAGAGAAGAACCCAGAAAATGGCAAGTACCAGATGTACTTTTTCGATGTGAAGCCCTTAGAGAAGCCTAAAAACGAGCGCACAGACATAATGCAAAGTGTATGTCCAGCCACGTATCTATTAAGTATAGGAGCGAGCCGATCATGCTCCGGAACTCCTTCTAGTCCACTTCTTCTCCATCTTCATATGAGTCTAGCGCAACTAAAGTACCCCTTGGGGTAGCAAGTGGTTTTGCATCAGCCATGTCAAAGAGTTTTAGCAGGTCTTTAGTGTACTTTGTCTGATGTACTTTGTCTACTGTACCAAGGTCAACACAAGAAGAAGAAACTAAGTCAGAAACGTTGGTCTCCAAACACCGTAAAAGCATCAAGGCTCTGTTGAATTCGGAACCCTATAAAGCGGAGACCTCCATCAAGGCTTCGGTGCAATGGAGCCTCCCGAAGCCTCTTCATCCGAAAGGGGGTTGACAACAAGGACAAAAGATTTATCTTCTCACTAATTAGACTAGTGTTTTACTCTTTTACCCCTACAAAGAATATTAAATAGTATCTTCTTAGTCGGTTTTAATTAGAGGGTAAAGATGTCTTTGAAACCAGGATCAATTAATTCTTACGAGCAGTTGAGAAAGAAGTTTGTGAATAACTTCCATGGGACCTTCGTGCCCCCTATGTCTACTAGGAGTCTTTTTCAAGTGAAACAGCAACCTGGAGAAACATTGCGGTAATTTTTCAAGCGCTTCGCTCATACGAAGTCTCAGATAAAGGGGTTATCTACATCATCCATTGTAGATGCGGCGCACGAAGGTGTCACAAATGCGGGCCTTCTCGACAAACTTCATCGGAAGCATATATCTTCAATAGCGCAACTGATGGCCTGTTTTGTGGAGTATGCTAGGTATAAAGAAGGATGGCTTCAAAGAACCACTTCATCCTCATCGACTTTCCTTCGAGAGGTTAAGATTGAGCCGAAGCCCTAATGTTCTTTACCAGTCTCCCTCTTTGAGAATAATCGCAATGATAGCTGAAAATGGTGAAAGAATCCTTGTTCCGAAGTCTTGAATATTGCCCCCTCTTCGTCAAAATTGCCCCCTAGAATCCACAAGCTTTAGGAAGCAAGGTCAGCGGCTGGAGGCCGCCAGGGAAGCCAGCTAGCAGAGGCCAAGCCTTCTTTTACTGTGTCCATGGTGAGAATGGAAGCCATGCTACCAATGCGTGTAAGTTTATACTAGCTCTACGGAGGGAGTACCTCGAAAGGAGCCCTGGTTGAGGCACTACTGACCAAACCCCTCCCGAGTCATGTCTAGAGCCGGTGCAGACCGTCGGACGTGTAGTCAGTTTCGAAGCCCCAAGACAGCCTTCGGTGGCTAGTGTTATGCCACCTCCGAAGCAGGAAGATACACAAGACCACGGAAAACGAGTGGTTCTTCCCATCTCTAGAGGGGGAACCTTGGGTTGCATGTCGAAAAGGCAAAGAAGGGAGTTTGTTCACAAAGTAAGGCATATTGGGACCTCCTCGTCGGCTGCTGAAATGCCTTAGTGGTCTCAAGTGCCTATATCTTTCTCCGCAACCGATGCACTGGGTATTCAATTTCCTCATGTGGACCCCCTTGTTATCACTGCTGACATTGCAGGAACGGAGGTTCGGAGAGTGCTGGTTGACGGCGGAAGCTCTGTAGATATTATCTTTGTCCAGGATTTCAACTAGCTATGCATCCCGCGAAAAAATCTACTCCCAGTAACTCATCCGCTTCAAGGCTTCGCAGGCCCTCCTCTCGATGCCGTTTTCCAAATAGGCCTCGAGGTCGCCTTCGGAGAGGGGCTCCTGGCTAGAACGGAGGAAGTGATATTCGACGTCGTTGATGCCACTTATGCCTATAATGTCATCTTCGAAAGAGGCATGCTAAATCAATTCGGAGTCATGGCGCATCATAATTATCTATGCCTGAAGATGCCCACACAAGGAGGAGTGCTTATGGTCTTCGGCAACCAAGTTGCGGCGCAAAGGACAGAATACGGCCATGGTCCACCCCTTGATCCTGGACAGATAAATAATGTGCAAGACCGTTTGGAGGATATCCCTGTGTCAAGTGAATTCTCAAAGATATCCTCCCCTAGGTCAAGCACCGAAGGTGAAATTGTAACAAAGTTCATTGTTAGGGATGGCTAAGACTATCCCATCCAGTTTGGCAAGGAATTGCCTCCGAAAATTGCTACTTCACTAGAAGAAGTAGTTAAAGAAAATTTGGATATATTTTCTTGGTCTGACGATGATATCCCTGGAGTCGACCGAAGTATCATTGAGCACAACCTATTCGTCAACCCAAGGGTTCAACCTATTCGCCTGTGGCTCCGCAAATTGTCAACAAAGAGGGTGAACCTTGCTAAAGCAGAAGTGGAAAAATTGTTGAAGGCCGGGATCATTAGAGATGTAGCCCATACGGAGTGGTTAGCCATCCCCGTCTTTGTCAAGAAAAAGACCACCGGAAAGTGGCGCATGTGCATTCACTTCACATCCCTAAATAAAGCATGCCCACGTGACCCCTACCCCATTCCCCACATTGATCAATTAGTCGACTCCACTACCGACTCTAAGCTTTTGAGCTTCCTCGACGTGTACACTGGATATCATCAAATATGGTTAAAACACAATGACGAAGCCAAGACAAGCTTTGTAACTCCTTCGGGAGTCTTTTGTTATGTAAGAATGCCCTTCGGCTTAAGAAATGATGGGGAAACTTTTTCAAGGTTAATTGCTAAGGCTCTACGTCATAAGATAGGGTGCAATATCGAAGCCTATATGGATGATATTGCAATAAAGAGTGCTTTAAAGCACCAGCATAGTCTAGACTTAGCAGAAACTTCTGAGAGCCTCCGAGCATGTGGAGCTCGCCTCAACCCCAAAAAATGTATATTCGGGGCTAAAGCTATAAAATTGTTATGGTATTTAGTTTCGAGCAAGGGGATCAAAGCTAGCCCGACTCAAATAAGTGCATTGCAGAGAATGGCTCTGCCGAAAAATTTAAAGCAAGTTCAAAAGCTTTCCAGATGCCTCGCGGCACTTAGTAAATTTTTGGCAAGGTCGATAGAGCGAAGCCTCCCAATATTTAAAGCCTTAAAAGGGTCTAAAGATTTTGCATGGACACCGGAGTGCCATAAGAGTTTTGATGATATTAAAGATGAAACTCTTCTCCTCTATCTTGCAGCTACGGGCTCCGCTGTCAGTGCATTCCTTGTTCGAGAAATAGATTTCAATGGAAAGCTGGTACAAAATCCAGTATATTTTGTTTCAGAAGCCTTATCTTGAGCAAAAACACGGTAGTCCGAGTTGGAAAAATTTACTTATGCTCTAGTAATGGCTTCGAGGAAATTGCTGCATTATTTTCTGGCAAACAATGTAATTGTACCAACTTCTTATCCTCTAGAGATATGCTCCGAAGCAAGGACTCTATATGGAGAATTGGAAAATGGGCAGTTTCGCTAGCTCCCTTCGGCATCTCCTTTGTAGCAAGAATAGCAATCAAGTCAGAGGTGGTGGCTAATTTTGTAGCAGAATGGTCTCTATCTACATTATGGGCTTTGGGAGAATGAAATGAACGAATATGGACCATATACTCCGATGGAGCCTTTCAAGCATCTGGAGCAGGTGCTAGAGCGGTGGTAATTTCGCCTTTAGGGCAGAAAGCAATGTACTCCGGAAGGCTCAACTTTAAGTCCACCAATAATATTGTGGAGTACGAAGTAATTTTGCTAGGTATTCACAAGGCACGTGCCCTTGGTGCTACAAGAGTTGTTATAAAAACAGATTCCTAAATTGTAGCATTGTACATTGATAAAAGTTTTCAAGTTCGGCATCCACAACTTGCTAGATATCTAAAAGAAATCCGCAAGATTGAAGCAGCATTTAAAGGGATCTCTGTCCGAAGCATCCCAAGAGCCGACAATGCACAAGAAGATATCTTGGCAAAAGATGTAGCCGAAGCCATAGATATTCCGGAATGGGATTTTTATGAAGAACTTGCCTCCCCTTCGGTGCCCCAACTCCCTCCTGTGGAGGTCCTTTGTATACCAAGCACCGATTGGAGAAGTTCAATTATGGAATTATTGCAAGGCCAAGCTAATTTGCCCGAAGGCCCCAAGCTATCATGACTGCAATTAAGAATCCAGAATTATTATATTATCAACGGTATTTTAGAAGAGAATAGAGAGTATTAGAGCAGGAGCTTAAGGTTTTTGAAATGGATTGATGAATAAAACTTCAGAATCAAAAGAGATCAATTCTCAAATAAAAAAAGCAAAATTGAATGAAACAGTCTCAGGAATCCTAACAACGTGCTGTGGCAACACATATCAGGTGATTGAATTTTATGTAGCACATTAACACCCAATCAAAATAATTCAGAAATTACTACTTAATGAACCAAAATACTGATCAAAAGTTCTAGGACTTTCTCAAGAATAAACAACATAACCGCAATAGAAACGCAAAACTCAAACCTGAAATCAATAATTGAAACAACGAAATCGAAAGCAAAAAGTAATCAATATCAGTATTGTGCTTCTAATACCAAGAACACGACACCTGATCCTTGCTTAGGTGGCACGCTGTAGCGCGTCCAGGAGCAAGCTTTGTCACGCCAAACTTCAGTCACTGCTTATTGTTGAAATCTCTTGTAGAAAAATCGGCACATACGGAAGAACAAGACACGCTACAGGAACAACTCAACAAAACACGGAGAAAAAGTATGGAAAAACTGAAAAGATGCTTCTCTCTAAAATGTTCTACCACCAAGAGTTTTGGACAAAAGGTTCAACCTAATACCCTAGGCATGGGGTCCTTTATATAGACAAGCCCATCAATGTATTCCCCAAAATGCCATTATGGTTTAATGACCATGTATTTACCAAATTGCCATTATGTATTTTCAAAATTATTAATTTTGAAAAATACACAAAAGTATACTCCTAATTTATTACATCATTGACCCTATTCTTTTAATATTTTTCAGAATTAAAAATTCTGAAAATACTAAAAGATTACACTTAATCTAGACTACTAAATAGAAAAATAAACTCATATTTATTGGAATTTAAAAAACATTTTCTGATGTGATAGTTTTCAGCCAAAACCGACAAATCCTCCAAGATCTTCGACATGTCTCACCAGTCCGCGAACTCGACTACCAGCAAGTCTCTCCCGCTCTTGATCCATCGAGCCGCCTTGTCACTTGCACTGGCTTCCCTTTCGCTGACTTGGTCAACACATTGTCTTGATCATCAGTTCATCCATGTCTTTCCTCGTCTCCATGCGTATGCCTGAGATCACTTTCAACTTCCTCCGGCATCCTCGACCATCTAGCACCAGGCTCCCTACTTGACCCTGATCACCTGCCATCGATAGTTGGCAAGCATCTCAATCTTGCAAACATGAGACAAGCAAAACACGCAACTCCATGCAACCCATACCATGACTCACACAACTAGACAATCTTGTCAATCACGCATCATCAAGATAGAACCTTAGTGCAAGCCTCACTTGTTTTCTCAATCTCCCCCTTGATGAGTGAATTGACAACTCCAAGACAAAAAGAAGTAAATGCATGTTCAGCACACAAGTGACCATGAAAACTTAGAAAAGAGCAAAAATAAATGTGTCACTTGATAGAAGTACTCAGTAAACGGCAAGCAAACTCAAAAGCAAGCAAAAACATGATCAAAATTCTCCCCCTTTGGCAATGCAGGCAACAAGATAACAAAACGAGGTGTGAGGATGAAGTGTAAATGCAAGCTGGTTCTGGGTATCAATAAAGCGTAAATCAATATCTCTCTTCTCAAAAGAAATGATAACACACATCAATGTGTTTGGTCCTGGAATGTTGTACTGGGTTTTTTGCTAAGCTAATCGCGCTAGTGTTATCACAAAACAGTGGAACACCCTTAAAATCCAACCGAAAATCCTGCAAAGTAGAAACCATCAACAAAATCTGTGAGCAACAACTAGCGGCAGCTACATATTCAACCTCAGCTGTAGACTGTGCAATGCTAGATTGTTTGCGAGAAGACCAACACACAAGAGAAGAACCCAGAAAATGGCAAGTACCAGATGTACTTTTTCGATCAATTCGACAACCAGCAAAATCAGCATCTAAAAGACCTCTCAAGCATAATGAAGATGATGCAGAATGCCAAATGCCAAATTCAAGAGTGTGCTTGAGGTACCTTAGTATGCACTTAACAGCTTGACGATGTGAAGCCCTTGGAGAGGCCTGAAAACGAGCGCACATACATACTGCAAAGTGTATGTTCGGCCACATAGCCGTTAAGTATAGGAGCGAGTCGATCATGCTCCGGAACTCCTTCTAGTCCACTTCTTCTCCATCTTCATATGGGTCTAGTGCAACTAAAGGACCCATTGGGGTAGCAAGTGGTTTTACATCAGCCATGTCAAAGAGTTTTAGCAGGTCTTTAGTGTACTTTGTCTGATGTACTTTGTCTAATGTACAAAGGTCAACACAAGAAGAAGAAACTAAGTCAAAAACATTGGTCTCCAAAGACCGTAAAAGAATCAAGGCTCTGTTGAATTCGGAACCCTATAAAGCGGAGACCTCCGTTGAGGCTTCAGCGCAATGGAGCCTCCCAAAGCCTCTTCATCCGAAGGGGGGTTGACAGCAAGGACAAAAGATTTATCTTCTCACAAATTAGACTAGTATTTTACTCTTTTACCTCTACAAAGAATATTAAATAGTATCTTCTTAGTCGGTTGTAATTAGAGGGTAAAGATGTCTTTTCCGATGTATTCGGTCTATAAATACCCCTCTTCACTCTATAAAGGGTATCGAATACTCAACTATTCAATACACACTTCGAACTATCTCAAGCTATTATCCATCTCAAAGGCTTGGAATAGTTTACTGAAAGAAACACATCGTTTCTCAAATAGTTAGTTTCCTAAACCTGTTAGCATAATCTTTTATGCCAACAGTTGGGCCCTCCGTGGGGAACCTATTACAAAAGTTCATTCTCTACCAATCCTTTTTTCTAGAGCCATGCCTCCTAAGTAGAGCCTAGGCACTAGTCCCCTCCAGAGGTCTTCTCGGACCTCTACATTGAGATCTTCAAATACCACTGAGGTCGGAGGACCCTCCGTGGTCCCCCCACCTCAATCCCCCGAAACAAATACTCTTCCATGAGCATACGGAGCCCCTCTTGTGACATCGTCCATTCTCCAAACCGGTGGAGCCTCTCCTGCAGCTCCGACTATGCTCCGAACAGACCTATTCAGTTCTCAAGACCTGGAGATCCCCTGCGGGGGAAATGAAGATCGTCCTGATGAAGTGGCAACCTAGATGACCCATCTTCAAGAAAAAGTTACAACGGGGAGGAAGGAAGCTGCTGCGAGGCTTTGCCCTCATGCTAGCCCTGTCATCCTAGAATTGCCTCAAGATGATGATCTTGCCATCTATCCCGAAGCCTCTGAGATTCTAAGAAGCACTAAGAATGCTTCTTTTGATGATGAATCTCTGTTACACCCAGACTTGCAAAAGGTGCACTTCGACCCTAAATTTAGGACTTCGAAGCTTTGTAAGTACTCCGAAGAGAAAGATCCTAGAGAATTTTCCCACTCGTATGCTTTAGCAATCGAGGCTAGCAGAGGGTCCGAGACACAATGGGGATGCGGCGCACGAAGGTGTCACAAATGCGGGCCTTCTCGACAAACTTCATCAGAAGCATATATCTTCAATAGCGCAACTGATGGCCTGTTTTGTGGAGTATGCTAGGTCTGAAGAAGGATGGCTTCGAAGAACCACTTCATCCTCATCGACTTTCCTTCAAGAGGTTAAGATTGAGCCAAAGCCCCAATGTTCTTTACAAGTCTCCCTCTTCAAGAATAATCACAATGATAGCCGAAGAGGGGGAAAGCATCCTCGCTCTGAAGTCTTGAATATTGCCCCCTCTTCGTCGAAATTTCCCCCTAGAATGCACAAGCTTCAGGAAGCAAGGTCAGCGGCTGGAGGCCGCTAGGGAAGCCAGCTGGCAGAGACCAAGCCTTCTTCTACTGTGTCCATGGTAAGAATCGAAGCCATGCTACCGATGCGTATAAGTCTATACTAGCTCTACGGAGGGAGTACCTCTAGTCTCAGGTGCCTATATCTTTCTCCACAGCCGATGCAGTGGGTATTCAATTTCCTCATGTGGACCCCCTTGTTATCACTGCTGACATTGCAGGAACGGAGGTTCGGAGAGTGCTGGTTGACGGCGGAAGCTCCGTAGATATTATCTTCGTCCTAGGATTTCAACCTGCTTTGCATCTCGCGAAAACATCTACTCCTAGTAACTCGTCCGCTTCAAGGCTTCACAGGCCCTCCTCTCGATGCCCTCTGCCAAATAGGCCTCGAGGTCGCCTTTGGAGAGGGGCTCCTCGCTAGAACGGAGGAAGTGATATTCAACGTCGTTGATGCCTCTTATGCCTATAATGTCATCTTCGGAAGATGCATGCTAAATCAATTTGGAGTCATGGCGCATCATAATTATTTATGCCTGAAGATGGCCACACAAGGAGGAGTGCTTATGGTCTTTGGTGACCAAGCTGCGGCGTGAAGGGTAGAATACGGCCATGGTCCACCCCTTGATCCTAGACAGATAAATAATGTGCAAGACCATTTGGAGGATATCCCTGCGTCAAGTGAATTCTCGAAGATATCCTCCCCTAGGTCAAGCACCAAAGGTGAAATTGTAACGAAGATCACTGTCGGGGACAGCAAAGACTATCCCATCCAGTTTGGCAAGGAATTGCCTCCAGAAATTGCTAGTTCACTAGAAGAAGTAGTTAAAGAAAATTTGGATATCTTTTCATGGTCCGACGATGATATCCCTAGACTCGACCGAAGTATCATTGAGCACAACCTACTTGTCAACCAAAGGGTTCAACATGTTCGTTAGTGGCTCCGCAAATTGTCAACAGAGAGGGTGAACCTTGCTAAAGCAGAAGTGGAAAATTGTTGAAGGTCGGGATCATTAGAAAAGTAGCCCATACGGAGTGGTTAGACAACCCCGACTTCATCAAGAAAAAGACCACTGAAAAGTGGCACATGTGCATTCACTTCACATCCCTAAATATAGCATGCCCACGTGACCCCTACCCCATGCCCCACATTGATCAATTTGTCGACTCCACTACCGACTCTGAGCTTTTGAGCTTCCTCGACGCGTACTCTGGATATCATCAAATATGGTTAAAGCATGAAGATGAAGCCAAGACAAGCTTTGTAACTCCTTCGGGAGTCTTTTGTTATGTAAGAATGCCCTTCGGCTTAAGAAATGTCGGGGAAACTTTTTCAAGATTAATTGCTAAGACTCTAGGTCACAAGATTGGCCGCAATATCGAAGTCTATATGGATGATAGTGTAATAAAGAGTGCTTTAAAGCACCAGCATAGTCTAGACTTAGCAAAAACTTCTGAGAGCCTCTGAGCATTATGAGCTCGCCTCAACCTCGAAAAATGTATATTCGGGGCTCAAGCTAGAAAATTGTTAGGGTATTTAGTTTCGAGCAGGGGGATCCAAGCTAGCCCGACTCAAATAAGTGCATTGTAGAGAATGGCTCTGCCGAAAAATTTAAAGCAAGTTCAGAAGCTTGTCGGATGCCTCGCGACACTTAGTAGATTTTTGGCAAGGTCTGTAGAGCGAAGCCTCCCAATATTCAAAGCCTTAAAAGGGTCTCAAGATTTTGCATGGACACCGGAGTGCCAGAAGAGTTTCGATGATATCAAAGATCAAACTCTTCTACTCTATCTTGTAGCTACGGGCTCCGGTGTCAGTGCAGTCCTTGTTCGAGAAATAGATTTCAATGGAAAGTTGGTACAAAATCCAGTATATTTTGTTTCAGAAGCCTTATCTGGAGCAAAGAAACGGTACTCCGAGTTGGAAAAATTCACTTATGCTTTAGTAATGGCTTCGAGGAAATTGCGGCATTATTTTCTAGCAAACAATGTAATTGTACCAACTTCTTATCCTCTGGAGATATGCTCCGAAGCAAGGACTCTGTAGGGAGAATTGGAAAATGGGCAGTTTCGCTAGCCCCCTTTGGCATCTCCTTTGTAGCAAGAACAACAATCAAGTCAGAGGTGGTGGCTGATTTTGTAGCAGAATGGACTCCGTCTACATTATGGGTTTCAGAAGAATCAAATGAAGGAATATGGACCATATACTCCGATGGAGCCTTTCAAGCATCCGGAGCAGGTGCCAGAGCGGTGGTAATTTCACCTTCAGTGCAGAAAGCAATGTACTCTGCAATGCTCAACTTTAAGTCCACCAATAATATTGTGAAGTACGAAGGAATTTTGCTAGGTCTTCATAAGGCACGTGCCCTTGTTGCTACAAGAGTTGTTATAAAAACAGATTCCTAAATTGTAGCAGGGTACATTGATAAAAGTTTTCAAGTTCGGCATCCGCAACTTGCTAGATATCTAGAAGAAATCCGCAAGATCGAAGCAGCATTTAAAGGGATCTCTGTCTGAAGCATCCCAAGAGCCGACAATGCACAAGCCGATATCTTGGCAAAAGTTGTAGCCGGAGCCATAGATATTCCGGAATGGACTTTTTATGAAGAACTTGCCTCCCCTTCGGTGCCCCAACTCCCTCCTATGGAGGTCCTTTGTATACCAAGCACCGATTGGAGAAGTTCAATTATGGAATTATTGCAAGGCCAAGCTAATTTGCCCAAAGGCCCCAAGCTATCATGATTGCAATTAAGAATCCACAATTATCATATTATCAACAGTATTTTATACAAGGCCGCACTATGTTCTCCTCTACTCCGATGTATTTCCCAAGCCGAATGCTAAGATATACTCTGAGAAATTCATGAAGGCCTTTGTGGTAGCCATCTTGCCCATTGTGCCTTAGCAGGCAAAATACTTCGTGAGGGTCTTATTGGCCTACAATTGTAGCTAATGCAGAGGCTTTAGTCCGCACTTGCAAAGATTGTCAATGGATGGGAAGATGGAGTCATCGTCCACCAACACCACTTCAAGTTATTGCTCTAGTATGGCCAATGGCGCGGTGGGGTATGGACCTCATTGGCCCCTTCCCAATGGCAAAAGGCAGTTTAAAATTTGTAGTGGTAGCAATTGAATATTTTCTATGTGGGTCGATGCAGAACCCCTCACATCTATCATTTCAAAGAATGTACAAAAATTTTCTAGCAAAATATTATTTGTAGGTTCGGAGTGCCTTGACAGTTGACAATCGACAATGACACTCAATTTGATGTCGAACCCTTCAGAGAGTTCTACGAAGGTCTGCGAATTGAAATGTGTTTTGCAGCTGTTTGTCATCGTCAATCCAACAGATCCATCGAGTGAGCTAATGGTAATATTTTATCATGCCTAAATCGAAGAATAGTAGGAATAGCAAAGGGGCTATGGACCAAAGAACTTCTGAAGATTTTGTTGTCCATTCCGACCACTCAAGCAAGGTCCACAGGTTTCACCCCTTTCAGGTTACTATTCAGAGATGAAGCCATGATGCCAACGGAGCTTAAGGGAGGATGCCTCCGCACCATCGAACCTGAAATGGAAAATGAAAGACATACTTTGCTGGACCTAACTGAAGAAACAAGGCTCCGAGCTGTTTCTAACCTGACAAAGAATCAACATCAGACAAAGACTTGGTATGACCCGAAGATAAAGCTTAATGAACTTAAACCGGGTCATTTAGTACTGCGAAGCATTATTGCTCTGGGGAAATTAGGAAATAAATGGGGAAAGGACCATATATCATCATTCGTTCAGGATGCCCTAGGTATTTTAAATTAGCTAATTTAGAAGGTGAATAATTAAAACATGCATGGCGTGCGGAGCACCTTAAGCGATACTTCGCATAGGGGCTCCTTGTAATCATTTGTAAATGCTTTCTAAATGAATAAAACTTATGGTTCGAATAATGCGTCCTTCTTAAGATGATTCCTACTCCTAGTGGACGCACTAGGGGGACAAATCCGATTGTGGTGGTAAGTATTATTAATTTGAACCCAATTTACGGACTTCGAGACACCAGCTCGAAGCATCCTTCAAGGTGGGAAAGTACCATGAAAAGCGGATTTCGATCCCTAGGCTTGAAAGCATCCATAAAAAGAGTCCAAAGAGACCAAATGATATGGACTGCGAGCAATTAGCTTGAAAGTGTCCGTAAAAAGAGTCAAAAGAGACCATTATAATCGGATCCTAATACATCCAAAAAAGAGTCCAAAGCGACCACATCCGAAAAAGAGTACTAACCTACCATTTTCAGACTCTGAACCAATGGGGCTGAAAAAATCAGGGGCTCCGAGCCTCTGAAAATAAAAGTTATTGAAATTGTACTCTTAGCTGGCATTACAATCGTTTTGCATAACCATCTTCTTTTGAAAATCAAAGGTGCTTACCCTCAAAGAGGGGCTAGGAGATAATGAGACAATTTCAAAGAATTTCAGTGTATATTACTCAATAAATTTTATTACACTAAGCAAAATCTGTGTCTAAGCCAAGGAGGAAATGGAGACCCCTTCGATCCCCAGAGCTATATTCAGAGTTGGCTCAGCTTCGAAGGCGACTCGTCTCGGAGCCCAGAGTCTTCAGAACATTATGGATTCCTCGTTTCCCCTTCTTTGAAGAGTGGAAATCTCATTGTTATTGCTGAAGCTCGGCCCAGGTCCAAAGTCATTCGGGGCTACTCTTTGTTTGCTCCTCGCCAGAGCACTCTTCTTCGGACCAATCAATGTCCTCCAAAGATGAAGATGCTATATTAACAACTTATTCTCCCTTCTCCTCCTTAATATAGGCTAATACTTCCTTACATATTTCGGTTATAACCTCTCCATTGCTCCCCCGAGGAATTGAAAATCGGGGACGCTTGTGAGGCCTTAAGGCTTCGAAGGTAGCCCATTATTGACGGAGCTCTCCATTAACCTCTAAGACTTTGAGATCATCCAAAAAAGGTCGGAAAGCCTAAAACATTTCCAAATAAGTATTTTCATTCAAAAGAAAACAAGAACATAAGTTTTTACATAAGCGGATCCCTAAGGAGAACTAAACCTTTGGGTCTGAAGGAGGCTTCCTGCTCGAAGGTTGCATCCACGCTTGCTTTTGATGGAGGCCTTCATCGATCCATGCCTTCACGGCTGACCAGCCTTCAGCTCTCTAGGATTGCTGAAAAGCCTCGCAAGCTAAGACCACATCAGACGAAGGGGTCAACAGATGGTTACTGCCAAAGCTAGCGGGGGATGCTTTGGGCTCCGTCGAAATAGACAATCCGATGTCTTCGTATTAGCGAAGCACTGTGAGACCGGCTACATGGCCGAAGATCTCTCCATACCGAGTACCCGCGGTCTTCATTGTCTTCGCTGCTACTTGGATCATCTTCATCTTTCATAGCAGAGAGTCATTAGCAAATGACGAGGAGGCGTAGGATGTACCAAAGTATTCCAGAACACCCTAGAGGGCGTCCATAGTCTCGGAGGCCGCACTCTCACACTTCATATTCTCTACGGCCATTGCCTTATTTGATTTAGTCAATTCGTAGATTACAGAGGAGAGTTTGACTATTTCCATCATTAGGACAGTCTTCTGTCCGAGCAACTTCCTCGCCTCCTCAGTCAAACCTTGCTACTCTTCCCGGAGCTTGACAAGTTCAGCTCCCAAAGGTGCCTGCTCCTCTCGAAGCCTTTCCACTTTGGCCCAGAGTACAACCATCTCAGCCTCGAGCTCCTTCACAGCCTCCATCCTGGCTTTAGAGCTCTGCTCTACCGAAGTCATCTCTTCCAAGCTTGAAGCTCGGTTCTCAGAGTCGGTAAGACTCCCTTGAAGAGCCTTCACCTTCTCTTTGAGCCGGTTGCATTCTCGCTCATTAAACACAACTGCAGCTCGAGCTAGAACGATGTACTGCAAAGGAAAAGAAGAGCAATGTAAGTAAATTATATATACATGTTTCGAACAAACTAATTTTTGCAGGTGCTTTGTACTTGGTAAGCCGCCCATTCGAGAGCAGCATCAAGCTCTGACCCTTTGACCTCTCCAAGGATGGTGACCAAGTCAGTCTCCCCGACTTCACGATTAGCTCAAGCCAGGGGCTCTAGCAAAGTCCGAAGCCCTATCCTCGGTTCAAGGAAGGGGGCCAGGAGAGGGAGCCTTGACAAGGCACTCCGATCATCTTCGCTAGGAGAAGTACGAGAGTGCAATGAAGCACCCTTGGAGGCCTCTATGGATTGGCCTCCGTCTGTAGACTCTGACGGAGTCCACCCTGGAATGGGAGCAGGCAGGGGCCAACTTTTACCTTTACCCTTTCCAAGCCCTGCCACCTGCTTTAGACCTACCTCCAAAATTGGAGCCACCTCTTGTTCCACAGCCGGTGATAGCACCGAAGCTGCCGCAGTCTACGGGACCACCACCACAGCAGAATCCACCTCCACCGGAGTCGATCCTGTAAAAACCAAAGGTATATGATATTTCTTAAACTGTGTAGGTAAAAAAAGAGAAGAAAAGGTATTTAGATGAGCCTTACCTCCAGCATCTTATTGCCGGATGAGCACCGGATTGCTCGATGGTTCAAACATCTGACCGAAGTCCTCTTCGGACTATAGGCTTCGAACCGAAGGAATGGCTGCAGAGATATATTCAACCACTATAGCTATCACTTCGTCCGAAGCCAAGGCCTTGTTTTCTATAGTCTCGACTCCGCCTTCCTCCATGGCAGGAGCATCCTCCTGGCTAGACGGGACGTTTACTATCTCCACCTACTTAGGGTTATCTTCGACCCTCAGCACCGACAACACGCTGTCACGAATGGAGACCTCGGCTCCCATCCGAGACCCTTCATCCTTGGCAAGAAGGGCCTCAAACTATGCCACCATCACCATGTCTATGCCCTCTTCATCTTCGGATTGATCCGGCGATGAGACAGGAGATTTATAATGAGTAAGGGCCTTTGGCTTCTGGACCACCTTCTTGGCAGGCATCTTCACAAATCCTGAAGAACCCACCTCCGCCTTCCTTTTCTTCAGAGCCTAGTCCAAGGCGGACCAGGTTGGAACGGTTGGGGGTTCAACTTCGAGCACACTCCATACTCGGTTGAACCGCTCCCAAGTCCTGACCAACTTCACCCTCCGCTCTTTTTCAATAGGCGTAGGGGCTCTAAGATCCTTCTCTGCAACCTAGACAATTTGTTCTGGAGTAAATGTCACACACGGAGCTGAAAGATAAGATATCATTTTAATTAAGTCATTTCTATAAAATCAATACTGTGTGCAAAACACTATGATGCATGATATATGAAAAGCTTACCTGCGGAGATTGAAGGGATCTCCCGAAGTCCCTCCTCCAGGTTTTCCTCGAATTTGATCAGCCAAGCAACCATTAGAGGAGGGATTCAGAATCTGATGAACTCCTCCGCCAAGTCGCGCATGCTCATACGATGACTCACAGAGTGCAACAATCTGAGGCGGACTTGAAGCTGGCTTGGGTCCGGTTAGAACTCCACATCCCTCCGGAAAAAGATGTCCTCCAAGGGTCTGACCAAGGCACAGTTCGTCCCTACTTCAGCGTAGAACCAGCGAAATATCCAGTCGGAGTACCATCTGTCATTGAAGGCCTTCGCTAGGAACCGGTCCTAGAACTCATCGCGGAGTTGGAAATTGATGCTCCGGAAGGGGTTCACCATCTTCTCCCCTTTGACTCTAGTGAAAGTCTTCAGCTGGCACAAAGCTTTATGGATAGCTACAAAGATCTCTGCTCTCCTGGCGCATCCTTCGGCCTGCATTGCCCATTCGAAGATGGACAGACGAGCAATTGCATTTGGGGAAGTTGGGGCAAGGTGACATGGAACAACCTCATTACCTCAGAGAGGAAATCCACCACCGGAAGTCCCAATCTGGCTTCGAATAATGCCTCGTACACTACCACCTCGCCGGCGTGAGGTGTCGGGATCACCTCCTTCCCAGCTTTGCGAATTTTGACTCCGGGCCGCATCTTCCTGGCGATTGCCATAGCAATTGACTTCTTAGAGCACGACGATGCCCCCGAGCTATACGATTGATCCATATACTTGGCAGACGCCGGACGAAGCTCATAAGCACCGACCGGGCGAGGATTATATGAAGGCCCTGCCACCACTACCGCCGCCATCGGTTGATGCTGGGCCAAGGATGAAGCAGGGATAGGAGCTTTGTGGCTTGTCTTTGCCATTAGAGAAAAACAGAGTTTGAGAAGATGAGCTCGGGAAGAAGAAAGGTGATATGTGAAAGAAGTCATTAAAGTATCCGAAATTTACCTTTACTTTTTTATTTATAGCATGGATTCCTTGTACTGTATGTTTTGGTGTGCCATTTGGTTGCCCTATTATGTCCCCGATATCGTCATAATTTGCAGAAACGTTTAATGAGAAGTTACAACCTACGAAGATGAAATGACCGTTAGCCTCCTCAAGGAGTAACGTCTCTATTTCTATGTCTAATGGCTCTGAGTAGCGGTCGACCACTGGAACTCACCGTAAGGGCATCGAGGTCATCCTCATACAAGAAGTAAAGGCAATCAAACAAAAGGAATATGATGGACATAAGTAAAAGCATGAGTGAAAGTGTTCACCTAGAGACCTGCATTAGAATCGCTTGGGAGAAGTCACTGCCGATAAATCAGTGAAGAGTGGTTGAAGATATGTTGCTTCAGTTTGCCCCACTATCGGCGGAAGATGGTGGAGGTCGCCAGGCATGTTGTCTAGGAAGAAAAATCACCGGCAATGATGTCATCGATCAAATGGAGGAGGCGATCCCACTCCACGATATCCTTGACTTCCCCACGAGTTTGGATTTGATCAATGAATAATACGAGGGGTGGGAGTTGACCAAAGCGTAACTTCCTCGCAAAGACCGATGGATCCGTCATCCCGGAACACATCAGTCAAGGTTAGCCGATGATGGCATTCATATTCCGAGTAGTACTCATAGGGATACCAGATGGTCCGATCGGAGAATCCAAGACAAAAACCCTTAAAGAAGGCGGTCAAGGGTGTAGGAGACAAAGGAAATGTGGAATGACATGCAACTGCTTTGCCCAAGGAAGATCATTGGCGGTAAATAGGAGTAGCTGATTCTAGAAAATCGGTGGGAAAACACATTAAAGCAAGAAGGGGCCCACCAACAACATCAGTTGTATAAAACTTGAGCGAGAACTGGAGAAACCACCATGGGCCATTAAGGTGGCCGATAGGATCACCAGCCGATGGCTTGACCACTACGAGATGAAGAAGGTGATAAGTGGCTTTGAGGAGGTATCGGCCAAGGGGGATATTTACGTGGGTGACAAGCTATTCGACTAAGAATTGGAACTGAAAGGTTGGGCTCAAGTCTGATATGCAAAAGATGAACCTTTCCAACCAAAGATTGAGAAAAACAATGTGCTCACGAATATCTATAGGGCCAGTTTTCTTGTTGTGTCTTGCAATGTATCGGCCCCAGCTATCAGTAGATTTGGTGCTAAGGAGAGGGGTTGGTTTGGAATGAAAATAGAAAGGGTTGAAGGCATTGAAAAAAGAAGGTGTTCAGAAAGAAAACATCAAGCAAGTTGTGACTCATCGACCCATGGCCAAAAATGAAGTCGTTGAAAGCATTAGACAAAAAGTAGCAGGAGGTGGCCAACATTGGCTCATTCTTGTATGGTTCTGTGAGGGAGAGGCCGATGCAATGACCAATGTCAATTTCATCCTAGAAGGCAGATTAAGTGGCCAATGCGAGAGAGGGAGTAAAAGACCCGAAGCTCGAATCCTAGTCGGAAGAGAACATAGGAGAATTTTTAAAAAGGATTTGGCAAGTTTTGGCATTGATAAAGTATGTGGGCTCAGTATTACCCAGAGGTCCCAAGAAAAAACAAGACGGATGAGTGGCTAATGGAATCAAAACTTAGTTCTACAAGTTCTACACAGAAGAAAGTAGAAAACAAACGATAAGAAAAGGGGAAAAGCAAAGAAAAATGGAAGACGAACCAAGAAAACCAAAGAACAGCGAAAAGAGAATAATGTCGAAGAATTACCTCGGGGATCGCGTTAATGGTGGCCATCGCTGGTGTTGCCAAAGTGCGCACTCGGTGAAGGCTAAGAAGATGGTGAGTGGTAGTGGTCAGAAGTAGTACGAAGCAGATGACGGTGAGCTCGAGGACTAAAAGTAGGTAGTAGGCAAAAAGTGTGAAGAAGAAAGGCAGAGTGCGCGGGAATACTTATACAATAAGCACAACTCCTCGATAGTTGGGTCAAATTGATCCTACCATATTTGGTGAGGACCACATGCAACGTTTGGCAAAAGGTAATCTTGAATACAGTTTTTGAAATGCTGATATCTTTGCATGGCCAAGATTAGAGAAACTGAATCTTCGGTTTAAAGAGCACCAATACAAAACTATGTGGGATGAAGCCTGGTTCGATGCCTCCACAAAGAAAAAGCAGACACGTTAGACCAAGCGACACACACCACAATTGTGAATGGCGGGAGAAGAAGAAGCAAAAAGGAAGAAGAAAAAGTGACATGGAGTTGGTACCCTAAGCAATATTTTATAAAGTACAAGAAGTTGAAGGGTTTCAGCTACAATTAATGAGTGTGAAAAGATGTTGTGGACAGATGTTTGAAAAGACGTGATGGAAAAGGATGGTGATGGCCGGTAATTTTGAAGCATCGGAAACCATTTAATGCTCTGAAACTAGGGGCATGTGTTGACGCCAAGATTTAGTACAGACTAGGCCCATTTAGGATGTCGCATGCTCAATAGAAGTCAAAGGATTCGGATCAAAGGTGGTCAAAGAAGCTCGTCCATATTGTTACAATATGACCGGGTATGAAGGAGAAAATGTAGGAAAGAGAATATAAAGATGATCCAGAATCGGTTACAATGCAGATTACTTAGATGGAAAGTCTCAGAACTATAAATATGTATCTAGTAGCTAGGTTCATAGGACACACACAATCAACCATAACAAACTACTACTTTTGCCACATTACCACCCTTGGATTCCCAAGGTTAATCCCTATGGTACTTAGCACATGGAACTGGCCTACATCATCTCGATCTCTAGCGAAGAGGTGAGTCCCATCATTCCAACGGTCACATTGACTAGATTCATGTTCTTCGAGGTTGCATCGTATCGATCTCTTGAGGTATCGGCCTGATCGTTGTGATCGCCATGTTTATCTTGGTATATTTTTCTAAGTCTAAGGCTGTATCGTTCTGATCTCTTAGATTGATGTGAATTAGGTGTGGTTAAGGCTTCATTGGTTAAGTCTGACATCTTGATCAAGTATGCCTGATGCGTTGAAGTGTTATTGATTTATCGTGATTAGCGACTATCTTGGATAGGTCTGATCTTTTAGTTATGGTAATTTAATGGTATAGATATGTTGTTTGGCATGTTGAGTTTGGTTGCTATTGGTGCACAAGTCGATAGGTTATCTTTGTTTCCATGATATATTCCATCTACGACTAGGAGACACTCATCGGCCTTGCTAAACAAGGACTTCACCCTATTGGCCGATAGCATGTTCAACCCGATAGCGTGGGTACTGTCATCAGCCCTATATCTGATAGGCGCGTTTATTCCTGTTTATTTTATTCTGACCACAGTCATCGGCTAGATAGTCGATCGGCGTTGCTGCTAATGTTATTATTTGTGATTTCTTATCAGTTGTAGGGTCAAACTGATTGTCATGCTCAGAACCTTCTTTTCCTTATAATATTATAGGACTTGCACTAGAGTTAAGAAGATCTCCCACACCACATGAGTGACCCAAAATACACCAATAGTCGCTCAACACATCTATGAAGACTGCTTTCTTGGCTATCTTATCTCGATTCTTTTTGTAGATGGGTTTTTATCTCTCTTGTGGTGTGTGTGGTCAATCTCATCTCTTTTCTTGAGCTTTGGATAATTTTCTTCAATATGTCAAGTGTAACCACATTCAAACCATCCACGAGAGCCTCCTCTCCTCCGATCCCCTCTATCGTTGTAGAACCGGGTGAACTTTTTGACAATGAGAGCAAGCTCCTCATCATCCAAGGTGTCCACCTGCTCTTTTGTGATAGAGACTAGAGAAGACAAAGCAAAACCACCAATAAAAGCACAAGTGTTAGAAGAACTAGATGAAATTCCTCCAGATGAGGTGCCACTACTAGAACCGAAAATTACGATCATTGATTAAAGCAACGAGTATCCATGACTTGGACGAGATGTCTAGGCAATCTCAGTGGACTTGAGCTTACTAAAGAGCTTGTCGAATGTTAATGTGTCATAACTTACCAACTCCTAAATATTAGAGATCTTCACATCCCATATGCTACAATCAAGAGCATAGAGAAGCTTGACTGCTCTATCATGATCAGAGTAAGCTAGAGTCCTAGTGGAGCCCAAGTTGCTAATAATGCCATCAAAGAGAGCAAACAGTTGATATTCTTGATTATATGTGCCTCGGCGCCTGGCCTTAATTTGAGTAGAGCCCTCATGGAAAACAGCCAGAGTAGACAAAATTTCATGAGCAGTACGTAGGTGTTGGACCCTATCGAACTCATTCCAACATAGACTAGTGAACAATATGTTTCTTTCATTGCTGTTGTAATCGTACTGATCCTTCTTAGTCTGAGTGGTGCGAGTATCAGGGATTTGTTGGTGTGTTTTTTGTCACACTTTGACACACGTGTGGCCTTGGAGATCTGCTTCACTCCAATGCAGTACTTACGTTCTTAGAAAAAGGGTTCAAGGTGTGCCAATTAGTTTGACACTGCAACTAATAAGGAAAAAAATATGACATTAGTAGCATGGCCTATCATCTATCGAGCCGATGGCCGCGATGAAGATGGGATATTCTTGGAATATCATGTCGATCGGCCATAAGGACGATGACCTGAGATGAAGCGTTCGGGTGAGCGTGCCATCGGCTGATAAGATGAAATGTTAACCACATAAGCCAAAGAGTGCTTTTTTGACAACTTATAAGGTGTAGTGTGGAATCGAAGATAACCCGTCGGCTTATACTCTGATAGAAATAAATAAAACATGCCAGATAACATGTGTATATCATCAAAATTGTAACAATAACTAGATCGAACCTAACCAACATAGTAGCTAATAACGATGATCTTAATAATATATCAAAGAATTGGGCATGCTTTATTTAGAGGTATACAACATGAAAGAAATACAATAACAAGAGATGTCAGACTTAACCACTGAAGCCTCAAACTATCACACCTAGATCACATCAATTTAAGAGATCAAATTGAACTGATGTAGCCTTAGACCTAGCTAATACACCGAGAACAACCAGCGACCGTACTATTTCAATTTTCACCTCAGGAGATCAATCTGAGGTAGCTGTGAGGATACTGATCTAATTGGTATGGACGTTGAGGGTGGCAGGACTCACCTCTTCGCTTGAAATCGAAACGATGCAGCCTAGCTCCGAGTATCGAACCCCATCGGATAAACCTTGGAAGGTAGCGATGCACCGAGTAGTTGATTGATAGAGGTGTGTTTTATAAGCTAACTAGGTGTACATATTTATAGGATGGAGACTTGCCTTCCAAGCACTCTATCTTAACCGATTCTGGATAATCTTCATCTTCTTTTTCCACACCTTATCTCCATCGGCTTATTCTGTGTCCGATCATCTTGTGATAGCATGGACAGGCTTCATTGACTATCATTGACCGGACCTCTTTGACTTCTGTTGACCGTGTGACATCTTTAGTGGGCCCGGGCTTTACCAAATCTTGGCATCAACACATGCCGTCCAGCTTTAGAGCATTAAGTAGTTGCTGATGCTTCAAAATTAACAATAGTCATTATCTCTTTTAAAATGTCTATCTGCATTATATTTTAACTTTAATTGCAAGGCGAAACCCTTCATCTTCCTTATAACTTTGCTTGGCATCCCGACTTCATAATTTCTTCTCTTCTTCTCATTTCGTCATCTTTGGCCATTCACAACTGTCTTGGATGTTGTCTGGTCTGATGTATCTACATCTATTCGTTGTGACGTCGGACCAGGCTTCATCCCACACAGTTTGGTGCTTTTGTTTCATCAAGCCAAAGATTTGGTTCCTATAATCTTGGGTCTACAAGTATTTTGGCATTTTGAAAACCGCACTCATGATGTCCTTTTGCCGAACGTTGCATGTGGCCCCACCATATCCGATGGAATTGGCTTGATCTGGCTGCCGAGGATTTCCTTCTAACTTTATGAGTACGTCAATCACTCTGCATATCCTATTCATGCCTTCAGTTTACTGCTTCTTCTTTAGCCTCCAAATCTGTCGCCGTTTCCTTACGACCACCGCCATTTACTACTTTGGTCTTCTTCGGCGTCCTTTTCTCTCGGCAGATCTTCCCGATGGCGACTAATGACTCTGTCCCTAAGGTAAGTCTTCGCCCTTTTATATTTTCTGTTGTTCTTCATCCCTCTTTATTTTTTCCACCAATCTTCTTTACTGTTCCTTTTTATTTTTCTTTTCTTCATATCTGGAAGAACTATATCCTGATCCCCATGGCCAACCATCCATTTGGCTATTTTTGGGCTAAATGGAAATCATGATCATACTGATTTTATCAACGCCAAAGCCTAGCGTATCCCTTTCAAATGTTCTAGAATGCTATTTTTCAACTAGGCTCAAAGATGTAGGGCATTCCCTACCCCACTTCCTAGATGGCGAGACTGGTACCTCCGGGTTACCGCATTGGAGAGGGGTACCTGGGAGCAAGCCGGGATCGCGCATTGCTCTTTCTTTTAAAAACGAGCGGATGCTAGGGTCCTCTTGTTATTTCTATTGCGATACGTTGAACGCATTTCTCTTTGGCCATGGGCCGATGAGTCCCAACCTCCTTGACGTCGTCATCTTGACTTCTCTTGATGTCACTTCTGTGGCTGACCCCTTCCTTTTCCGATCCAAACCTTCTCACCATTTTGACATCAAGTCCATTGGTTGTTGGGCAAAATATATCACAAATCACAACAAGCAAACTGACCTTGTTAGTGAATGAGAGCACATTGATTTCTCAACCTCTAGCTCGAGAGGTTCCTCTTTTGTGGGTCCACCCTCGAGCCCACTTGTCGCCTCCAATGCCTAGCAGAACAACTGGCTGCTACAACTACAATACCCCTCGGTCGATACCTTCTTCGCTCCTTCTACCATCTTCTTTATCACGTATCGGTCCGTCTATCAGCCAATGATGTTGTAGGTCACATTGGAGGTCCCTAGTGGTTCCTCCAGCTATGGCTTAACGTGTATACGACCAATGTTTCCTCTTGCCCTTCTTTTGACCATCTTCACATTCCATTCGATCATCGTGAGTCTGCCTCTCCAACCACCCGTCGATGCATGTCCTTGGGTGAGGTGACCCCCTCTCGTCTGGGAGCGAGGATGTCTGTTAACATCCTGGCCCAATGGTTTAAAGCCTTTTACTGCGGCTTTCTCAGCGACTGCATAGTGTGGTATGCCTACGAGTCTTTGTCTGACTATGAATACCCACATTGGCTATCCTTGGCCGATGTGCAATCAAGCTTAGAGAGCGAGGCCATCTTTCTTGCTTGCATCTCTCCCTGTCTTCTTCCAATCAACTTCACGGTTTGTCCCATGGGCAAGTTGTGTTACTAATTTTATCATCTGATGGTTTGTGCCTGACAGATTGGTTTTGGCCAGTTTCCCATCAACCTCTTCTTTATTGTTATATGATGCTTGTTTTCATTTGCGATACTCATTTTCTTTACATTTCTTCTAGCCTTCCCCTATCACTGCTTCAGACCAGCCGACAAATGCCCTAGGCCACGCCCAATCAGCTTTGGCTACTAGATATGTCGTAGTGGACCTCGTCACCGGGGCTGATACTCCGGAGGTCGTTGTTGTTGACCCTAGTGCGTCGGTTGACGTCGTCGTTATGGGTGCACTAGCCGGGCCAGGAACGATAGAGGATGTACCGGCGGTCGTTGAGACCGTCATCAAGGTATCTCTAGCCGATGGTTCTTACCAAGCACCTTTGCTCTCTTCTACTTGTTGCTTTCTTTACGACTTACATTAGCCTTGAATGCAGCCGATGTTGGGCGCTATAAGCTCGCCTTCCCCCAGCATAATCTTGCAGAGGAAGGCTCGTTCACCCTTCTCGTGGTCATAGCAAAGTATGATGTTGCTACCCCTGCCGCCGATAGCGCTCCGCCACCAGCCATCGCTGCTGGGTCCGCTAACGTAAGTTCTTCTTGCCATTGCATCTGTTATATGGTTGGCTTCTTCCTAACTCTTCTTCTTTTCAGTCATTTGCTTAGCAGTTTCCCTTTAACGTCCGACCATTTTTGAAGGAGCTGCTGGTGCCCCTTCATTGGCTTCACTTAGCTGCCTTTGGCCATGAAAGAGGTGCTGTCGAACCTTCTGCATCACCTGGATGTTCTGGTGGAGGTCCTGGTCAATGATTCGGTGCCAATATGGGGGCACTTCAATGATGTCTTGGACCAACTCCCGCCGAAGCTGGTCGATCCTCTCACGCCAGCTGCGTACTTGGAGCACTATCGTCTGTATATGCAACGAGCTGCTAAGAGGATAGCCGACCGAGCTAGCCGAGCATAGCATCTGGCGGCAACGAAGGCCCACAGTGAGGTAGTCATGGCCGAGAGGGCTTTCTTGGAGCGCGTTGATGTCAAATATTCAACCACATCACAAGAGCTTGATTGGCTACGAGGGTGGCAAGCCGACATGGTCACGGAGCTAGAGCGGATCCCGGAGCAGATTTTCCAAACAAGAGGGCATCATGGCCTCTTTACCATCTTGAGTCGAAGCCCAGCAGCTCTGATTCGCTGATGTTGTCTGTCACGTAAAGCAAATACACCGTACCCTCCAAGATGTTCCTGGCTCGATCGACGAAGACCCGGCCCTTTTTCACAACGTCAATCTTATTCGGCTGTAGGTGGTCGAGGCCATCCGTCGGGTACTCTGAGCTTCATGTAGAATCGGTGGTATTGTAATGAACCATTTCCCTTTTGCAATATATTGCGTTTAATTCCTTCGTCTTGCATACTGAGTTTCTGCGCTGCATTTTTGGTCTATGGGCGATCGAAAAGATGTTTCTTTAGATAATTGTCCAGCCTTCTCCCAAAACCTCTGGTGTAGTAGTCTTCAGGTCGCTCTTATGTCGTCAGGGAGACTGGTCACTCGTGAAGATCGGCCTTGGCCTGCTAATCCAATGCCCGCATTGTTGTGATCCATCGGTTATGGCAAGGTTCGGTCAAGTTCCCCTTCGCTTTTCTAGTGTCATATTCATATCATGAGCTTGGGTGGATCCTATGATATACTTTTGTCATCATCGGCCATCTGGCTGATTGCTTCAGAATTGACAAGACCGAATATTTCTATCGCCGATACCCATGGAGACAACAACATTTGGTGCACTATCTCCCGATCATGTGGCCCGAGGTTTATGTTGTGTGGTTGATGACCGTCTTGCATTCTGCCTCGAGCACCGCACTCTAGGCATTCTTCTATGGATGGTAGGTGCAGCCCCTCATTCCAGCAGAGCCAAAATAACTCGCAGTTCCAATGAGGGTTGAAACATGAGTAGCCCAAGCTGTCTTCAGTGTTCTCCCTCTCCTCCGATCTCCTCTAGTACTTCTTGATTAGGCCCGATGAGCTGATGTTGCTGCTGATTCTTTTTCCTCCCCTTGCACGCCGGTCACCACCATAATGTGTGCGCACCATGTTGCCTTGGAATTGGTGACCATCGATCTTCATTGGCTTCTTCCTATCATCGAACTTGATTTGACCTTGCCCCATGGCTGACTAGATCTATTGCCTGAACACTTCGCACTCATTAGTATGATGTGATGTGGAGTTTTGCCATTTACAATACTTTCTTTTTTTCAGCTCCTCGGCAGGCGGTATTACGTGGCTAGGTGACATGTGGATCTTCTTTTCCTGGAGTAGCAGGTCAAATATTTTGTCGGCCTTGTTGACATCGAAGTCGTATTTTTCTTCCTTTTGGTCGTCTTTAGTCAGGGGCAAACAAACTTCTTTTTGTTCTTGGACCACTCGGCCATACCGACCTCTGCGTTTGAGTTGATGCTCTCGTCAGAATTCGAGTGGTATATCCCCTTCTTATGATACTTCTACCTCTTAGCCTCTTGGAATCGGCTCTCATGCACCGATACCCTCTATAGCAGTTGCGAAAGGCTCTCGAACTCATGTGATGAAAACCTCTCCTTAATTGGGTTCAGGAGTCCTTGAATGGCCAATTCTGCCAACTGGCTGTCACTAAGGCTCAAATTGTAGCATTTGCTCCATACATCGCGGAACCTCTGTACATAATCTTGTACCGACTCATCCATTCTTTGATTGACAGAAGTCAAGTCAGTAAGCTTCATTTCCTCGGATGGAGTCAGCTGGCCGTGAAGAGAACCACACGAAGGTTGATCCTGATAGTAACAGCGGGAAAAAACCGGACCCTCGGTGCCTTGTCGGTTGATGCCTCTCTACACCGGGCGATGAAATGGATGATATGTTCAATCGTGGAGATCGAGTCTTGTCTCGAAAACTTGGTGAAATTGGGTACCTTGTATCAGCCTAGTAGCAGTATGCAATCGAACCATTCCAGATATATCTGTCGATACATGTACGTCTGTTCTTTGGGCTTCAACCCATGTTGGTTTCTAATGATTTCCGTGATCTGATTCACCTAGACGTCTTCTTGCTGCCCCGGTGTCAGATATTTTCCATGCACTGTAGCCTATTGATATTGCTCCTGTCAGATAACATTGTTCTCGTATTGCCATTCATCATTGTAGGGCTGTGCACCGTAGTACACCGTCTGATGATACCCAGGAGGGATGCCATCGGGTTCCCTCTTGGTGGCACGAGGTCTAGAAGTGTGTTCCTAGCGATGCCATATGTCACTAGCGGCACCCCCTGTCTGGGAAGACTTACGTCGAACATTGGGAATGGCATCGACGCATTCCTCTCGATGGCATATGGTGCTCTCTGTGGCAGTCCCTATGCAGGGCCGGCCAGATGAGCCATCATGTTGGCCTCATGGCCAGGCGAGGTGCCCAGCTGCTCTAGCCTCATTGGCCCTTGCGACTGTAGCATCGGCCGAGTGTGTAGTAGTTTCATAGGATCGTTGAGGAGGTATGCTGATCCTTGTAGCGGTCCGGAGACCACTGTGCCCTCGATGGCTTTCTTGATCAGCCCTTGCAGAGTGTTGACCAACACCCCGAATTGGTTGGCCAGCGAGTGGCGAATCACCCTTTCGACGATTTCTAGGAGATTGGCCCGAGAATTCTCCGCTAACTGGAAACCTTCTATTGCTAGTACTAGTCGTGGCAACGACCTCTTCTATAAGGGACCTATCCAAGTTATGCCATAAGCCTCTAGGCATGCCTTCTGGAACTCCTCTACGTGTCGTCGCACCTCTAGTCTTTGTTCTTCAGTAAGGGCTTCCATGGTGATCGGGATTATGTTGTCGTCGTTAATCTCGCTCGCCATGGCTAGTTTGTTGGAGATGGTCCCACCGGGCGTGCCCAAAAGCGTGTTGGTGCATTTTTTATCACACTTTGACACACGCGTGACCTGGGAGATCAGCTTCACTCTAGTGTAAGTCCTACGTTCTTAGAAAAAAGGGTTCAAGGCATGCCAATCAGTTTGACCCTACAACTAATAAGGGAATAGAAAATATGACATTAATAGCATGGCATATCGGCTATCGAGCTGATGACCGTGACGAGGATGGGATATTATTGGAATATCATGCCGATCGGCCATAAGGCCGATGACTTGGCATGAAGCAATCGGGCGAGCATGCCATCAACCGATAAGATGAACAGTTAATCACATAGGCCGATGAGTGCTTTTCCGATAACTTATAAAATGTAGCGTGGAATCAAAGATAACCCATCGACTTGTACTCCGACGGAAATAAATAAAACGTGCCAGATATCATATTTATATCATGAAAATCATCATAATAACTAGATCAGACCTAACCAACACAGTAGCTAGTCACGATGATCTTAATAATATATCAAAGAATCGGGCATGCTTTATTTAGATGAACGGTATACAACATGAAAGAGATACAATAGAAGAGATGTCGAACTTAACTGATGAAGCCTCAAACTATGACACCTAGATCACATCAATCTAAGAGATCAAACTGAACTGATGTAGCAGTTGATGCTAAAATCTGATGATGAAGTGCCAAACACAAGGATGCCGATGTGATGATCCAAAAGCATGTGGATACTTAGAGGTAAACCCCTAAGCATAACACAACACTGACGTCGTGTTCCGACGACCCTTAAACAGTGGTAAGGGAATAACGGATTCACCAGGCAATCAAATAATATCACAGGATAATATTCAATTTACTGAGTTGTGGAAGCAATCGAACTGGCGAAGACTAGGGCCTGTTGGATAGAAGGGGGTCTGGTGGTCAGACCGGCTAAGATAGGCCAGTCGAACTGAAGGCAAACTGTCGGTCGGTGCGAAGCGTATCGCCAAAGGGGCCCTCGCCAATAAGGGCGCTGGCTCTGAAGGGTCGTCAGTTCCTTGGTCGGTCAGACCGATGGTAGGTCTCCGGTTAGACTGAGGGTGATGCGAGGGGGTTCCCAGGGAGCATTGCGAGGTAGTCCTGTGCGACGGGGCTCTCCGGTCGAACCGAAGTGTGTAATACGAAGAGGTTTGAAGGCCTTCAATGCTCGGTGCGAGGATGGCTGAAGGGGCTCGGGCGTCTCGGTTCGTTAGACAAGAAACCAGCCTCCCGCTAGACTGAGGGCCACTAATGAAATGGTCCGGCGCGTGGAGGACTTTGGAAAGAGGGATCTTGTGCAAGGTGTGCGAAGATGGCCTCCGGCGCGAAGGGTCGGTCGGACCAGAGCGTGTCGGCAGTGGCGTGACGGGTCTGGCATGGGGCGGTCTGACCGGGAGACAGCCTCCGGTCAGACCAACGACTCCAAGGGTTGGATCTCCCGGACTCCGATGACCGTCTTCTTTGCAATGGCTTAATGTAGATTCCTTTGATGATGAAGACAGACACTTCAACACCTAAAAACACAAGAATACAATGGAAATTCGGCCTAGGGACCGAATCACCGGTAAAAACCGATTAAAACAACAAAAACCCGTACGTGGATGAATGGAAGGTTTTCGAATCAAACCCACAAAGAACTCGCGATAACGTGGCGAAGTACGGACAATTTGCTGGTCAAATTGACAAAGGTCTACTGCTAGAGTAAAGAATAAAGCTCGAGAAAAAGTAGAAAGGAAAATAGTTGATTGAAAGTGAAAAGAATGATTCAATTTAGTGACACCAGGGGGTTAGCTTGAATCGACCTTGACCCGTTATATAGGGGTTGGGTTTGCAAGAGTTGGAAGTTATCCACGTCCTAAGTTAATTAGAGGTTGATTTAGATATGAAATATCCCGAGTTTTTACGAAAAAACACAAGATCTAGTCGTAACTAACTCAGACTCAGAGTGCTGGAAAATCCTAAAATTTCGGACCGATGATACATAGCCGATCAGACTGGTGTTACATGGGAGGTGGGACCAGCCTTTATTTGCCGGTCGGACCTGTCTTATAACTAATGTTGGATCGTCCTTCGCGCAGAATTTCCAATTTCTTCCAAACATGGCTAGCACTAGTTCTACTCCAAATTGGTGCCAAATTTTGGTGTCAACACATGCCCTTTCCTTTTGGCAAACTAGTGAGCCAAAAGCATAATCTCTCACGGCTAAGGACAATCACTAATATCGGCCATACGATTTCTCAAGTGCAGTATTAAGCCCTTAAGAATTACTAGTCGTTTGTTCATCAACCAAATCGTCCATCTCATGGCTTAGAAGATCTGAAATCTTGAGGATGATTTGCATAACTCAATATAAATTTACAAACCATGGGACTAAATGTGAATTTTCTCTATCAATTTGGCCTTTAGTACTCTTACTAGTTTGCCCCCAAGTTACTTGTGTGATCTACTCTTTACTCAACAAGACTAGAAGCTAGCTCTTCAACCAAGTTCGGTCTCCACAAATGTCGCACCTTTGCTAAGGATTTGAACTCATTGAGCAGGTTACCCTCAAACTCATTGGCCTTCTTCTCTTGCACTTATCATGATTGCCTTCTTGTACGCTATCGGTCAGATCGGCCTCATGGGGCCGGTCAGATCGGATGGTGTCGATCGGACCAGCCATACTGGGCCAGTCAGACCAATTATTGCTAGGAGTCTGAAAAAGGGAGGTCAGACCAGCAACAGTAGGCCGGTAAGACCGGTGCACTATGGTCGGTCGGACTGGCCCTAGGGCGACGGTCGGACCGATAGTGGTACCTTTGGTGGTCTCCACCGGATCGCCTCCATCTCGCTCCAGAAGAACTTCTTTAGGGATTGGGACGTTGCGAAAACCCATCCTACTAACAACAGTTTCCTCATTGTATTTACCTCCATTATTCCTTTCCTTCATCCTCGATGACTTAGGCTGATTTTTTGCGTGAACACTACCATCACTATGATTACGCTCTCGCCTCTTAGCCGATCCCTTTGGCTTTACTAATTCTTGGTGGAACGACACTTCTAGTGGTGAGAATGGCATCCATGGGGCAAAGTATTGAGGACCACCGTATTGGGGCTTTGGGCATGCCCTCCATGACATCATCGGAAAACCATATGAATAGAATGGCATTAAAGCTTCCAATGACTGTTGGCTATGACAAAATCCTTTTTTAGGAGTCGAACTTAATCTTTCTACATTACTAGGCCAATTATTCACTCTTTGTTCGGCCATATGCTCATACCTTTTTAATAGCACATCAAAAGTAACTCTGGGTCACCTCGACGTCTTGTCACCAAGTGGCTTTTCTTTGTCCATAGAATTTTGTGTATCAGACCGAGGCTCTCCAACTACAATATTTTTTCCTTTAGTTGATTCGGCTTGATCGGACCGAATCAACACTTTGGTGTTGCAATCAATACCAAGAAGAGAAGGATCATTTTCAAACTTCAAGCATCCTTCATTGATGGCCGATTGAACTTGTTGGCGGAAAACATAGAACTTATTAATAGAATGAGTATAACAGTCATGCCACTTATAGTACATACGGTTTCCTAGCTCTTCCACCGATGGGATGACTTGGCCTTCGAGCACCTTGATATGTCCCTTCTCCAAACGAAAGTCGAATATCTTATTACACTTGGTTAGATCAAAGGTATACTTACCTCTTGAACTCTTTCGAGGTGTTGGCCTCAAGCTAAAGAATATGAATGGATCTTCCTCATCAGTCCGAGTCCATTCGGCTGCATAGACATAAAATTTCTTACTTTTGCCAAATGATCGCTAACCAGCATTCTCTTCTAAGTTGTCCTTGGATTTGCCCTTGTCCATGACTCGGCTTTCAATAGCCAAAGTGTTTTGTAATACCTGACCAATATCCATGAAAGGCTGACCATGCATAGCTTATCTAATGTGGACAAGCAAACCATCAAGTGCAAGATCAGCTAAGTCTTTGTCGCAAGTAGTCAAGTTAACGTATCAACTTTTGGTGTCTAGGAACCTATGAATGTATGAGTCAATGGACTCACTGGTATGTTGTTTAACCGATCGCAAAGTATCTAACTGACACTCTATTTCACTAGGAGAGATCTGCATGTGAAACTTTTCAACTAAATCTTCCCATGTAAAAATAGAATGAGTGGGCAAAGACACAAACAATTCATAAGCAGTTGCACATAAAGATAAAGAGAACAAACTAACATTACGCTCATTGCAACTACTCACCTCACCACACTAGACTAAGAATCGCGCTATATGGTCGCTTGTGGTCTCAGCATCATTGCAGCTGAATTTTGTTAATTCCGGCATTTTGAAACCATCGGGAAGCTTGCAATACTCAAAATATATAGGATACAACTTTTGATTAATCCGATCCTTTGACTCGACTTCTAAATACTTCCTGAGCATGGTGTACACTTTCTTCCTCAAACTTTTAGGCCTTGTATTGCTGTTGGACCGGAAACGGCGACCAGAGGGGGGGTGAATGGGAGCTTTTAAAAATTCGGGCTAAAAACTTAGCCTTCGGTTCTGTTCTGTCTTCTGCGGAACAGGCTTCAAACACTACCTTCGAAGGTCTGGTTCGGAGGTACTTCGACACCTTCGAACACAGGCTTCGGAGGAGCAAAAGTTCGAAGCCAAGAAGACTTCGCTCTACTTACAACCCTCGAAAATCTACTCTGCTAATTCAGTGCAGGCTCCGCACACAGGGTGCTTAGAGCAGGCTTCGCACTTCACCCTTCGCAAGAGTGGACAGCCCTCTGAGGACTTCGACCAAGTACTTGGCGGCAGCAACTGGTGCTGGGCTTCGTACGCGAAGGTCTACACGCACACAAAACGGACTACGCTAAGGACTTCGACACAGAAAGCACTACGGGAAAAGATCAGGGCTTCGCTAGTAAGCAGCGAGGTCTTGCCTCACGTTACACAGAGCGACAACACACTGAAAAACACACTTCGCGACAAAAACACCCTTCGCCAGAACAAGCTTCGGTGCACTAAGACTAGCGAGGTATGTAAAGCGAGCTCAAGCAAAAGCACAAAGAAGCAGGGCTTCGCCGCTTGAACAAGGAACACAAAATATATTGAACTCTGGATGAAAACCAGCGAGGTCTGTGTACAGGAGCTCAACAGTAAATGCTCAAAGTGTTAAATGTTACCTACTGAGCCCCCATATTTATAGCCCACGGCTTCATCCTAAGGAAGTGACTACTTTACCCCTAGGGTTTACATTCATTTTGTCTCTTCAGAACTAAGGGGTACAAAAGGTAGTCCACCTTTATTTTGGAGGCTTCTCTGTCAGCTGCAGAGGGGACAGTGTCAGCCTTTTTCAGAACAGACAATGTCAGCCTTTACAGTGTTGACTTCTGGAACCTCCCTTTGCACCGGAGGGTGCGGTAGCTTCGGCGAGAAGCCTGCAGCCTGTTGGCCTTCGCTCCGCCGAAGAAGTCCTTCGATACAGTGACGGTTTTAAGCCGAAGCCGTCAAAGCCCTTGGGCCTTCGCACCACCACCTCCGGAGTGGATCACCACGGCTTCGCAGCTATTCCGAGCTCGAACACCGTCCGTCCGTGTACCGAAGCCATGCATGGCCGAAGCACCACAAGACATCCTCACTCCGAAGCCCCACCTTCGGAGATACCACCCTTCGAAGTCCCTCCTTCGTCCAAGGCCTCCGCATGAAGCATTCCATGAGCACTTCGTCGCAGTGTCTCACTCCGAGCACACTCCTCGACGAGCCTCACCCGGACCATGCCTTCGATGCGCCTCGACTTCTGAGACCTTCGTCGGGTACCTTCAAGTGTCTCCCTCCGGAGCACACTTCGAACTCCTTGCCTCCGCAGAGGACTTGATCCACCAACTCCGAAGTCACTCCATTCGGAGTACCTTCGAAGTGCCTCACCTCCGAGGACTTTGTCTTGGAGTACCTTCAGCCGGAGCCACGCTCCGCACTCTCTGCCTTCACCTGGCACGCCTCGACCCGAGGACCGACCCGGACCACCTTCGCAGCCACCGTGACGGAGCTCCCCGCTCCCCTGGCATCAAGCCTCCCGCTTGACCCAGGTTCACCCGGCTCGAACCCTGTCCGTCGCCTCTGAAGTCCCTGCGCACCACAGACAAGCAAACAAGTGTATCCGGTACTCCGGAGACCTCTCCGGGTTAGCAACCTCCGGCACACACTCCGGTGTACCGCCCAAAATACCGAAGCCATCGGTACGAACCCAGTCATCGTGTACTGCCGGACCCCTCCGACAGGCACACTCCGCTGCGCAGCTGCAGCAAGCAAACACCTCCGAACACCCTTCGGAGAACCACCTCCGAAGCCCCTTCGGAGGTACCCTTCGAACAGAGGGTAAAAGTCTGTCAATCACTCATCACAACACCGAAACCACCCTTGGTTTCTCAATCTCCCCCTTGATGAGTGCATTGACAACCAAATCCAGTTTCAAGAAGAAATAAAAAGCTTTCAGCACACAAGTGATCATAAAAACTCAGAAAAGAGCCAAAGCATGTCACTAGATAAAAGAATTTTTCTCCCCCTTTGTAAAAGAGTGAAAGCCCCTTCGGCAAATCTCCCTTTGGATAAAAACTCCCCCTGAGTTGAGCAAATTTTTCTCCCCCTTTATGTCAAAAATCTCTCCCCCTAAAGAAATTATGCTTCTTACGGTAGAGAACATCGCAAAGCTCTCCCCCTTTGGCAATGCAAGCATCAAGGAGCATTCAAAAGATGCAAAGCTTCGAAATGAATAGAATTGCAAGGACATATAATGCAAAAATATGCCAAAATTGACACAAATGATCATGTGCTCAGCTCAATGTAACAATCTGTGAAACAAGATGATGGCATGTGATTTTGTCATTTTTGAAGTAAAAGCATCACCACTTAATCACAGCAGCTAGCCAAGAGAAGGCAAGGACTGCGCAAAGCTAACAAATTCTACCCTAGACAGACAAGTCTTGTTCAAAAGGAGTTGTGAAAGCAAACTTGATGATCAATTAATTTTGCTGTTCTTTTTCTTAATGCCAGGGGTTATTTGTTTGTCCACCTTATACTTTCCAATCAAGCCAAGCCTAGGCATGAAAGCCATCTGAAGCTTAAGGCGGTGATTTTGGCATACACTACACTATCCCAGTTCAGACCAAAGTGCAATGGTAAGCAGTCTAGAATAGAGTAGTGCGACAAACAAACCCTCCTGGATCTTTTCATTTAAACCAGGCAAATCATGGATTTTTGATTTTGATTCAGATGAATGAAATATTTTGATGAATATCCATGAATAATGAACACATTTTTCAAGTTGCAAATTTTAGCATCCAAGGAACAATGTCTTGCTGTCAAGTAGATAAAAGATAGCTAAAAGCAGTCCAGCCTAAACAAGCTAGATACAAGATTGTGCGGTGAGCAAGTTTTGATTTTAGAAAATAAAACATCATGCACAATCAATGTTCCAGACATATTTCATAGAGCTGAGCTGTCATGATTTCTTTGAATTAAAAGCAGGCATATAATAGCAAAAGATGTAAGTGCAATTCCACACAAAATGAGCCTATGCAAGACAATTAAAATCTGCTCCCCCTCACAAAATGCCGTAGGGATGACAAATACCAAGTTCCCCACGCAAGTAAGCAAATCGAGAAGCATCGAGGGGTTTTGTAAAAATGTCGGCAAGCTGGTGTTGAGTGTCAACATATTGAAGTTCAATATCACCCTTCTCATTGTGATCTCTGAGAAAATGATACCGTACATCAATGTGTTTGGTTCTGGAGTGCTGAACCGGGTTGTTTGCAATACAAATAGCACTAGTGTTATCACAGAAAAGTGGAACACTCTTATAATCTAACCCGAAATCCCGCAAAGTGGAAACCATCCACAAAATCTGAGAGCAACAGCTAGCTGCAGCAACATATTCGGCCTCAGCCGTCGATTGTGCAACACTAGACTGTTTGCGGGAAGACCAGCAAACCAGAGACGTACCCAGAAAATGACAAGTACCTGAGGTACTCTTCCTATCAATTCTACACCCAGCAAAATCCGCATCTGAATAACCTCTAAGACATAAAGATGAAGACGATGAATACCATATGCCAAATTCAAGGGTGTGTTTGAGATACCTTAGAATGCGCTTAACCGCTTGGCGGTGCGAAGCTCGTGGTGAAGCCTGAAAACGAGCGCACAGACACACAGTGAAGTGTATGTCCGGCCTCGTAGCAGTCAAGTAGAGGAGGGAGCCAATCATACTCCGGAACTCCTTCTGATCGACGGCTTCTCCATCTTCGTCAGGGTCCAATGCTACAGATGTAGCCATTGGAGTGGCGAGGGGCTTCGCATCGGACATGTCGAATTTCTTGAGCAGGTCCTTGGTGTACTTTGTCTGGTGGACAAAAGTACCTTGTTTGCTTTGCTTGATTTGCAAACCAAGGAAAAAGGTGAGTTCACCCATCATCGACATTTCAAACTCCCTGCTCATGGTATCTGCAAACTCGGCAACCAAAGCATGAGAAGAGCCACCAAAGATGATATCATCCACATAAATCTGCACTAGGAGGAAATCTTTGCCATGCTTGAGAGTAAACAGTGTTTTATCAACAGAGCCCATCAAATACCCTCGCTCAAGCAGAAAAGACTTAAGTCTATCATACCACGCCCGAGGGGCCTGCTTGAGTCCATAAAGAGCCTTATGAAGTTTAAGGACTTTATGTGGGTACTTGGGGTTTTCAAAACCAGGGGGTTGTTTTACATAAACATCTTCTCCTATGAAGCCATTAAGAAAAGCACTTTTGACATCCATTTGATAGAGTTTGAATCCCCGGGATGTCGCAAAGGCAAGCAAAATCCTAATGGCCTCAAGGCGAGCAACAGGTGCAAAAGTTTCAGTAAAATCAATCCCTTCTAGTTGAGAAAAGCCCTGAGCTACAAGTCTAGCCTTGTTTCTAACAATTGTCCCATCCTCCCCTTGTTTATTTTTGAAAATCCATTTTGTTCCAATGAAATGAACATTAGGTGGAGGATCAATTAAAGTCCAGACTTGGTTTCTCTCAAAATTTTCAAGTTCCTCATGCATGGCATTGATCCAACTAGAATCAGAAAGTGCATGACTAACATCTAAGGGCTCGAAAGAAGCAACAAAAGCAGCATTAGTGAAATGGGCATGAGAACGCATTACCCTTTGATCAAGCTGACCAATGATCTGCTCGGGAGGGTGCATCCTTTGGACATGATGTGGAGCCTCACGGCGGGATGCAGTCTCCCCCTCAATTTGTGCGTTGGAGTGGTCCAAGATGACCGATGTTGAGGTAGTCGCTTCGGGACCTCGTGCCGAAGTAGTAGAAGCGGGGTCAGCTTCGGGGGTTGATGTCGAGGGTTGTAGGGGATCATCCTCGAATTCTCCGGGATCTTCGTCTTCGAATAAGGTCTGTTCCATGTCGTGTTCATTTGCCTGTTCAAGAGCAGAACTAACAGAGGGGGTTGATTCATCAAAAGTCACATCACATGACTCGATGACAGTGTTAGTTTCCAAGTTATAAAGACGATAAGAATGACCATGAGTAGTATAACCCAAAAAGATCACGTCAGAAGATCGCGACTCAAATTTATCCAAGTTACCACGTTTTAGGACAAAGCAGCGACAGCCAAAAACTCGAAGATGAGTAACCTTGGGCTGTCTCCCAAAACGCAGCTCATAAGATGTCAAATTTAAAATTGAGCGCAAGAAAATTCGGTTTGAGATGTAACATGCAGTGTTCATGGCCTCAGCCCAGAATTTTCTAGGAGTCCTATGCTCATCAAGCATCGTCCTAGCCATCTCAACCAAAGTGCGGTTTTTCCTCTCAACAACACCGTTCTGTTGAGGGACCCGCGGAGCAGAGAATTGATGTTCTATGCCATGCTCCATGCAAAAGTCAACAAAGAGACTATTTTTGAACTCAGTGCCATTATCGCTTCGAATGAATTTTAATGCACCAGGGAGTTCAGTGAAAAGTCTCAAAGCCAAGCTCCAAAAGTGTGAAAACACTTCATCCTTGCTGGCAAGAAAGAAGACCCAAGAGTAGCGAGAGAAATCGTCGACAATTACTAGAACATACCACTTGCCGCCTAGAGAACTAACCCGAGATGGACCTACAGTGTCTATATGGAGAAGTTCTCCCGGCTGTTCAGTCATCACTGTGGTGACTGGCGAATGCGAAGCGGCAATCATTTTTCCATGTCGACAAGGAGCGCAAACTAAATTCTTCTCAAACTTGAGCTTGGGCAATCCTCGGATCAGACTTAGGGCGCTCAGACGAGCGAGCAATTCAAAGCTCATATGCCCTAGTCTCCTATGCCACTTCCAAAGCTCAGAAGTCGAATGTGCAACAAGACAATTAGAAGAACCAGACGACTCTGAAAAATCAGCTCCAAAAACTCTCCCAACCCTAAAGATCTTACACACCACAACGCCATCAGAATTGAGCACTTGCGAAGTATCGCGATGAAATCGCACTTCGAAGCCCTCATCAAGCAACTGAGATACAGACAGCAAATTGTATCCCAGGTTCTCAACCAAAGCAACATCTTTGAGAGTGAAGTTCGTGTTAATCCTTACCACACCTTTACCTTTCACTCTACTCCTTCGATTGTTTCCGAAGGTGATATGTTCCCTTTGCTTGGTTGTGGTGAGGCTGGAGAACCATGCTGCATCTCCGGTCATGTGGCGCGAACAACCGGAGTCCATGATCCACGTGCCCTCCAAGCCTCGACCTGTCGCCTAAACATGATAAGAACGTCTCGATCGCTCAGTGCTGGGGTGAGTAAAATAATGACGAGGCATCCAGCACTGAGTGACACGAGTAGTAGGCACAGTAAAAGTAGACGGTCTACGCACATAAAAATCAGAATGATGCAAAGTGCGAGGTCTACCTACATGCAAAGAACGCAAAGCATGTCGAGGTCTCCTACTCTGACGAGGTACAAGGATACTCGCCCGAGGTCTACCACCATATGGAACATGGTGAACACCTCGAGGAGCAACACCTCTCCGAGAAGCACGAGGAGCCTCGAAAACAGGACGAGAGTAATACTCAGACTCATGCATACCTAAAGATGGGTAATGCATGTCCTGATAGCTCATCGCCTGTGCACGTCGCTCATCCTTGATGCGACGGAAACAGAAACAAATCAAATGACCCGCCCGCTGACAATAAGAACAGTGAAACACTCTCCTGGGGGCACTCTCATGGGTCACAGGAGCAACTCTCACAGGCTCCTTGGGTTTCTTCTGAGTGGTTTTCTTGGGAGAATTTTTCTTGGCAGGAGGAGTGGTTTTCTTTGGTGGATGGGTAGGCTTTTTGGCTGATGGGGTGTCCAACAGAGCTCTCTCTTTCTCTAGGGTGGTGGGAGAGGTAAAAACAGTTTTGGTCTTACTGTCTGAAGCTATCCTCTCAAAACCCAAACCTAGAGCTACCCCGGCTCTGTCAGCACACAACTTGGTCTTGGCCAAGAGCAAATCCATCCTACCCTTCCCCTCAGTGCATTTGTTCACCACAGAAAGAAGGTATTCATTTTCGGACATGAGGTTTTCAGCTCGCTCTCTGACAGTGCCTAGCTGGTCCTTAAGGGTGATGCAAGTGTCACAAACAGGTTGCACATCCTTAGAACTACCGGCCCTCTCCAATCTAGCCTCTAAATCATGAACATGCTTATCACGTAAATTAATGCTATCGCGTAATAAAGAGCAGTTCATGCAATCAATAACATCATGAGGTCTAGAATCCACCTCCAAAAGCTGCTTCTGTGCAGTCTCAAGCTCAGAAAGAGTTTGAGCATGAACAGAACGCAACTGAGCAAGCTCACTCATGACAACAGAACAGGACTCACATTCAACATCATTAAACTTAGACTTAAGCATGGCATATTCAGTAGAAACATTTTCTAGCCTAAGTCTAAGGTCTTTTCTTTCTCTAGCGGCTTGCACAAGTAATCTATCCTGACCAAGCACTACTTCATTCAGCTCATCTAATTTAATTAGAAGCTGGTCAGATGATAGGTTTACCTCAGATGAGTCAAGCTCATCGCCGCTGTGATCGCTGTCGGCCATGAAGCAAAGGCCAGTGAAGTCACGTCCCTTCTTGTCCTTCTTGTCCTCCTTCCTTGGGGACTCCTCCTCCTCAGAGCTCGACTCCTCAGTTGAGGAAGTGTCGATGTCGCTGAGAGCAGCAACAAAAGCTCTGGAAGCGGCCTTGGCTACTTTCTTAGCCATCTTGCCGCGCTTGCCCTTCACAAAGGGCTTCCTCTCCTTTTGTGGTATTTGGGGCGCTCACTCTCATCTCTCTTCTTGACCTTGGGGCAATTGGCCTTAATGTGAGAGGTGTCGCCACATTCATAGCAGCCACTAAAACCACTTCTCCTCTGATCCCGTCTCTCATGATGAAAGCGGGTGAACCTCCGGGCAATGAGAGCAAGCTCATCATCAGCTAGAGTATCCACCTGCTCCTTTGTGACGGAGACCAGGGATGACAAAGCAAAACCATCTGCAAGAACACAAGTGCCTGATGTGCTTGGTTCTGCAGTGGTGCCACGGCTAGTGCTAGAAACCAATGCCAATGGCTGTGGCAAAGAGCTTCTGTGCACTGCAAGAGATGCCTTGGCAATCTCTGTGGACTTCAGCTTGCTAAAGAGTTCGTCACAGGTCAATGTGTCATAGCCTGTGGACTCCTCTATGCTGGATATCTTCACTTCCCATATGCTACGGTCAAGAGCATAGAGAAGCTTGATAGCCCTATCATGATCACTGTAAGCAAGCGTCCCGTTGGATCGCAAGTTACTCACTATCGCGTCAAAGCGAGAAAACATGGCATCTACAGATTCACCAGGTGCCTGTACAAACAGCTGATACTGTTGATTCTAGGTGCTTTGGCGCCTGGCCTTAATCTGTGCAGAGCCCTCGTGAAAGACAGTGAGTGTTGTCCAAATTTCCCTAGCAGTCCTAAGGTGCTGCACCCTATCAAACTCACTCCGACTCAAACCAATGAACAGAATGTTCCTTGCCTTCGAGTTGGCAATATATTGATCTTTTTCAGTTTGAGTGGTGCAGGTATCAGGGATGGAGTATTGTGAGTCCACAATCTCCCAAATTGCATTTCCTTGGCTTAACAAGTAAGCCTCCATGCGCACCTTCCAGTATGCAAAATCTGTCCCATCGAACAGAGGAATTTTACTGCCTCTATCCATGTCGCCAAAAGATCACAAAACCGGTTAAGGTCAACTGGTGATCTTAACCAAGCTCTGATACCAATTGTTGGACCGGAAACGGCGACCAGAGGGGGGGTGAATGGGAGCTTTTAAAAATTCGGGCTAAAAACTTAGCCTTCGGTTCTGTTCTGTCTTCTGCGGAACAGGCTTCGAACACTACCTTCGAAGGTCTGGTTCGGAGGTACTTCGACACCTTCGAACACAGGCTTCGGAGGAGCAAAAGTTCGAAGCCAAGAAGACTTCGCTCTACTTACAACCCTCGAAAATCTACTCTGCTAAGTCAGTGCAGGCTCCGCACACAGGGTGCTTAGAGAAGGCTTCGCACTTCACCCTTCGCAAGAGTGGACAGCCCTCTGAGGACTTCGACCAAGTACTTGGCGGCAGCAACTGGTGCTGGGCTTCGTACGCGAAGGTCTACACGCACACAAAACGGACTACGCTAAGGACTTCGACACAGAAAGCACTACGGGAAAAGATCAGGGCTTCGCTAGTAAGCAGCGAGGTCTTGCCTCGTGTTACACAGAGCGACAGCACACTGAAAAACACACTTCGCGACAAAAACACCCTTCGCCAGAACAAGCTTCGGTGCACTAAGACTAGCGAGGTATGTAAAGCGAGCTCAAGCAAAAGCACAAAGAAGCAGGGCTTCGCCGCTTGAACAAGGAACACAAAATATATTGAACTCTGGATGAAAACCAGCGAGGTCTGTGTACAGGAGCTCAACAGTAAATGCTCAAAGTGTTAAATGTTACCTACTGAGCCCCCATATTTATAGCCCACGGCTTCATCCTAAGGAAGTGACTACTTTACCCCTAGGGTTTACATTCATTTTGTCTCTTCAGAACTAAGGGGTACAAAAGGTAGTCCACCTTTATTTTGGAGGCTTCTCTGTCAGCTGCAGAGGGGACAGTGTCAGCCTTTTTCAGAACAGACAGTGTCAGCCTTTACAGTGTTGACTTCTGGAACCTCCCTTCGCACTGGAGGGTGCGGTAGCTTCGGCGAGAAGCCTGCAGCCTGTTGGCCTTCGCTCCGCCGAAGAAGTCCTTCGATACAGTGACGGTTTTAAGCCGAAGCCGTCAAAGCCCTTGGGCCTTCGCACCACCACCTCCGGAGTGGATCACCACGGCTTCGCAGCTATTCCGAGCTCGAACACCGTCCGTCCGTGTACCGAAGCCATGCATGGCCGAAGCACCACAAGACATCCTCACTCCGAAGCCCCACCTTCGGAGATACCACCCTTCGAAGTCCCTCCTTCGTCCAAGGCCTCCGCATGAAGCATTCCATGAGCACTTCGTCGCAGTGTCTCACTCCGAGCACACTCCTCGACGAGCCTCACCCGGACCATGCCTTCGATGCGCCTCGACTTCTGAGACCTTCGTCGGGTACCTTCGAGTGTCTCCCTCCGGAGCACACTTCGAACTCCTTGCCTCCGCAGAGGACTTGATCCACCAACTCCGAAGTCACTCCATTCGGAGTACCTTCGAAGTGCCTCACCTCCGAGGACTTTGTCTTGGAGTACCTTCAGCCGGAGCCACGCTCCGCACTCTCTGCCTTCACCTGGCACGCCTCGACCCGAGGACCGACCCGGACCACCTTCGCAGCCACCGTGACGGAGCTCCCCGCTCCCCTGGCATCAAGCCTCCCGCTTGACCCAGGTTCACCCGGCTCGAACCCTGTCCGTCGCCTCCGAAGTCCCTGCGCACCACAGACAAGCAAACAAGTGTATCCGATACTCTGGAGACCTCTCCGGGTTAGCAACCTCCGGCACACACTCCGGTGTACCGCCCAAAATACCGAAGCCATCGGTACGAACCCAGTCATCGTGTACTGCCGGACCCCTCCGACAGGCACACTCCGCTGCGCAGCTGCAGCAAGCAAACACCTCCGAACACCCTTCGGAGAACCACCTCCGAAGCCCCTTCGGAGGTACCCTTCGAACAGAGGGTAAAAGTCTGTCAATCACTCATCACAACACCGAAACCACCCTTGGTTTCTCAATTGCTATCTTGTTGCGCTATTGGCCTAAAGAGAGAGGGCACAGTGGGAGTGTGAGCAGGGTTGTTCTGCTAGCCATGAGGACTGGTAGTGGGAATGTTATCCTTGACTGGCTTATAATGTGTATCATCATTTGTTGCTGGTGCATGCGGATAGACCAATCGTGGAGGGCTAACAGAGGTGTCAAAACATTATCGGCAAGGCGAGACAGGTAATTCTGAGCTGATGTAGCATAACAGGGTGCGTGCCTAGACCTATACACATGTGGGGTAGCTAGGGGTACAACAGGTGCAGGCAACGGACACATCGGCACAGGTGGTGATGTGAAAACCGTAGTGGGGTAAGAGTCGGTCAGACCGACCTGATGTGTCCGGTAGGGCCAACTATATCGCCCGATCGGACCGGCCAATTGGGTCCGGTCAGACCGATGTTTATCGGAGGTGTGGCCGCACTGTCCTAGTGGTCGATCATCACCGTCGGACGTGAGTTGGTCAGACCGTCCCAAAAGACGGTCATACCGACCTTTATTGGTAACGTGGTGGCACTAGGGGTTGAGTGTTGTGGGCCGTAACGCGACCGTTGGACCGGCCTGGTATGGCCGGTTGGACCGACCATGTTCACTCAGTAGGACCGGCCAACCTGGTCCGGTCAGACCAATAGTTGTCATGGGGGCCTCGGCCATGAAAGCCAAGGCTGCAGATGTGACATCTCTCCCAATGTTCTCATCCATTCTATTGCGTATGGATGAACAGGGGGAGCGCTAGCGGTCGTAATAGGGGAATCGGCTTCGGGAAAACCAAATCTTCTAAACACCGCATCTATCCTAGAGTTTACTTTGGAAAAAACGTGTTCCTTATCGTATGCGGTGTTAACCGCTTGGTTTATCTTGGAAACTATCTCTTGTTCAGGGTCCAGGGAAAAGAGGGGAGGATGGGAGTTTACTTTAGTCGGTGTGGTGATGGTGACGGATCTCACATCACACATGGCGAATGTGTTACCTATCTTGACATATCTCGCAAGCATGCGAGCATGAAGTTCCTTCGTCTTGGCTTCAATTTCCGCACGGTCCTTCTCCGAGAGGTTCTCTAACGTAAGGGTACCAGAGTCGTCGTCATCCTCTATGTTCCCCACCATGCTTATCGGTGTAGAAGGTATCGTCGATGTAGTTGTACCTGCTGTTGACATAGTCATACTTGGCATGTATTTTTCCCAACAAAGTCACCAAAAAGTGTGTTGATGCCAAAATCCAACGACAAAGCGCTAAACACACGGACACTGATATGACGATCCAAAACCGTGTGGATACTTAGAGGTAAACCCCTAAGCATAACACAATATTGACGTCACATTAACGGCGCAAGGCAATCAAATAATATCACAGAATAATATTCAATTTACTGAGTTGTTGAAAAAAGAAATCAAACCGGCCAAGATAGGGTCTAGTTGGACCGAAGGGGGTCTAGCAGTCAGACCATCCAAGACAGGTCGGTCAGACCAAACACACACCGTCAGTCAGACCGATGGTGCGAAGTTTATCACCGAAGTGGCCCTCATTGTTCAGCGTGCGGGGTCCGAAGGGCCTTCGGTGCCATGGCTGGTCAGACCGAAGGTAGTCCTCCGATCAGAGCCAGGGTCACGCGAGGGGGGTCCCGGGGAGCACCGCGAGGTAGTCCTGCACGACGGGGCTCTTCGGTGCTTCGTCCGGTCGGACAAGAGTTAGAACTCCGGTCGGACCTAAGTGTGTAATACAAAGGGTTTTTGGGGCCTTTGATGCTCGGTGTGAGGATGGCCGAAAGGGCTCTGGTGTCTCGGTCGGTGAGACAGGAAACATGGGTCTGGCGCATAGAGTACTCCGAAAAGATGGATATAGTGCGAGGTGTGCGAAGATGGCCTACGACGTGAAGGGTCTGTTAGACCAACGAGGCACCGTTGGTCAGACTGGAATGCATCGGCACCGGCGTGATGGGTCTAGCACAGGGTGGTCTGATCAGGAGACAGCCTCCGATCAGACCGACGACTCCAGGGGTTGGATCTCCGAGACTCCGATGGCCGTCTTATTTGCAATGACTTAATGTAGATTCCTTTGATGATGAAGATGGACACTTCAACACCTACAAAACACAAGAAGCCAATGGCAGTTCGACCTAGAGACCGAATCATTGGTAAAAACTGATAAAATGATAAAAACCTGTACGAGGATGAAACAGAAGGTTTTCGTATCAAAACAACAAAGAACTCGCAATAACGTTGCGAAGTACGGACAACTTGCTGATCAAATTTACAAAGGACTACTGCTAGAGTAAAGAATAAAGCTAGGGAAAAAGTAGAGAGAAAAATAGTAGATTGAAAGTGAAAAGAACGATTCAATGTAGTGCCGCCGGCGGGTTGGATTGAATCGGCCTTGGCCCTTTATATAGGGGTTGGTCTTGCAAAAGTTGGAAGTTATCCACATCCTAAGGTTGTTAGAGGTTGATTTAGATACGAAATATTTTGGGTTTTTATGAAAAAACACGAGATCTAGTCGTAACTAACTCATACTAGGAGTGCTAGGAAATCCTGAAATTTCGGACTAACCATACATGGCCGGTCGGCCAGTGTTACATGGGAGGTCGGACTGGCCTTCGTGCAGGATTTATAATTTCTTCCAAAATTGGCTAGCACTTGTTCTACTCCAAATTGGTGCTAGATTTAGGTGTCAACAGAAGCCTTAGACCTAGCTAATATACCGAGAAAAACAAGTGACCGACTACTTCAATGTTCACCTCAAGAGATTAAACTGATGCATCCACGAGGATACTGATCTAATCAGTACGGATGTCGAGGGTGGTGGGACTCACGTCTTCCCTCGAGATAGAAATGATGAAGCCCAGATCCGAGTATCGAACCCCACCGAATTAACCTTGGAAGCCAAGGGTGGCGATGCGCCGAGTAGTTGATTGACACAAATGTTTTTTCTAAGCTAATTAGGGGTACATATTGATAGTCTAGAGACTTGCCGTCGAAGCACTCTATCTTAACCGATTTCGGATAATCTTCATCTTCCTTTTCTGCACCTTATTTCCATTGGCTTCTTTTGCGTCCGATTATCTTGTCATAGCATGGATGGGCTTCCTTAATTTTCTTTGACCAGACCTCTTTGACTTCTGTTGACCGTGCAGAATCTTTATTGAGCCTCGGCTTTACCAAATCTTGGTGTCAACAAGATCACATATTGGGAATAAACGATATCCAAAAGAGCACTTCCTTAGCTTTGAAGATAAGCCTCCATGCACACCTTCCAGTAAGCAAAATCTTTTCCATTGAATTGCGGAATTTTATTTTGCCTATCCATATTGTCTACATATCACAAATCAGTTAAGGTCAACTGGTGATCTAACTGGTTCTCATACCAGTTGTAGGATCGGATCAGGTGACTAGAGGGGGCATGAATAGACGCCTCAACAAATTATTTTGAATCGATGACCTTTTCTAAATGCCCAACGCTCCTCTAAAACAAATATACTAGCAAAAGCAAAGTGATTCAAAAAACACAGATATAATATGAAGTGACAGATCGAGAGATCACAAGCACTCAAAAATAATCTGGCCTTCACAAATCAACCGGTATCCTTGATGAAAAGACATCGTCTTACTGCTTCAAGGTAGACTATCACTATTCACTGGTTAAACTTCAGATCAAAATCAGTTAACAGGAATAACAAGTACTGTAACAGATTTTATGCGAAACCAAGAAAAATGAATGTTGTTGACGCAAATAAAAACACCAAATCAGAAGCGATGAAAAGAGAACAGTACTTACTCAAAGAGATTTCAGGTGACAAGCATGTGTAGTTAAAAGGTAATACACCTGGTAAAAACAAGAAGCGCACGTAAACAGATGGAGAAAAATCATATGATCGGGCACAAACCAAGGCTAAACAACTGTAGAAAAAAAAAGAAATCTGGTATACCGAATTAAAATGCCATGTCTCGGTTCTTGCTACCAAGCTGTAGTATTTTATTACCAAAGCTTAGGCAGCAAAACCAAGTGCTACAATCACACACAAACAAAGCAACTCATGTAAGATATTCAGCGCTCGACACTGTTTTGCCTTGGGCTGAGAAAAACTTTGCTCCCAAAGCACTGTGCAACAAGGTAGAAAACCAGTGAGATTTGATATACAAGAATGCGGCGGATGCACACTAGAAAGAAACCGATGATGGCAGAAGAATTAATTCTTGTGACAGATATCAAAAATTTCAGACTGCATGTGCACACAGGAAAACAGATCAGGAAAACAGATTAATCATGAGTCTTCAGAGAAGAAAACCGGACAAGAGTACTGAAGAATACTGTGCTGTCTCTGATGAAACTAGATAGAAAAAAACAAAGATGATTCGCTACACAAGCCACACAGAAAATAGAAAAGCTCTGGATGATGATGTACAGTGATTGCCAACAAACGCTAGAGGAACCTCATACTGCGCACAACCCACGAACAGTAATCTTCAAGAAAAATTGCTAAAACTTTTGAAGATTTGACAGATTGGAATTCTGAATTTCTGGATTATTGTTGGGGGAAAATACTTCATCATCGGGGTCACTGCTACAACAAGGCAAAGGCAGGTGATTTAGTCGAAGGTTTCCAGCATCTAACTCTGGTTATGTACTGGGACAAGTTCGAAGGATAGAGGCGAACTCTAGTTCAGAGTATATCTTCGAACATTGACTCTCCAGAGAGCTTCCTTGCCAGCTAAGATGGAAGACTTATCTTCTTTCTCATTAGATTAGTCTTTTACCGTTTTAGCCCGATTAAGGGTACCGAATAATTTCCACTATGTCGGTTGTACCAGAGGGGTAAAAGGGTCTTTTCCTTACGGTTTTGACCTATAAATACCACCCGTTTTACCCTGTAATGGGGATCGAATACTGAGTTATTCAATACACATCTTCGAACTACTTCGAGTTGTTATCCAATTCGGAGGCTTGAAATAGCTCACTTCACAAACACTTCGTTTGTTAGTTTCTAAACTCTGAAAACCTGTTAGCGTAATCTTTTACGCCAACAGTTGGTGTCGTCCGTGGGGAACTTAGTCCAAAAAACTTCGTTCTCTACCAAGTTCTCAAACCATGCCTCCCAAGCGGAGTTCAGGTGGTAGTCCTACTGGGAGGTCCCCTCGGACCTCCAAAGTAAGATCTTCGAACACAGTCGAGGTCAGAGGATCTTCGGCAATTCCTCCACCTCAGACTCCTGAAGGAATTCCCCTTCCTCGAGCATACGGAGTTCCTCCCCCAACTCCATCCATACTTCGGCCAACCGGAGTCCCTCTTCCACCTCAGATTCCAGTTTGAACTGATGCGTACAGTTCTTAAGACCCGGAAGGTTTTTTCGGAGGAGATGAAGATGGTCTTGACGATATGACCGCTCAAATGGCCAGTCTCCAAGCTGAAGTAGTGAGGTGGCGGCAAGAAGCCGCAGACAGGCTTCATTCTCAGGCCACCCCGGTCATCCCCTAAGTGCCCCAAGACGACGAACTTCCTTATCCCGATCCCCGGAGAACGTTTCCTTCGACAGCGAGTCTCCGCTGCATCCCGAGCCCGAGCTACAGAAAGTGCGCTTCGATCCTAAGTTTAAAACTTCGAAGCTCTGCAAATATTCTGGAGACGAAGACCCTGGGGAGTTCTCACGTTCTTACGCATTAGCAACTATGGCCAGTGGAGGAGTGCGAGACACCAAGGCCAAATGTTTCCCTCTAGCTCTTGAAGGGGTGGCTCTACGGTGGTTCTGGTCCCTGAAGCCAGGGTCAATTAGAACCTAGGAGCAGTTAAGGAAGAAGTTCATAAGTAACTTCAAGGGTACCTTCGTACCCCCAATGTCTACAGGAAGTCTTTTCCAGTTGAAGCAGCTACCCGGAGAGACTTTAAGACAATTTTTCAAGCGCTTCGCCCATACGAAGTCGCAAATTCGAGGACTAACTACATCCTCCGTAGTTCATGCAGCTCGAGAGGGAGTTACCCATGCGGGCCTCCTTGATAAACTTCATCGGAAACAGATATCCTCTGTTGTTCAGTTGATGTCTTATTTTGAAGAGTATGCAAGGTCAGAAGAAGGGTGGCTTCGGAGAACTGCTTCAACTCCGTCAATCCTGCAAGAAGTCAACTGGAAGTGTAGACTTCAACACCTTCGCAGTGGCCTAACTTTGAAGTTCAGCATGACAGGCGTCGGGGGCAAAAGCATCCTCATTCAGAAGTCTTGAACATTGCACCTCCGCAGAAATTTACCCCTAAGACTTCGCAAGCTTCAGGAAGCAAGACCAGCGGCTGGAGGCCGCCAGGGAAGCCGGTTGGCAAAGCCCAGGCCTTCGTCTGCTGTGTCCATGGTGAGAATTGAAGTCACGCAACTGATGCATGCAAGTCTATACTCGCTTTAAGAGGCGAGTACCTAGAAAGAACTTTGGGTCGAGGCACTACAGACCGAGTTCCTTCTGAGGTGCGTTCGGAGCCTGTCTAGGTTGTGGCGCGTATAGATAACTTCGACCCTGCAAGGCAACCTCCGGTTGTCAATATTATGCCACCTCCGAAGCAGGAAGATGGTCAAGATCGAGGGAAAAGAGTAGTCCTCCCCATTTCCAGAGGAGGGACTCTTGGTAGTATGTCGAAGAGGCAGAGAAGAGAATATGTCCGAGAAGTGGGCCATATTGGAACTTCTTCGTCCACAACTACCATGCCTGAATGGTCCCATGTACCAATATCTTTTTCCGTAGATGATGCAGCGGGCATAAAGTTTCCACATGCATATCCACTTGTCATCACTGCCGACATAGCAGGGACTGAAGTCCGGAGAGTACTGATTGACAGAGGGAGTTCAGCTGATATTATCTTCGTCCAATCCTTCGATCAAATCTGTATCTCCAGAAAGCATCTTCTCCCAGCAGTTCGTCCTTTGCAAGTCTTCACAGGACCCCCTCTCGATGCCCTCGGCCAAATAGGTCTGGAGGTCACTTTCGAAGAGGGGCTACTGGCCAAGAGGAAGAGGTGATTTTTGATGTTGTGGATGCCCCATATGCATACAATGTTATCTTCGGGAGGGGCATGTTGAATCAGTTCAGAGCTGTGGCACATCATAATTATCTGTGTATGAAGATGCCCACACAAGCAGGAGTGCTCACTATTTTCGGTGATCAGGCCACTACGCGAAGAGCGGAATATTGTCATGGCCCCCCTATTGACCCGATTAGGTGAACAACATGCAAGGCAACCCGATTAGGTGAATATTTCTGCTTCAGGTGAACCTTCGAAGAAGTCCTTCCCAAGGCCAAGCCCTGAAGGGGAGATTATATCGAAGGTTATTGTCAAAGACGGCAAAGAATATTCATTTCAGTTTGGCAAGGATTTGCCTCCAGAAGTCGCTACTTCGTTAGAAAAAGTAGTTGAAGAGAATTTAGATGTCTCTGCATGGTCTGATGAGGACATTACCGGAGTCAGTCGGGATATTATTGAGCATAGTTTACTTGTGAACCCGAGGGTTCGACCTGTCCGACAAGGACTCCAAAAGCTATCTGCGGAGAGGGCCATCATTGCTAAAGATGAAGTGGAAAAGTTGCTGAAGGCTGGGATTATCAGACAAGTAGATCACACGGAGTGGCTAGCCAACCTAGTCTTCGTCAGGAAGAAATCTTCCAGGAAATGGGGCATGTGTATTGACTTTACATCTTTGAATAAAGCATGCCCCCATGACCCATATCTCATGCCCCAAATTGATCAATTGGTTGACTCCACTGCTGGTTCAGAGTTATTAAGCTTCCTGGACGCGTATTCTGACTATCATCAAATCTGGCTAAAGCGCGAAGATGAAATCAAAACAAGCTTTGTAACTCCTTCGAGAGTCTTCTGCTATGTAAGAATGCCCTTTGGCTTAAGAAATGCTGGGGAAACTTTTTCGAGGTTAATTGATAAGGATCTAGGTCATCAAATAGGTCGCAATGTAGAAGCCTATATGGATGACATTGTAATAAAGAGTGCTCTAAAGCACCAGCATAGCCTAGACTTAGCAGAAACATTTAATAGCCTTCGGACATGTGGAGTCCGTCTTAACCCCAAAAAATGTATCTTCGGGGCTCAGGCTGGAAAATTGTTAGCGTATCTAGTTTCAAGCAGAGGGATTGAAGCTAGCCCCACTCAAATAACTGGGTTGCAAATGATGGCTGCTTTGGAAAATTTGAAGCAAGTGCAGAAGTTAATTGGCCATCTTGCAGCACTTAGCAGATTCCTAGCAAGGTTTGCGGAGAGAAGTTTCCCATTTTCAAAGCATTGAAAGGGTCTGAAGATTTTGCATGGACATCGGAGTGTCAAAAGAGCTTTGATGATATTAAGAATTATCTCAGTAACCTCCCTACACTAAAGGTGCCTGTTGCGGACGAAACCCTACTCCTTTACCTTGCGGCTACTAGCTCCGCAGTTAGTGCAGTCCTTATCAGAGAAGTTGATTTCAATGGGAAGTTGGTACATAATCCAATCTATTTTGTATCCAAAGCATTGTCTGGAGAAAAACAAGATATTTTGAGCTTGAGAAGTTTACCTATGCCCTGATAATGGCTTCGAGGAAGTTAAGGCATTATTTCCTAGCACATAATGTGATTGTACCAACTTCGTATCCCTTAGGAGATATGCACCAAAGTAAAGATTCTACAGGAAGAATTGGGAAGTGGGCTGTTGAATTAGCACCCTTCGGCATCTCCTTCGTGGCAAGGACAGCAATTAAGTCACAAGTGCTGGCAGACTTTATGGCAGAATGGACCCCCCCTGCAGTATGGGCTCCGGAGAAACCAAGTGAAGGAATTTGGACCATATACTCCGATGGAGCTTTCCAAGCATCTGGAGCAGGTGTCGGAGCAGTAATAGTTTCGCCTTCAGGGAAAAAAGCAATGTACTCCGCAAGGCTCAACTTTAAGTCTACCAATAATACAACGGAGTATGAAGGAATTTTGTTAGGACTTCGGAAAGCATGTGCTTTGGGGGCTACAAGAGTTGTTATTAAAATAGATTCTCAAATTGTAGCAGGGCACGTGGATAAGAGCTTTCAAGTTCGTCATCCACAGCTTGCAAATATTTAGAAGAGATCCGTAAGATTGAGGCAGCATTTAAAGGGATTTCCATTCGAAGTATACCCAGAGATGAAAATATGCAAGCTGATACCTTGGCAAAAGCTGCAGCCAGAGCTATGGACATTCCAGAAGAAGGTTTTTACGAAGAGCTCAATTCACCTTCGGTCACACAGATCCCTTTTGCAGAAGTTCTATGCATTCCAAGTACAGATTGGCGGAGTTCAATTATGGAATTATTGCAAGGAGAAGCAAATTTGCCTGATGGGCCACAGCTTTCGAGGTTGAAGCTCAGAATTCGAAATTATCATATAATCAACGGTATTCTATACAAGGCCAGAGTACGTTCCCCTCTACTCCGATGTATATCTCAAGCCGAAGGTCAAGAGATTCTCCGAGGAATTCATGAAGGACTTTGTGGTAGCCATCTGGCCCCTCGAGCTTTGGCAGGAAAAACACTTCGCCACGGGCGTTATTGGCCTACAATAGTAGCTGATGCGGAGAGCTTAGTCCGCACTTGCCAAGGTTGTGAATGGATGGGAAGAAGAAGTCATCGTCCGCTAACAACTCTTCAAGTCATTGCCCCAATGTGGCCCATGGCGAGATGGGGCATGGACCTTATTGGCCCCTTCCTAGTAGCAAAAGAAAATTTGAAATTCGTAGTGCTAGCAATTGAGTATTTTTCCAAGTGGGTCAAAGCAAATCCCCTCACAACTATCACTTCGAATAATGTACAAAAATTTTCTGGAAAAATATTATATGCTGGTTCGGAGTGCCTCGGCAGCTCATAATTGACAATGGGACACAGTTTGATGCAGAGCCCTTCAGGAAGTTTTGTGAAGATCTTGGCATACAATTATGCTTTGCTGCAGTGTGACATCCTCAGTCTAACGGAGCTGTTGAAAGAGCCAATAGTAATAACTTGTCAGGGTTGAATCGAAGAATAGTGGGATTGGCAAAATGATTGTGGACTGAGGAGCTCCCGAAGATTCTATGGTCCATTCGGACCACTAAAACAAGGTCCACGGGTTTCACTCCTTTCAGACTATTATTCAGAGATGAAGCTATGATGCCAACGGAGCTTAAAGGAGGATCCCTTCCCAGCACCGAACCGGAAATAGAAGCAGATAGGCAAACTTCGCTTGATTTAACAGAAGAAACAAGACTTTGAGCTGTCGCCAATTTGTCAAAGTATTATCAGCAGACGAAGACTTGGTTTGACCCAAAGGTTAAGCTTAATGAACTTAAGTCGGGTCATCTTGTTTTGCGAAGCATTATAGCACCAGGGAAACTAGGGAATAAGTGGGAAGGTCCATACATAATTCTCCGCTCAGGACGCCGTGGTTCTTTTAAGTTAGCTAATTTAGAAGGCGAAGAGTTAACGCATACATGGCATGCAGAGCACTTAAAGCGATATTTCACATAGGGGCTCCTTGTAACCATTTGTAAACACCTTCTGAATTAATAAAGTTCATGGTTCAGATAATGCCTACCTCTCAAATACTTCCTACTTCTAGTGGACGCACTAGAAGAATGAAGTTGGCTGGGAGGGAAGTGTCATTAATTTGAACCAATTTTTCGGACTTCGAACCACTGGTTCGAAGCTTCCGACGAGGTGGGAAAGTCATCCAAAAATGGATTCCAAGCCACTGGCTTGAAAGCATCCGTAAAAAGAGTCGAAGGAGACCAAATAATGCGGATTCCAAGCTTCGGCTTGAAAGCATCCGTTCAAGTGAAGTTTACCTCCGAAGCCCTGTCAGTAGAGGAGCACATGGCTACTCGGAGGATCGAAGGCCACTTAGAAGTCATCATCGGACTCGGTAGCTGGAACCGAAGGGTTGATTGCTGGAGCCGCCCTGGGAGCAACAGCTACCACTTCGTCTAGAATCGAAGCCTGTTTAGATGGAACTTCGACTCTGCCTTCAGCAACAGAGGCTTCTTGATGCGGCAAGTCCGGCTGGACGCTTGAGGTCATAGCCTGTCTGGAGCTTTCTAGAACATCTGGCATGCTTGCTGTGTCCCAGTGTCTACATCTGCTCGGGCTTCATCTTCGGCAATTAGGTCCACGAGGACCCTTCCCTCATCTTCAGAGGAATCGGAGGGAAAAGCCACTGGACTTGAAGGAGCCACTTTCTTCGGCTTTCGGGCTAGCTTTTTCACTGCGGTCTTAGCCGGAGCCGAAGGCCCGACATCCGCTTTCCACTTCTTCAGCCCTTGCTCAGAAGGTACCCAGTCCGGAAGAGGAGGGGGTGCAACTTCGAGTATGCCCCATACTCGGTTGAGCCGCTCCCAACTACCCACTAGTTTTTTCCTCCACTCCTTTTCGGCCGGAGTTGGAACCTCCAGGATCTTCTCCGAAGCTCGAGTAACTTGCTCTGAAGTCATAGGATCTTGAGAAGCTGCAAGATAAGTTTGCACTAGTCATTTCATAAAACAATTATATATAAATCATGTTGTTTTTTGAAGCTACCTACAGGGCTCGAGTTCGAAGAAAATTTTCGGAGTCCACGCTCCGGATCTTCTTCGAAGATGATAGGCCAATTGGCCAAGAGAGGTGGAATTTGGAGCCCAATGAACTCCTCTGCTAAGTCCCGCATGCTCATGCGGTGACTAATCCTTTCGAGCAGGCTAAGGCGAGCTTCGAGCTGGCTGGGGTCTGGGTGAACTTGGGCTTCTCTTCGGAAGTGTATATCTTGCGGAGGTCCGGCCAGACGACTGCCTGCCCCAACTTCGGCATAGAACCACCGGAGAATCCAATCTGTGTACCATGTGGCGTTGATGGCTTTCGCTGGAAATCTCAGTTGGAATTCGTCCCGGAGTCTGAAGTTGATATTGCCGAAGGCTATCACAATTTTCTCTCCTCCAAAACCTTGGTAAGTTTTTGGTTGGCAAGATGCCCTGTGCAGTGCTGCAAAAATTTCTGCTCTTCCTTCACAGCCTTCAGCTCATAGCGCTCATTCGAAGATGGCCAAGCGCGCTATTGCATTCGGAGATAGATGAGGAAGAGTAACGTAAAACAAATATAATACCTCCGAAAGTAAGTCCACTATTGGGAGTCCTAACCCCGCTTCGAAGACCACAACTTCTCCAGGCCTCAGAGCGGGGATGGATTCCTTTCCCGGTTTCTGGATGATGACCCCTATGCCAATCTTCTCTTCTACTGCTGCTGCGATCGTCTCCCTCTTGGAGGTAGATGGCCCTAGTCGGAAGGAGATCTTGAGGATCGGTCTGATGGGGATTCCCCGTTGGAGCTGCCACCGCCGGAGGCGCCGCCACCGCTGCTGGCGCCGCCGCTGTTGCTGCCGCTGCCGCAGCTGCCGCTTGCTGCCGGGCTAGGGCCAAAGTCGCCCCAGGAGCCTTGAAGCTAGTTTTTTCCATGAACTCGCACCAAATGCTAAAGCTAGTTTGGAGGCTAGGGATTGGTTGCACAAAGACGGTGAGAAAGGTTTTCGAGAAGTGTCTGGGTCACCTATTTATAGCCCAGGCCCACGATTTTTTACGGTTCATATTTGTCGTTTCGCATTCTTGACCGTTACTCTTTGCGAACTTAATGCACCGCGTAAACTTCTACTGGAAGGAAAAAGCCAACGGCCATTTCTTCTAAGTTTAAAAGGCTTTCTGGCTTCTTAAGTTAATTTTGGGATTGTTCAAATGTAACTTTCTTAGGAATCAATTCGAAGTTTTGAATCTTCATATATTTCGGAAGTTGACTAAATCCGTTAACCCCTACGCATGATTATTTTTCTTGCGTATACTGCTCTCCTAACGTTACAGATCTAGCCGAGAAGCGTATTCGAGGGTGTACTATCGGGGGAAAATACTTCATCATCGGGGTCACTGCTGCAACAAGGCAATGGCAGGGTCTTTTCCTTAAGGTTTTGGCCTATAAATACCCATCTTCGAACTACTTCGAGCTATTATCCAATTCGGAGGCTTGAAATAGTTCACTTCACAAACACTTCGTTTGTTAGTTTCTAAACACTGAAAACCTGTTAGCGTAATCTTTTACGCCAACAATTAGTTTTTCCAAAGGTATAGGACCCTTTTATTGGCATCCCATGTAAAAGAAATCCCCAAAGTACCCTTAGGGATTATTTACAAAAAGAGAATTAAAACTAAGTATTCCTCAAATATCCTTTTGCTATTTTTCAGAATTAAAAATTTAGAAAATACTAAAAGACTATATCTATTTAAACCTATAGTACTAAAAATTGAAATTCTATTTCTTCTAATTTTATGAACACTTTTTGAACCTGACGGTTTTAAGCCAAAAACCAACAAAACCATTCCTGATCTCGACATGCGTCACCAAACCCGTGATCTCGACCACCATCAAGCTCTCACGATCTCGATCCCTCGAGCCACCTTGTCACTTGCACTGGCATCTCTTTCATCGGTTTTGGTCAACCCACTATCTCGGTCGATCTTACATCTATGTCTAGCTCCATATCCCCATATACATCTTGAGACCTTTCTCAACTTCACCCGGCCTCCCTAATCATATGGCATCAAGCTCCCTGTCTAACCTTGATACCCCGCCATCGATAGTTGAGTAGCATGTCAAACATATACAACATGAGACAAGCAGACACATTTTTCCATAAATACATATCGACTCCATCGGTGAACTTAGTAATCATCCAGATAATCACAAACCACAACCCGAACCATACAAACTTGTCAATCACTCATCACAAAGATAAAACCAAGGTACAACTCCTCTTGGTTTCTCAAACGTGGCTTCTGACCCACCATTAGTTGCATTGTGGCAAGAGGTCCAAAGTGGCGCTCGAGGTGATTCTTGGGCAATCATCGATGAGCTGATTACAAACCATGGTCGTATCTACCTGCCGACATCTTCGCCAAGCCTTCAAGATGTTCTCACATCCGTAAACAACGTCGGCCATGAAGACACTAAAAAAACTATTCATTGCTCTGTCAGACATTATTCATTACATGTGCACGCGACATTGTGCAGGCCTTCGTCTGCTCGTGCCTAACATGCCAACGAAATAAGGCGAAGCAAATGCTCTCAATAGACCTTCTTCAACCACTACAAGTTCCATCAATAGTTTGGTCCGATATCGCCAAGGACTTTATCGAGGCATTGCCTAAGGTGATTGGAAAATCGGTGATCCTCACATTGGTCGACATGTTCTCAAAGTACACCCACTTCATACCTCTCATCCATCCATATACATTTACAATGGTGGCACGTGCATTCTTCGCCGACATGATCCGACTAAATGGTTTACCATGTTACATCGTCAGCGACCATGACTCAACCTTCACCAGCTATTTTTGGGGTGAACTCTTCCGGTTGTTTGCGATTCAGCTGAACATGTCAACAACATTCCACCATTAATCTACCCTACTATATAATTGGCGAGCTGTGATTGCAGTTATGGACAACAATGGACACTCACTACTACAAAGCGACACTATAGCGGCGGGCAAAAATGACCTGTAGTGGCAGGCATCAGTTCACATGCCTTCATTCACATATTATTATAGCCATTGATCTTCCAACTAACCTTGGACATCACCATAAAAATCCTAATCACTAACCCTAATCAAGAGATTTTTCCTACCACCACATGCCATCCCTTTCCCACCCACAAAGCTGTTCTGCTCGCCACCCCCGCTAGACGACATGCCGCGCCCCTTCCCTTCCCATCGTCACCGTCATGCTCGCCTCCCAGGCTACACACCATCACTCTCTCCTTCATTGCCCACCGATGTCATCCCACTCCACTCCACCGCTGTACACTATCCCGCTCCCATTCGGTACCGATGCATAGGGTTTTGCGGCATCCATGGAAGGGTACGAGATTGGTCTCATCCTAGCCAACGCCTCCGACTTCTGCTCTAGGATTTCCACTTGCGTCTCCATGGCCGGAGCATGGCAACTGTTGGAGAACAATGCCGGGTAGGGGCCGGTGATGCGGCTGTGCGTTGGGGAGGAGTATGACGGTGCTGAAGAGGAGGAGGACGAAGTAGAGAATGTCGTTGCAAAACGCAACTCACAGCCAATCTCAACGTACCCAGACGCAAGAGATCAACACAGAGAGTTTGTGCCACGCAAAAACTGAATCACGGTGTTATGTTTTCATTCCTTATATGATGATCTACATTCAAGGAGAACCAAAACAAACTTTATCCTAACTAAGCTCCATGCACAAAAATGTGCCATCCCACGTTGAGCTACTAGCCACCATGTCTGGCTTCCTCACGCGACACTCGGACAATTATACATGCACATGCACAATGAAAGCAAATAACAAATGTAGCTAAGCAAACTGACCATGATATGAGTGAAATTAGATAACAAATCACCCCCTCAATCGTGTCATCCTTTCTTCACATCAACTACACCGAGCTTCTCTCTGAACTCAATGAACTTCACCCTTCCGAGAGACTTTGTTAGGATGTCAGCTACTTGTTCCTAGGTGCGCACATGTTGTACATCAATCTTCTTCTCCTCGACGCATTCATGGATATAATTATACTAGGTATCAATGTGTTTACTCTGGTCATGATGCACATGATTCTTACACAAAGAAATCACATATTTGTTGTCGACGAGAAGCTTCACATCTGTGGGCGCCCTACCACTGAGTTCCCGAATCAGCCGGCTGAGCCAAATGCCTTGGCAAGCAGCTGTTGTTGTTGCAATATACTTCGCTTCATAGGATGAAAGTGCAATGATCTTCTGCTTCTGTGATGCCTAGGTCTTGCAGCTGGACCCGAAGAAAAACACCATGCCACTAGTGCTCTTGCGATCATCCGTGCCCCCGGTGAGGAGCCATATTGAAGATCATGGGCCTCATCGCTCTAGATGTGATGAGTGATTGTCAATGAAAAGTCAAAGAGAGAGGAGACAAAGATGAAACAAGATATGTCATGTCTCGGGTTGCATGTGACTCAGGTACACGGGCGGTGAGTGACTGCCTGGCAGAGGGGCCGTGGAGTCGGGCCAGACCAATCCAAGTACATGGGCTAGCAGCGGCAGAAGATCCACTGGTCTGTTGACCGGGGTTGACTCAGGTACATGGGTGGCGAGCGATTGTTGGGCTGAGGGAGCCGCGGAATCGGGCCAGCCCAATCCGAGTACCCGGTGCAAAGACGGTGGACGCTTTGTCGGTTTCGGCGCAAAACCGACGCCCAATCCAGACCACTGATCCGAGATCGAGCCGTCCTGAAGCGAAGCCGTAGCTGCTACAAAAGCTCCGCGTCAGGACAAGTTGTCTTTATTTAGAATTTTACCATTTTGCTTTCTAGGCCCATAGTGTGTTAGTCGAGTCTTTAAAAATATCCTAAGGGCATTATGGTCTTTTCCATTTTATTTCAGCGTCTATAAAACCCTAAGGGTATTTTGGTGTTTTCCTAGTGTTATCGGGCTGCCTATAAATAGGGCCCCAATCCCTGGCCTCGCGAAAGTTAAGGCATTACTTCTTAGCACATAATCTTATCATTCCTACCTGTATCACCTTGGATATATGCTTCAGAGCAAAGATTATATCGGTAGGATCGGAAAATGGGCTGTGGAGCTTGCCTCCTTTGGTATTTCCTTCACGGCGAGAACAACCATCAAGTCATCTGAATGTCTAGGCTCCACAGCCCATCCATAGTCTAGGCTCCGAAAGAGACCTCTAAAAGTCCGTGGACAATTTTTTCTGATGGAGCCTAACAGGCATCTGGTGCTGGAGCTGGAGCTATGATAATATCGCCGTTAGGGCAGAAGGCCATGTATTCTGCGAGGCTCAACTTTAAGATCACCAACAAAATCACAGAGTACGAAGGGATCCTACTAGGCCTCCGAAAGGCAAAGGCACTTGGAGCAGCAAGGATTATAATAAAAACAGATTCCCAAGTCGTCGCAGGGCATGTTGACAAAAGCTTTCAAGCCAGGAACCCGCATCTTGCAAGGTATTTAGAAGAAATCCGCAAGACCGAAGAAATGTTTAAAGGATTTTCTGTTTGAAGTATCACTTGAGCAGATAATCAACTTGCAAACATTCTAGCGAAGGCTGCATCCGGAGCATTGGACATCCCGGAGGGCGCTTTCTATGAAGAACTTATCAAGCCTATGGTGCATCAATTACCCTCTGCAGAAGTCCTTTGCATCCCAATCGCCGATTGGCGGACTCCGATAATAGACGTCTTGCAAAACAACGCAGTCTTGTGAGAAGGTCCTGATTTCCAAAGGTTGCAAGCAAGGGCTCGAAATTATGAGCTTGTCAACAGAATATTGTACAAAGCTAGAGTTTGTTCTCCCTTACTCCGGTACATCTCACAACCCAAAGGCCAAGAGATACTTTGGGAGATTCATGAAGGATTATGTGGCAGCCATTTAGCCCCCCGTGCTCTAGCAGGAAATACACTTCGACAGGGGCTCTATTGGCCAACAATTGTAAGAGATATGGAAGCGTTAGTTCGAACCTACCAAGGATGCCAGTGGATGGGTAGATGGACCCACCATCCACCAACACCTCTACAAGTCATCGCCCCAGTATGGGCAATGACGCGATGGGGAATGGATCTGAACGGCCCTTTTCCAATGGAAAAAGGCATCTTGATGTTTGCAGTTGTAGCAATCGAGTATTTTTTCTAAATGGGTCGAAGCAGAACGCCTAACTGCTATCACTTCAAGAAATGTGCAAAAATTCTTTTGGCAAAATATCATATGCAGGTTTAGAGTGCCAAGGGAGTTAACTATGGATAATGGCACTCAGTTCGAAGCTGAACCCTTTAAAGAATTTTGCGAAGGACTGGGCATCAAGCTATGCTTCGCAGCCGTTCGCCACCCCCAATCTAATAGAGCCATCGAGCGAGCCAATGGAAATATTCTCTCCGGTTTGAATCGCAGGATTGTCGGGTTGGCTAAGGGGTTGTGGACCTAAGAGCTCCCTAAGATTCTATGGTCCATTCATACCACTCAAGCCAGGTCCACAGGCTTCACCCCATTTTGGTTGCTATTCAGAGATGAAGCCATGACTCCTACGGAGCTCAAAGGTGGATCCCTCCGCGTAATGGAGCCTAGAAAGGAAGAGGAAAGAAACACTCCATTGGACTTGTCTGAAGAAACAGGGCTACGAGCTGTCGCCAATCTGACAAAGTACCAAGACCAAACGAAGGCATGGTATACCCAAAGATAAAAGTGAACGAGCTTAAACTAGGTCATTTGGTATTGCGAAGTGTAATATCTCCAGGGAAGCTAGGAAATAAATGGGAAGGACCATATATTATCCTATGCCTAGGGCACCCCGGGTCGTTTAAACTAGCTAATTTAGAGGGGGAAGAGTTAAAGCGTGCATGGCATGCGAAGCACCTTAAATGTTATTATGCTTAGGGGCTCCTTGTAATCAATTGTAAAAGTACCTTTCTAAATTCAATAAAGATGGTGGTTCGAATTATGTTTACTCCTCAAATATTCCTTACTCCTAGTGGACGCATTAGGAGAACGGATATGCTTGCGAAGATAAGCATCTTTCAAGGAACTCAGAAAATGGCCTTCGAACCATTGGTTCAAGGATTCTGTAAAAGAGCCGAAGGTGGCCAGCCTACGGATTCTAGGCTCTAGCTTGTTAGGATCCGTAGAAGTGTCTAAGGACTTTAAAATAACAGATTTCTGGCTTATGGATTCGAAGCATCTGTAAAAGAGTCGAAGGTGGCCAGCCTACGGATTCGAGGATCCGGCTTGTTAGGATCCCTAGAAGAGTCTAAGGACTTTAAAAGAACATATTTCCAGCCTACGGGTTTGAAGCATCTGTAACAGAGTCGAAGGTGACCACGCAATAAGGTTTCAAGGCTCCGACCCGATGAAACACTTTTAAAGTCCTAAGTGACCACTATTGGAGCCTACAAGGGTAAACTTAGCTCTAAAACTTATAAACATCATGATACGAACGTACAGTTCGAAGAACTCTATGAAAGAGTGAAGTATGATTACAAAGTGTTGTGCGAAGCATCAGATTGTTATATAAATCATTGTGTCCGACGGACCCTATCGCAACGTGTACGGTCCCCCACCCACAAGGAGGGGCAGGGGAGTAAGGAACAAATAAGAGATGCTTCCAAAATAAATCATATAAATTGGATAATCATATTGTATTACATCAAGAGACATTTTGGTGTAAGCCTAGATAAAAGCGGAGACCCCTCTAACCTCTAGAGCTATTTCTAGGACCACTTCAGTCTTCGGAGCCCGGAGTCTTCAAAACTTTCCTCTTGGTCCGAGTGCTTTTCTTCTTTGAAGCTCGAAGTTTTTTCTGCTGCTCTTGAAGTTCAGCCCAGGACAGAAGTCTTTCAGAACTAGCCTCCACCGGGTCTTCGGCTTGATACTCCGAGTCAGACCAATCTACGTATTTAGAGGACGAAGATGTCACTTCCTTATCGTCTTCTTTAATATAAGCTAAGACTTCACAATGGACTTCAGGTGCTATTTCCCCTTGATCTCCTCGAGGAACAAAGAAGCGCGAGCGTCGATAGGGCCTTAAGCCTTCGAGGTCAGCCCACTACTGGAGGAGCCCATTGCTAGGCTCCAGTACATCGAAGTCAAGTTCCGAAGTGCATGGCAAAACCTAAGAATAAACATCCAAACAAAGACTCCTCGTTTATAAACTTTTCATTCATTAATATAAGGGGCTTTACAATATTTCTTATACATGCTTGAGCACCCTATAAAGCTAAACCTGTGGGTCGGCTGGCGGAGCAGGCGGGGTAAGAGCCAGTGAAGTCGGAAGTGGAGGCTTCGTCTGAGCGTGCTTCTGCCGGCGTGTCTCGTCGATCCAAGCTTTGGCTGCAGCTTTGTGGTCCGCTTCCTAGATTGCCCGGAAAGCTTCCCAAACTGAGGCTACATCTAGAGAAGGATGCAACAAGTCTTTGTTGGCAAAGCCTCCAGGAATTGAACCCCTACCGGAGCAACAGAAATCCTAAGGGCTTCGATTTGACGAAGGACTCCGATTCCAGCAACCTACCTAGAGATCTCTCCGTAGCGAACCCCGGAGCCCATCATAAACTTCGTCGCCGCTTGGATCATCTTCAGCTTCCATTCAAGGGGCTCGCTCACTGCAGCTGAAGATGAAGGGCACATCGTGCCAAAATATTCCAAGTTTCCCCAGAAGGTGTCCATTGTATGCTCCGCAATGGCGGCATGCTTCGTTTCCGCCACCTCCAGCTTAGAAGCAGCAGCAAATACATCGGCTATTCTTGATAGCAGAGTACTCTTCTGGGCCAGCGCTTGTTTGACTAAGTCTTGGAGCTCCACAAGTTGTGCGCTGGAATCTATTGCTGCTTGCTGGAGCTTCTCGACCTCCGCTCTAAGCACCACACACTCGGTCTTGGTCTCTTGGACTGAAGCCTTGAGTGCAGTGTTGTTCTGCTGCTCGGCTCGGAGTGCTTTATTGGTGATAGCCCTGGCCCTCCACTCCTCGAGAAGCTCCTCCAATTGCAGTGTTTTGCCCTCGGAGCCTTTGAGGGCGGACTAGAGGGTAGTAACCTTCCTTTTGAGCCGATTAGTTTCGAGCTCATTGGAAGTAACTGCCACTCTAGCAAGGACGAATTGCTGCAAAAAAGCAAAGTAAGTACCAAGTAATTTAATTTATTAATTGAATGCACTTGTTGTATGTTGCATACCTGAAGGGCAGCCCTTTCGAGGGCCAAATCGAGCCCCGATGCTCTGGCTTCGCTCAAAATGGAGACCAGTTCGGAGCTCGCGAGTTCTTGGCCTTTGTCCGCCAAGGGTTCCAGAAGTGTCCGGAGCCCTATCCGTTGCTCCAAGAATGGAGCCAACAGAGGAAGCCAGGACAGGGCCCGATGATCATCTACCGCAACCTCCTCCTCTGAGTTGCTCGCCAAAGGGTCGTTGGAGGAGGGTGTCGCCGTCAAGGCAGGGAGGGGGCCGAAGCTTGTCATACTTTTGCCCCTCCCTGGCACAAAAGTTGGAGCTGGAACTTCTGCTAGAGTCAATCCTCCACCAAAGCACCCCCCGCACCACTGCGCTACAAAGTATTTCTCGGCAATGTGTGCAGTGTATGCTAGATAATCCCTACCTCTACGTGGAATTTTTTGCATTTAAATACCAATTTATGTTAATAAAAAATACCAATTTTTGCAATTAGAATATTGGTGTTGTATTTTTATTGTACAAAAAGTTTCATGTTCAAAGGAAGAATCAACTATAGGTTTTGCTTTCAAACCTGAGTCATTTCATCTCTAAACCCTAATTCATCCCCAGAGAGAATCTTAGGTTTCTTAATGCCCTACATGATTATTTTATCGAAACAATTTTATTTTTTATGACAACATCTATGGATCGATCATATCATAACAACATGACATGTCTCATCTTTTTTAGACTTTATTTTATTTTTTGAGGATTAAAAAACTATAAAAATACAAGTTGTCGATCGAGTGTTGTGGAAACCTACATTTTTATGATGGTTTTAAATTTACTGGATAATAACTAATTATAGAGTCAAAAACATGAATATGGTTTTTCTATAAATTTTGGTGAATTATTAGCATGCCCGCCACTGCTAATCCTCCTATATAAATTTTTCGCTCCCCCCGTCTGAAAATCCTAAGCCCTAATCTTCTCCCACCAGTTGCTGCCGCTCCTAGAGCCCGCGCCGCCATTGTCGTTGTCGTCCCCAAAGCCCGTCACCGCCGTCAAAGAGCCATTGGTGGTCCCGGTCCCCTCGCCACCACCTCGGAGCCATCGCAGTCATCCTCAAAGCCCGTCACCGGAGCCCGCGTCGGTGTACCCAGACCCCTCGCCGCCGCCTCGGAGCCGTCGCACACCACCATACCTGTCCGGGAGCCCGCGCCGCCACCCTCGGAACCCATCCCCGACGCACGCCGCCATCCCCGTCCCGGAGCCCGCACCGCCACCCTCGGAACCCGTCGCCACCGTCACCCCGAACTTCGCTTGTCACCAGAGCCCACGTCGCTGTCCCTGGACCCCGCGCTGCCGTCTTGGAGCCATCGCCGCCATCCCCGTCCCCGAGCACGTCCCCGTCCTAGTTCAGGTTGCTAAACTTTGTACTAGTTTGATAGATTTACTTACTGCTTTCAGTCTCTAGATTTACCTACTGCTTTTAGTCTCTAGATTTACTTAAGTGTGATTTAAGTGTGTTGAAAGTTTGTTTGATTGTGTTGTGAGTTTTTGACCTTGAAAAGAGGATTGTCCTAACTATGTTCTTCCTGAACTTATATGTGTGTTAGCCCATCTTCAATCATATTAATATAAACTGTTTTAGTTTGTAAATTTTGCAGTTTATTCTGAATATGGTCAAAAAGCTGAAAATGATTCCTGATTGCACCATTCATCCACTGTGAAGTGGTACTCTATGTGATTAACACTGATTTTGGCATTGAGTTATCTCATGTATGTCATACCACATTACCACTTTTTTGAGAATTGATTTTGGTACTGTGAAGTGGCATTGATTTTGGCATTGATTTTGGGTGAAGTCTTCTATATCTAAGTTTGTGATATAGTCTTTAATTTGACTCATTGGAGCTAAATCTGTGATTAAGTTTAGAGGAGCATTGGATGTTTTTAAAGGGCCATCTAATTCGAAAGAATTTTGTCGAGGCGCCTATTCAGCCCCCCTCTAGTTCTTGAGTGTTCTTATTTTCTTGAGTGTATTCTTGAGAGAGGTAGGCCAACACAAGCTAAGTTAGGTTTCTAGGGTTTATTGTCCTTAGAGCATCTCCATTGTACTTTCTAAATGTGAATTGCTATTCAAATGGAGCTATATTTAATCAATTTATATACAATGGAGATGCTCTTACATTTGTGGATAGTTATCATTTGTAGAACCACTGTATACTACTTTGTTACACCTATTTTGGCATTGATTAATGGAAATGTACCATTCACCCAATATATATTAGTCTAATTTTGGGTGAAGTCTTCTATATCTAAGTTATGCCATGAGAAATATTGCATACCACATTACCACTTTTTTAGAACAACTTTTAGAGGCCTATGATGCAAATAGTAATTGAGTTATCTCATGTATGTCATCAAGCCGTGGGACACATCCATTCCTGTCAACAACTTCTTCTTTCTCGTGCTGCTGACAGAGAATGGATGTGCTCACGGTTCCATGGCAGCCATGAACATATTTGAAAAACAACACAAAATATGCTGAGGCCTCAACAACACAAGAGAGAGAGAACAACACAATCTCCTAACTTAAGGATTAATACAGTAGCTTTAGAAGTAATAGCTGACTACTATAGCCAAGAAGAGTTTCATACATTTCCCACCTTTGACACTGTGATTGGTTTACTACTGCTATTACTTCTGAGGCTACAGTAGTAAACTGATCACAGTGTCAAAGGTGGGAAATAATGTATGAAAACTCTTCTTGGCTACAGTAGTCAGCTATTACTTCCGAAGCCACTATATTAATTCTCAAGATAGGAGATTGTGTTGTTTGCTCTCTCTAGTGTTGTTGAGACCTCGGCATATTTTGTGTTGTTTTTCCCTCTAATGTTCCATGGCAATAAAATATGCTGAGGCGTCAACAACACTGTGATCAGTTTACTACTGCTATTATTTCTAAGGCTACTATATACTAATCCTGAAATTCATGCATCCGGTTGAAAACCAACATTAGATTCTACAATTCCTTTTAGAGGCCTATGATGCAAATAGTAATTGAGTTATCTCATGTATGTCATCAAGCCGTGGGACACATCCATTCCTGTCAACAACTTCTTCTTTCTCGTGCTGCTGACAGAGAATGGATGTGCTCACGGTTCCATGGCAGCCATGAACATATTTGAAAAACAACACAAAATATGCTGAGGCCTCAACAACACAAGAGAGAGAGAACAACACAATCTCCTAACTTAAGGATTAATACAGTAGCTTTAGAAGTAATAGCTGACTACTATAGCCAAGAAGAGTTTTCATACATTTCCCACATTTGACACTGTGATCGGTTTACTACTGCTATTACTTCTGAGGCTACAGTAGTAAACTGATCACAGTGTCAAAGGTGGGAAATAATGTATGAAAACTCTTCTTGGCTACAGTAGTCAGCTATTACTTCCGAAGCCACTATATTAATTCTCAAGATAGGAGATTGTGTTGTTTGCACTCTCTAGTGTTGTTGAGACCTCAGCATATTTTGTGTTGTTTTTCCCTCTAATGTTCCATGGCAATAAAATATGCTGAGGCGTCAACAACACTGTGATCAGTTTACTACTGCTATTATTTCTAAGGCTACTATATACTAATCCTGAAATTCATGCATCCGGTTGAAAACCAACATTAGATTCTACAATTCCTTTTAGAGGCCTACGATGCAAATTGTTATTGAGTTATCTCATGTATGTCATCAAGTCGTGGGACACATCCATTCCTGTCAACAACTTCTTCTTTCTCGTGTTGCTGACAGGGAATGGATGTGTTCATGGTTCCATGGCAGCCATGAACATATTTGAAAAACAACACAAAATATGCTGAGGCATCAACAACACTAGAGAGAGAGAACAACACAATATCCTAACTTTAGGATTAATATGACATCAGACCTTTTTTGCATAACAAAATTCTGACACATTAGCCTCTTAACTATGAATAGTTTATCTATGGCGGAAGAAGTACGTTCCATCGAGGAGCTCATCTACGAGTCTCCCGCAAAAACAAATAAAGAGGGTTGATCTGAAGGATCCTCCGATAGCGAATCTTCGTACCACTCTCCGGAGAATGAACATCCAATGGAGCCTAGGAAGAAGAGAACAAGAGAAGACGCCGATGAGGATTACATTCCTGAAGCTCAAGCGGAGGTAATTATTACGTTAGTAACAAGTCAGAGCAGTTTCTAACCGAGATTACATTCCTGAAGCTCACATTGTCTATCATCGTAGGATCGTCCAAAGAGAGGAAGCAAGCGTCGATTATTCCAAGTCGAGAAAAGAACAACTATTGTCCCAGCTATTGAGTCAGCTGAGCGAACAGATGTTGAGCCCGCTGCCACAACATCCTCTGCAAATGCGAAGAGGAGAGGGAAACGGGAGAAGAACAAGCTGCATACAGCTATCTATGAGGTTGAAGAAGTGCATGTTGATGGGGCTCCAAAGAAGCCAAAAGAAATCATAGCAAAGTAGCGTAACGACTGTGGATGAATCGCCAGGGAGCGATGTAAGATAGTTTGGAAAAATTGGAAGACTATCCCTGAAGCTACAAAGAACGAATTGTGGCAGCATATAAAAGCGCATTATAAATTCCCGGAAGACCGCTTAGAAGATGCTAAAGCTGCCACATTGAAGACTATCGGGAAGGCTCTCCGTACATTTAGGACTAAACTGAACACACAATACCTTCAGAAAGATGAGTCGCCACTCAACGACGACGGCTTTATAACGCCAAATGAATGGAACGAATGCAGCATTCTCGGAAGAAGCCAAACAAGAGAGCATCATGATCAAATAACTTAATAAGAAGAATGAGTTCCCACATAAACTTGGGCCAGGTTGATATAAGGCCAATGAGAATGAGTGGAGTAGAAAGGAGGAGGAGGACCGTGCGGCTGGGTTACCTGAACAGTTTCCAGGTGCTGATCAGCGCACTAAGAGATGGCTCCTAGGTCGAGCTAAAAAAACATCCGAGGGCTAATATATGCTCTCCGACTCACGGACTAGTGAAGTATTCCAGAAAGCACAGGAAATCGCTGAGTTGGAGAACACTGGAAAGTTCAAGCCCAAGGGATGTAATGACCAGCTTACATCTGCTCTCGGAAACGAGGAACATCGAGGGGGCACCCGAGGTGTCTCTTCTATAGCACCCTGGAAAAATACTTTCAAGAAACAGGAGGGTGCCACATACAAGAAGCGTCAAGCATGCACAGACGACGCCGCAGAGCGTTGTGCAGAGTGGGAGCGACACTTTTTTGAATTTATTAATGAGAATCCAAACATAATGCAGGCTGCAGCGGGACAAATAATTGTGCCAGAGGTACGACTCGACGTACCAAGCAGTGTTGGCTCAGTACAAGACAAATTTCCTGTAAATTATATTAAAGAGGACACACCATGCAGCCTGCATGTACCGATAGGGCGCAAAGGGCATTCCAAAGAGGCTGCACGAGGCATTGCTATGCCTGGGGATTTATTTCACAATCGGCCTATTCCTGCTGACTATACCAAGGTTCAGGTCAATGAGATCACCAACGATAGATTTATTAATGACCCCTTAGATCTTCCAATGCCTGATGAGGGGATTGAGACAATCGGAGATGCTCTAAATAACTTTGTCCTATGGGCGAGCCGAGATATCAAATTACTGCAGACAAGTTCTCAGAGTAAATTGCCTATTGTCTCATCACAATCCCCCACATATCTTTCATCTCAGGATGTGCAAAATATAGGATCTTTATCACCTGTTGATGAGCGTGAGATAGAGGAAAAGGCAGAGGAAGAGCTAGTGCCCGATAAAGTGGCAGAAGTGATAGAATCGAAAGTGACTTCTGATCCTCAAGTGAAAAAGCCAGTGCCAGAGCTTGAGCCCACTGATGAGCCCAACACAAATGTGCCAGAGCCAGATCAAATGCTAGTGCCAGTTCCGGTTGAGCCTCAAGTGCCAGTTCCGGCTAAGCCTCAAGTGTCGGTGGCAAAGTCCATAACAAAAGTGCCAGTGCTAGTTGCCGAGCCTGAAAAGCAAGATGCATGCCCAAAGCCAGCAATCCACAAGATAACTATTCAAGCTGGGCAATGTTCTGTGCTGAAATCTGAGATGCATAAATTTTTTACTACTATGGGGCAAACACGTTCTATGTCCGAAGCGGCTCCCATAAAGGCTCTAGTACAAAAGCTTGCGGGCTCACTTTCTGTTTATAAATGGACCTATGGAGACGAGGATTATATCGAATACGAACCAGGCAAACTATTATTACCCCAAGGAGTACTTAAGAGTATGCCTTGGATGATGAAAGAATTTCATGACTGGTACCTCGAAGCGTCTTCGTTAGGAGTAACACAAATAGAACTGAAGGTTCCACAAGAAATATTCAACTGCCCGGAGTTTAAGCTTGCACTATTTTTCGACGACTTCCATCGGATGTTTTGTCTGCAGCGAACCGACATCACAAGCATGATGCTCTGGTGCATGTAAGTACTTTATACTTTGTCAATACAAAGCAAAAATAAATAATGTCTTATATTGACTATTGTTTCATAACATATGCAGTTGTAATTCATGTTGTGATGCGTCTAATATGTATGGGTTCTTGAACCCGTCATTAATTAGCCAAAGTGCGCTGAACCCAACACTAAACCAGAATGATAGCAACTACTAGACTGCGGGTTAGAAAAATTTTCAAAGAAAGATGTTCAATAAAGACGAAGACACACTTAAGAAGAACAAAAGGAGTTGTGCCGCATTGTATATTGCGCGGTGCATGGATCAATGGAAGGACAGAAAAATGATAAGTGGGGCATATAACTTTAAGTAAGTATACCCACTATATCCATTAATCACGTTTTATCGATTATGAAACTAACATAATCATATATTACTTCTTTCGATAGTGATCATTGGATTTAACTTCTGATATACCCAAAGAGCTCAAGGGTTTATGTGCTCGACTCACTCGACAAACCCAAAAAATAATATCAAGATATATTAAATGTTATTCAGAGTGCATACAGATACTACGTGGAAAAGTTAGGTGGCCCACATGATCCACAGAGGCCGAAAGATATGCTTATCAGAACCAACTATCCGGTAATATTATATTTTTAAATTTCTTAATTCAATTGATAAAGCCAAACTATATATCGTTCTAACTTTGTCTATTTTGAAGTGTCACAAACAATCTCTTGGTTCCGTGCATTGCGGCTATTATACTTGTGATTTCATGAGCAATAACTTAGGAAAGTTTGGGCGGACAGTATCTAAGGATACTAAAAAGTAAGTTGATTTCTTGTGTGTTAATCTAATATAACTAGTGATGTTCTCATCATTCTCCCCTCTTGAAATAGAGTCGTCATCAACTCATACTCATCTTTTACTCCCATTGTTGGTTTCAACTATGCAATGTTAAATGTGGAACTATCCCAAAACCTGGGAGGCAAGACAAGTTTATATTTATGTAACTTAACATAAGATAAAAACTCAGGAGGCATATCAAATTTACACTTATGTAGCTCAATATGAGATAAATACTTAGTGATAACTGGGGGCAAAGTATAAACTATATTAGTAAGAGAATAGTAACGAGTTTCACAAATCACAACATAGCACAAATCTTGAATATGAATTTTAGTTTGATCAGTTTTATGTGCAAGATAGAAGAATATTTTAATTCGATTTCATGCTGAATTTCAGATATAATATCAAGTTGTTTGCTCTCATTAGTTGCCGTCTCAATATCATCTTTAACAATTTTATCAGAAGTTGAAAGTAACAAAGGAGATTTCACATTCTCATGCACAACAGTATAGTTATTATTCCTATCATGGTGAAGTGCATCATTATCAAATTGCAAAGGGTGTTCTATTATTTCAGCTGATGAAGCAACCTCAACGGGTACCTGTAAGGACTTTTTACCTGATACCTCAACTCATGCAGAGATGGAAGGCCATATGCTTGCTGATGTTTGTGCAGGTACATGTGCAGGTGCATGATGAACACTTGAAGAAGAGAAAGGCTTGGTTAGTATCGATGTGCTCGTCACTCACGGTGGATAGGAGTCTCTTGCCTTGTATTGTTGTTCCTGTAATTCTTTCTCTGCAATGATGGCAAGATGGAACAAACGACTAAGAGTACTAAATTCTTTATAATAAATGATATCTTGAATCTCATGCCTCAATCCATCGAGAAAATTGGCTTTATGCCATTATCAATAGTGCGCTTCACAAAATACCATTTTCATCGTGCGTTTCGCAAAAATACCACTTTCTTCGTTAGAACTTTGATTTTCCTGCCATTCCAACCTTTTATGCATCTTTATATTTTGTTGTTGTTTTCTGTCATGGGAAAAGACTAATTTACCCCTGACCTTGTATCATTGTTCGTTGGTGAATGGAGAACGCTTGTGTGCGCACCGATAAAACCCTCCGCTAGCCACTGCAAACACCACTGTCCTCCGTGCGCTGCCACTGTGCGTCGCCGCAGCCCTCAGCTTGCCGCTGCCGCCCTCCGCTTGCTGCCTCCCCCAACGCTCCCCACGGCCGCCATCTAGACGCTGTCAACACTCAAGAAAGGAGCAAGAATGAACAATTTTTGGTGTGATATATAGCTATGCTCATGGTGTGTGATCTTGTAGTTGTTTCATACTCATAAGATATTCCTTTTTCTGATACGATAACTCACATGCTCATGGTGTATGATGATCTGCATCTCTGCTCACAGATGGTATGAGGTCACGCAAATTTAGTAGAATTTAGGTAGGGGCAAATTAGTCCTTTCCCATGACAAAAAACAGCAAAAGAATTTTAAAAATATATAAAAGGGTGGAATGGCAGGAAAATCAAGGTTCCTATGACGAAAATGGCATTTTTGCGAATCACACGACGAAAATGGCATTTTTGCGAAGCACGGTATTGAGAGTGGCAAATAGCCAATTTTCTCCAATCCATCATAGAAGCGCCACATCATTTCTTCCGAGTGCTCCACAACACCACAACGGGTCATGCTCTCATGAAGCTCAGCATAATACTCTCTCACAGACATGTTACCTTGAACTAAGCATTGTAGTTTCTTACACAATTCACGATGATAAGAAGGAGAGAGAAATTTACAACACATAGCTCTTTTTAAATGACCCCATGTATCATGTTGTAATTGAAGTTCACTTATATATTCCTACAAAATTTATGCTCTACGGTCATCTCCTAATCTAGGTATTCTTTAGCATCATATTCAACATAAAAATATGGGATGATAAACTTACTTCTAATAGAAGAAACATTGTTACCATGATTATGATTTGTCGCACCTTCCATACCTGCCATGGTTAGTAGAAAGGAAAAACACTTGGAAAAAATATTAGCCCTATCAACTATTAGGTAGTGGAATGTATTCTCGCTCACACTCAAGCATCTTAGCACAATCCTACAAGGTTCTTACCATCGCAGGACAGTGGATGACATAATCTTGGTCATGACACAATTCTTGACTGGTTGGTGACATCCAAAGAGAGTGGTATACGATTGCAAAGACTCAAGCCGCACTGATCAGAAGTATATATGTGGAGTCTAGGCGGTTAAATAAGAGTAATCTATATGGTTGAACACGATTCAGAAACAGATAGTAATATTAAATAAATGTCCAAAGTACTTGTACTAATTGCTGGTCTGAATGTGATCCCTATGACAACAAGGCTTAAATGAGAGAGTGGTTGAGGCTCAAAGGATGGCAATTAGATTAATAAAATTAGCACAAAACAGTACCGAAAACAGCACCACACAAAATTAATATCTTCCAAGCTTATCCCTAAGTGCTCCTCTTTTTTCGATATTTTTTAACTCTTTTTTTGAACTATTTTTTTGACACTTCTTTTTTTGACTAGGAGCACAAACAATATAGACCAAGAAGATGTGATACAATTTTGCTACAAAGAAGTGCTATGTAGATAAATAAAGATGAGCTGAAAAATCTGCGCAAGAAACTTCGGGGCTAGAAAACTCGATCTTTTCAGCCGAATTTGGAATAACTAAAATCGGCGAACCTAGCTAGCTAGGAAAACTTAGATCTAACGTTTTCTGTAGATTTCGAAAATGTATTTATTTGCCTTATTCAGAGTCTATATGCAAAAGATATGACTATTTTATTAGAGGCGGTATAAATCAGGGTTTTGAGGTTCTAGTTCCGACGCGAATTGCAAATCAAAGGGGATTTATGGGTGGTGGCTAGTATAAGAGATTTAGAAAAAGGGATCACAATACTAACCAGAAACTGGACTTGACCAAGGACACAAACTCAATACTACAGACTCTGAAACCAAAACATGCAAAGGCTAGGGATGGTCTTGGATTGGGAAAAACCTACGACTACAAATTTTTTGTTGGCTTTTTAGTGGACTATGGGATGAATATGAAATCAATCTAATCTAAGATACACTAACCTGACAGTAAACAAAGCTTTGATACCACTTGATGGAGGAGGGGTGTGCCCGATCTTCCGTCAGGTGAGGGATAAACAACGATTTGTGGAGAACTCGACGTTGATGATCTAGCTTCCGATCGACGAGATCGGCCCATGCAATCTCTACACCACTACTCCATTGGTTATCAACCAAGCACAACCTTATTGATCTCGCCAAGAAGTCTAATCCTTGCCTGTGAATCGAAGAACACAAGCAAGAACGTAGAAAATGCAATCGAACTTAAAATTCTAGTGGAGTCTGCGAATTGGGGTTCACTTACAAATCCAGCGAAGTGGCGGCTATCAAAGCAACGTGTAAACTAAGCCTAAAAACCATAGATGGCTGTAGAAACATCTTATATAGTAGTTTGGGACACACCCCTAATGGGTTCAACTAGATACACGGCCCAAAGGCCCAATAACGCAGAAAACAGCATGCTAACAGATTCTGGACTTTATCTTGTTTTGACGATTCCCATTGATCTAGAACAAATTTTGAGATGAAACCAATGTAATTGGAAAGGTTATTAAGTTGTCTTTCCGTGGCTGGGTGGAACGTCAAAAACGGAGTCCGTATGCGGCCTGGGCGATGATTTTAGTGCACGCTGCTCCTGAAATCCGAGTTGGACACGAATTGTAGTTGGATTGGACTCTCAAATTGGCTTGGACGTCCTTCCTGGTTCTTAACAATATTAATAATATTAGGTAGTGATTTATTCGCAAGATAATATACTAAGATACTTAGAAACGAGTTGACCGGGAGATTTAATCGTTGTGCTCGAACTCGAATAATTGGATCTAGGTATTCATGTATGGTTGTATCATTGATAGGGATGTCCTCATCAGTTTGCAATTTTAGAAGTGCATTGGGTGATTTGATCAGGCCATCACATTTGAAAGAAAGTGTCTAGGCGCCTATTCACCCCCCTCTAGTCGCCATTTCGATCCCACAATTGGTATCAGAGTCGGTTAGATCACCATTTGACCTTAACCGGTTTATGATCCTTCTTGCAACAAGGATAAGAATACTAAGATTCCGATGTTTGATGGTTGAGATTATGCTTATTGGAAGGTGTGCATGGAGGCTTATTTGCTTAGCCAAGGAAGTGCAATTTGGGACATTGTTGCATCCCAATATGTGATTCCCGAAACTCATACCTCAGAGACTGAGAAGTCACAGTATGAATGTAATACCGAGGCTAGAAACATTATTTTTATTAGTCTGAGTCGCAACAAGTTTGACAGGGTCCATCACCTTAGAACTGCATGAGAAATCTGGATGACCTTGAGTACTTTTCATGAGGGCACTTCTCAGATTAAGGCTAGGAGGCAGAGCACGTATAATCAAGAATACCAAATATCCGTGCAAGGCCTTAGTGAATCTGTAGATGCCATGTTTGCTCTCTTTGATGGAATTGTTAGCAACTTGCGTTCCACTTGGATGCTAGCTTACTCTGATCACGATAGGTCGATCAAACTTCTCTATGCTCTGGATCGTAGCATATGGGAAGTAAAGATCTCAAACATTGATGAGTCTGCGAGTTTTGATACTCTGACATGCGATGAACTCTTCAGTAACCTTAAGTCCACCGAGATCACCAAGGCATCTCATTCTGGGATTGGCAACTTTTTGCCACAATCCATGTCACTAGTTTCTAGTTCCGGCAATGGAACCTCATCTGGAGGTAGTGTGTCTGGTGTTTGTGCTTTATGTGGGGTTTTTGCCTTGTCTTCTTTGGTCTTTATCACAGAGGAACAAGTGGACACATTGGACAATGAACAACTTCCTCTTATAGTCAAAAAGTTCACTAGGTTCTACAATGATAGAAGAGATAAGAGGAGATGAGGCTCTTGAGGGTGTTTTGAGTGCAGTGATCTTAATCACATTAAAGCCAATTTCCCAAAACTGAAAGCCAAAAATGAAGATGAACACAAATATCAAAAAGAAGATAAAAACCGTTTTACAAAGGAAAAAGAGGAAAAGTGGCGAAAAGGATGGCTAGAGCTTTCGCGGCAGCACTCAGTGACATCGACAACACCTCGAGTAAAGAACCAAGTTCTAATGAAGATGAAGTAGGCAATAATGAAGAAAAGAAGGAAAAGATGAAGGACTTTAACGGTCTCTGCTTCATGGCCAATGGCAAGCACAACAGCGATGAGCTTGACTCATCTGAGGTTAGTCTATCTCTTGATCAATTACTTGTTCAAACCAATGATTTACATGATGCAATTATTTCACAAGATAGACAGCTTAAACTTGCTGCTAAAGAACGAAAAGAACAAAAGCTTAAAATTGAATCTCTTTCTACTGAACTTGTTTTGTTGAAGTCAAAATCTGAAATTGTTGAATGTGAGTCATGTCTTGTCGTTCTGGATGAACTTGCTCAGTTGCGTCTGATTCATGCTCAAAACATTGAAAAACTTGAAAATGTTCAGAAGAAACTCTTGGTGGTGGAGTCTAGTCCTTGTGTCATCAATGAATGCTTAAATTGCCCTTTACGGATTGAAAGAATCAATCTGAGAGATAAGCATATTGATGAGCTTAAGGCTAGAATGGAGAGTCCTGAGTGTTCTAAGGATGTGCAGCCAGCGTGTCCCACCTACATTACCCTTAAGGACCAACTCAGCTTTGCTAGAGAGCAAGTAGAAAAACTGAAGTGTGAGAATGATTATCTGCTTTCTATAGTAGACAAATGCACTGAAGGGAAAGAAACATGGATTTGCTTTTGGATAAAACAAAAATGTGCGCTGATAGGGCAGGGTTAACTCTTGGGTTAGGTTATGAGAGAACTTCATCTAATACCCCAAGCCAAACTGTGTTCACTCTACCTACTCTCCTTAAGAAAGAGAGAGCCCAGTTAGACACACCAAAAAAAGCCAAAAATTCTACCCAACCTAAATAGATAATCATTCCACCACTCAAGACAAACTCCAAACAAAAACCTAGGAAAACTTTGAGGTTTGCGCCAAAAACCTATAAACCTACATCCAAGAATGTTTTTTATTGTGCTTATTGTCATCGTGTAGGTCATTTGATTGGTTTTTGCTATAGACGCATGAAAGATGAACATCGTGCTCATGCTTTACATTTTCATAATTATCCTTCATTTGATATGCATGACTATGGTTATCATACTTATACTAATTATGAGGCTCCATATAGTTATATGAGTTGCTATGCCCATCGTGGTGTAAATCATACTTCGTATGATGATAGACCACGTAGGCGTTTTGGTCCAAATTATTTTAGGAGACCTCAGCAATATGCAAGAATACCTCATGTTCAGTATGATTCTCATCCCACACAGTCTCTTGCTTTACCTACTTCTCGGGTAGTTCAGTGCTAGATACCTAGGCATCTTATCTCTAAACCTAGCGCTGAGTACTCGAGATCTCCCGTCTCAACTTAGGGGAGTCATGGGAGGCTGGAGGACAAGTGGATCACTGTTTTTGGGTGTTCACATCACATGACCGGAAAGTCTTCATGGTTCTCCAGCTTCACCTCAGCCAGGCATACAGAAAGCATCACATTTGGAAACAATCGCAAAAGTAGAGTGAAGGGCAAAGGTATGATCAAAATTAATGTTGCTTTGGTTGAGGACTTAGGATACAATTTGCTTTCTGTCTCACAATTACTTGATGAGGGCTTTGAGGTTCATTTCAGTCGTGATGCTTCTTATGTGCTTGATTCTTCCTGTGTTTTCATTTGCAAAATCTTAAGAGTAGGGAGAATTTTTGGAGCTGATTTAACTAAGTCTTTTGGATCTTCTCATTGTCTTTTAACTGAACATCTTTTGAGCTTTGGATGTGGCATAGAAGACTAGGGCACATGATCTTTGATCTTCTTGTGAGATTGAGTGCCCTAGCACTCATCCGAGGATTGCCTGAGCTAAAATTTGAGAAGAACATCATTTGTGCTCCATGTCGTCTTCAAAAAATGGTTGCCACCTCGCATTACCCCATAAACATGATGATGACTGAGCGAACCGATGAGCTTCTTCATATGGATACAGTTGGTCCATCCCGTGTTAGCTCTTTTGGTGGCAAATGGTATGTACTTGTTGTGGTTGACGACTATTCTTGTTACTCTTGGGTTTTCTTTCTCGTAAAAAAGGTTGAAGTGTTCATACACTTTCGGAGCTTAGCACTGAGGCTATTCAATGAACTCCCTGGTGCAATGAAGGCTATTCGAAGCGACAACGGCACCGAGTTCAAAAATAGCTCTTTTGCAAAATTTTGCCTTGAACATGGGATTGAACATCAATTTTCTGCACCGAGAGTCCCTCAACAAAATGGTGTAGTTGAGAGGAAAAAACTTACACTTGTTGAGATGGCTAGGATGATGTTGAATGAGCACAAGACTCCTAGAAAATTTTAGGGTTGAATCCATGAGTACAAAATGCGACATCTCCAACAAGATCTTTTTGTGCTCTTTGCTGAATGTGACTTCTTATGAACTTCGTTTTGGGAGGAAGCCCAAGGTCACTAACTTCAGAGTGTTTTGATGTCGTTGCTTCATCCTAAAGCGAGGTAATTTAGACAAATTTGAATCGTGCGCATCTGATCAGATCTTTTTGGGCTATTCTTTACATGGTCACTCTTATCATGTTTTCAACCATGAAACTAACACCTTGGTTGAATCTTGTGATGTAACTTTTTATGAAACTTCTCCATGTGTTAGTACTAACCTTGAATTTGCAAGTGAGCACGATATGAGTGAAACACTTTTTGAGGAAGAAGATCCATCAGACGATGAAGATCCTGGTGTTGTACCACTACCTCCCTCTACGTCAACTCTAGAAGCGTCGACCACTTCGACAAGAGGACCTGAAGATTCTACTTCTAAGAGTCTGGAGCAAACTTCGGCAAGAGTTGAGGTGGGGATTCTATCGCGGAGAGAAGCACCGCTTCGTATTCAAAGAATGCATCCCCCAAAGCAGATCATCGACGAGCTAAATGAATGAGTAACGTGATCTCATGCTCATTTCATTGATTCTGCTTTTGTTTCAAATTTTGAACCATTAGATTTTAGTCATGCTTTCTCTGATGTGAGTTGGATCAACGCCATGCATGAGGAACTTGAAAATTTTTATAGAAATCAGTTTTGGATTCTCGTTGATCCACCCCCTAACATTCACATAATTGGTACAAAATGGATTTTCAAAAACAAACAGGGGGAGGATGGGCGATAGTGAGAAACAATGCTAGGCTAGTGGCTCAAGGGTATTCTCAAGTCGAGAGGGTTGATTTTGGAGAAACTTTTGCACTGGTAGCTCGACTTGAGGCCATTAGGATCTTGCTAGCCTTTTCATCTTCGCACGGCTTTAAAAAATTTCAAATGGATGTAAAAAGCGCATTTCTGACTGGTTTCATAGGAGAGGACGTGTATGTCAAGCAATCTCCTAGCTTTGAGGATCCCAATACCCTCATAGAGTGTTTAAACTTCACAAAGCTCTATATGGACTCAAGCAAGCACCGAGGGCCTAGTACGACCACCTTAGGATGTTTTTGATTGAGCATGGGTACAAGATGGGGTCTGTTGACAAAACTTTGTTCACTCTCATGCATGGCAAAGACTTTCTACTCGTTGAGATATATGTCGATGATATAAAATTTGGTGGTTCATCTCATACACTTGTTGCCGAGTTTGCTGATTCAATGAGCAGGGAATTTGAGATGTCGATGATGGGCGAGCTGACTTTCTTCCTAGGTTTGCAGATCAAACAAAGCAAACAAGGAACTTTTGTCCATCAAACAAAATACACTTGAGACCTGCTTAAATGTTTTGACATGTTTGATGCTAAACCTCTTGCAACCCCGATGGGTACGTCTATTGCTCTTGATCCAGATGAAGACGGAGAAGAAGTGGACTAGAAGGAGTATCGCATCATGATCGGCTCCCTTCTGTACTTGATGGCTACGAGGCCGGACATACACTTTGTTGTGTGTCTGTGCGCTCGTTTTCAGGTTTCTCCTAGGGCATCACAATGTTAACCTATCAAACGCATCCTAAGGTATCTCAAGCACACCCTTAAATTTGGTATTTGGTATTCTACATCATCTTCATTCTGCTTGAGAGGTTTTTCTAACGTTGAATTTGCTAGATGTCGGATTGATCATAACAGTACTTTTGGGACGTGTCATTTTCTGGGTTCATCTCTTGTGCGTTGGTCTTCACGCAAAAAGTCTAGCGTTGCACAGTCTATAGCTGAGGCTGAATATGTAGCTGCTGCTAGCTGTTGCGCATAGATTTTGTGGATGGTTTCTACTTTGCGGGACTTTGGGTTGGAGTTTTCACGTGTACCATTATTTTGCGATAACACAAGGGCAATCAGTTTAGCAAACAACCCAGTGCAACATTCTAGGACCAAACACATTGACGTGTGTTATCACTTTTTAAGAGATCACAATGAAAAGGCGATATTGAATTGCGTTTTGTTGATACTCAGAATCAGCTTGCAGATATTTTCACCAAGCCTCTCGATGCTTCTCGATTTGCATTTTTGAGGGGAGAGCTTGTCATTTATCATCCTTATGGCATCATGTGAGAGGGAGTTTTGTACTTTTGCATATGCTTCTGAAATATGATTAAATGCTTTTACACTGCACATGCTTGTGTGTGCACTTTACAATACTGCCCATATTCACTGTTTCATTGTGCTTGGAATGAACTCATCTATTATATGGTTTGAGCATGACTTTTCTTTGCGAAAATTTGAAAATGGTCACTACCAAGTCTGGATTCTAGCATGAATGGGCTAGGGTGCTTTTCCTATTCATTTCTTACATGATAGCTTGGTCCTTTTCTCTTGGATGCTTATATGCAACTTGATCATGTTATGCTCAAAAATAAAAAAAATGAAAAAGTGAAAAATGGAAAATGAAAATGAATCAAAAATGCTAAAGTTGTGATAAAATTGAAAAGATCCAGGTGGGATTGCATAGTCGCACTACTTTGTCCTAGACTACTTACCATTGCACTTTCGTTTGAACTGGGATATTGAGTGTATACCAAGATCAATGCCTTAAGATTTCGATGGTTTATCCTAGGCTTGGCTTGATCGGTTAGCATAAGGTTGAATTGCAAATAACCCCTAGCATTAAAAAAATAATAAAATAAAAAGTTTAATCTTCTTGCATATCAAGTTTGCTGTAGCTCCTTGTAGTGGGATGTGCTTTTCGAGTTTGTTTGTGACTAGCTTTTGTATCTCTTACCATGCCATGTCTCGTACACTAGTCTGGGTAGTGATGCTTTTATTTGCTTAAACTTCAAACTGCTTGCTCATATGGATATTTAGATTGTGTTTATTCAAAGCTTGCCATACAGTTTAGTCAGGACAGGTTGTGAGGCACAAAAAGTGCTTGTGCTGTAATTAGACTTAATCATATTATGGAAGCATTGCATGGTCACTTTACTTTCTCAACTTATGGGGCTATCTTGATGTATGCATTGCCAAAGGGGGAGAGTACTTGAGCTTTTTGGTGAATTTGTGATCTTTTGAGCTTTTGAGGTAGTTTTTGCTTTATCATTTGGCAAGTGACATGTTTCTTCCATTTTGCTCTTTTTAGAGAATTCATGGTCACTTGTGTGCTGAATCTTTGCTTTATACTTCTTTTGATCTTGTGTTGTCAATGCACTCATCAAGGGGTAGAATGAGGAACGTAGTGAGGTTTGTCACTATAGTTCAAGGTAATGATGAGTGATTGACAAGGTGAAATCATGGGTTTATGTCTCGGTGCTTTGGATATGGTGTGTGTGTCTTGTGTGTGTAGGCTTGAGTTACTCGTCAACTATCGATGGCACGTGATCAGGGTTAGACGGGGAGTCTAATGCCACATGGTCGATGGTGTTAGTCGAAGTTGAGAGTGGACTCTAATGTATGCATGGAGGTTGAACAGGACATGAGTTGAAGGTTGATCAAGATGAAGCGTCGATCAAGTCAGCGAAAGGGAAGCTAGTTCAAGTGACAAGGCGGCTCGAGGGATCGAGAGCGGGAGAGACTTGCTGGCGGTTGGGTTCGCAGACTGACGACTATCGTCGACGATCAGGAGAGGCTTTGTTAGTTTTTGCTGAAAACCATCGAAACTTTAAATGTGTTTGTTAAATTCAATAAATAGGTGTCTAGTGTTAGTTTAAATTTTTTAGTTTCATAGTGTATTATTTTAGTGTATTTTTAGAGTGGTTCTACTCTGAAAATATACTAAAAGGGGAGTCTTCTTTGTAATTTTTGCTTAAGGACTTAAAGGGTAATTTTCAGATTTGGTATTTCTGAAATTACCAAGGGGTGATGTGTAAAAAGCAGCTTCTAGAAGAGGTGGGCTTTTGGTATATTATCCCCTGATGTCCTGTAGCCGAACCACTTCTGGAAAAAAAAACTTTGCTCAGCATTTCAATCAGAAAAAGGAGAGAAACACTCCGGTTGATGAGTTTTTGACGCGATATAGTGTCTGCCGATTGCTTTTCGGATGTGCTACAGTTGTGTCAAAATCACTATTTCGTGTAAAGCAATTCTTGCTTCTACCGTCTGAATCAGTGAGTTTTCTTTCGATTTTCTTTGGAAATTTCTGATGATCCGGATTAATTTCTTGTGAGATTTCATCTAGAAATGTTCGTGCTCTATGCTGAATATGTTTGATCCTTGAATCTATTTAGTTTTCATGTAAATACCATGATTTAAGCACTGAATCTATTTGATCACAGTTCATCAGGTTGTTTGTTTCAGTTCTGCTTCAAATATGTTTCTATGATTTGTGGCTGTGAATATTTCCTAGTAAGTTGTCTCTGTGATATTAGCTAGTTCTAGTCATCAATCTACTTCTCTTACCTTACTCCTGTTTACTGTTTCGGTTGAAGAGATTTGAGGGTAGACATATTCACTGCATATTCTCTGTTCTATTGATGCTAAACAGCTTATGAAGTATATGTGATTGATTGTTTATGTGTGGTTAAGATCTGAACAATTCTGCTTGATAGGTTGTTGAATTGAAAAAGTAAACTAGTAGTGTCTCTTGTTTGGCTTTAGTTCAATATTTTCATCTTCTTTTAGGTTCCTACTGTGAAGTTTATTTTTCCAACTCAGAATAGATTTGGTTTCTTTGAACTCTTGTATCATTTCTGAGATGATTACTTCAGGATTTCTAAAGGATGGGTGTTTACCTTCTGAGATCAGCACTTTTAACTATTTTAAAAGACTTGTTTTCAAGGTTGTGTCAAGATCCTATGTCACTAAGTTTTAGTGCTTTATTTAAATTCAGTCGGTTTATATTTAGTATTTGAAACTGTTTGAAGTCTGAGTTTCCTCAATTATGGTCTCTTGTGCTGAAATTGTTGCTTGATCTTTAGAACTCCAAAAGTACCAATTCAAATATGTTGAACAATATCATGTCTTGTGTTCTGAATTAGGTGATGTGTTTCCAAGGTCTGTTCTGTTGTTTGAAGGATTCTGAAAACTACAATTGTTCTGAAATCCATTTCCAAACAAGAATTCTAGCACTTCTCTGAAATCAAATTCTGTTAGAAGTGAATCTGAAGTTCTATTTTCTGGCTTGAAAAGTTTTGAAACTCTTGCTAAAAGCATTTCTATTGTCAGTTTGGCTAAACTTGTAATCTAACAAATTGACAATGATATTCTGGTGTCTGTTTTCAGGGAAAGTTTTATTGCTTCTGATCACATTCAACTTCTGAATTCATTTCTTAACTACAGTTCTATGTTCCCATGAAAATATAGTAGTGTTTACTCTAAAATGCAGTAAGTACTAGAATTGTTTGGTTCATAGGTCTGTTTGTACTGTATTTAGTTGCTAAAGATTGTTCTTCAGAAATTGAAACCTGTTCTCAGACTAGATTCAGTCCTTAAGAATCATTTTAAACATCCTCTCAGAGTTTTTCCTGAAAATTCAGTTCTGATACCATACTGTTTGTGATGAAATTCAATTCAGTTTTTGTATTGTGATTAAAGAAATGAATGTTGTTTTCAATACTAAATCATAGCTGATCAAATACTGACCTCTTGTGTTGGGTATTCTCAATTGACTGAATCTGTAGTATGATCTGATTGAAGTTTCTGTTTTGAATTACATGTTGAGTATTTGTGAAATTCATGTTAATACTGATCTGAAGTTGATTCCAGGATTAATTAACATTTTAACTGATTTCTGCTTTTTTCAGTTTTGAATTTGAAATTGAAATTCTTAATTTTATTTTTGAACCAAGCTTTGAATTGTTACTGCACTCCTCTATTCAAATTGAGTTTGCAATTTTTAGAGGTGTGTTGGGTAATTTGATCAGGCCATCGCATTCGAAAAAAGTGTCGAGGCGCCTATTCACCCCCCTCTAGTCACCATTCCGATCCCACAGAAACGCTGCCTTCAACAAACATGCCTCCTCTGGACCTGAAGGTCTAGCTCTCCTTAAGGTCCTATTATGTAAAAACTTATATTTTTGTCTTGCTTTGAATGAAAAAGACTTATTTGGAAATGATTTTAGGATTTTTTTGCATTTTCTAGATGATGAACTTGAAGTGCTAGAGGTTAAAGAAGGGCTTCGTCAGTAGTGGGCTACCTTCAAAGCCTTAAGGCCTCACAGGCGTCCTCGATTTTCTGTTCCTCAAGGGAGCCACGGAGAGGTTATACCTGAATTTGTAAGGAAGTACTAGCTAATATTAACGAGGAAAAGGAGGAAAATGTGGAAACTGTAAATTTAACATCTTCATCTATGGAGCACATCGACTGGTCTCAAGAGGAGTGGTCTGACGAGGACCAAGCGAAGACCAACTCCGAAAGATTTCGAACCTGGACCGAGCTTAAGCAAGAGCAGAAGGACTTCAGGGCTTTGAAGAATGGGAAGCGAATTAAACGAAATGTTCTGAAGACTCAGAGCTCAGGAACAAGTCGCCCTCGAAGTCAGGCTAACTCCAAAACTAGTCTTAGGGATCGAAGGGGTCTTCTTTTTAGGGATCGGAGGGGTCTTCTTTTTCTTCTTGGTTTAGAGACTGATTTTCATGATGTAATATAATTGATTGGGTAATATAAATTGAACTGCTTTGAAATTGTAGCTTTACCTCCTAGCCCCTCTTTGAGGGTAAGCCCCTTCGAATATCAAGCGAAGTCGGTTACGCACAATGCCTGTCATGCTTGCTAAATGCACAATTTTCATAGGGTTTTTGACTTTAGATGCTCGGAGCCCCTATTGTATTGAATAGAAATTTCAAACTAGTGGTTCGAAATCCGAGTAGATGGTCGTTATGGACCTCATAGGAATCTTTGAACCTAAAGGTCCGGAGTCTATAAATGGGAGCTTAGTAATTATTTGGATGTATTAGAATCCGGTTATTTTGGTTGCCTTCGACTCTTTTATGGATGCTTTCAAGCCAATAGCTCTGAATCCGTTTTTCATGGTCACATTCGACTATTTTTCAGATGCTTTCAAACCAACAGATCAGAATCCGTTTATTTTGGTCGCCTTCGACTCTTTTACTGATGCTTTCAAGACGATGGCTCAGAATCCATTTTTCATGGTCACCTTCGACTCTTTTCTGGATGCTTTCAAGCCAATGGCTCAGAATCCATTTATTTTAGTCACCTTCAACTCTTTTACGGATGCTTTCAAGCAGATGGCTCGGAATCCATTTTTCATGGTACTTTCCCACCTTGACGGATGCTTCGAGCCGGTTGCTCAATGTTCATTTATTGGGTTCGTATGAATACTACTTACCTCCACAATAAGCTCCGTTACCCTAGTGCATCCACTAGGGGTAGAAATCATCTTTAGAAGTATGCATTATTTGAACCATAAGCTTTATTTATATAGAAAGGTGTTTACAATCTATTACAAGGAGCCTAAGTGAAATAACGTTTAAGGTGCTCTACATGCCATGCACGTTTTAATTCTTCCCCTTCTAAATTAGCTAATTTAAAGGATCGGGGCCATCCTGACGCAAAATGATATAAGGTGCTTCCCATTTATTTCCTAATTTTCCCGGAGAAATTATGCTTCGCAATACTAAATGGCCTAGCTTAAGTTCATTAAGTTTTATTTTTAGGTCATACTAGGTCTTCGTCTGATGTTGGTACTTCATCGGGTTGGCAAAAGCTCGAAGCCTTGTTTCTTCAGTCAAGTCTAGCGAAGTATGTCTTTCATTGTCAAGCTATGGTTCCATGGTGTGGAGGGAACCTCCTTTTAGCTTTGTCAACATCATGGCTTCATCTCCGAATAATAACTGGAAAGGGGTGAACCATGTAGACCTTGCCTAAGTGGTCCAGATGGACCACAAAATCTTCGTGAGTTCCTTGGTCCACAACCCCTTTGCCAATCCTAATATCCTTCGATTTAAGCCTGACAAGATATTACCATTGGCTCGCTTGATGGCTTCATTGGATTGGGGATGACGGACATCTGCAAAGCACATTTGGATACCAAGACATTCGCCAAATTCTCTGAAAGGTTTGGCATCGAACTAAGTGCATTTGTCAATTGTAAGCTGCCTAGGTACTCCGAATCTGCAAATAATATTTTGCCAGAAAAATTTTTGCACATTTTTAGAAGTGATAGCAGTTAGAGGTTAGGCTTCGACCCACATAGAAAAATATTCAATCGCTACCACTGCAAATTTCAGGCTACCTTTTGCCATTGGGAAGGGGCAAATGAGATCCATTCCCCACCGAGCTATTGGCCATACCGGAGAGATAACAAGAAGAGGTGTTGGTGGACGATGACTCCGTCTTCCCATCCATTGACAACCCCGACAAGTGCGGACTAATGACTCCACATAAAGCCCCTTGCGAAGTGTTTTGCCTGCTAAAGCTCTATGGGCTAGAAGGCTACCACACATGCCTTTGTGAATTTCCCGAAGTATGTCTTGGCCTTTGGATTGGGAGATACATCAGAGCAGGGGAGAACAGACTCCGACCTTGTATAAAATACCATTGATAATATGATAGTTCCGGACACTCAACTGTAATCTTCATAACTTTGGGCCTTCAGGCAACTTAGCTTCGTCTTGCAATAAATTCATAATTGGGCTCCCCCAATCACTGCTTGATATGCAAAGTAACTCGGCAGTAGGGAGTTGTGGCACTAAAGGGGAGGCAAGTTCTTCATAAAAAGCCCCTTCTGAGATGTCTAGGGCTCCGGTTACAGCTTTGGACAAGATGTCTGCTTGCAAGTTGTCGGCTCGTGGGATGCTTCGGATAGAAATCCCTTTAAATGCTGCTTCGGTCTTGCGGATTTCTTCCAAATATTTGGCAAGGTGTGAATGTAAAACTTGAAATCTTTTATCAACGTGCCCTGTGACAATCTGAGAGTCTATTGTTATGACAACTCTTGCGGCACCAAGTGCGCGCGCTTTGCGAAGCCCAAGTAGGATCCCTTCATACTCTGCAATATTATTGGTGGACTCAAAGTTGAGCCTTGCGGAGTACATTGATTTTTGCCATGAAGGTGAGATTATGACTACTCCGGCGCCTGCTCTGGATGCTTGAAAAGCCCCGTCAGAGTATGTGGTCCATACACCTTCATTTGATTCCTCCGGAGCCCACACTGCGGACATAGTCCACTCCGCTACGAAATCATTCACCGCCTATGATTTAATGGTAATTCTTGCTATAAAAGAAATACAAAAAGGGGCTAGCTCGACAGCCCATTTCCCAATTCTCCCCTTGGAATATTGCTTTGGAGCATATCGGCAAGGGGGTAAGAAGTTGAAACAAGTACATTATTCACCAAAAATAATGTCGCAACTTCCTTGAAGCCATTACCAGTGCATAAGTAAATTTCTTGAGCTCGCAGTACCGAGTTTTGGCTCCGGATAAAGCTTCTGATATAAAGTATATTGGATTCTGCACCAGCTTTCCATTGAAATCCACTTCTCGAACAAGTACTGCACTGACAGCAGAGCCTATGGCTGAAAAATAAAGGAGAGTTTCATCTGCGAGGGGCACAGTAAGCGTTGCGAGATTGCCGAGATAGTCCTTTATTTCATTGAAGCTCTTCTAGCACTCCGGTGTCTAGGCAAAATCTTCGGACCCCTTCAAAGCTTTGAATAATGGGAGGCTCCGCTCTATGGACCTTGCGAAAAATCTGCTAAGGACTACGAGGTGTCAGATGAGCCTCCGCACTTGCTTCAAATTTTCTAGCGAAGCCACCCTTTGTAATGCACTTATTTGCGTTGGGATAGCTTTGAAGATACACTTCTTGGGGTTGAGGCAAACTCCACATGCTCGGAGGCTCTCAAAAGTTTCTGCTAAGTCTAGACTATGTTGGTGCTTCAAAGCACTCTTTATTATAGTGTCATCCATATAGGCCTCAACATTGCAGCCTATCTGGTGACCTAGAGCCTTAGCAATTAATCTTGAAAAAGTTGCCCCAACATTTCTTAAGCCGAAGGGCATTCTAAAATAAAAAAGACTCCTGAGGGAGTTATGAAACTTGTCTTGGCTTTAGCTTCGTGTTTTAACCATATTTGATCATATCCAGAGCACACGTCGATGAGCTGATCAATATGGGGCGTGGGGTAGGGGTCACGTTGGCATGCTTTATTACTCAATGCACATGCACCACTTGTCGGTGGCCATTTTATTGACAAAGACGGGGTTAGGTAACCATTCCGTGTAGGCCACCTCCCTAATGATCCCGGCTGTTGGGGGAAAATATTCCATCCTCAGGGTTATTGCAGTAGCTGGACAAAGGCAAGTGATTGATTCAAGGGTTTCTAAATTGCATCTTCGGAGATGCGTTAAGTCAAGTTCAAAGTATGAAGACAGACCCTGGTTCGGAGTATATCTTCGAACATGGGCTCTTCTAAGATCTTTTCTGCCAGCTAAGATGGAAGATTTATCTTCTTTCCTATTAGATTAGTCTTTTACCATTTTAGCCCTATTAAGGGTACCGAATAGTTTCCACTATGTCGGTTGTAACAGAGGGGTAAAAAGGTCTTTTCCTTAATGTTTGGGCCTATAAATACCCCCCATTTTACCCTGTAATACGGACCGAATACAAGTTATTCAATACACACTTTTGAACTATTCTAAGCTATTATCCTTTCGGAGGCTTAGAACAGTTTGCTTCGCAAACACTTCGTTTGTTAGTTTCTATTCTTCAGAAACCTGTTAGCGTAATCTTTTACGCCAACAGTTGGCGCTGTCCGTGGGGAACCTAGTCCAAAAAACTTCGTTCTCTACCAACTCTTTACACCATGCCTCCGAAGCGGAGCGCCTCTGGTAACCCTGTTCGAAGGTCCCCTCGGACCTCCGGAGTGATATTTCCATACACAGTTGAGGTCGGAGGACCTTCGACGTTTCCTCCACCTCAAACCCCGGAAGGAACACCACTTCCTCGAGTACACGGAGATCCTCCGTCAACTCCATCCATACTTCGGCCCGGCGGAGTTCCTTCACCTCAGTTTCCACTCCAAACCGATCATTATAGCTCTCGAGACCCGGAAGGTCCTTCCAGAGGAGATGAAGATAGGCTTGGTGATATGGTTGTGCAGATGGCCAGTCTCCAAGCCGAAGTAGGGAGATGGCGACAAGAAGCTGCAAATAGGCTTCATTCTCAAGCCAATCCGGTTATTCCCGAAGTGCCTGAAGACGAAGAACATATCTATCCAGAAGCTTCGGAGAACGCCTCCTTCGATACTGAGTCTCTGCTGCATCCTGAGCTGCAAAAAGTTCGCTTTGACCCGAAGTTTAAGACTTCGAAGCTTTGTAAGTATGTCGGAGATGAAGATCCTGGGGAATTTATCCGTTCTTATGCTCTAGCAATTGAAGCTAGTGGAGGAGTTCGGGACACCATGGCAAAATGCTTTCCCTTAGCTCTTCAAGGGGTAGCATTGCGATGGTTCTAGTCTTTAAAACCAGGATCAATCAGTACATCGGGGCAGCTAAAGAAGAAGTTCATAAGCAACTTCCAAGGCACCTTCGTACCTCCAATGTCGACGGGAAGTCTTTTCCAGGTGAAGCAGCTCCCTGGAGAGACATTGAGACAATACTTCAAGCGCTTCGCTCATACGAAGTCGCAAATTCGAGGGTTGTCTACATCTTCGGTAGTGGATGCAGCTCGAGAGGGAGTCACTCATCCAGGGTTACTTGATAAACTCCACCGGAAAAGCATATCTTCGGTTTCTCAGTTAATGTCCTATTTTGAAGAGTATGCAAGGTCAGAAGAAGGCTGGCTTCGGAGAACTGCAGCTACTCCATCTATATTGCAGGAAGTAAAATTGGAAGTAAAAACTTCGGCACAGCCGCAAGAACCTATCTTCGAAGTTCAGCATGATAGAAGAAGGGGGCAAAAGCATCCTCGTTCAGAAGTCCTGAACATTGCACCCCCGCAAAAGTTCGCCCAAAGAGCTCCACAACCTTCGGGAAACAAGGCCAGCGGCTGGAGGCCGCTAGGGAAACCGGCTGGCAAGGGCCAGACCCTTTTCTGCTGTATTCACGGTGAAAACCGAAGCCATGCAACTGATACTTGCAAGGCTATACTTGCTCTGAGAGGAGAATATCTGGAAAGAACTTCGGGTCAAGGTACTACTGACCGAGTTCAAGCTGAAGTGCGCCCAGAGCCTGTCCAAGCTGTGGCACGGATAGAGAACTTTGAAGCTGCAAGACATCCTCCGGTGGTCAATACTATGCCACCTACAAAGCAAGAAGAGGGGCAAGACCGAGGAAAAAGAGTAGTTCTCCCTATCTCCGGAGGAGGTACTCTGGGAAGCATGTCAAAAAGGCAGAGGAGAGAGTATGTTCGAGAAGTGGGGCACATTGGAACTTCGTCATCTGCAGCTGCCATGCCAGAATGGTCTCATGTACCAATATCTTTTTCTGCAGAGGATGCAGCTGGCATTAAATTTCCACATGCAGACCCACTTGTCATTACTGCTGACATTGCAGGGACTGAAGTTCGAAGAGTATTAATTGACGGAGGGAGTTCGGCTGACATTATTTTTGTTCAAGCCTTCGATCAATTGTGCATCTCCAGAAAGCACCTTCTTCCAGCGGCTCGTCCCTTGCAAGGCTTCGCAGGACCTCCGCTTGATGCACTAGGCCAAATTGGCCTGGAAGTTACCTTCGGAGAAGGATTGTTAGCTAGGACAGAGGAAGTAATCTTCGACGTTGTAGATGCTCCATATGCCTACAACATCATATTCGGAAGAGGCATGTTAAATCAGTTCGGAGCTATGGCACACCACAATTACTTGTGCCTGAAGATGCCCACACAAGCAGGAGTGCTCACTATCTTCGGAGATCAAGCTACCGCTCGTAGAGCGGAGTATGGTCATGGCCCTCCTCTTGATCCAAGACAAGTGAATAGTGTGCTAGATAATCAAGAAAATTTTTCAGGCCCTTCCGAATCATCGAAGAAATCCTTTCCAAGACCAAGTCCTGAAGGAGAGATCGCAACGAATATTATTGTTAAAGATGGTAAAGAATATGCATTTCAATTTGGTAAAGATTTACCTGAAGAAATTGCCATCTCCTTGGAAAAAGTAGTGGAGGAGAACTTAGATGTCTGCTTGGTCTGACGAAGACATCACCGGAGTCAATTGGGATATCATCGAGCACAGTTTACTTGTAAACCCAAAGGCCCGGCCTGTTCAGCAAGGACTCCGAAAAATGTCTGCAGAAAGAGTTGTTCTTGCCAAAGACGAAGTTGAAAAGCTGTTGAAGGCTGGGATTATCAGAGAAGTGGTTCACACAGAATGGTTAGCTAACCCAGTCTTCGTCAGGAAGAAATCCTCCGGGAAGTGGCGCATGTGCATTGATTTCACATCTTTGAATAAAGCATGCCCTCGTGACCCCTACCCCATGCCCCGAATTGATCAACTGGTCGACTCCACTGCAGGTTCAGAGTTATTAAGCTTCCTTGACGCATATTCCGGTTATCATCAAATATGGTTGAAACGTGAAGATGAGATCAAGACAAGCTTCGTAACTCCCTCAGGAGTCTTCTGTTATGTAAGAATGCCCTTTGGCTTGAGAAATGCCGGGGCTACTTTTTCGAGGTTAGTTGCTAAGGCTCTAGGTCATCAATTAGGTTGTAATGTAGAGGCCTACATGGATGATATTGTAATAAAGAGTGCTTTAAAGCACCAACATAGCCTAGACTTAGCAGAAACATTTAATAGCCTTCGGGCATGTGGGATCCTTCTTAACCCCGAGAAATGTATTTTCGGAGCTAAGGCTGGGAAGTTGTTAGGGTATTTAGTTTCAAGCAGAGGGATTGAAGCTAGCCCTACTCAAATAACTGCGCTACAAAAGATGGCTCCTCCGGAAAATTTGAAGCAAGTGCAAAAGCTGACTCGTCGTCTAGCAGCACTTAGCAGGTTTTTGGCAAGGTCTGCGGAGAGAAGCTTGCCCATATTTAAAGCATTGAAAGGGTCCGAACATTTTGCATGGACACCGGAGTGTCAGAAAAACTTCGAAGATATTAATGAGTATCTCAGTAATCTTGCTACACTCACGGTGCCTAATGCGGACGAAACCCTACTCCTTTACCTTGCAGCTACAGGCTCTGCTGTCAGCGCAGTCCTTGTTAGAGAAATGGATTTCAATGGAAAGTTGGTACAAAATCCAGTTTATTTTGTGTCCAAAGCATTGTCAGGAGCGAAGACAAGATATTCCGAGCTTGAAAAGTTCACTTATGCTCTGATAATGGCTTCGAGGAAATTAAGACATTATTTCTTGGCTCATAATGTAATTGTACCAACTTCGTATCCTCTGGTAGATATGCTCCGAAGTAAAGACTCCACTGGAAGAATTGGAAAATGGGCAGTCGAACTAGCACCCTTCGGCATATCATTTGTGGCAAGGACATCAATCAAATCACAAGTCTTGGCAGACTTCGTAGCAGAATGGACTCCACCTGCAATGTGGATTCCGGAGAAGTCAAGCGAAGGAATCTGGACTATTTATTCTGATGGGGCTTTCCAAGCATCCGGAGCAGGTGTTGGAGCAGTTTTAATTTCACCTTCAGGGCAAAGAGCAATGTACTCCGCAAGACTCAATTTTAAGTCTACCAATAATATAGCGGAGTATGAAGGAATTTTACTGGGACTCCGAAAAGCACGTGCTCTAGGGGCTACAAGAGTTGTTATAAAAACAGATTCTCAAATAGTAGCAGGGCACGTAGATAAAAGTTTTCAAGTTCGACATCCACAGCTTGCATTGTACTTAGAAGAAATCCATAAGATTGAAGCACAATTCAAGGGTATTTCCATTCGGAGTATACCAAGAGCAGAAAACATACGAGCGAACATTTTAGCAAAAGCTGCTGCCAGAGCTATGGATGTACCAGAAGAAGCTTTTTATGAAGAGCTCAGTACACCTTCGGTGCCACAAATTCCCTCTGCGGAGATTCTATGCATTCCAAGTACAGATTGGAGAAATTCAATCATGGAAATTTTGCAAGGAGGAGCAAATTTGTCTGAAGAGCCACAATTTTCAAGATTGAAACTCAGAGCCAGGAATTATCAAATAATCAACGGTATTTTATACAAGGCCGGAGTATGTTCCCCTCTACTCCGATGTATATCTCAAGCCGAAGGTCAAGAAATTCTTCGGGAAGTCCATGAAGGACTCTGTGGTAGCCATTTGGCCCCTCGAGCTTTGGCAGGAAAAACACTTCGCCAGGGGCTTTATTGGCCTACAATAATAGCAGATGCGGAGAATTTAGTTCGCACATGCCAAGGATGTCAGTGGATGGGACGACGAAGTCATCGCCCACCAACAGCTCTTCAAGTTATTACTCCGATATGGCCCATGGCTAGATGGGGTATGGATTTGATTGGTCCCTTTCCAACAGCTAAGGGAAATTTAAAGTTCGCAGTGGTAGCTATTGAATATTTTTCTAAGTGGGTAGAAGCAGAGCCCTTAACAGCTATCACTTCGAACAATGTACAGAAATTCTTTTGGAAAAATATCATTTGCCGGTTCGGAGTGCCTAGACAACTCACAGTTGATAATGGAACACAGTTCGATGCAGAACCTTTCAGGAAATTCTGCGAAGATCTAGGCATCCAGTTATGTTTTGCTGCAGTGAGGCATCCTCAGTCTAATGGAGCTGTAGAAATAGCCAATGGCAATATTTATCAGGGCTAAATCGAATGATAGTAGGATTGGCAAAAGGACCGTGGACCGAAAAACTCCCGAAGATTTTGTGGTCCATTCGGACTACACAAACAAGGTCCACAGGTTTCACTCCATTCAGATTGCTATTCGGAGATGAAGCTATGACTCCAACAGAGCTCAAAGGAGGATCACTTCGCAGCACCGAACTGGAGATTGAAGGATAAAGACAAGCTTCAATAGATTTAACAGAGGAAACAAGACTTCGAGTTGTGGCAAATTTATCAAAATATCACCAGCAGACGAAGGATTGGTTTGACCCGAAGGTTAAGATCAATGAGCTTAGACCGGGTCATCTCGTTTTACGAAGCATCATAGCGCCAGGCAAATTAGGAAATAAATGGGAAGGTCCATACCTAATTGTTCGTTCAGGACGTCCTGGCTCTTTTAAACTAGCTAATTTAGAAGGTGAAGAGTTAGCGCATACTTGGCATGCGGAGCACCTAAAGCGATACTTCGCATAGGGTCTCCTTGTAAATCATTTGTAATCATCCTCTGAATTAATAAAGCATATGGTACAGATAGTGCCTTCCCCTCATAAACTTCCAGCTTCCGAGTGGACGCACTGGAACCGCGTGGTTGACCGAGAGGGAAGTGTGATGAAGCTGAGTCATATTTTCGGACTTCAAACCATTGGTTCAAAGTTTCCGACGTGGGGGCTGACATAATCCAGAGTCCAAGCCACAGGCTTGTAGGCATCCGTAAAAGAGCCCAAAGCCACATCATACGGAGTCCAAGCCATCGGCTGGTAGACATCCGTAAAAAGAGTCGAAGGCGACCAAAATATGCGGAGCCCAAGCCACTGGCTTGTAGGTATCCGAAAAAAGAGTCGAAGGTGACCAAATCATACGGAGTCCAAGCCATTGGCTTGTAGGCATCCGTAAAAAGAGTCCAAAGAGACCACTGTGAATTCCAAACCATTGGTTTGACAGAATTCGCAAAAAGAGCCGAAGGAGGCCAAAGCAAAACAGAGTTTGAGCCATGAGCTTCGAACGTCTGTTAAGAAAGTCCAAAGTGACAAATTATCTAAGACACTAAAGTGTCTGGAAAGTTATCTCAAGTGATTTCTTTCAAAAGCATAAGGTCTAAGTCGCCATTCTTCAGACTACAAATAGTCGAAGACATTTTATAAGATTTTAAAAGATCTTTAAATTGCAGAGGGGCTCCGAACCCCCAAAATTGTACTCCAAAGTTTTTCTTTGTGCCTAACCATCTTTGAATACAGTTCGAAGTTGCTTAAACCCAAAGAGGGGCTAATAAACAGGGAGACAATTTTAAATCGATATCTATTATTTGAACGAATATGATTACAATTACATCATGAAAAAATGGTATCTATACCAAGAAGGAATCGAAGACCTCTTTGATTTCTAGAGCTAGGGTTGGAACAACTAGTTCCACTGCCGGGAGTTCTAACAACTTTGTGTTTAACTCTCCTCCCTCCCTTCGAAGCTCTAAAGTCTTTTTGTTCTTGCTGAAGCTCGGCCCAAGTTCAAAGCCGCTCGAGGCTCCTTTCCCAGCTTCCAAGTTTTTCAAGCTTTTTACTTTGAGCTTCATCTTCGTCTTCAGAAGATGAAGTTTCCAAGTTAACCTCTTTTTCTTCCTCTTTAATGTAAGATAATAATTCTTTGATTACTTTGGATGCAATTACTCCGGAGTCATCTCGAGGAACTAGAAATCGAGGGCGTTTATGAAGTTTTAAGATATCGAAGGTAGCCCATAATGAGCGAAGTTCGCAGTGGTAGCTATTGAATATTTTTCTAAGTGGGTAGAAGCAGAGCCCTTAACAACTATCACTTCGAACAATTTACATAAATTCTTTTGGAAAAATATCATTTGCCGGTTCGGAGTGCCTAGACAACTCACAGTTGATAATGGAACACAGTTCGATGCAGAACCTTTCAGGAAATTCTGCGAAGATCTAGGCATCCAGTTATGTTTTGCTGCAGTGAGGCATCCTCAGTCTAATGGAGCTGTAGAAATAGCCAATGGCAATATTTTATCAGGGCTAAATCGAATGATAGTAGGATTGGCAAAAGGACCGTGGACCGAAAAACTCCCGAAGATTTTGTGGTCCATTCGGACTACACAAACAAGGTCCACAGGTTTCACTCCATTCAGATTGCTATTCGGAGATGAAGCTATGACTCCAACAGAGCTCAAAGGAGGATCACTTCGCAGCACCGAACTGGAGATTGAAGGATAAAGACAAGCTTCAATAGATTTAACAGAGGAAACAAGACTTCGAGCTGTGGCAAATTTATCAAAATATCACCAGCAGACGAAGGATTGGTTTGACCCGAAGGTTAAGATCAATGAGCTTAGACCGGGTCATCTCGTTTTACGAAGCATCATAGCGCCAGGCAAATTAGGAAATAAATGGGAAGGTCCATACCAAATTGTTCGTTCAGGATGTCCTGGCTCTTTTAAACTAGCTAATTTAGAAGGTGAAGAGTTAGCGCATACTTGGCATGCGGAGCACCTAAAGCGATACTTCGCATAGGGTCTCCTTGTAAATCATTTGTAATCATCCTCTGAATTAATAAAGCATATGGTCCAGATAGTGCCTTCCCCTCATAAACTTCCAGCTTCCGAGTGGACGCACTGGAACCGCGTGGTTGACCGAGAGGGAAGTGTGATGAAGCTGAGTCATATTTTCGGACTTCAAACCATTGGTTCGAAGTTTCCGACGTGGGGGCTGACATAATCCAGAGTCCAAGCCACAGGCTTGTAGGCATCCGTAAAAGAGCCCAAAGCCACATCATACGGAGTCCAAGCCATCGGCTGGTAGACATCCGTAAAAAGAGTCGAAGGCGACCAAAATATGCGGAGCCCAAGCCACTGGCTTGTAGGTATCCGAAAAAAGAGTCGAAGGTGACCAAATCATACGGAGTCCAAGCCATTGGCTTGTAGGCATCCGTAAAAAGAGTCCAAAGAGACCACTGTGAATTCCAAACCATTGGTTTGACAGAATTCGCAAAAAGAGCCGAAGGAGGCCAAAGCAAAACAGAGTTTGAGCCATGAGCTTCGAACGTCTGTTAAGAAAGTCCAAAGTGACAAATTATCTAAGACACTAAAGTGTCTGGAAAGTTATCTCAAGTGATTTCTTTCAAAAGCATAAGGTGCTAAGTCGCCATTCTTCAGACTACAAATAGTCGAAGACATTTTATAAGATTTTAAAAGATCTTTAAATTGCAGAGGGGCTCCGAACCCCCAAAATTGAACTCCAAAGTTTTTCTTTGTGCCTAACCATCTTTGAATACAGTTCGAAGTTTCTTACACCCAAAGAGGGGCTAATAAACAGGGAGACAATTTTAAATCGATATCTATTATTTGAACGAATATGATTACAATTACATCATGAAAAAATGGTATCTATACCAAGAAGGAATCGAAGACCTCTTTGATTTCTAGAGCTAGGGTTGGAACGACTAGTTCCACTGTCGGGAGTTCTAACAACTTTGTGTTTAACTCTCCTCCCTCCCTTCGAAGCTCTAAAGTCTTTTTGTTCTTGCTGAAGCTCGGCCCAAGTTCAAAGCCGCTCGAGGCTCCTTTCCCAGCTTCCAAGTTTTTCAAGCTTTTTACTTTGAGCTTCATCTTCGTCTTCAGAAGATGAAGTTTCCAAGTTAACCTCTTTTTCTTCCTCTTTAATGTAAGATAATAATTCTTTGATTACTTCGGATGCAATTACTCCGGAGTCATCTCGAGGAACTAGAAATCGAGGGCGTTTATGAAGTTTTAAGATATCGAAGGTAGCCCATAATGAGCGAAGTTCGTCGTTAACATCTAACACTTCGACATCTTCAATATGAGGCAAACCCTAAAAACATGATAAACAAATATTCATTTATAAATGTACATTAGCATAAGGCTTTACATAGTCAAAAATCCTAAGGTACTTCTAAACCTGCGGGTTCGGAGGAGGCTGGCTGCTTGAAGCTTGGGTCCGAGCCTGCTTCTGGCACTGTCCTTCGTCAATCCAGGCCTTGATCGCAGTGCGACCTTCGGCTCTCCATGAAGCTTGGAAGGTTTGCCAGGCAGCGGCCACACCTTCAGAAGGAGTGAGAAGCTGATCGTCGTCGAAGGTAATTGGGCCCTCTCCTGCGCTCGGAGCTATCGATCGACCCAGATCTTCATAGTAACGAAGTAGTCCAACGGCAGCCACTTGTCCGGAGAGTTCTCCTTAACGAATGCCCGCTGTCTTCATTTGCTTCGCTACCCCTTGAATCCTTTTCATCCGGCACAGCAGATAGATGTTGTCATCTGAAGGAAGCATCCCAGTAGTACCGAAGTACTCCAGAACGCCTAGCATTTGGTCCATGACCTCTGCAGCTACAATCTCAGACTACAGCTTATCTTCAATTAGTGCATCCTTTGCCGAAGTTACCTCTTCTAGTACTCTAGAGAGTCTAGCAGCCTCCGTAGCCAAAGAATTCTTTTGATTTAGTAGCTGGCTAGCTTCCTCTCGGAGCCTAACAAGCTCGATCCCCGCAGTAGCATGCTCCGTCCGCATCCTTTCAATTTCTGCTCGAAGCACAATTCTTTCTGCTTCGAGCTCTTTATTCGCACCTCCAAACCTTGTCTGGCCCTGCGCTCTGTTGAGACTATGTTGTCCATTTGGGTCACTCGGCCTTCGGAAATAGTAAAATTTCGTTGAAGAGTTTCGTTTTCTTCTCGAAGACGAGTGATTTCACGTTCACTTGATATGTTCACAGCTCGAGCCAAGACTGCTTGCTGAGAAAAGAAAAAACCAAGGTAAGAAATTATTTGTATATAAATCTGATGTTGTTTCGCAGATATTTTGTACCTAGTAGGCTGCACGTTCCATGGCAACGTTAAGCTCCGAACTCTCTGCCTCACTCAAGATAGCCACCAAGTCCGTCTCCCCGACTTCGCGACTAGCTCGACCCAAAGGCTTGAGCAGAGTCCAAAGCCCAGTTCTTTGCTCCAAGAAAAGAGTTAAAAGGGGGAGCATGTTCGAGGCTTGCTGGTCATCCTCGTTTGGCGTAGGTTCGGAGCGTTGAGCTGTGGTCTTTGGAGCCTCAGTAGACTGGCCCCCCTCAGTAGATTGGTTCTCGTCTGTTGACACAGACGGAGTTGATCCTGAGCTTCGAGCAGGGAGGGGGTCCATCTTTCCCTTGCCTTTTCCTGGTCCCATCTGAATGGCTTCCGGGATTGGATCCGAAGTCGTTGAAGGACCTCGAGAAGTGGGTTCTGCAAAAGCAAAGGTATTATACATTGTATAATTTTGCAGAAAAGAACAAAAGAATTATTCGAAGTTTACCTTCGACATTTTGGCGGCGAACGAGCATGGGACTGCTTGGCGGATCGAAGGCGAGATCTTCGTCCGAATCAAGTGTCAAATCTTCGACTGCCGGAGCATTCTCCTGAACAGTCGTTGTTACTTCATCCGGAATTGAAGTCACAGTGACTCTGATTCCACTTTCAACCACAGGAACTTCGTCTTGAGGTAAATCCTCTTGAGCGGTCGAAGTCCTTGTTTGCTCAAGATTGACTTGAGGCTCCGGCACACTCGTAGCATCTTCAATATGAGTATCTGTCCTGAGAATCGGAGACTGAAGCTCTTGGGCTCGAAGGTGCAGGGTTTTTAGGCTTTCGAGCCACCATCTTGATTGGAGTCTTGGCTGAGCTTGAAGTCCCAGCTTCAGCTTTCCTTTTCTTGGGCCCTTTCTTCGAAGGCACCCAATCCACCAAAGGGGGCTGATTCAATTCAAGCAGCCCCCACACTCGGTTGGATCGTTCCCAACTACCAACCAGTTTAACTCTCCATTCTTTTTCAGTCGGAGTTAGGGCGCCTAGAATCTTCTCTGAAGTTCTCACAATCTGCTCCGAAGTCATCGGGGCTGAAGAAGCTGAAAAACAAGTTAAGTTGCTTATTCCTTCGAATGAATATGCATAATATATGTTGTTTTCGAAGTTACCTGCAGGGCTCGAAGTTGAAGAAATTTTTCGGAGACCGCCTTCCGAATCCTCTTCGAAGATGATAGGCCAGTTGGCCATCAAAGGAGGGATTTGAAGCCCGAGGAATTCTTCGGCTAAGTCCCTCATACTCAGGCGGCGACTAATTTTTTGTAGCAGGCTGAGGCGAGCTTCGAGCTGGCCTGGATCCGGATGCACAAGAGCTTCCTTTCGAAAGTTGATATCTTGAAGGGGTCCAGCTAGGCGACTGCTTGCCCCAACTTCGGCATAAAACCATTTCAGGATCCAGTCTGTATACCATTTGGCATTGATAGCTTTGGCAGGAAATCGGAGGGCATACTCGTCTCGAAGCCTGAAGTTAATGCTTCCGAAGGCTACTACCATTTTTTCACCTCCGGGGCCTACGAAGGTTTTCGGCTGGCACGAAGCTCTGTGCAGTGCTGCGAAGATCTCTACCCTCCCTTCACAGCCCTCTGCTCGCAATGCCCATTCGAAGATGGTGAGACGAGCTACAGCATTCGGAGAAAGTTTGGGGAGAGTGACGTGGAACAGATCCAATACCTCGGCCAAGAAGTCTATCGCCGGAAGGCCCAAACCGGCTTCGAAGAAGGCTTCGAAGACGACCACTTCTCCGGGTCTCGGGGATGGAATGGTTTCTTTGCCAAGTTTGCGAATCATCACCTCCGAACTAATTCTGCCTTCTACTGCCGCATCAAGCGATTCCCTACTACAGGTTGATGGTCCCAGTTGATAAGACTGGTCCGCATACTTCGCTGATGCCGGGAAGAAGCCTTGATCGCCAACATTTTGGGGATTCCCTCCTCCCGCTGCCATGGTTGTCGCTGCGGGTGTTGGAGCTGCCGTCGCCAATGATGCAGTCGCCACTGCAGCAGCAGCCTGCTATCGAGCCAGGGCTGAAGGTCCAGAACCCTTGGTTTTCGCCATTGAAACTAATGGATTGCTTTGGAAGAAGAACGGAGGCTAGGGCTCAAAGAATGGATTGTTTGCAAGAAAGTGGTGGAAAGGTACTCAGAAAAGGTCTAGGCCCTCTATTTATAGCCTAGACTTTACATTTTTTACCGTTTATCCATGTCGTTTCGCATTCTTGCCCGTTACTTTTCTCCGAAATTAACGCGTTGCGTAACTTCCGTTAGAAGAAAGAAGCCAACGACTATTTTTTCTAAGTCTAAAAAGGCTTTCGAGCTTCCCAAGTTAGTTCTAAGATAGTTCGAAAGTAATTGTCTTAAAACTGATTCGAAGTTTTATATCTCCATACATTTCGGAGATGGATTAAAATCTAATAACCCCTACGCATGGTTATTTTTTGCGCATACTGCTCTCCTAACATTACAGGTTTAATGGAGAAGTGTATTCGAGGGGCTACTGTTGGGGGGAAATATTCCATCCTCAGGGTTATTGCAGTAGCTGGACAAAGGCAAGCGATTGATTCAAGGGTTTCTAAATTGCATCTTCGGAGATGCGTTAAGTCAAGTTCAAAGTATGAAGATAGACCCTGGTTCGGAGTATATCTTCGAACATGGGCTCTTCTAAGATCTTTTCTGCCAGCTAAGATGAAAGACTTATCTTCTTTCCTATTAGATTAGTCTTTTACCATTTTAGCCCTATTAAGGGTACCGAATAGTTTCCACTATGTCGGTTGTAACAAAGGGGTAAAAAGGTCTTTTCCTTAATGTTTGAGCCTATAAATACCCCCCATTTTACCCTGTAATACGGACCGAATACAAGTTATTCAATACACACTTTTGAACTATTCTAAGCTATTATCCTTTCAGAGGCTTAGAACAGTTTGCTTCGCGAACACTTCGTTTGTTAGTTTCTATTCTTCAGAAACCTGTTAGCGTAATCTTTTACGCCAACACCGGCTTTTAATAACTTTTCAACCTCCGCTTTGGCGAGATCCTCTCTTTTTGTTAACAACTTGCGGAGCACCTAGCGAATAGGTCGAACCCTTGGGTTGACGAGCAGGTTGTGCTTTATAATTCTTCGGTCGACTCTAGGAATATCTTCGTCTGACTAGGCAAAGAAATCTAGATTGTCTTTAACCACTTCTTCTAGTGAAGTGGAAATTTCCGAAGGAAATTCCTTGCCAAAATGAATGGGATAGTCCTTACCATCCTTGATGACAATCTTCGTTACAACTTTGCCTTTAGGGATCAACTTGAGGGAGGATTTTCAAAGGGTCTCTTGACATTGAAGCATCCTTTGAATGGTCGTACTCCGCCCTCCGTGCCGTAGCTTGGTGACCGAGGACTGCAAGTACTCCTCCTTGCATGGGCATTTTCAGGCATAAGTAATTGTGATGTGCTACATCTCTGAACTGATTCAGCATTCCCCTTTCGAAGATAACATTAAAAGCATAGGGGGCGTCGACGACGTCAAAGATAACTTCCTCCGATATGGCCAAGTGCCCCTCTCCGAAGATTACTTCAAGGCCTATTTGGTTGAGGGCATCGAGAGGAGGGCCTATGAAATCTTGTAGCGGATGAGACGCTGGAAGTAAATGCTTCCACGGGATGCATAATTGATCGAAGGCTTCAATGAAGATGATGTTCGCGGAGCTTCCACCATCAACCAACACTCGCTGAACCTCCATCCTTCTTCTGACTTGGCATATTACTCGAAGTAGGTCCTTAGTTGCGCTACCAAAGAAATATGTTTCCGATAAAGCTTGTCGAGGAGTCCCACGAAACAAACCCTTTATCTGAGACTTTGTATGAGAGAAGCGATTGAAGAATTGTCGCGGAGTTTCTCTGGGCTACTGCTTCACCTGAAAAAGACTCCCTTATAGACATCGGGGGCACAAAGGTCCCTTGAAAATTGCTCATGAATTTTTTCTTCAGCTGCTCCCAAGACTTAATTGATCCTGATTTTAAGGACCAGAACCAATGGAGAGCCACCCCTTCGAGCGCAAGGGGGAAGCACTTGGCCATCGTGTCTCGAACCCCTCCGCTAGCTTCAATTGCAAGAGAATAAGAGCAAGAGAATTCTCTGGGATCTTTCTCTTTGGAGTACTTGCATAGCTTCGAAGTGCTAAACTTGGGCTCGAAGCACAACTTTTGCAAGTCTGGGTGTAGCGGAGATTCATCGTCGAAGGAAGCATTCTCGGTGCTTCTCTGGACCTCAGAAGCTTCGGGATAGTAAACAGGTTCATCATCTTGAGGCACCTCTAGGATGACGGGGCTAGCTTGGGGGCGAAGCCTAACGAAAGCTTCCTGCCTCCACCTTTCTACATCGACCTGAAGACAAGCCATCTGGGCCACCACATCATCTAGATGGCCTTCATTTCCTCCGGAGGGGCCCTCCGGGTCTAGAGAACTGATGAAATCAGTTTGGAGCACAAACAGAGCCAATAGAGGGGCTCCATTTGCTCGAGGGTGAGTGTTTACTTTGGGAGTTTAAGGTGGGGGGACCACAGAGGGTCCTCCGACCTCGGTGTTGTTTGAAGATCCCAATCCAGAGGCCCGAGAAGACCTTCAGAGGGGACTAGTGCCTAGGATCCGTTTAGGAGGCATGGCTCTAAGAAAGAATTGGAAGAGAATGAAGTTTTTGTACTAAGTTCCCCATGGACGGCACCAACTGTTGGCACAAAAGATTACGCTAACAGGTTTAGTAAACTCAAAAGACTAACAAATGAAGTGTTTGCTTATATGGACTATTCCATGCTTCCAAATTGGATAATAGATTGACATAGTTCAAAGTGTATATTGAATATCTGAGTATTCGATACCCCTTACAGAATGAAGAGGGGTATTTATAGACAAGATACATTAGGAAAAAAATCCCTTTACCCTCTAATTACAACCGACTTAGAAAATAATGCTTAATATTCTTCGTAGGCTTAAAAGGGGAAAAGACTAAGCCAACAGTGAGAAAGTAATTCTTCTGTCCTTGCTGGTAGTACCCCTTCATGTAAAGAGGCTCCGGGATTCTTCGTCACACCGATGCCTTCGCGGAGGCTTTTATCGTAGAAGACTCCGAATGCAGCGAAGCCTTGATGCTTTAGGACCTTCGGAGATGAAAGCTTCTAGCTTCATTTTGTCTTCTGACAGCTCTGATGTAGAGGTTTTGTCTTGATCGGAGGATGAAATATTTTCCCCCAATAGTCAGCAAGCAAAAAACATCCATCGAGTAGGTGGGGAGGGTTGAGAGAACTGAATTAACAAATTGGACCTTGCCCGCAAAGGAAAGCCAAAAGGATGTCGCCGCCAGTCTGCGTTCCACCTTGGAGATCAAGTAACTAAAATCTTCAAACCTTTGTTTCTTGATGCCCAAAGGAATGCCAAGATAGGGGATAGGTAGATATCCCAGTGAAAAGCCAAACGTTTGTGCAAGAATTTCTTGAGTCAGGGGTTTCCACATTGACTGGTATTAGATAGGATTTGGGAAAAAATGATCTTGAGTCATATAAAGAATGAATGCAAAATTGCTTTGAGAGAGAATAAATTCCTTCGAGAGGCTTCCAGAAATATGATTGTATCATCGGCATATTGAATAATAGGAAATTCTTCAAGATGGTGGCATGACAGTATAGTGATGACCCCAAGAGTCACGGCTCTGTTTAAGATGTATTGTAGTAGCTCTGCTGCTATGACAAATAAAAGAGGTGAAAGGGGATCACCTTGCCTAACAACCCGCTTCCAATCGAAATATTTACCTACAGTACCATTAAGGACAATTGCAGAGTGAGCCGAATGAAATAGGGAGGAAACCCATGAATCCACCTTGTTGGGAATCCCAAATGCGTAAACACAGGGCCGGCCATTGGCGGGTGGGCCACCGCCTCGAGCCCCCAATTCCGGTGACCCCCCATATATATATTTATATATATAAATAAATATATTATATGGTATATATCAGTATATGTGTGCAGTGTGTCGTGTATATATAAAATATTAAAATTTGCAAGCAAATGGAATCACGGAATCATGGCAACAATTAAGAGAATAATTAGGGATTAGGTTGAAAATTCTGATTTGATTTCCTAGATTCCAAACCATCTAGCTCATTTCTCTCCGCAACTCCACAACCCTAGAAGCCCTCACGACGCATCGGCACCGAGTCGCCGAGTCGCCGAGACAGCGGAGTGCCCGTCCAACCGATTGTCGTCCGGCGTCCGCCCGTGGACTCGTCGACTCATCATCTCACCGGCAGAGTCGTTGACGCGCCAGTCGCACCGCCTCTCCCAAGTTCTGTCTTCTTCCTTTCTAAGAATTTTTCAGGTGAAAAAATGTACTTAAATTTTAATCAATCAGTTTCATCCATGTTGTAGGCTTGTAGCGCCAGTAATTTGCATTTCATTGAGTAGATTATATCTTAAAATTCAGTTTAAATTATGTTGTAGAGTTCAAGACTTTTAGTGCTTATTTTTTATATTTTAACAAAATCATGTCATCAAGAAAGTATGTTTCAAGCAGTGAAAAAAGAAAAAAGAGAAAACAAGTAGATGAATTGATACAATCACAAAGAGGATCTATTGATAAATTTTTTAAAATCAATACAGGCACTTCAGAAGATCCAAATGTGTTGGCTATAGTTTTGTGGATGAAGCCTATGGAAGATAATATTGGCATTGACATGGATAAAAACAATGTGAGTGACCATGAGCATGTATTTAATTCAAATGCTACAGAATCAACTAGTGTTGATGAGGATCCTATTTGTTCCATTGATATTTATGATCTAAGAAATTGGGATAATCTTGATAACAAAGCAAGAGATATATTAGTTGAGAAGGGACCGATTAGAGAAGATAATATTCAATTTTCATTCGATGCCAATTCAAGACATTTTTCATACAGTCATTACTCTAGAAAAATGAGCAATGGAGAGGTACGTGACATGAAATGGTTCGTTTATTCCAAACACTTGGACAGAGTGTTTTTTGTAAGATTTTTAATTCCAACAACTGCAAGAGTTCATTGGGTAATGATGGGTTTAGAAATTAGAGAGATGACGTAGAGAGGCTAGAAGAACATGAAATAAATGTTGATCGTATTACCAATATGAACTCATGGATTGAACTAAGAACTAAGTTGAGCAAATAAGATACAATTGACAAAGAGTTACAAGAAAAAAATTCAAAGGAGAAAGAACGCATAAGGCAATTATTATTGAGAATAGTTGCAATTGTAAAATTTCTTGGTAAACATAATTTAGCTTTTAGAGGATGTAATGAGCAGCTTTATAATGACCAAAATGGAAATTTCTTAGCTTGTGTTGAGATGGTTACAGAATTTGATTTGGTGATGCAAGATCATCTTAGACGTGTTGAAAATAAGGATATTCATTATCATTATCTTAGCCACAAAATCCGGAATGAGTTGACTTCTCTTTTGGCTTCTGATATTACAAGTTCTATTATGAAGATTATCAAAGATGCCAAATATTTCTCTGTTATTCTTGATTGTGCTAACATGTCTAATGGTCAAATTAAAATAGAGGAGTATTTTCTTGGTTTCTTGAAGGTAGATGACACATCTAGTTTGGGGCTTTTAAATTTTTTGATTGATTCTATTAAGTCATTCGATCTTGATATTGATGATATTCGGGGATAAGGTTATGATAATGGTTCTAATATGAAAGGATCACATAAGGCGGTTCAAAGGCGGTTGCTTAATATAAATCCAAGAGCTTTGTATATGCCATGTGCTTGTCATAGTATTAATCTTACTCTTTGTGATATGGCTAAGTCTTGTAGAAAAGATATCACATTTTTTGGAATTGTACAACAGATATATGTATTATTTGCTGGTTCCACGAAAAGATGGAAATTTTTACTTAACTATGTTGATAGTTTAACTGTTAAATCTTTGAGCAACACATGTTGGGAGAGTAGAATCAAAAGTGTCACAATAATTAGATATGAAGCTCCCCAGCTAAGAAATTCTTTAGTTAAGTTAAGTGAAGACAGTTTTATTGAAGCAAAGGATAGGAGTGATGCAAACAATTTATTTGCTGTAAATAAAGTAAGCAAGAAATTGCAATCACCATCTATGTGTATTGAGTCTACCTTAAGACAAATAGAAGGCACAATGGTTTATTTCAGCACATATAGAAATGATGGGTTTGCTTCTAGTATGGTCATTGCTAAAGAAATTGCATCTTAAATGGGTGTGGAGCCATCGTTTCCGATAAAGCATCGTGCTCTTACAAAGAAGCAATTTGATGAAAACAATAGTGATGAAGCAATCTGAGAAGCTGAGAAACAATTCGAAGTTAATTTTTTTTGCTTATGGTTGATATGGCAATCGGTTCATTGAAAAGAAGATTTGAAGAACTCCAATCTTTCAAAGAAATATTTGTATTTTTAATGAGTTCAATAACCTTGAAGTCATTGGATGGTCCTAAGCTAAAAGTGTGTTGCACAACATTGGCAGTAACCTTCTCTCATCATGGTTCATCTGATGTGGATTTATATGATCTAATTTCTGAGTTAAGTGTTGTTGGGGGAAAATACTTCATCCTCATGATCGTCCAAGATTCCAAGCAAATACATTATGTGATGAAGATGAAGGAAAGTCTTAATCTCGGAGCCCAATACTTTCTTCCAGTTTGAAGGGCTCGAAGCCGAAGGGTCCATCCAGGTTCCGGTCCGAAGAGACCCTCCGAAAGGCTTCCCCTCCGGAGTGGAAAATGACCAGAAGGATGGGACGTCTACTTTATTGACATCCTTCAAGCATGTTTTACCATACTAACCCTATAAAGGATAACGAAATACTATCCACTATGTCAGTCCTAATTAAGGGGTAAAGAGGTCTTTTCCCTAGAGGTTTTACCTATAAATACCCCCTTCTCACCAGGTAATAGGCATCAAATAATCAGATATTCAATACACACTTCGAACTATCTCAGGATATTATCCATCTTCGGAGGCTTGGAATAGTTTACTCAAACAAGCACTTTGTTTGTTACATAGTTTCTTAAACTTGTTAGCATAATCTTTTACGCCAACAGTTGGTGCCGTCCGTGGGGAACCTAGTACAAAAACTTCATTCTCTACCAATCCCTTTCTACAGCCATGCCTCCTAAGCAGAGCATAAGCACTAGTCCCCTCCGGAGGTCCTCTCGGACCTCTAAGTTGAGATCTTCGAATACCATCGAGGTCGGAGGACCTTCTATGGTACCCCCACCTCAGACTCCCTAAAAAATCCTCTACCTCGAACATACGAAGTCCCTCTTGGGACTCCGTCTATGCTTTGAACCGACAGAGCCTCACATGTGGCTCCTGTTGTGCTCTGAACTGACTTGTATAGTTCCCAAGACCTGGAGGTCCCCTCCGGAAGAAATAAGGACCGTCCTAATGATGTGGCGACCCAGATGGCCCATCTTCAGGCCGAAGTGATGAGGTGGAGGCAGGAAGCTGCAGACAGGCTTTGTCCCCAAGATACCCCCGTCATTCTGGAGGTGCCTCAAGATGATGACCTCGCCTTTTATCCTGAAGCCTCTGATATTCTAAGAAGCACTGAGAATGCTTCTTTTTATGATGAATCTTCGTTACACCCTGACTTGCAGAAGGTGCACTTCGACCCAAAGTTTAGAACTTCGAAGCTCTGTAAGTACTCCAGAGAGGAAGATCCAGGAGAATTTTCCCTTCATACGCTTTAGCAATCGAAGCTAGCGGAGGGGTTCAAGATACAATGGCGAAATGCTTCCCCCTCACGCTCGAAGGAGTCGCTCTACGTTGGTTCTGGTCTTTGAAACCAGGGTCAATTAAATTTTGGGAGCAATTGAGAAAGAAGTTTATAAATAACTTCCAAGGGACCTTCGTGCCCCCTATGTCCACCTATAGTCTTTTTCAGGTAAAGGAGCAACCTGGAGAAACTTTACGGCAATTTTTCAAGCACTTCACTCATACGAAGTCTCAGATAAAGGGGTTGTCCACATCGTCCATCGTTGATGCGGTGCGCGAAGGAGTTATGAATGCAGGCCTCCTCGACAAACTTCATCGGAAGCATATATCTTCAATAGCACAACTAATGGGCTATTTTGAAGAATATGCTAGGTCTGAAGAAGGATGGCTTCGAAGAACCACATCGCTTCCATCAACTTTTCTCCAAGAAGTAAAGGAACAAAAGTTCGAAGAGTGCTGATTGATGGCGGAAGCTCCACAGATATTATCTTCGTTCAAGCCTTCGACCAGTTTTGTATCCCGAAGAAACATCTTCTCCCAGCAGCTCAACCGCTTCAAGGCTTCGGAGGACCTCCTCTTGATGCCCTTGGTCAAATAGGCCTCGAGGTTGACTTCGGAGAGGGGCTCCTGGCTAGAACGGAGGAGGTGATTTTCGACGTAGTTGATGCCCCGTATGCTTATAATGTCATCTTCGAAAGAGGCATGTTAAAACAATTCAGAGCCGTGGCACATCATAATTATCTATGCCTCAAGATGCCCACGCAAGGAGGAGTCCTTACGATCTTCGGTGACCAAGCTACAGCACAAAGGGCAGAGTATGGCCATGGTCCACCTCTTGACTCTCGATAGGTAAATAATGTGCAAGACCATTCGGAGGATATTCCTATGTCAAGTTAATTCTCAAAGATGTCCTCCCCTAGACCAAGCCCTGAAGGAGAAATTGTAATGAAAATCATTGTAAAGGACAGCAAAGATTATCCTATCTAGTTTGGCAAGGAATTGCCCCCGAAAATTGCTACTTCATTAGAAGTAGTTAGAGAAAATTTGGATGTTTTTGCTTGGTCCGATGAAGACATTCCTGGAGTTGACCGAAGCATCATTGAGCACAACTTACTCGTCAAACCAAGAGTTTGACCTGTTCGCTAGGGGCTCCGCAAAATGTCAATGGAGTGGGCAAATCTTGCTAAAGCAGAAGTAGAAAAGTTATTGAAGGTTGGAATCATTAGAGAAGTGGCTCATACGGAGTGGTTAGCCAACCTAGTCTTCATCAAGAAGAAGGCCTCCAGCAAGTGGCACATGTGTATTGAGTTCACATATTTGAATAAAGCATGCCCACATGACCCCTACCCCATGCCCCGCATTGATCAATTAGTCAAGTCCACTGCTGGCTCAGAGCTATTGAGTTTCCTCGACGCGTACTCCAGATATCATCAAATATGGTTAAAATGAGAAGATGAAACCAAGACGAGTTTTGTAACTCCTTCGGGAGTCTTTTGTTATGTAAGAATGTCCTTCGTATTAACAAATGCCAGGACAATTTTTCAAGATTAATTGCTAAAGCTCTAGGTCACCAAATAGGCTGTAATGTCGAACCCTATATGGATGACATTGTAATAAAGAGTGCTTTAAAGCACCAGCATAGCCTAGACATGGAAATTGTTAGGTTATTTTGTTTCGAGCAGTTGGATCGAAGCTAGCCCAACCCAGATAAGTGCGCTGCAAAGAATTGCTCCACCGGAAAATTTGAACCAAGTTCAGAAGCTTGCTAGATGCCTCGCAGCTCTTAGTATATTCCTAGCAAGGTCCGTAGAGCGAAGCCTCCCAATATTCAATGGTTTGAAGGGGTCTGAAGATTTTGCATGGACACCGGAGTGCCAGAAGAATTTTGATGATATTAAAGATTATCTCGGCAACCTTGCAACACTCAATGTGCCCATCGCAGATGAAACTCTTCTCCTATATCTTGTAACTACAGGCTCCGCTCTTAGTGCAATCCTTGTTCGAGAAATGGATTTCAATGGAAAGTTGGTACAAAATCCAGTATATTTTGTATTAGAAGCTCTATCTAGAGCAAAAACTAGATATTCCGAGTTGGAAAAATTTACTTATGCTCTAGTGATGGATTCGAGGAAATTACGACATTATTTTCTAGCGCATAATGTAATTGTACCAACTTCTAATCCTCTAGGAGATATGCTTCGAAGCAATCTATAGGAAGAATTGGAAAATGGGTCGTCCAGTTAACACCCTTTGGCAGCTCCTTCATAGCAAGAACAACAATCAAGTCACAAGTGTTGGCTGATTTTGTAGCAGAGTGGACTCCGTCTACACTATGGGCTCCAAAAAAATCAAGTGAAGGAATATGGACCGTATACTTCGATGGAGCTTTTCAACCATCCAGAGCAGTTGTCGGAGCGGTAATAATTTCACCTTTAGGATAGAAAGCAATGTACTCCGCAAGACTCAATTTTAAGTCCACCAATAATATTGCGGAGTATGAAGGAATTTTGCTAGGTCTTCGCAAGGCGCGTGCCCTTGGTTCTACAAGAGTTGCTATAAAAACAGATTCCCAAATTGTAGCAGGGCACGTTGATAAAAGTTTCCAAGTTTGGCATCCGCAGCTTGCTAAATATCTAAAAGAAATCTGTAAGATCGAAGCAGCATTTAAAGGCATTTCTGTTTGAAGCATCCCAAGAACCGACAATGCACAAGCCGATATCTTAGCAAAGGCTACAGCCGGAGCCATAGACATTCCAGAAGGGGCTTTTTATGAAGAGCTTGGCTCTCCTTCGGTGCTCCAACTCCCTCCTATGGAGGTCCTTTGCATACCGAGCACCGACTGGGCGAGTTCAATTATGGAATTATTGCAAGGGGAAGATAATTTACCCGAAGGGCTGAAGCTTTGAAGATTGCAATTAAGAATCTGGAATTATCATATTATCAACGGTAATTTATACAAGGCCGGAGTATGTTCTCCCCTACTCCGATGTATTTCCCAAAAGTCGAAGGCCAAGATATACTCCGAGAAATTCATGAAGGTCTTTGTGGTAGCCATCTTGCCCCTCGAGCCTTAGAAGGGAAAACACTTCGCCAGGGGCTTTATTGGCCTACAATAGTAGCTGATGCGGAAGCCTTGGTCCGCACTTGCCAAGGTTATCAATGAATGGGAAGATGAAGTCATCGTCCGCCAACACCTCTTCAAGTTATTGCTCCGGTGTGGCCCATGGCCAGGTGGGGTATGGATCTCATTAGCCCCTTCCCAATGGCAAAAGGAAATTTAAAATTTCAAGTTGTAGAGATTGAATATTTTTCTAAGTGGGTCAGAGCAGAACCCCTCACAGCTATCACTTCCAAGAATGTACAAAACTTTTTTTGGCAAAATATTATATGCAGGTTCGGAGTGCCTCGACAGCTGACAATCGACAATGGCACCCAATTCGATGCCGAACCCTTGAGAGATTTCTACGAAGGTCTTGGCATAGAAATGTGTTTTGCAGCTGTCCGTCATCCTAAATCTAATGGAGCCGTCGAGCGAGCTAACGGTAATATTTTATCAAGGCTGAATCGAAGGATAGTAGGATTGGTGAAGGGGCTGTGGACCGAAGAGCTCCCGAAGATTTTATGGTCCATTCAGACCACTCAAGCAAGGTCCATAGGTTTTACCCCTTTCAGATTACTATTCAGAGATGAAACCATGACGTCGACAGAGCTTAAAGGAGGATCTCTTCACAACATCGAACCTGAAACAGAAGATGAAAGGCAAGCTTCGCTAGACAAAACGGAAGAAACAAGGTTTCGAGCTATTGCAAACCTAACGAAGTATCAACATCAGACGAATACTTGGTATGATCCGAAGATTTAACTTAATGAACTTAAAACGGGTCATTTAATTTTGCGAAGCATCATCGCACTAGGAAAATTAGGAAATAAATGGGAAGGTCCATATATCATGCTTCGTTCAGGACGCCCTGGATCTTTTAAATTAGCCAATTTAGAAGGTGAAGAGTTAAAGCATGCATGGCATGTAGAGCACCTTAAGCGATACTTCACATAGGGGCTCCTTGTAATCATCTAGTGGATGCACTAGGAGAACGGAGCTGATTGCGGAGGTAAGTATTATTCATTCGAACCGATTTTACGGAGTTCGAGCCACCGGTTCGAAGCATCTGTCAAGGTGGGAAAGTAACATAAAACGGATTCCAAGCCACCGGCCTGAAAGCATCCGTAAAAAAAGTCCAAAGAGACCAAATGCTACGGATTCCAAGCATCTAGCTTGAAAGCATCCGTAAAAAGAGTCGAAGGAGACCACAAAAAACGGATTCCAAGCCACCCGCTTGATTGCATCCGTAAGAAGAGTCCAAA